>CM052811.1:105079323-105135910 GCA_028533885.1 Nasua narica | reverse complement strand
CACAAAAGGAAGGGAGCTTGCCGACTATCATTTAATCCCACGGTGTCACCCGTTGCCCTCCATATTGCCTGGTGGCCCAAGTTCAGAGCATTGAGAGCAGATTGTCTAATAGAAATATAATGCGGGATACCTGGGTGGCTCAGTCCGTTGAGTGGCTGCCTTCGGCCCGGGTTGTGATCCCGGGGTCCTGGGATCGAGTCCCACATCGGGTTCCTTGCTCAGCGGGGAGCCTGCTTCTCTCTCTGCCTCTGTCTGACACTCTGCCTGCTCGTGCTCTCTCTCTCTGACAAATAAATAAAAATCTTAAAAATATATATATAATGCAAGCCACGTGTGATTTAAAATGCTTTAGGAGGAACCACATTGGAAAAGTAAAAAGGAATAGAAATTAATTTTAAGAATGTATTAAACCCGGTATATACAAAATATTGTTTCAACGTGTACTTAATATTAAAAATTATTGATGATAACATATAGACCAATGGAATAGAATAGAAAGCCCAGAAACAAACCCTCACACATACAGTCAAAACGATTTTTGACAAGAATGCCAAGGCCATTTAATAGGAGAAGGGACAGTGTTTTCAACAAACGGTGTTGGGAAGATTGAATATCCACATGTAAAAGAAGGATGGTGGGCCCTTACCTTACAGCATATACAAAAACTAATTTAAAATGGATCAGAGGCCTAAATATAAGAAATGAAACTATAAAAGTCTTAGAAGAAAACATAGAGGAAAAGCTTTATGACATGGATTTGGCAGTGATTTCTTGGATATGTTACCAAAACCACAAGGAATAAAACTAAAAATAGGTAAGTTGTGCTACATCAAAATGAAAAACTCCACTTCAAAGGACACATTCAACAGAGTGGAAGTCAACCTGTGGAGTGGAAGAAAATATTTGCAAATTATGACCCCTGATAAGGGGTTAATATCCAGAATATAGAAAGAACTCCTACAACTCAACAACAAAAACAAAACCTGTTTAAGAATGGGCAAAGGGCTTGAATAGACATTTCTCCAAAGAAGTTATGTACATGACCAAAAAGCACATGAAAAGATGCCCAGCGTCACTAATCACTGGAGAAAAGTAAATCAAAAATGCAAGGTACTACTTTATACCCATTAGGATGGCTACTATATATATATATATAAAACAGCTGCTGTGGAAAACAATATGGTAGTTACTCAAAAAGTTGAACATAGAATTACCATATGACCCAGCAGTTCCACTTCTGGGTATATGCCTAAAAGAATTGAAAGCAAGGACTCAAAGAGCTATTTGTATACCCATGTTCATAGCAGCATTAGTCACAGTAGTCAGAAGATGGAAGCAACTTAAGTGTCCATGGATGGATGAATTGATAAATAAAATGGATAAATATATATATGAGGGAATATTATTCAGCCTTACAAAAGAATTTTGACATGTGGATGAACCTTGAAGACATTATGCTAAGTAAATTAAGCCAGTAACAAAGGGCTTTCAAAATACTTTATGATTCCACTCACATGAGGTCCCTACAGTAGTCAGATTCATAGAGAAAGCAGGATGGTGGCTTCCAGGGGTTAGGGGGAGGGGAATGAGGAGTTAGCTTTTACTGGAAACAGAATTTCTGTTTTATAAGATGAATAGAGTTCTGGAGGTGGATGGTGGTGATGATTACATCACGATGGAATGTAATTAATGCCATAATTAATGCCAGTACACTTAAAAATCATAAAGATGGTAAACTTCACATTATATGTATTTTACCACAATATCTTTTTAAAATCCCCTCCTTCCAAAAAAAGATGTAATTACTTCTGAGACAGTCCATGAACATTTCAAATGGGAAAAATGAAGAAAAGAGCCATGAGTAAAGGGACTAAGAAAAATAAGAAGCTACCTAAAAGTATAAGTATATTGCTTCAAAAAAAGTAGTTTAAAGGTGATTTAAAAGATACTAGATCAGCTGTTTTAAATTTGTTCTGTCCCTGCTTTAAAGAACTCTGTTGTATTTAAAAAAAAATTATTAATGAGATATTTTACATTCCTTTTCTTACTAAGTCTTCAAATCCAGTGTGTCTTACACTTAGAATACGTCTCAATTTGGACAAGCCATAACTGATGTACTGAATAGCCACCTGTGGCTAGTGGCTATGGTAGCAAGCAGCATATACGTGTAGAATCTTCTGACTGGATGCAAGAAGCCGGCAGACATTCTTTAAACCAAGAAGTGACCTGAACAGACTTGTTTTTAAGGATGTTGGACCGAAGGGAAGAGACAACTAAGGGCTGGAAGCTTGAAAGGTTGTTTTGGACTCCCAGCCATTGCAGACAGGGGACTGAATTACAATAAGAGACACAAGGATGATGCCAGTAGGCACTGTTTATGGTGCTCTCGCTGGGAGTCAGGCATAATGTTGCACCCCTTACACCTCTGTCTTTATTCCTGCAGCAACTCTGAGAGATTGAGGCTATCACTTCCAGTAACAGAGAAGAAAATGAAAATACAGAAGACAAAACACCTTGCTTAGGTTACCAAACCTCATAGGTAGCAGAATCAGGATGTAAACCAGGCCAGTCTGGCTCAAGAACTTAAGCCCTTAAGCATTGGTCTGTGCCTTGCAAGGATATAGACAAGAGGTCTGAAACATCCCCAAATTTACAGGATTCGACAGCAGCCAGATAATGGGAAAGTGGGAGAGGGCTGCATAAAGGATGGAGGAGTGATTTGGATCCAGATCTCTTGCCTGGAAATCTGAACAGATGGTGAGAGGATGAAGATCTAGGCAATAAAACATGATGGCTGATTTTTTTGCTTATTTTGTTTTGTTTCTTTTGAGGGGATGAATGCCAAGGTAAGGGGAGGCAGAGACTAAGTGTATAGTTTCTAAAGACCTAGAGGGACCAGGACTCCTGGGTGGTCCAGTCAGTTGAACCTCCTGACTCTGATTTCAGCCCGGGTCTTTATCTCAGGATTGTGAGTTTAAGCCCTGTGTTGTGCTCCATGCTGGGTGTGGAGCCTACTTTAAAAAAATTTTAAAAATAGAAAAACAAAGATCTACAGGGACCTATGGCAGTTGGAAGTGATGGATTTGGAGCTTGGCAGATAGTTTAGAGCTGGCAGGGGTGATCTGGATGTCACTTGGGTCCAGGAGATTGCAAGTTCCTGGGCAGGGGGTTCGTTGCTTTGTGAAGGGCGTAGAGGCATGGGTCATAACCTCCTCTGGGTCCTGAATGACTTTGAGGCTGGCTGAGAAGTTGGAAAGAGCCACTTGACCCATGACCCTGGTGCAAGTAGTTTGGGCAGAATGGGAGGAGGGAATGGAGCCTGCAGTGTGCCAAAGACTGACGGAGCAAGGGAGTCGAATAAGCAGGATGGTGGAGGCTGGCTCTGGGGGAGGAGAGAGGATGGGAGAGGGACGATTAAAGGGATGATTTCTGTTCTTTTTTTTTTTTTTCTTGATGATGATTTCTATTCTTATGAGAGTTAAGTGGTATTTTAAGTAAAGTCAGATGAAATTTTATTGTCCAAGATTGTCATAGAAACACCACCACCACCAAACTAACATGTAATATTAAAGTAGCCTTTAAAAAATGGATAAGCAAATATCATTTTTACCAAATTTATGATGGTAGGCACATCACATCAGTTCTTATCTATGCCACCAAGAGAACTTCTTAGAAACTTTTGATTAGGCTCTGGAAAACTCATGGAAAGAACATAAATATGCTTACTAGTTTGCATCAGAAGTTACATGTCGCCACACACTCCTTAGTGTGTCAGTGGTGAGTTTGCCTGCGAGTGCGCTCAGATACCATAGGAAGAGGGTTGGGATGGGAATAGGGAGATGTGTGTACGTTTTTCGTGGTCTGACAATAGTTGTGAGTAAGTAATGGAGTTTTATATTTGCACATTCACGGCCACTCTTGTTTTCATGATTTGTCATGGGCTTTACTGCTTTATAGACTAGAGAAGGCTCAGGTGCTGAGACCTACCTCTCCTCCTTACCCCTGTGTGACCTCAGCACCCTAAGGTTTCTCAAGATATCTCCCAAGAGCCCACAGAAGGCCCCGAATAGGTCTTCCATATGACTCTCAAAACCTGTGTTCTGCTGGCCCTCAGGACAATAGCTTGAAAGTGACTGTGACCCTGAGGAATTCCAGGAAAATGTGGAACTTGTTGGTCAAATCCAATTGGTTCTTCTGGTTGGGCATTGTAAGACTGGAGGTGGATTTATGTGGAACTACCCTGGTTCTAGGTCAAAGACTGATAAACCCAGTGAGTGTTACTTAATCTTATGTGTCAAAGGAAACCGATAACTTCCTGGTGAAAACTACATTCAAATCATTACTCCTAAAGTGAACATATTAAAACTGTCCTGGGCCAACTGAGGCAGCACCACAGCCCCATCCCATTCCAGGGGCTGGGCCCCAGGCTTCTGCAGCTCTGCTCTGCTCAGGCCGTGGAGGGCTGCCCTACTCTGGGCAAGGGTCCTAGAGATTTTCCAACAGAGAGGGTGAAGGAAAAGTTTACTTAGCTTCCTTCC
Organism: Nasua narica; assembly: GCA_028533885.1. Lineage (NCBI taxonomy): Eukaryota > Metazoa > Chordata > Mammalia > Carnivora > Procyonidae > Nasua > Nasua narica. Next base: position 105,131,372 of record CM052811.1, on the reverse strand, counting down.
CTTTTTGACAGGGAAATCAATTTGAAGTTTGACCTGTCACATTCACTTAAAAATAGGGGAATCTGGAGAACATCAGAGAGGGCTAGGGGGCGAGCTTAAGCAGAAGATAATTTGGTGACAAAAGCTGCGGGTGAAGGCAGGTGTGACTGCTGTGACCAGTGCTGTGCTGCTGGCATCACTGGAGTGTGGAGAGCTTAAAAAAATGATGTGTGTATCCAAGAGGATTGAAAGTAGGGTCTCAAAGAGCTATTTGCCTACCCATGTTCATCGAGGCGTTATTCACAATAGCCAAAAGGTAGAAACCACCTGAATATCCCATCAACAGATGAATGGATACAGAAAATGTGGTCTCTACATACAGTGGAATATTATTCAGCCTCAAAAAGGAAGGAGATTCCCCTCCCCCCAGATAAAGAAATAAAATCTTTAAAAAACAAAAAACAACAACAACAAAAAGGAAGGCCATCCTGTCACATGGTATAACATAGATGATAAACCTTGAAGACATTATTGTAAATAAAATAAACCAGTCACAGAAACACAAATACTGCATGCTTCCACTTATAGGGGTTATTACAGACTCTTGGAAACGGAAAGTAGAGTGGTGGTTGCCAGGGGCTGGGGGAGGGGGGAAAGGAAGTTGTTCAGTGGTTATAAAGTTTCGATTTTGCAAGATGAAAAGAATTCTGGAGATCTGCCGCACAGCAGTGTCCCTAAAGTTGACACCACTGTAACGGTACACTTAAAAATGGTTAAGATGGTAAATTTTATGCTATGTTTTTTTACCATGATTAAAAAAAACCCCAAGTCAGATAAAACAACTGATGTACCTTTTGCCGTTCGTTACACTTAATTGTCATCCTCCCGCGGCCAGCCTCCATGTGGGAGGTGGCGGGGTTAGAGCAGCCGCTGCTGCCGCAGTCCCTGGGACTGGCCGAGTGCTCGCTGTGTGCCGTGTGCTGGGAGGCGCGCTCTAGCCTCTCGGACCCTCCGTGCCAGCTCACTGAGCAGCGCATCAGCCCTGGGGCGTAGGCGTCGCCGTCTCGGTCTGCCAGCGAGGAGTCAGATCGTGCCGAACGAAATCATTTGCCCAGGAATACACAGGTCATGATGGGAGGGCTTTGGGAGAAGCCCGTTTCTGTCTGATACTAGATTCTTAACCGCATTCTCAGCTCCCATTTATTCATCCGTTCATCCGCTGAAAATCATTACTGTGTGCCAGGCCCTGTGCTGGATGCTAAGGATGCCATGGGGATAGGCCCTGACCTCACAGAACGTAGAGCCTAGCTGGGGTGAGAGACAGTAAAACAGGAAGAGATGTGAACAAAGATGCAAATGTAGTGACAAATTCTGATAAATGTTATGAAAGAAATAGGGTATTGTTATGGAGACTTTTCAGCATAGAGGTTGGGGACTGACTTAGACATTTAAAAGGATGTTCAGAGAAGGTCTTACAAGGGCTGTAATTCTCAGAGAAGAAAGGGGGGCATGCCACCACCACCAGGGCCCTCTGGAATCTGCAAGAGCCACAAAGCTATGATCCCAGATAACATGGCTGAAATAAAGGACAAGAAAGTAGAATTGAAAGAGGCAAAGGGGAAGAAAGCCCAGAACTCCTTTCTCGGGATTGTAGAATGGCCTATGATGAAAGGACCGCAGTCCTGCCAATTCCAGCAGTGTTTCCTTGTCCCACCAGCCCACTTCACCTCTCAGGCCCTCAAAGTCCTTATCCATATGGGAAGAAAAAGACGAAGAACCTCTACCTAGATAGATTCTGGTGGTACTAGTTAGTAGTGGTAGTGGAATAATTGCTTCTGTTTATTTCTCTTCTGATTGGGCTACCTCTTTTTTTTTTTTTTAAGATTTTATTTATTTATTTGACAGAGAGAGAGATCACAAGCAGGCAGAGAGGCAGGCAGAGAGAAGAGGAAGCAGGCTCCCCGCTGAGCAGAGAGCCCGATGCGGGACTTGATCCCAGGACCCTGATGAAGGCAGAGGCTTTGACCCACTGAGCCACCCAGGCGCCCTGGGCTACATCTTGAATGCTTGTTCAGCTCTGACTGCCACCTTTTGAGAGCGCCGTGGACAAATCAGAATGTATCCGAAGAGCAGGTCCCTAGAGAAAGTGTGGAATGAGTTTGGGATGCTTAACACTGCAGCAGCGAGGGCCAAGGTGGGGAGTGATCGTCTCCAGGGTGTGAAGGCTGGTAGGTGGGCCAAGAGGTGGGCTGGTCACACGGTGGAGAGTGTTCAGTTGTTATGGGTCCACTCAAAAGGCAGATCTAAAACCTGGGAATCAGACCAGATAAGGAAAGGAACTTTGCGATAAATGTGATTGGTGACCATGGGCTCCCAGACCATGGACGTACTCCAATGGGGACTGGATACCAGGCTGCTATAGGAGTTTTTAATTGGGAAAGCGGTTGCTCTACATATATTATCCGTATATATTGTTCCATTCCTTTGTCTCAGAGGTTTCTAACTTACTTGAGGACTATGGCTTTAAGCTGGAGGCAATGGAATATATTTAAATGTAAGTATTATATTTAGTTGTAGATGAAGTAGCCATGTCCACCACTAGAGAAGTTCAGCTAAAAGCCCATCTGTATTTCTTAGAAGTTTGAAATGTAAAGGAGCTCCGCATTGACCTTCATCACAGATTCTTGTCCTCTGCCCCAACCCTATTACCTCTTGCTTTTTCCCTCATCGCTATTTGTTACGACCCATACGCTTTGGGAAAGGTGCTAACATTTTTTCCATTTATATATTAATTCAAATTTTAAATTTTTGTCTTGAATGCATAGCACATTCACATTGTTGAAGATTTTTTAAAAGATTTTATTTGAGAGAGAATGAGCAAGCAGGGGGTGGGGAGAAGCAGACCCCCTGCTGATCAGGGAACCCAACGTTGTGCTCCATCCCAGAACCTTGGGATCATGACCTGAGCAGATGGCAGACGCTTAACTGACTGAGCAACCCAGGCGCCCCCGCACATTGTTGAACATTTAAAAGGTTTCACGGGGAAGAGCTTCCCTGACTCCTCGTTCCGCTTTCCAGAGGCAACCAGGAGTACTAGTTTCTCATGTATTGTCTAGAGATATTTAAGTGTGTGTGCCTGTATATGTATATGTGTGTGTGTATAGTGTGTATATGTATATATGTATGTGTATATAGTGTGCACGTGCACACCCATACACACATATACATATATACACACTATATACATACACACACATATGTACACATACATACGTATATATACACATTTGCACATGTCTATTTTTTCTTCCTCACTTTGCTTTTTAAAAAAACAACATGATCAAGATATCTTGAAGATTAAGCCCCAGTGTAAAAAGTGCTCCCTCATTCTTTCTCACAGGTACATATTATTCTGTTCCTCTTTCTGTGGACAGTGAGGTTATTTCCACTCCTGTGCTATTAGTGTTGACAGTGGATTACCTTATACATACAGTACTGCACACGTGGACCAGTATATCCAGAGGCTGCGTTCCTGGAGACAGACTTGCTGAATCGAAGGGAATGAGCATTGGTAATTTCCTTAGCTACTGTTACGTAGTTCTCAGTAGAGAATTTACCAGTTTTCACTCCTGCAAGCAGAGTGTGAGTCCTTTACTTCCTCAAACCCTTGTCAACTCAGTACGTTGTCACATATTCTGTGCTTTTCCAAAGTAAACGGAAGAAAGAGAATCTAAGTGATTTTAATTAGTATTTCTCTTACTGTGAGTGAGATTGGCATCCTTCCCCTGTGTACGATCTTGCTGGGCTTTGTTGTAGTGAGGCCATTGAAGAAGGTCATCAGTGCAGACTGAGCCTGGAAGTAGGAGGAGGAGCATCATATCCGCAGGGGAGAGCCAGAGAGTTCTTTTTCAAATCATTGTTCTTGAGAGGTTCAGGCCGGCTCACTCCCCTGCAAGCTATTTAGCCTGTGAACTCTCTGGCCCACACTGGAAAAATTCAATAAAAACAAAACAAATGTAATTCAGAAGTAAAACCACATCCAGAACAAACCATTTATATTGTTTTTGAAAATGTTTAGTTTTAAATTTAATAAAGTGATTTACTTTTGTACTTGAAACAAAATTTAGGATGCAAGTAACATAATGTTTAATTTTGGAAGGAGCCGTCCCATACTTCCAAGGCTGCAGGCTCTGACAAGTTGCCTCTCAAGGTATCCTAGGTTTGCTCCCAGCCACCTCCTGTCCCCAGCTCTTCACCCCTGGCCCACCCCCCTTCTTCTGCCTTCCCCTGCTTTCTTCAGTTTCTCTGTGTGGGAGCAGATTTGGGCACAGAGCAGTCTTTTCACGGGGAACGTTGGCCTTGCACAGCCAGGCGGCCCATCAGCAGCCTGACCCATTACTTATCTAAAACGCTTCGGACCAAACCGGCTCCATCCACTTTTTCACCTAGACAGGGACCTTCCAGTCTTAGTAGCACAGACTTGCTTTGGGTTTGGGCAGGTTCAGACCTATCTTGATGGTTGATGGCGGGGCCGTCCTTCTAGTCGCTCAGGTCCAAAACCTCAAAGGTCTCCCGGATTGCTCTGCATTCAGTGTCCACGCACTCCGACCAGTCCTAAAGGAAATCTTGTCAGCTCTACTTTACAAATGTATTTAGAATCCAGCCACTTCTCTCTGCCTCCCATCTGTGCTATCTCGATCCCCACTGCTGTCCTTTTCTTGCCTGGATTGCTGGCATAACCTCCTGACAGGTTTCCTCCTCCTCCACTTGCTCGTCCGCCGTCTGTTCTCAGCGCGGCCAGCAGAGGCGTCCTGTGGCACGCAAGCTGGATCCTGACAGCCCTCTCTGCTCCGAGCCCTCCCCAGGGCTCTGCTGCCTCAGAGACCAGGTCGTTACAGGGCTCTGCGCAGGGGCCTCCTCACCTCTCCGACCCTCTCCTCCTGCTTCCTTGACTCCTCCCACCCAGCTTTACTGGCCTCCTCGCTGTCCTTTAACCAGCCCCAGGTCTGTGTGCCAGCTTGTGCCTCTGCCTAGAACGCTCCTCCCACACATCCAGATGGCTCACTTCCTCACCTCCAGGTCTCCGCTCCAATGTCACATTCTCAGGGAGGCTAGTCCAAACACCCGGTTTAATGTTGCGACCTCTTCCCCTACCCACCCAGTGTGGACTCCTTCCCTTCCCTGCTTTATTTTTCTCCATCGCACTTGTTACTTTTTTTTTTTTTTTAGATTTTTAAATTTATTTATTTGAGAGACAGCACTTGTTACTCTTTAACACACAATTTCATTTATTTATTTGGTTTATTGTCTTCCCCCTCCCACCTAGCATGTGAACTCCAGGAAGGCAGAAATTTTTTATATCTTTTTTTTTATCTTACGCATATTATAACATATAGAACAGTGCCAGACACAGGGTAGATGCTTAGTAAACAGTTGTTAAATGGATTTACTATCTCTCTTTTCTATTAAGTGAATTAACTATCCCCTTTTCCCTTACCAAACCTGAGGAACACTCAGTCTGTCAAACCTAAACTAAATCAAACAAGTGTATTTTGGTACTGGTGATGTGAATTAAAGCCAGAAGCACTGATCTATATTTTTCTGAGGAAGCTCACAGTATAAATACTCTGGCATCATTTGGGTAACAACTTTTATGGAAGGATTAGGTATGACACAAGAAATGCCATTAAGGAAAGTGACAAATATATGCAGACTACATCTGGAGGATTCGATTTAGATCTGGGGGCTACTCCTAAGAAGGCTGTAAACAAACAAGAACATAGTCGGAGAAAAGCAGTGGGATGGTGCAGACATTCCAACCTGTGACACAAAGTGCAGGAATAAGGACGGTTGGCTTGGGGGAAAAAAACTGCTAGGGAACGCAATTTCTTGTTTCAGATGTAGAAAAAATATCACGTGGAAGATTAATAGGTCTAGTAATCATTTCCTTTTTCCCCTCTGCCCCATTCAAGCACATCTAGCTTTTGTGGAACCTGAACATTAGGAGGGAGGTCTTAGAATATAGGTATAAAGAATATATAAATATAAAGAATAGAAGCATAAATTTACCCAAAATATAGATACAGATCACTGAAGGTGCCCATGCCAGTGAGGGTCCCCAGAGCTTCCCTTTCCTCAGTTTCCTGGTGAACCCACCCCATTCACATTGCATGTGCCAGCAAAACCGAGTTCCTTGTGGCTCTCCAAACACACCATGTTTTCTCTTCCCTCTGCGGCCCTGCACAGTGTTCTCTGTCTGGAACACTCATTTCTCAACAGTATCTGCTCACCCTTGAACTTTTAATTCAGAGGCTGACTCTTCTGTGAGGCCTTAGCCAAGTCCTCCGGCTAACTGAGATTGGTGGTATGGCTTTTCCTCTGCCCTCACTGAATCTTGTACATGCTTCCACTACGGTGCTTGGCTTATTGTTGGATTTTGCTTGATTGTTTGTCAGGCTTCCCTTATACTGTGTATCAGTCAGGATGGGCTGGATTATGCTGTAGTAACAAGCAACTCCAAAAACTGGTGGCTTCAAACAGCAAAGGTTATTTCTGGCTCACACTCTATGTACATTGTGGGTCAGCTTTTGTCTTCAGTGTCTTCACACTAACAGAGTAGCCACAGTCTCCAGCACTGCCAGTTGTGGGCCGGAGAGTAAATAGTGAGGCAAAGCATGTCCTTTCTCTTCAAGCTTTCTCCTAGAGATGGCCCACTTGCCTGCGGGTCGTTGGTTATGTCTGTCTTCAGGTGAGCAGGGAGCTCCAGTGTGCCCAGAAGGAGAGCGAGCTCCGGCACACCGGTGGAGAGCCTCAGTCACAGCAAACAATTAGCTTCTTGAGACCAGGGTGGCATCTTTCTAAAAATCTTTGTGTCCTCAGGATCTAGCACATGGTACTTAGTACATAGTAAGTCCTCGACTATTTTTGAGTGGAAAATTTAGAAAGTGAAACCTACAAGTAGGATCTCTCTCGTTGCTTACTGCAAAGAACCATTCCCAACATCTCAACCTCAGTAGATGCTGACCTTCCTGTCACTGGAAGTATTCAAGCATAGGCTTTCCTAACCAGTTAGAGATATTTTCAAGATGATTCATGCAAAGATGAGTGGTGGAAATATGTGGACTCTAAAATCCCTTTAACTCTGATTACTCTGTATTTATATTATAATCACCTTTCTGAGCTTGAGAAAGAATAAATTAGTGTTCACCAAAGAGATAACATCTGACTGGAGCAGGCTATTTCTGTTGGTGACTTGACAGAAACAATTGTTTGGGGAGAAAAACAAGTAGAGAGCTCTGGCCACAAGCTCTCAGCTGAAGGGTGATTACTAAATGCAGAAAGTATTATGACCCTTACATATCCAGAGGGTAAAACGAGGCCAGCTCTGGGCTTGGCGTTGCTTTGACACTTGAGGATTCTGGCTTAGAAATAGGCTTGAATTCTTTGTAACTCCTTTCTTTGTTTCAGCAAAACCTGATAATTGTAGCCAGCAGATCTGCTGGCCTGCCAAGGTCCTGCCCACACACATTCCTGAGGATGGACGGTTTCCTTGTGCTCTTTTTGTTATAGATTCTTGATGACTGACTTGGTCTAATCACTTGGCCCTGCTGTAACAGAACTCTCTAGTCATACATAACAGTAAATAACGCATCCTCTCTTCTGCCAGTGGGGGATGTTACACATAGTAAGGATCATGGTAGCCTTTACAATAAGTCATTGTAATTTAAAAAAATAATAACACTGGAATAAATCAGCTTGTAAAACCTTTGAGCCCTCTGTAAGAAGGCTCAAAATAATATGATTAGTAACGTAAAACTAATTATGGTAGTGGGTTTATTATTCAGTTGGTATTCAGAGTGAACATGGCCTAAAAAACAACATAGCATTTAGAGTCAGGATATCAGGCTCATCCATCGATCTACTGTGTGATGTTGGTCACATCACCTCCCTTTTCTTGCTCATGGCTCCTCAGCGCTAAGATTTGGGGAAGGGTAATAATAACCAGCTCAGGAGGCTATGGGGATGGATCAAAAGAAATGAAAGCACTTTGTGGGCTATGAAGCACTTTGAGTTATAAAATTGTAGTAAATCCAGTTTCCTAATTGGACATGGAAATTTCTCAGCCTTTCTTTCCAGCATAGTGGTGGCGCCATCGGTGCCAGTTGATCCTCTTGTGTGCGGTGTTATCTTATACTGCAGAAGTCTCCTGAGATTGAACCCATTGATTTAAGTCGGGGTTTGTGGCAGTGGAGCACAGTACCAGCCACTGATCCCCACCACTCGGATCACTTGACTCGTGCCAAACAGTGATTCTGAAAGGTATTCGTACATTCGATAGAATGAATGAACTTAGAGCCCCGACTGCATTCATATGAGAATCTGCTGGGCGTTTTGTTTTGTTATGTTTTGTTTGCACATCTGGCCCAGAACAATCTTTTGACCCTTCTGGTTCATTGGGGTGGGGGCGGGGGGGGGGGCGGACAGGGGCAGGGGGAGGAAGGGTGGGGTGGGGGGAGGGGCAGGGGGAAGGCGGTGGTTCACGGATTTTTTTCAGCTACTGTGTGCAACTTCACACAAACGTGTGATATTTAGGATATCTTATAAGTAGGGTATTTTTAAGTGTCAAAAGTCTGCATTCCCAAGGATTATGCCTCCATTTTGTGCCTTCATGGATTTCAGGGTGTTAGTGGTTCTACAAAATGGTCAAATCCGTTGATGGATTGAGACTGATATTTGAAAACAGTGAAAGGTCACATTCCCTCCACCTCCCTGGTACAGGTAAACCCATGGCAGTTATCATTTATTGTTCCGGTTGAATGACTTCCACGAGGCCAGGTTGCCAAGTAAATGAGAAACTAATGATACTAGGTGGGGGCTGTGTTTTGAACAGGCCTGGACACCAGTCCTGCATCCACAAGATGGTTCATGTCCCAGTGGGGCTCCTGGCTCTGAATGAGAGCAGCCCACAGCCAACTGCATTTGCAGGGTGTACTGCTCATGGGCACTATTACTTTCAATGTGTTTTAATTCTTATTGATAGTCTTTAATTATTGATAATCACATGATTATAGCAAATTCAAATGATATAGAAAGCATAAATTTAAAAGTAATTTAAAAAGTTTTCTTCCTAATAAAGTCACTATATAATGGATCAGTATTTATTCTTTGTTCTTTTATTTCTTATTTATTTAAGAGAGAATGCACACCTGAGGGGGTGGGCAGAGGGAGAGGAAGAGTGAGGATCCTAAGCAGGCTCCATGCTCAGCACAGAGCCGGATGTGGGGCTCAATCTCATGACCCCAAGATCACGACCCTAGCCAAAACCGCGTTGGTTGCTCAACTGACTGAACCATCCAGGAGCCCCTATTCTTCATTGTTTTAAATGCTGTTTCTAGGGGCACCTGGGTGGTTCAGTGGGTTAAAGCCTCTGCCTTTGGCTCAGGTCATGATCTCAGGGTCGTGGGATCAAGCCCCACATCATCGGGCTCTCTGCTCAGCAGGGAGCCTGCTTCCCCCTCTCTCTCTCTGCCTGCCTCTCTGCCTACTTGTGATCTCTCTCTCTGTCTCTGTCAAATAAATAAATAAATAAATAATCTAAAAATAAATAAAAAAATAAATGCTGTTTCTATTCAAGCAAATATAAGTCTACATAGATTATTCTTTATACAATGAAATAGATTTTATTATGCACCACATTACATAGTTTATTCAATAAGTCTTGGAGAGGCACCTGGGTGGCTCAGTTGCTTAAGTGTCTGCCTTTGGCTGAGGTCGTGATCCCAGAGTCCTGGGATTGAGTCCCCTATCAGGCTCTATGCTTAGTGGGAAGTCTGCTTCTCCCTCTCCCTCTGCCCCTCTCCTCGCTCATGCATGCATGTGCACGCACGTACTCTCTCTCTCTCTCTCTCTCAAATAAATTAAATAAATAAAATCCTTAAGAAAAAGCCTTGGAAATGTATTTGCATCAGTACCCATAAGTCTTAATGCTTTTAAATTGTTGCAGTTCATTTCTTAGTGCTAGTTTTGTTTTTTATCACCACCCAACTAACGGACGTTGTTTGTGCTATGAACTGATGCAGTGAATCACCTGATTGATATCTTTGCAATCGTGTGCCTCTTTTTTTGTACTTTATGAGACTATGTGGGTTCTTCAAAAGGAAATGGCTAGAAGGAAAGGCCTTTTCAGTTGTTGCTAAATTGACTTCCATAGGGCACCTGGGTGGCTCAGTCCATTAGGCATCTGTCTTCGGCTCATGTCATGATCTCAGATTCCTGGGATCAAGCCCTGCATCGGGCTCCCTGCTCAGCGGGGAGCCTGCTTCCCCCTCTCCCTTTGCTGCTCCCCCTGCTTGTGCTTTCTCACTCTCTCTGTCAAATAAGTAAATAAATTCTTTAAAAATAATAATAATAATTAAATAAGTTGACCTCCATAAAAATCTCACCAATTTATACTCTCACCAATGCATGAATATGGCCAGGTCCGTTTTTCTGATTTTTGCCAATATGTGAGGAAGGGAGAAGAGCCTCATTTTTTAAAAAAGATTCATTTATTTAGAGAGAAAGAGGGTGAGCAAGCAAGCTTGTGGGCAGGGGAAGGGGCAGAAGGGGAGGGAGAGAGAGAAACCCAAGCAGACTCCCTGCTGAGCCGACATAGGGTCCATCTCACAACCCCGGCATCATGACCTGAGCTGAAATCAAGAGTCCAATGACTTATGCGTAAGCCTTATTAATGGTTTCCCTTAGTATTAAAAAATCTGTAGCATTTATGAAGTCAAATTAACCTTTTCTTTTGCAGTTTCTAGGTTTTCAATCTTGCACAGGAAGACTTTTTCAGCAAAACTTAAGTTTTTTTACTATATTTTTTCTAATATGTTTGCAATTTTGCTTGTATTTCTCTGTTAAATTCATCTGGAATTTTTTGTTCTTTAAAATGTGACTTAGGATTGAACTTAGTTGTCATTATACTTATTAATTTATGTCTTTCCCAACTTCTTTAAAAATAACACTGCTTTCATACTCTGGAAATCCCATATATGCAAAGTGTAGCTGGATGATCCATCCGTTTACCTTTTCTTATGCTGATAACACATTATTTTAATTACTCAAGCTTTAACATATATTTTCCTGTCAGGTAAAACAAGTTCTTCTAAATAGCTCTGTTTCAAAACTTTTAGAGCTGTTTTGTGCTTTTTTTTTCCCCTTCCAGAGGAATTTCAGATATATCTTGTCAAATTGCATAAAAAATCCTGATGGCAATTCCTCAAACATTTCTTAATAAAAATTTTCAAACATATAGAAAAATTGAAATAATTTTTGGTGAGCATCCATATACTCACCACCTAGATTTTACAATTAACATTTTACAATTCTTGCTTTACCTGGCGACATTTTGGTTGTGATTGTAATTGTACTGAATCTAAAGATTGACCTATAGAGGACTGACATCTACATAATTCTGAATCTTTGCCTCCAGGAATACACTGTGATTCTCCATTTATTTAGCTCTTTTTTTATTCTTACTAAAGTTTTATAGTTATTGTCATATAGATTTTGCATGTCTTACAAAGATTTATTCTGTGATCTTTTCCACATATGGTTGTTAATGTGAGTGGGCTTTTCTCCCCACCCCTACCCCCCATTTCCTTCCCTAATTGATTATTTTTGGCATATGGGAAACTTTATGCTAAGTGTGTGTGTTACAAATGTGTCTCATTATACCCCATCCTCTTACGAGTTACAATAGTTTTTGAGGAGATTTTATCGCTAGATAGTCTCCTTATGTGCAAATAAAACCAATTTCTCTCTCTCTCTCTTTCTTTTTTACTGCATGTCCCACACATTTTTAAAAATCATATTTTCCTGTCTAGGATCCCATTACAATATTAAGTAATGATAGTAGGAATTCTTATCTTGTTGTTGACCTGAATATTTCCCTATAAGATGTAACGTTTGTTGGGATTTCTGGTAGAAATCCTTTATCTAAGAACATTTCCTTCTTTTTTCCTTCATTTCCTTTATTTGCTAAATCTTTTCAAGAAGGCAAGTTTAGACCAGTTGGACCTAAGAGACATACACAGAACACTCCACTCAACAACAGAATATGCACCTTCTTCTCAAGAGTGCCTGGAACATTCTCTGGGATAGAACACATAGTAGGACACAAAAAAAAGCCTTAGCAAGTTTAAGAAGATTTGAGATTTTACCAAGTTGTCTTTTCCAAACACAATGAATCAAAACAAGAAATCAATAGCAAAAACTGGGAAATCCACAAATAGTTGGAAATGAAACAACACACTCTTGAATGACCAGTGGATTAAAGGAGAAATCACAAGATAAATTAGAAAATATCTTGAAATAAATGAAAACAAAAACATAATATACCCAAATTTATGGATGCAGCAAAGGTAGTATTAAGAGAGTCATTTATACTTATGTCTACATTAAAAAAAAAAAAAAAAAAAGATCTCAAATTGACAACCTAACGATACACCTCAAGGAACTAGAAAAAGAACAAACTAAACCCAAAGTTAGCAGAAGGAAGGGACTAACAAAGATTAAAGCAAAAATACAAAATAGAAAAACAAAATTCAATGAAGCAGAGTTTGTTTTTTTGAAAGATCAACAAAATTCACACACCCTTAAAAAAAAAATCGGCACACCCTTCGCCAGACTAAGAAAAAAAGAGAGGAGACCCAATAACAAACATCAGAAATAAAGAGAAGACAGTAAAACCAATGCCACAAAAATAAAAAGGATCATAGGAGACCATTATGAACAGACATGTGCCAACACATCGATAGCCTAGAAGAAATGGATACATTCCTGGAAACATATAATCTACCAAGATTAAATCATGAAGAAATTAAAAATCTGGTCAGACTTACAACTATTAAGGAGATTGAATCAGTAATCAAAAATCTCCCAACAAAGAAAAGCCCAGGACCAGTTTCAATGGAGATTTCTACTAAAGATTTAAAAAATGATTAACACCAAATCTTCTCAAACTCTTCTGAAAATTGAAGGGAAGGGAACACTTCCAAACTCATTTTATGAGGTCAGCATTACCCTGACCCTAAAACCAAAAATACTATGTGAAAGCTACCGACCATCTTCCTGATGACTATTGATATAAAAGTGCTCAACAAACTATGAGTAAATCAAATTCAATAGCACATTGAAAGGATTATGCACCATAACCAAGTGGGATTATTCCTGGAATGCAAGGATGGTTCTACATATGAAAATCAATGTAATACACCACATTAACAGATTGAGGGATCAGGTCATGATCTCACGGTCCTGGGATGGAGTCCTGCTCAGTGGGGAGCCTGCTGCTCCTTGTCCCTCTGTCATTCCCCTTGCTTGTGCTTTCTGGCTCTCTCTCTCTCTCTGTCAAGTAAATAAATCTTAAAAAAAAAAAGATTTAAAAAAAATTAGACATCCTTTAGGCTAACACTCAACAAACTAGGAAGGTAATTACCTCAACATGATGAAGGCCATGTTTGAAAAGCCCACAGCTAACATGCTTAATGGTGAAAAACTGAAAGTTTTTCCTTTAAGATTAGGAGCAAGTCAAGGATGCCTACTCTCACCACTTCTATTTCAACATACTACTAGAAATCTTAACAGAGAAATTAGTCAAAAATAAATAAATAAAAGTCATCTGACTTGGAAAGGAAGAAGTCATATTATCTCTGTTCACAGATGACAGAATCATATATGTAGAAAACCATTTAAGAATTCCACAAAAATAAATGTCAGAACAAAAGAATTCAACAAAGTTGCAAGACACAAAAATCAACATACAAAAATCAGTTGTCTTTCAGTATACTAACAGTGAAAAATCCAAATAGGAAAACAGTCTCATTTACAACAGCATCAAAAGAATAGAATAATTAACTTTATAATTAAGGAGTCAAAAGACTTGTACACTAAAAACTATAAAACAATGCCTAACAAGATTAAAGAAGACCCAAATGAAAAGGAAGACATCTCATGTTCATGGATTAGAAGAATTAATATTGTTAAAATGCCCATACTACTTAAAGCCATCTATAGACTTGATGCAATTTCTATTAAAAATCCTAACATGGCTTTTTTTTTTTCCAGAAATAGGGAAAAAATCCTAAAATTCATATGGAATCTCAAAGGACTGTAAATAGCCAGAACAATCTTGAGAAAGGAAAGCAAAGCTAGAGGCCTAATGCTTCCTGATTTCAAAATATACTAGAAAGCTACAGTGAGCAAAATAGTATGGTTCTGGCATAAAGATGGATGTAGACCTATGGAGTGGAATAGAGAACCCAGGAATAAACTCTTGGATACATGGGCCAATGATTTCCAACAGGTGTGCCAAGGCTACACAATGGAGAAAGAATAGTCCCTTCAAAAATGATACAGGAAAGGGCGCCTAGGTGGCTCAGTTGGTTGAGCGACTGCCTTCGGCTCAGGTCATGATCCCGGAATTCCGGGATCGAGTCCCGCATCCGGCTCCCAGCTCCACAGGGAGTCTGCTTCTCACTCTGACCTTCTCCCCTCTCATGCTCTCTCTCACTGTCTCTATCTCAAGTAAATAAAAATCTTTAAAAAAAAATGATACAGGAAAAACTGGATCTCCATATGCAAAAGAATGAATTTGGACCATTATCTCACACCATATACAAACATTAACTCAAAATAGATTAAAGACCTAAGCATACAAGCTGAAACTATAAAACTTCAAGAAGAAAACATAAGGGAAAAAGCTTCACGACATTGGTTTGGTAATGATTTCTTGGATATGACATGAAAAGCACAGGCAACAAAAGCAAAAGTAGACGAATGGGACTACATCAAACTTAAAAACTTCTGCACCTCAAAGGAAACAATCAAAAGAATGAAAAGGTGACCTATGCAATAGGAGGAATTATTTGGAAACCATGTATCTGAGAAGGATTAGTATCTAGAATATATAAAGAATACATACAATACAACAACAAATAACCTGATTGAAAAATGAACAAAGAATTTGAATTGACGTTTTTCCAAAGAAGCTATACAAACGGCCACCAAATATATGAAGAGATGCTCAGCATCACTGATCATTAGGGAAATGCAAATCAAACTAAGTGAGGTATCACCTCATACCTGTTAAAATGGCCACCATCAAAAAACTCCCAAACGGAAAATAACAAGTGTTGGTGAAGGTGTAGAGAAATTCATTACAGTGAGAATGTAAAATGGTGTAACTGCCATGGAAAATATTACGAAGGTTTCTTAGAAAATAAAAAATAGATTTACTGCATGTCTAGCAAACCTACTTCAGGGTTTATATTCCAAAGTAACAAAAGCATGGACTTGAAGAGGTATTTGTATATCCATGTTCAAAGCAGCATTATTCACAATAGGCAAAACATGGAAGCTACTTAAATAATCTTCAACAGATGAATGGGTAAAGAAAATGTATACATGTACACTGGAATGATATTCAGCCTTAAAAAGGAAGGAAATCTTGTCAATTAGTATAACATGGATGAACTTTGAGGACATTATTTCGAGTGAAATAAGCCAGTCACACAAAGACAGATACTGCATGCTTCCATTTTTTATGAAGTATCTAAAGTTGCTGGACTCATAGAAGCAGAAAGCACAATGATGGTTGCCAGGAGTTAGGGAGAGGGGAAAGGGGACCCATTGTTGTTCAGTGGGTGTACAATTTCAGTTTTTCAGATGAAGAGAGTTTTCAAGATTGGTTGTACAAGAAAGTGCATATAGTTTACTGTATAATTAAAAGTAGTTGAGATGGTAAATTTTATATTACGTGGTTTTCACCACAATAAAAAATTGAGGGTATAATCTTATTAAATACTGTTTTGGTTTTTCTCCTTTATTAATGAAAATAATCTTTGTTAGAAATTTCCTAACACTGGGGTGCCTGGGTGGCTTAGTTCGTTAAGCGTCTGCCTTTTGCTTGGGTCATGATCTCAGGGTCCTGGGATCGATCCCCAGGTCGGGCTCCCTGCTTAGCCCGGAGCCTGCTTCTCACTCTCCCACTCCCTGCCACTGCCCCCCGCACCCCACTTCTGCGTGAGCTCTTTCTGTCAAATAAATAAATAAATGAGAGAGAGAGAGAAGAGAAATTTCCTAATATTTAAGATAGTCTTGCAATCTTGGTATAAACCACAGCTTCATCTCTGACAGATGAGCCAATTTCCTTAATATGTGGAGGACTCTCTAAATGCTAAGCAAAATAAGTCAGAGAAAGACAAACACCATATGATTTCACTCATATGTAGAATGTAAGGTACAAAACAAAGCGGGGGTGGGGGGAAAGGCAAATCAAAAAACGGACTCTTTCCTATAGACAACAACGTGATGGTTACTGGAGGGGAAGTGGGTGGGGGGACAGGGAAAACAATTGAGAATGCTCTTATGATGAGCGCTGAGTCCTGTATGGAACTGCTGAATCATTGTATTGTAACCTGAAACTAATATTAGGGGCCCTGTATGCTAACCATACTGGAACTAAAAAAAACAGATGGTGGACTCTCAAAGTCCCATAGAAAAACAGACAAAAAAGTAATTTATTATAAAATGTCAGTGATAAGTGAAAAGACTGTCAACCATGCCTGTAAAGAAATGCAAGGTAAAATCATCATGACCAGTTTCTTCTGTACCAAATTAGTAAAGACTAGAAATAGTAATAATATGCAGTGGTAGTGAAGGCGCTCTCATTCTGCCGTGGTGAGAGTGAAAATCAGCAACTAGTTGGAGGGCAACTTTGTATTTTTTTTTAATTTTTTAAAGATTTTATTTATTTGACAGAGAGAGAGATCACAAGTAGGCAGAGAGGCAGACAGAGAGAGAGAGAGGGGGAAGCAGGTTCCCTACTGAGCAGAGAGCCCGATGGGGGCTCGATCCCAGGACCCTGAGATCATGACCTGAGCCAAAGGCAGATGCTTAACTGACTGAGCCACTCAGGAGCCCCAGGGAACTTTGTATTTTCCTAACAATATTTTAGTAGTCAGAAATTCTTTTGTTTTGTTTTTGTTTAAGTGGGTTTCACGGGAGCCCAGTGTAGGGCCTGGACTCATGACCCTGAGATCAAGACCTGAGCTAAGAGTTGGATGCCTGGGGCACCTGGGTGGCTCAGTCGTTAAGTGTCTACCTTCAGCTTGGGTCAGGATTCCAGGGTCCTGGGCCTGAGCCCCACATCGGGCTCCCTGCTTGGCAGGAAGCCTGTTTCTTTGTCTTCCGCTCCCCCTCCTTCTGTTCCCTCTCTCGCTGTGTCTCTCTGTCAAATAAATTCTCAAAAAAAAAAAGAGTTAGATGCTTTACCAGGTGAACCACCCAGGCACCCCTGGTCACAAATTCTTGTAAGAAATTCAGAATTTCAGAAATTCTCAAAGGCACAAAAATATATGCAGGGACAGTTACTGAGCCATTGCTTGTAATAGTTTAAAAACTGGAGAAATGCAAATGTCTATTAACAGCTAGATTGGTGAAGTAAATTATGATGCATCCATAAATTAGAATATTGTTTAAAATAGAGTGAGATATACTATAGACTCTGACACTCTTTCCATTGTCGTGGGAGGAAAATGAGCAGAATGACGGGTAAAAATACAACTCTATTTTTTGGTTTTTTAAGAAAATGGTTATAGTACTCTATGCCTAGAAAACATGTCTGAAGTAATGGACACTAGATTGTTAACACTAGCTATCTTTGGGGTGAGTAGGGCAGAATTTCACTTTTCTTCATTGTTTCTAAGAGAGAGAGAAATTTCCACGTAAAAAGCATAATTTGAAAGTGGAAGTAAAAAGGATAAATTTCAATGTAAATTTATATTGCTAACATTTTTTTTCAAAGGGGAATACTACCTGCAAGTTTTTGTGTTGGAATGAGTTGAGATTTACGTATGGTCAATTATATCGCATGACCAACTTCTAAATGTGTTTCATAACTTTTTAAAAGAATATGAAGCTGGAGGACTGTGGGTGCCACTATTAAAGTCGCAGGAGGCAGCCCAGTCCTCAGTGTAGCCCAGGAAACCTTGGGGCCCCCCTACACTGAGAACCCCCAACTTCTACCCAGTTTCCATCCTAGGTGCCTGAAGAAGGGGAGGGGCTTGGGGAGCCCTGCCTTGTTAGGCACCGTCAATAAAGTATACTGCACCCGCAGAATATGAAGTCGGTCCCTGGAGAGTATTCAGCTGTTCCCATATTTGTCACAACTAGCCTCCGGTAGTAGCCACCTTCTAGGCCTCCGGGGTTGTCCGTCTGCTTGATCTTTCAAAACCACAGCAGCACGTTACGATCTCTCACTGCGGTTATGTTTCTGTAACTCTGTCAGCTGCTCCCCTGATCCCTGTTCTTACTGATAAATCCTGGGCGGTTCAGGGGGGCTGCAGCCTGACCTGGGGCGAGTCTGCTGAGACTCGCATTTCTAAACAGTCCAGTCGTCCTGTGGCGCTTACTGTCCTTCCAGTTCCTTCCTCAGAATTTAAAAAAAAAAAGCTTCTTAACTTATCTTTAAGAATTTAGCCTATAAACTCATATTTTGTCAAGCCCCACGTGTATATTTTGTAGTGTTGAAATGTAGTGATTATTAGCTGCAACTTTGCTAATATAGTGAATTGATCAACTGTCTCTCAATTCCCAAAGACAGATTTTTTTTTTAGTTATATGCTTTTGTTTCTCATTTCATTAAAAAAAAATTTCAAGACAGAAATTTTCAAGACAGAGTATAGAAAAGATTATATAAAGAATGATGAGGGGCGCCTGGGTGGCTCAGTGGGTTAAGCGTCTGCCTGCAGCTCAGTTCCTGATCCCAGGGTCCTGGGATTGAGCCCTGCATCGGGCTCCCTGCTCAGTGGGGAGTCTGCTTCTGCCTCTGCCTGCCGCTCCCCCTGCTTGTGCTCTCTCTCTCTCTCTCTGACAAATAGATAGATAAAATCTTAAAAAAAAAAAAAAAGGTTAAAAAAGAAAAAAGGATGAACATGCAGTTGTCGTCTGGGACCTTCTGTGAATCTCTGGCAGCATAAAACCTTGCATGTATATCAGCCCGCGCCAGGGCTTGATTTAGGAAACAGCGTGTTTCCACATGGCCATTAAGATCTGGTCCATTTGTCAGAGCTGGTCCATGAATCTCTTCTGGATGAATGGTTTTCTGGATAGTTGGGGCTTTACCCTTTAAGTATCCCTTCTATTAGATACCCTTTTAAAAGTGTATGACAAATAAACCCAGGCTTACCTAAATGGGTAATGTTGCTAAAAATAGCCCCATGGTAAGCATCCAGGTGGTAAGTAGATGGGTGTTCACGGAAGAATTCTTTCAACTTTGTCCTAGGCTTGAAAATTTTCCTAATAAATATTGAGGGGGGAAAAGGTCACTTTGGAAAGCCCTGCCACCCTTATTCCAGCAACATTGTGGTTACTCAGCTCAGGGTGTGGAGTAGGTAAGGCTGCAGGCCCCGGAGTGGGGCGGGGGGGGGGCTGCCCTGGGTCCTCGCGCCACCGGCGGCCTAGCTGTGTGCCCTTCAGGCAGGCACTCTGCTTCTCTGAGCCTTGCCTTTCTCGTCTGGAAAGTGGGACCAATAATAGTGGCCGCTCCAGGAGTGGTGGTGGGAGTGACCCGAGCAGGTGTGCGTGCGGGCCTCCTCCAGCGCCGCACGCCGCGTGCTTGGTGGCGGGGTGGCCACTGTCCCCACGACTCTCCTCTCAGTTGCCTTCCCTGTCAACCACTGACTGGTGCAGAGAACCCCTGGGAGTGCTGCTGTCCTGGATCACTGGCTCGAATGGCAGTGTGAGGCTGCTCTGAGACTTGATTTTGAATGACGTGGGAATTTTCCCCCAAATCAAGGCCATCTTTGTGTCGTGCACTTTCTCAGCCTCCGCAAGTAAAATGCCAGGAAAGTGATTTAACGCTTCCTTGGTGAAGCCCAGCCCCATCCCAGACCTCAGTGGTGAGTGGTGGCACTGTGGCTCCGCTGTGCCCTGTCCGGTCAGCAGGGCCCTGCACTGTCCGGCTCGGGAATTCTGCCTCCCCCCCTGCCCCCCCAGCCTCAGGAGAGCGCAGGTCTCTTCAGTTTGTGCGGGTGCTGCCCTTACACTCGGGGCTTTCCTCCCTCTCTCCTCTCTCCCCTGCACGCTCCTGTTCTCGACCAGCCGTCCCCCTCTACTCAGGGCAGAAGTAAATCCTACCAGGGTAGGTCGGGCAGCATTAGAAATCAATGACGTCCCCTGTATAGGGACCTCAGAAGGCAGCCCCTCTTGTACAAAACTGAGGGCTTCGGCACTCTCCTCTGCCCCTCTCGGGTTTGACCTTTTAATGGTTTTTAGCATATTCACAGGTTTTTTGCAATCATCACGACTAAGAACATTTCGTCACCCCAGAAGAAACCTCATACCATTAGCAGTCGCCCCCCATTCTCACCCTCCCTTGACCCTCGGCAGCCTCTAGTCTGCCTTCCGTCACTGTGGATGGACCTCTCCTGGCATTGCCTACAGGGCGGTTATGTGATGCGTGGCTTTTGGGGCCGCCCGCCTGCGGTTCGCGCGCTTCCGTCCGTGTTGTAGCGCGCGATGCTGCTTTGTTCCTTCGCATGGCCGAGCAGCCCTCCGTCGGATGGACGCGCTGGGTTTTGTCTGTCCGCCCGTCTGTTGCTGCACATCGAGGTGCTCCTACCTTTTAGCTGCTATGGGGTCATGAATATCCGCGGGCAAGTGTCGGCGTGAATATACGTTTACTTTTGTGTGTGTATACGTAACTCTGTATTTAACTTTTTGAAGACCTGCCAAACTGATTTACAGAGGGGCTCTGCCGACTTACACGCATCTCCCCCATCCTCACCTGTGTGTGTCGTCGTCCTTGGTCATCGTGATGCAGGCCAGCCTGGCAGGTGTGGTAGGGCAGCCGGCAGGGAAAGGCCACAGAGGGAGGCCGGGCCCCTGTGGCCGCCAGACACCCCCCTCCCACCCCCCTCCACACTCTGCAGCTGACTTTGGCCTCTGGGCCTGACTTGGGAGAGGCAGAGGCGGCGTCTTGTTCTCGTATGTGGGAAGGCTATGAAAAGAAAAACCCTTGTTGGCCCAAACATTTAAACAAGAATTACACTAGATGTTTTGTTCTCACTCTGACATGGTCAGAATTAATTTGGAGATTGGAAAGAGGATTATTTTGTTGTTATTGTTGTTGCTTGGTTTTTGAATCTGAGTTACTTAATACAAGAATACAGAAGGAAATACAAAACAAAACGTATGTCTTAAGTCTATTAAATGGTATTGGGGCCTCCCCAGGTTATTCTTCGGGGCCCTACTCTGTTGGTGTTTGGGGGGCTCCACTTTCAAGCTGCTGAGGAACTTGAGAAAAGACCCCTGTGATAGAAGGCAAGCTGCGGGGTGCGTCTGGGCATCTGGAAGTGCGCAGGCAGAGCCTGAGAGATCTTCAGCATTTTTTTTTTTTCCTCCTTAGGTTTAATAGGAAAAACTTGCTTTCAGCAAACAACTGAAGAAACTGCCCTCGGAAACTGTTTCTTTGGCCCGCATGGAGCAGCTGGGACTTGCACTGTGAGGCCCTTGATGGGCCAAGCGCTCACCCCCTGATCAGCCAGAGTGATTGCCGCCATGGCCAGCAAGAGGAAGTCCACCACCCCGTGCATGATCCCCGTGAAAACCGCAGTGCTGCGGGACGCCGGCGCGGAGGCCCAGCCCGCCGAGGCTGCACCAGAAGGACCCCAGCAGGAGCTGCCCCCTGAAGCGCCTGCCAGCAGCAGCGAGGCCGCCCCGACGTCCAGCGGTACCGACGGCCCCGCCCTGGCCAACGGGCACCGGGCCACTTTGGACGGCTATTCGTATTCCTGCAAATACTGTGATTTCAGATCCCAGGACATAACCCAGTTTGTGGGACATATGAACTCAGAGCACACAGACTTTAATAAGGATCCAACTTTTGTATGCACTGAATGCAGTTTTCTAGCAAAAACTCCCGAGGGCCTTTCTCTGCACAATGCCAAGTGTCACTCGGGAGAAGCCAGCTTTGTGTGGAACGTGGCCAAGCCAGACAATCATGTGGTCGTGGAGCAGAACGTCCCCGAGAGCACCTGCACGTCTGACCTACTGAGTGAGCCCAACGCCGAAGGGACCGACGGACAGGCCGAAATCATCATTACCAAAACTCCAATCATGAAGATAATGAAAGGCAAAGCTGAAGCCAAAAAAATTCATACGCTCAAGGAGAACATCCCCAGTCAGCCTGCGGGTGACACGGCCTTACCAAACCCATCGGCCGGGGAGACCGAGGCGAAGGAGGGGGACCACCCCTTTGTCAATGGGGCGGTCCCGGTCAGTCAGCCGGCCGCCAGCTCGGCCAAAGGGCCTCATGTGGCCAACGGGCCCCTGCTGGGAGCGGTGCCGGTCCTGCCCGCCGGCATAGCGCAGTTCCTCCCCCTGCAGCAGCCGCCCCCCGTGCATGCCCAGCACCATGGCCACCAGCCGCTGCCCACGTCCAAGTCCCTCCCCAAGGTGATGATCCCCCTGAGCAGCATTCCCACCTACAACGCAGCCATGGACTCCAACAGCTTTCTGAAGAACTCGTTCCACAAGTTCCCCTACCCGACCAAAGCGGAGCTCTGCTATCTGACTGTGGTCACCAAGTACCCGGAAGAGCAGCTCAAGATCTGGTTCACAGCCCAGAGGCTGAAGCAGGGCATCAGCTGGTCCCCCGAGGAGATTGAGGATGCCCGGAAGAAGATGTTCAATACAGTCATCCAGTCCGTTCCCCAGCCCACGATCACCGTCCTCAACACGCCCCTGGTCGCCAGTGCCGGCGGTGTCCAGCACCTCATCCAGGCCGCCCTCCCGGGTCACGTGGTGGGGCAGCCAGAGGGCACGGCGGGCGGCTTGCTGGTCACGCAGCCACTGGTGGCCAACGGGCTGCAGGCGCCCAGCTCGTCCCTGCCGCCGGCTGTCACGTCGGTGCCCAAGCCGCCCCCCGCGGCGCCCATTAACACGGTGTGCTCCAATACCGCGTCGGCCGTGAAGGTGGTCAATGCGGCGCAGTCGCTGCTCACGGCGTGCCCCAGCATCACCTCCCAAGCCTTCCTGGACGCCAGCATCTACAAGAACAAGAAGTCTCACGAGCAGCTGTCCGCCCTGAAGGGGAGCTTCTGTCGGAACCAGTTTCCGGGGCAGAGCGAGGTGGAGCACCTGACCAAAGTGACGGGCCTGAGCACCAGAGAGGTGCGCAAGTGGTTCAGCGACCGCCGGTACCACTGCCGGAACCTGAAGGGCTCCAGGGCCGTGCTGCCCGGCGACCCCGGCGCCATCATCATCGACCCCGGGCCCGAGGCGCCCTTTTCCCCGACGGCGGCCAAGGCCCCCGAGGTGCCCTGCGTCCTGCCAGCCACCACCCTGGCCGCCCCCCCTTCCGCCAGACGCCAGGCCTGGCACCAGACCCCCGACTTCACCCCAACCAAGTACAAGGAGCGAGCCCCCGAGCAGCTCAGAGCCCTGGAGAGCAGTTTTGCACAAAACCCCCTTCCTCCCGACGAGGAGCTGGACCGCCTGAGGACAGAAACCAAGATGACCCGGAGGGAGATCGACAGCTGGTTCTCAGAGAGGCGGAAGAGAGTGAGCGCTGAGGACCCAAGAAGGGCCGACGAGGGCCCCGGCCCGGAGGAGGAGGCGGTGGCGGCAGCCGAGGACGAGGAGGGAGAAGAGGAGCTGGTGGGAGACCTGAGGGTCCCCGGCGAAGATGGCTCCTTGGAAGGGCTCAGCAGCCACGCCCTGGCGGAGCGCAAGGTCAGCCCCATCAAAATCAACCTCAAGAACCTGCGGGTCACTGAGGCCAATGGCAGGAGTGAGCTCCCGGGGCCGGGTGCCTGCGAGCCCGAAGAGGATGGGCCCGGCAAGCCAGCCGAGCAACCCCCGGGCAAGGCGAGCTGCAAGAAGACGGCCCAGCAGCGGCACCTGCTGCGCCAGCTCTTTGTGCAGACGCGGTGGCCCAGCACCCAGGACTACGACGCCATCATGGCCCAGACCGGCCTGCCGCGGCCCGAGGTGGTGCGCTGGTTCGGGGACAGCAGGTACGCCCTGAAGAACGGTCAGCTCAAGTGGTACGAAGACTATAAGCGGGGCAACTTCCCTCCGGGGCTGCTGGTCGTCGCCCCTGGCAACCGGGAGCTGCTGCAGGACTACTACGGGACACACAGGACGCTGCGGGAGGACGACCTGCAGAGCCTCTGCGACCGGACCCAGATGAGCTCCCAGCAGGTCAAGCAGTGGTTTGCGGAGAAGATGGGCGAGGAGACCCGGGCTGTGGCGGAGCCGGGCGGCGAGGACCAGGGTGCCAGCGAGCCTGCAGCCGTGCACAAGGAGACAGGGGACGCGTATGCGGAGGTGTCGGAAAACAGTGAGTCGTGGGAGCCCAGCGCCCCTGAGGCCAGCTCGGAGCCCTTTGACGCCCCGAGTCCCCAGGCTGGACTTCAGCTGGGTAAGGAGCCCTTGGGGTCTGGGGCCATCTGCCGTGGGTGGGGGGCAGGGGCCCTGACGGGCCATGGGGGCAGCTGCTGTCCCCAAGCTTCTTGGCAGCGGGACCAAGTGGCCGGCTGCTCCAGGGGGCACCTGGCAGCAGAAGCCATTAGAGCGCGATGTGTTTCCTGCGTGGTTAGGGGAAGGAGCATAATGGGCCTGCCAGGGTGCAAGCTTTTCTAGACATTTCCTAGCGGTGGGAGAATAGGTCAAAGCGCCCTCAGAGTCAGGCAGATCCACAGCCCCTGAGTAAGGAGAGAGCAAGAGGACTGTTGAGGCAATTCAACTCAGGATGGCGAGCGGAAGGAAAGAGGGACTCAGATTGCCCTTTAGATGCGGGAAGTGCTTTTATTTAAATAGTGAAAGTCCTGTGATTTGCATTTGTTGCTCTTTCTGATTTGGAGAAATGGAAAATCATCTTCCCTGTTAGACCTCTATGGAATCAAAAGCTTGAGTTTCATTCCTCAGTTTTTGTGGATCATAGCCCTGGTATTAGCTTGAAAGAAAACCTTAGAAGATAATTTATCAAAGATAGCTCTAAAGCTCCAGACAAGTCACTTTGTCAGTGTCAAGTCCTGACCCCCAGGTTCCCAGCCTCCCCTTTCCCTCCCCATCGTTGGGTGTTGGCCTCCACAGAAGCCTTATCACAGGATGGCCAGCAGTCCGTGGAAACTGAGCAAGTGTCTGGATTCTCAGATTCTCCGATTCGGGGACCATTAGAAGTTGGTTCTGGGGCCAGTATGTCCAGACTTGGCCTTGTTTTCCTTTAGGCCCCCATGAGTCAGCGAGGCCCTCATGGGCGGTGGTGGGCTCCAGATACAGGACTGGCTTGGTTGCCTCGGGCGCTTCCTCCAGCACTGGGCATGCCCCTGGGGACTGCCCACCCCTGGCTTGCTGGCAGCTAGAACAAACTAATTTTTTTTCTGTTTGTTTAAATTAAAATTTCACTGAAGTATATTTTTGGGTAGCTGGAAATAAGGTGGTGGTTACAAACCTTGTGAATGTATTTAAAGCCCTTTAATCATACATTCAAAAATGGTTCAAATGGTAGCTTTTATGTTATGTATATTTCATCACAATTAGAAAGAAAAAGCTAACCTGGAGTGGGATGAGTGGGTTTGAGTCACAAGGCCTGCCCCCCACCCCTGCCCAGCTCCTAAGTCCACCGCTAGGCCAAGTGTGGCGTCCCCAGGGAACAGAGCAGGCGTGGCACTGTGGCCTCCTCCTCTTCTGTCTGAAGCACATAACCCTTGGGTTCAGGAAGGGTTTGTCTGTGTGTCTGTGCTTGGTTTCTCCGTGGCCAGCGTCCGTGCAAGGGCCACGTCGGCGAGCATCGCGGACCGTCAGCCTCTGAACTGCCCCACTGACGTTGAGTGTGGGGTAGGGAGAGTGTGGGGTAGAGACCGTCCGTAGGATGTAGACACCAGCCTGGCCGTGGCTCTGCTAGAACGCGGGTTCTGGAGAGCCGGTGGAGCAGGGCAGGGGCGGCGGGGGAGCCCAGGGCTCCGGCGGCGCTGGTCCCTGGGACGCTCTGCAGGCCCGGCCCCTCGGGCTGCAGGATGGGCGGGCGGCCGGCGGGAGCGGCACCGAGAGGGCCCCAGTGTGGCGAGGCCCGGGCTGCCTGGGGGGCTATCCAGGTGGAGGTGACAGGCCTGTGTTCTCTCCTCAGAAACAGACTGAATCTGACCCGATTACTCTGAAGGACTGGCCAGTCCGGGATGCCGCCCATCACGTGGAAGGGCTCAACCCGACTCTCCGCCGCGTGCTGTTCCATGCTCGCCGCCGCCGCCGCTGCCGGGCGCGCACGAGAGCTTCTGGAGGCCTCGCCGCCAGCCCAGAGCCCGCCGCCGCCTCCGGCCTGCCCCCACCGAGCGCGCCCGCGGGGAGAGCGGAGTGCTTGTCAGTTCTTCCTCCCACCACGTAGGACCTTTCCTTTGCCTTCCAGTGGATAAAATAGTTCAGAGTTCATATTCATAGACACGGAATCAAGTTTTTAACCTATAGATCCGCCTATCCACATTTAATAAAACATCAGATTACGAACACTGTCATCACACAGAAACCTTGGTTAGCCGCAGTACATTCTTACGTCATCTCTGAAAATGCCCTGTGTCTGTTCTCTGGAGCTCACGGAGCCCACGTGGCCCTGGGCGCCCCCCCCCACCCCCCTGCGCTCCCCGGGAAGGCCGTGCGGCTGCAGAGGCCGCTGCCCGAGGGGGCCTCGCCCTGCCCGGGGGTAGGACTCGGCGGCGCCGGCCTGCAGTCCGGAAGCGGACTGCCGGCGGGTAGCGTTTGCTCCCCGGGCCCAGAAGTGCTTCCAGCCATACTGCTTGTCTGTGGGAGTTTGAATCACGGACCAGAACTGTTTCGTTATCAGATCAAGTTCAAGAAGCATTCGTTGTTAAGCCTGACGTACTGACCGATGTGCCCACATTTTGTTGTTGTTGTTTTTCACTCTAGATGTTTTGAGAGCGAGAGGAAAACTGAGAAAAGGAACAGGCGGGGCTGAACGTAGACGTGTGCGGCCCCAGCATGTGGCTCTGGCCACTGTGGTCTTCGGAGCCCTTGACCCACACCCTTCGAGGCCGCCAGTGGTCTGGCCAGGAGCAAGAGCGGGCGCTCTGCCGCCTGGGGAGCCGGGAGCTGTCAGAGCTGGTCCTCGGCACAGAGACCTACAGATGGGGGTCCTGGCCGGACACCCAGGGTGCTCGTGGCCCCCGCGCCGAGGGCCTGGCTGGGTGCTGGGCATCACCGGACAGGCCCTTGTGAGGATGTTTCTTAAGTTCTGCATTTATATCCCCAGATTTGGAAACAAGATCTCTGTCTTCTTTAGCCTAATCCTCATACTATTTTTTTTTTAATTGAGAAAAATCACAGGAAAAGGTGCTTTTGAAACACTGGGCAACTTGCTTACAAAGCTGTACTACTTGGTCAATCCCTATTTCCCCAAAACTGGCTGCTCTGAGAGCAGCGGGTAAAGGTGGGGCAGGCGGAAGTCATGTCCCCGGCAGCTCCGCTCGCCTCCCTGAGCACCAAGGCCCTGTGCGCGGGCTCCTCCTGGGCCTGGGTGCGACAGGCTGGTGGTGGGGTAGGCGCTATTCTTCTCCCCCGCCAGGAACTGAACTGGGTGGGGCCCCCGCTGGCTCAGCTCCGAGGCCGAGAGGGTGGTGGCACCTCTGCCTTCCAGGAGAGGGTTTTCTCTGCACACCGGAAGCCCTTGAGCCCCTGTTCTCCTAAAGTGTCTTCTCCCGCTCTCCCAGGCCCAGTAGGGACCACCTCTGAGTTGTTTCAAGTGACGTGTGAGTACTTGGCAAGTTCTGCACCCCGTGTTTGTGTCCTTTCCATTTGAGTGTGAAGCTATTTAGCCCCCAAAACCTCACGGCAGAATTGCCAGTGGGGAGTGATTGCCTTCCTTCAGAGAACAGACACCTGGAATTTCTCCTTTAGGGTTTATGTACATGCAGATTAATTTATATATACACGTAGATATAGTACAGATACTCATTTGATACTTTACTCATAAAATGTCCACCTGAGGTAGATGCTGGAGGAGGCTCCCGGCTCGCGGCTGCTGGGGAGTGAGCCTGCGTCGGAGGGAATGCCGGGCCCGGGGTGCAGTCGAGGCGGCCTGGCCGGAAACCGCCTGAGTGTCGGTGACACTGACTTGCTGGCCTCACTCTCAGAGCCCCGCACTGGCCAGAGGGCTGTAGAGAGGATTTTTGTGGTTATTTAATTTGTGTTCATATTTCATTTACAACCCAAACAGCAACACAAAAAATAAATTACATGTGGACAAGTTCACGCAGGACGTAGCGACCCAGCCTCGGCCCCAGCCTGTCTCTAGAAGGCGGAGGAGCTGCAGGCCTGCCCGCCTGGGCATGTTTTCCTCGCAGCTGCTAGCCCTGCCTGTGAATGGCAAGACGGCCCAGGTAAGGCCCCCGCAGAGGAGATGGTCCCACCTCCTTACTGTGGTCGTGGACCTGAGCGAATAGAGGGGTTGGAGCCTCACGCTCGCAAGGATCACCGTCAGAGGTGATGGCGAGCGAGACGGCTGGGTCAGCGAGCCGGTGCCCAGGGCTCTGGGTGCTTGGGGAGCACCCCGAACTGGGCGCCGAGACCCCCACCGCCCCGGAACGCGTGGGGGTGCACACAGGACAGGTCACCGCCGTTTTGCACGCCGTCAAAGGGTGTCTGGGATGTCGCCTCCAGTAGAAGGCGGTCTGTGGGCTGCAGAGTTGAGACGTGGGGTTAGTCTCCCCTGAAGAAAAGCCTGTTGTATAAGGTGACTCATTTCTCTCCTTTCTGCATGCATGTGGCCTCGTCAGAGATGGTAAATACTCCAGTGTTTCTTGTCGTCTGTGCCTGGTACATGTTTGGTTTATTATATTTTCTACATGAGGCTGTAGATTCAGTTGTAATAGATGAAACCGGATCATCATTCTGATAAAGGAAATCGGGATTTATGATACATATACCTTGCATATTTTGATTACTTATTTTAATTCTTGACTATGAAGGAGCTTTTTGATTTGAGAGGAGAGTTCTCCTTTTCAGGAGTTGCGGGTTCCTGAAATAGAGTCCCCTGCTAGGATGGGCCCTGTTGGCCTTTGGGGTTTGGTAGCACCACGTGACTTGGGGCTCCTGGCCTCGCCGGCCGACTGGCAGCTGTCCCGGTGGGCCACCGCGCCCCGACCGGAGGCCCTGCTCCGTGTTCTCCAGCAGCCCGGGCGTGGGAGCTGGGCTAGTCGGCTCCCCCGTGCGCGGACGGCGGCATCCCGGCCGGCCGTGGGGGGCTGTCGCCCCCGGGAAATTTCAGCGTGTTTTACATCATAGTCAGTGGCCTGGTGACAGGTCCCCTGGCCCTGGGACATCTGTGCCAGGCTGCCTTCCGTGGAGGCCGGGAGCTCACGCTCTCAGCGCCTCCTCCTGCAGCTCCCTGCCGGGCGGCCTGGTCTCCAGCCCCGTTGCCTCTTTTCTTCCTCTTCTCTTCCCGGACTGAAACCCTTGCACTGGAGCAGCTTTGTCTGTGTGTCCAGACTATCCAGCCCCAGTAGATAAAGGCGCTTTGTAGGACAGGAGAACCGGCCAAGAAACCAAACCAAACCAAACCTGGAATTAGGCTTTTTCTAATTTCCCCCCCTTTTCCTTGCTCAGAGTTTATCTGGGGCAGGTTATTGGTTTGACCCACCTTTTGTATTAAGCTTAAATTTTCCTTTATCCCATTGACATGCAAGACCCAGTCGAATGCTGGAGAAGAGCCCATAGATGGCTGAGGGTCCACAGGACTAGCTTCCAGGCCAGAGCCAGCGGCCACCTGGGCCGGGAGGCTGCCAGGCTGGGCTCTCCCCTCTGGAGCCCCGAGTCCAGGGCTCCCGACTCTGCTTCCTCTGCTCTCGTTCCTGAGGAGCACAGGCCTGCCCAGCCTTCCTGCCCAGACCTTGGGGGCCACCCCTGCGTGACTAGGGGAGCACCTGCCCTGAGAAAGCGGGGTGTGGGGAGCCCGAGGTCCCCGCCCCCAGCCCAGCTTCAGTCTGAGGGAGCCGGCACGCTGTCTCTCTGGCCATTTACAACAGCCAAGCCGTGCGACACCGGGGCTCAGGAGGCTGGAAGCAACTTCTCAGCAAAGTGACGGGTTTTGATTTGGGCCGAGTGACCGTGGAAGGGACCACCGAGGGTGCGCCTTGGCTGGCTACCCAGCCCCGCTCTGCGTCCGGACGGAAGGGAGAGAGAGGCTCGGAGGGAGATTGTTTCCGCCCCAGTGTGTGTGGTGTTCCGGGCACCGGGTCGTACT
Source organism: Nasua narica (assembly GCA_028533885.1). Taxonomy (NCBI): domain Eukaryota; kingdom Metazoa; phylum Chordata; class Mammalia; order Carnivora; family Procyonidae; genus Nasua; species Nasua narica. The sequence goes on along the minus strand of CM052811.1, from coordinate 105,101,095 downwards.
GGGCAGGGGGCCTCTGAGCGGACCCAGCAAGGACACGCAGGGGGTGGTGGAGCGCTCAGAGCATTTGGTCCTGGGGGTGATCCAGAGGCTGCTTTGCGGTTTCTCCGTCCTGAGTGCACTTGGCAAGACTGACGGTGAACCTGGCCACGCGTCTGGACGGGGCCGCAGGCCTTCCCCAGACTGGAGACCCGGCAGCCTGGATCCGGCGGGAAGCAGCCATTCTGTCTGCCCAGGTCCAGAGCAGGGGCGGAAACCCCGGTGTCTGGCAGGACCAGCAGGCCCCGGTCACCCCACGGGCTGGGGTGGCAGCAAGCACCTGTCGCCTTGATTTGTAAAAACCCTATCTCTTGCTTGGCAGACTGCCAGGATCCACAGAGAGCACATGGCTCCTCTCCCCAGCTGTCCCCAGCCCCAAGGCTTCCGCGGCCCTCAGAACCTGGCCCTTGTGGCCGCGCAGGCTGGAGCCAGAGGGAGAGGCGAGCACAGAGAGCAGGGCTTTTCAGAGGGGGTCGTCTTCTCTTCCGCTGGGTGTGTTTCCTGCTGCCCACGGGGGGCAGGGGGCAAGCCAGGGTGCCCGAGAGCCTGCGCGAGGCCTGCCGGTGGTGCCCCTCCCTCCGGAGCCCGGCTCTGCCGCGTGCGCACGCGCACACCCGTGTGCTCGCGTGTCGGTGGCTTTTCTCGGCTAACGCTCTAGGACTGCTGTGCCTTTCCAGGCTCAGTGGGCAACTCAGAAGTAGCTCAAGTATTCGGCTGGAGCCGGAGGTGAATTGGCCACAGGGGAGAGGCTGTTCGGAGTCACTGAATACAGAAAGCTGCGAGCGTGTGGTCTTTCCCAAGGGTCAGCCCCAGAGTGGGGCTGGTGGAGGGTGAGAATCGCCCCTCATGGTAGCTGCTGTTTGTGTTTAAAGAGAGACTGTCACTCATCCTTGTTTCCTGCCCATGCTGCGCCGTCATTCTGGCAGTGTGCTTGAAACGCTGGCCGGGCAGGAGGGCGCCGGCTAGAGGGGCCCCGGGGAGCCCGGCTGAGCGCCAGGGGACAAGGGGTGGCCCGTGCAGAGGCGTCCCTGCGGCGCTGCTGGGGAAGCGCGCAGCTCAGCCGGGTCAGGACTGCACTGGGCCTTAGTGGTTGCGACCTCGAAAACACGCCGACCCCCCCCTCCCCCAGCCATTGTTGATTCCAAGTTTACTGAGCGCAGTCTTGGTGGGAGTCAGGGAGGCTGCTGCAGCAGCTGCGGGGTCCTTCCTGACGGTCCTGAGTCCTGCGGGTTTTCTGCCACCCACTTACCTTCTGGTCTGCAGTGCCACGGGAGGGCCGGGAATGGCCGGCAAGCAGTTCGCCCTGGTGCGCCTCCTGTCTCCCGGGGACGCCTGAAAGACGGGGTCATCTTGGTGCTACGAGGCAACTGCCCTGTCTGTCCAGAGGCAAATGTTAACTTGACCGAACTGTACAAGAGGCTCCCTCCCCCTGCGGCCGCGGGGGGTGAGACCAAACTAGGGGGCACACTCTGTGGCTCAGGCCTGGGTGGGATGGGAGTTCTTTCCCCAGGGGTAAGTGGTTTTAATAGAAAGCGGCGACCTGCCTTTGCACCGTGGCTGTGCGAGGCGGTGGAGGGGGCTGCCTTCTCTGGGCTGAGTCTCCAGGCCTCACGAGGTCCCCCATGGGGATGCTGCTATTTCTATGATGCAAATTGCACATTTCCTAGATTTTGTATCTGTGGATTTGGATGAGGGAGCAGGGCCAAACTGCTTACACAATTTGATATGGCCGAAATGGTACTTCAGATCTTTTGATTGTTCCTAAATAAAACCATGAATACATTTTATATCTGCTGAATTTATTTGGTGGGGGAGCCCGGAAAACTAAAAACAGTTCACATCTGCTGATTTATTTAGTGGGCAAGCCCGACCCTCAACGCGGATGGCTGAGCAAGGCTGCTCCCCTTGGCCCGCTTCAGAGAAGTTCCCGTCGCCGTCTCCCACACTGCTGTGTCCACGGGACCAGCTTCTACGTGACGGAACCACGGTTTTTCGAAATTACACCACATAGACAAAGGCAGACGAGTCAGACCTGGAGCCCTCAGGTGTCTGGTGAGAAGACGCTGGCAAGTCCTTTTCTTTCCCTGCTTCCCCATGAGAAGAACACTCAGAAGCAGAGCGCGTCCCATTGGCTAAGGAGGGGCTGGTGGATATGCGGAAGGACCCAGGGGCCTAGAAGGAATGTTAAAAGCCTCATTTCTAGGAGTCAGAGCGGTTGCATCTTGTTGGGTGACCCTGAGGGCCTGTGACAGGAAAAAGGGAGCCCACAGGTAATATCCCCTGGGGCAGAGACAGCAAGGCAGTTCTCGTCCCTGGTGGACACCAGGGTCTGTCCCCGGCCTGGCCCTCTGGAGGCCAACTCAGCCGAACCCCCAGGGTGGGTGCAGGCCCAGGCGGTGGCTTCTTGGGACACAGCTGTGGATAGACTTGGCAGAAGTCTGCAGGGGGGTGGCTGTGAGCGTCCGCGGGGCCGCTGCAGTGGCCTCCCGGCGGGAAACAGAAGGCCGACTCCCGGGCACGAGTCCCCTGGGGGTTCTCAGAGGATGGGCCAGGGAGGACTGTCAGGCTGAGACGGGGCTGGATCTCTTGAACTGAAATGTGAGGCAGGACCTTATTTTGTTCCGTGATTAGTTTGGTGGGATAACCTGATACTGCTTAGACTGGTTTCTCCCCTCAGAACAGGTGAGAGATGACGAGTGAGTTTCAAACCAGCCCTGGCCTTCAGGTGTTGTTCGGGATGTGCCGGTCAGGAGCGGGGGCCTTGTGTCCTTTGCTGGTGGCCCCGGATCCTCGTGAATGGCCCTGGCCTTGGCTGGGGTCAGGAACTGCTCCTGCCTTCTCACGGGCAGCCTCAGGAGAGGAGGGGTGCTCCAGCTGACTGCCGCCCCTGCGGGGGCTCCAGAAAGCCGCTGGCCGGGAGGTCCGGGCCTGCCGCCTGGAGAGTGCCTCTCCTCGTCCCTGCTGTGCCAGCCAGGAGTTCCTGCTGGCGACCAGAAGAGAGGGGACCCTGCAGGGAGCCGTCCACTGCTTGTCTTTGCCCCTGGTATCACAGACTTCCTGTCTCGGGCCATTTTTGGGGGGGGGTGTCCTCTGCCCAAACTGGTGAGTCTCAACCCTGACCGCTCATTCAGTTTACCTGGGCAGCTTTTGGAAAATAGCTCTTCGAGCTCCAAGCACTGGCATTTTTCAGAAGCTTCCCAGGTGATGCCTTCCCAGTGCAGGGAGGTAGCCGCGGCCTAAGCTGTCCCACTGCAGGGACAGGGCCTGCACGCACGGCGAGGCAACCACCCACCGTAGGCCCAGACCTTCAGGCTTGACTGAGGGGCTCCCTTCACCCCACCTGCCTGGGGGGCTTCCTGGGGCAATCAGTGAGGTCAGGGCTGCCTGGAGAAAACAGGAGAAATTAATCTGCGCCTCTACATGACTGAGGGTTGTCGTATTTTCTGCTTGGGTCAAAGATCAAGACACTGGCCATGAAAGGCAAAGGCAGCGTCACAGGGGAAGGTGGGTAGGGGGCAGGTGACAGGCATGCCTCAGGTCTGTGAGGCCACTGCAAGGACTTCAGAGCTCTTCCTCCCCAAGTTACACTCCAGAAAGACACTTGTTCAGTAAATGATCGTATGTTCTGATTGAAATAAAAATGGCCAAGAGCAACAAGCCAAGCCTGTGTTGACAGACGGCCCCTAAGCAGAAGACCAGCCAGAACCTCTGCCCTCACAGATCACTCATGCACTCTCCCGGCAAGAATCTGGGTGGGAAAACGTGGCTCAGGGAAGTCTGGCTTAACTCCCACCCACCACCTTGTCTGTGGGAAAAGGGCCGTCCTCTCTGAGTAGGTCAGAGCAGCTCTAGAAGCAAGCCAGCGGGCCAGCAAGAACTTGAGCAGTGATTAAATATTCTAAACTGATCCCAGTTCTCCAAGTGGGTGGTTCTTAGAAGGACCCACAGTGAACCAGGAGTGGCCCCCAATCTGTGAACTTGGGAACTGTTAGGTCTTTGTGGTCTGACTTGTCAGACGGGAAAGGGATGCTTAGAACCTCTACCTCTTCATCAGCCTTGGACTTGGCTTAAAAATCTTGGTCTCTCCACACTGTGGTATGTGAATGATCACACCAGGGTATACTAATTTCCATTTTAAGAAACAACTAATTATACTTACCTGCATCTTTTCAATGGCAGATGTTTTCAGGCTCCCTGGGCTGGCTTTTTAGGCCTCACCACCCATCCTCCAGGCAGGCCACCGTTCGGATCTACAGCAGCACAGGCCACGGGGAAGGTAAGGCCATGGCCTTTTCAGCCAGGTCTGGGCACAGAGATTGGATTGCAAGCTGTTGAGGCTTTTCACTCTATGTCTGAACGCTGCAGTCTTTTGAAAGGAGAGGCTGCTGTGGGCTGGGAGGGGGCTTGCCTCCCACTCACCGCCCGAGCTGGCAGGCCACAGAAAACCGGGCTTGCTCACAGGCAGGCCGGTGGCCACACTCGGCCCTAACATACCCTCTGGAGGCTAGCCGGAGGAGAGGGTGGCCTTGCTCCACCTCGTAGCCCGGAGGACGGGAGATCTGCTTGACCCGAAAGTTGCCGAAAACCTCCCCGCTGCCTCCACTGCCGAATAACCACCCAGCAAGTGGTTCCCAGGTAACCGGTCACCCTCCCTCCCCCATTCCCAGCAGCCTTACTGTCCGCAGTCCCACTGGCCCCACAGGACACGGCAGGTTGCAGCCAGCTCCTCCTCTCCCCTGGGCTCTGCCCCAAGGGTACCGCCACAGGTGAGGAGCAGGAGTGCGTAATTTAGCAACTAGCCTACTGAGAAGAAAAATACCGTTGTTTTTTAGGTCCTTTTCAGAAGGAAAGCTTTTCTAATAAAATTTAAGATTTTTGTTAATATTTAAATTATAAACAAAGCGTTGGCAACCATATGTAGATGTTTGCTATGGACAAGATTGAGAGATCATACTTGCAGAGATAACTTCAGAATTAGTTTAAATAAACCAATACATCTTTCTCAGAAATTTGTATAATTTCCTTCGGTTTACAATCCATGATATGGAAAGTTTAATAGAATGTTAAATAATTTACCTTCTACCCTAAAAGTAAGCTATAGAAAATGGAATCACTGTTAGGATCGAATAATAACAAGGCTTTAACGGCTCAGTGGTTTTTCAGAGTATATAAATATATAAATCTTGAAAAGGTAACACTGTTAGTTGAGCTGTAAAATCCATAAAAGTAACAGTTCTGCCACAGTGCACGGACGAGGTCATTCATTTGCTCCCCACCCTCCGAGCAGCTCTCCAGTTAGAAGTGGAAGACCTAAAAAATCACACACCTACGTGAAATAAGATAGTGAGAAACGGGGTGTGCAAAATATAACCTTTAAAATTCCATCTCCAACACCACAGATGCCCAGTAACAGGACTTTCAACTGGTTTAATGAACACTCAGGACCGTCGCCGCATCCTCCTGCTGTGCTGGCTGCAGGCTCCGATCCCAGGGCTGCTGCTGCGACGGGGAGAGTGGTCTTCGGTCTGAACTAGGGAGGGGAGGGGTCCCCTAGGCGGCCTGCTGGAGGGCGCCCTGAGGGAGGCAGGTCCGTGTGTGCAGGAGTTTCCTGAATGGACTGGGGAAGACCCCCGCCACTTGCTCCTCCGTCCCGGCCCCCCGTCACCCGTGTCCGACCAAGGCCTCCAGTCAGTCTTGCCGTTCGACCTTCCGCTTGTCCGTGGCACCTGTGGCCTCCGCGTGAGGCACGCCCTCACCGACCACGTGGCAGGAGTGGCTGTGTGGCTCAGCCAGCACGTCCACAAATTCCGGCCTGGGGAGGAGCTCCGGACTCCAGGTTCACCTCCAGACCCACCTTGGGCCTCCCCCCACCCCCCGCCCTGCCCGGCTTCGGGCAGCAGGCAGGGGGTGTGGCCCATGGCGGCGCAGGGTGTCCAGGTCCTCCTCCTCCCAAGGTCCCGAGGTGCTGCTGTCCCTCCTGCAGGCGGCACCCTGCCTCCTGGGGGCCCCTTACACAGCGGCCCGCAGGGTAACCCGCCATGGCCCACGGCAGCAGCCCGGGCCGCCCACTGCTGCTATTTCTAACACGATCCCCTGTATCTTGCAGGCTGGGTAGTGTTCCCGGCCGGCCGTGGGCAGCGAGCCCTTGTGCTGTGTCCTCGTCCTCGAGTGGGCGGAGCCCCTCTGCAAGGCGGGGCCTGTGCTCCTCCGCCCTGGCTCGGGGCCAACTACCCCCACCCCTGCCCAGCTGGGGTTTTAAAGCTACAGGACAATGTAAACTTGGGTTTGTTTCCCTGGCCCAGTGAGGCTGCTGCTGCTCTCTCAGGAAGGTCAGGGGTTCCTCAGAGCCTCCCATGCCACGGGCTGAGGCAGCCTCTCTCTCCACGGGGCTGCAGCCGTGATCCTGGCCCCACAGATGGAAGGCTCCATCTCCAGAAGTCAGGACCAGATGTGTGTGCTTAATTAATTCGAGACACAGTACAGTTTTTGCCTTCACCCAGAGCCAGGGCATGGCGGCCCCAAACAGTAATCCATCTCGTTAATGGCTTGGTTTCGTCTAGCAGTCACTGCTGGAATCCAGGCTCCGGGCCTCGGGGCCAGGATGGCTGCCTTGATAGGCCGCTTCCCCAGAACCCAGCTCACGGCCCTCCATGAGGCACGCGGCACCTGCTGCTCTCAACGAGGCTGGCGCACAACTAGAGGCGGTTGTCCCCGTTGACCCGAGTCCTCCGCGGGGCCCTGGACAGAAGGAGAGAGCGTCCTTACCGGCAGTGGGCCCTCGCAGCCCAGTGCAACAGCCCAAGCCGAGGAAAGCCAGACAAGGATAACCTCTACCCGGGAGCAAGAGAAGGACCCAGAAGGGGCCGCAAGCGCTTCTTCCCCTCTCTCCGGTATGCTGCCCATCCTGCGTCCCCTCACCTCCGTTCCCGACTGTCAAAATGGTCTGCCAGATGCTCCTGGGAGATACGAAAGTCCTCAAATGGCTGCTGGTACCGGGCTTCAAAGGAACCTTCCCGGGCCCGGCCGTGGAACAGCTGACCTGAGGCGTCGGAGCCCCGCTCCCGCAGAGACATGCCGAAGGGACTGAGGTCCCCGTTCTCCTGCTTCAACGAGGGCAGTGCATGTGGGGTCAGTGGCTCCCTGGGGCCTCGTTGGGCTGCCACCCGCCAGCCCCCAGCCACACTGCTGTTACCTTGGCAGGGAAAGCCTCGATCTTGACGAGCAGGGAGGCCAGCTCCAGGTCCTCGCTGTAGTTGTTCTTCAGAGGCACAGCTCTGTAGCCTGGGAGGAGGACGGCCTGGCCCTCAGCCTGGGCAGGAGCAGGGGGCCCGCCCCCCGCACTCCAGCTAGGCCCCGGGCGCTGGCCCAGGAGGGCTCCTCACCTGTCTTCAGGCCTTTCACCGGGAAGGTGGCCTGAGCCAGGAAGTTCTGGTCACTGAACATGTCTTCCTCATACACCACAAAGCGCAGGAAGGCGAATTCCGGGTTGCTGATCTGGAAGTGGAAGGGCTTGGCAGGCCACACAGGATTGAGTCCATTGTCCACTGCGAAAAGTCAGGGCAAAAGGCCTCATGCCACCGCCTCGAGAGGACAGAGCCGCTGGTGTGGAGGGGCCTTCAGGGCAGGGCGTGTGGGGAAGGAAGGCAGACCTACCCACAAACTCCGTCTTCTGCTTGACGCTGTCATACTCTGCTCCGGCCACCTCAATCTCCACAAAAGGACACACGATGCCTCGTCCGTTCTTTGGCAGGTGCCGGGCCCCCAGCACCTGGAAGGCAGGCCAAGATGGGCCGGGCGGACTGTCCATTCTGCTCCTCCCCAGGCCTCACTATTCGGTGGAGGCAGTGCGCCCTCTGCTGGGCCCCAGGAGGCAGCCCACGAAATGGCTCCCGGCACCAGGGCCGATTAAGGGCAGCGGTGCAGGAAACCTTCGCTTTAGCTGCAACTTTCATGGGAGTCTTTGCACCTACCTCATTAAATCCGTGTCTGTTCTAACATGGCCAGCTCTTAACTAACTTCCCCACAGGGAAGGAAAACAGAACTCTCTTCTCGGGAAGAGAATTCTCTCGAGAATCTGCTCACACGCTCACCCTCTGCTCTCCCCAGCCCTCCTTCCTGACTGCTCAGCCCCACCCACCCTGATGCCCACAGGCGGCGCTGGGTCTCGGGGCAGGGGTCACTCTCGCCACGGGCACTAGCTCCCCCTGTCCGGCCAGGCCGCGACTACCCACGGCTGGGCCTCACCAGCCAGCCCGGCTCTTCAGGGCTGGGAACCGGCCCCATGGTGGAGGCGGCCAGCTGCCTTCCGGCCTCAGAGGATGGCCACGCCTTCCTCGAGCTCACCAACAGTCCCCCGTCCCCCTCCCCACCCCAGTCACGTGGCCCCCTAGCCTTGACTCTGTACAGGAGCCCCGGCAGAGCGACCCCCAGCCACCCTGAAGCCTCTAGGTGAGCAGCACGCACCTCAATGCAGATGGCGTACGGCTCCAGGCCTCGGAGGCTGCTCTTGTCAAAGGGATCAAAGGCCTCATCCCGCATGGTACTCGGCTGCAGCACGTAGCCGCAGTGGCCACCGGCCATGAACAGGGCCTGGTTCATCTGCATCGGCTTGTCTGGAAGAGCCGAGTGACGGTGGACTCCTGCCCCCCAGCCCACAGAGCCCCCTCCCCGGCCCCCAGGGCAGCTCCTCACCTGGGGTCTGGAAGTTGAGGGCCACGAGCTGACTGCCGCAGATCCACATGGGCAAGGGATCGTAATTGGAGGAGTCCAGCCGCTGGCCCTTGGGGTAGATGCGGGAGAGCTGCAGCCGATTGTACTGGAGGAACTTCTTGCCTTTGGCCTTGTTCACGTATTTCTCGGCCTTGGTTTCCGGAAAGGATGACATGTCCCGGTAGCAGGCACGTTCTGTGCCAATCTCTGGGCAAACAGGGAGAATGCTGACAGAGCCCGCCCACCCAAGCAGCCCCCCCAACCCCCATGTAAAGGGACGGAATGCTCCTCCCCCTTCCACCGACCAGGGAGGGCACCCGAGCCCACCCCGCGCGGGCCCGGCCCTTACTCTCTTCATCGAAGGGAACAGGCCGGCAATAGACCACCAGCTCGGAGAGCTCCAGGGCAATCTTCTTCCTGCGCTCCATCATCTTCCCCTCTGTGAGCTGCTGACACACTCGGCCTGTAGCCCCGCCCGGCACAAGGGTGCGCCCACAGCGCGGGGGCTCTCCCGGCCCTTCCCTGTCCCCTGCATCCTCCAGACCCCACTGGACAGTAAACAAGGGCCCTCTGGCCTCAAGCCCCACCCAAGAATCGTCCTTCCTCTTCCCTGCCGTAAAGGCCACACTTGCCCTCCAAGACTCTGAGGGCGGGATCCTCACCACCGCCCCACGCCCCAGGGGACAGCTCGGTGACAGCTCAGGGTTCTGAGGCAGGCTGCGCTCTCCAGTGACGTTTTGTAACCATGGGGTACCCCGTCTCCCTTAGGCAAAAAGGTAGCCTCCCCTGACTTCGCTGGGGATGCAGGTCTCTGGCTCAGTCTTTGGTGCCCTGAGGACGCTCCCCCCACCCCAGTGCCACCCAATCCTGGCCACCGCATTGCCATGGTTCTTGGTCATGGCACCAGGGCTGTCTGCTGCTGCCAAAACCAAAGGGCACTTTCAGGTTCCTATTGTGCCTGTTGGTACCTGTAGAGCCCTCATCACATCAGATGCCATCCATCCCCGGACGCTTCTAGCTTCTCGGGCCTGCCCCTCCTGGCTGCTTCCCCTGCCGGTGAAGCCTGCTTCCCACTCCCCGCCACCCATTCTTCCTGCCTCCAGCCCAGGACTTTGGCCTCTGCACTTGCGTGTGCAGGAGCCCGCCAGGCCGAGCACTCTGCGCGCTGCCAGAGCCGCGGGGCTAGCCTGGGGAGGGGGGCTGGTGCCGCAGGCCTCGCCCCGACAGCTCACGGGATGCCGACATGCCCCCCGCGCCCCCACAGACGCCTCTCACCCTGGCGTCTGCCGTCTGGGCCACCTCTCGGATCTTCTTCACCCAGTCCTGCAGCTCCTCCTGTGAGTCAGCAGCGACGTCCAAGGACCAGTGCGCCACCGAAGCCATGCTGATGGAGAAGACGAAGAGCCGGCTGTTCTTGCCCTCGGGTCGGATGGCTGGGAGAGCGAGAGGACAGAGCGGGCAGGCTGTTTCTGCGTCCCCCGCACCACAGCCCGGGCGCTGGCTCGGAGGCCCCTCACCACCTGTCCTCCCCCGGCTGCTCGGCCGGGGCTCCAACCCCAGTCTGTCCCCCTGGGTTCCCTGCCCCGCCCCGGGACGCCGCCTGGGAGGACTCCGGAGGTCAGCGAGCCACCTGCGTCGCCCACGGTGCCTGGCTCCGGCCAGCATGCAGGGCTCAAAGCTGGAGAGAAGACAGGACCCCAGGGCATCAAGGGGGACTCTGAGCACAGGGAGAGCTCCAAGGGAGGGCAGCCTCTGGCTTCTGGCCTCAGCATGTGCCGACAGCCACAGAGAGCCTGACCCTAAGGACCGGTGGGCCGGAAAACGGATGGGGGCTCACCAATCTGACAAGCCGGCACATCCAAGACCCCCCGGAGCAAGTCCCCCAGGGGGCTGTTCTCGTCCAGGTGCTGTGAAAGCAAAGCCCACAGGCTCGTCAGCATGTCTGCTGTATACACATGTGGGGGGGGGGGGGTCTGTGTGCAGGCGGCAACCTCATAAGCACACACGTGACGACACAAACACAACGCATGTCCTGGAAACCACGGCCCCACGGGGGTGTGAATGGACCACAGGGGACAGTGGCGGTGTCACTGTGTGTGACGGGCGTGGCCCACCCCTGTGGCCCTGCGCTCACCTCCCTCTCCGGCTCCAGGGCAGCAGGGCTGACCATCTCCTCCACGTAGTTTGATGGGAACCACAGCTGCTTCTTCCCCCCATAGTCCCCCCGCCACCTGCGGAAGCCACATGGCGCTGACCTCAGCAACCACCCCGAACTCCCACAAGGAGGGGAGCCCTTGTCAAGGCCCCACACGGAAGCCAGGCTGCGGCCAGACCACCGGCGCCCGTGCGAGGGCTCCCACCTCCCGGCCCGCCACACACCCCCAGGACCAGGGGTTACTCCGGGGACCGGGGACCAGGCTTACCAGCCGCCTTCTTGCTTTTCCACGTTCTGGATGATGGCGCTCTTCGTGAATGTCAGCTCGTCCTCCCTCTGGGCTTTGTAGTCAAAGAGGGCTTTGACTGCGCACTGCAGGGGGAAGCACCACTCAGAGCAGGCAGTCCTCGCCTCTCCTGACCTGGGGCAACCTGCCCAGCTCCTCACCACAGGACCTACAGGAGACGCCTGGAGTCCAGGTGGAACCCTGCGAGCCCCGCAACCTGGGCTCCGGGGAAAACCTTCAATCTGCCCCAGGAGTCAGGACTGGAAGGCCAGGAGGAGAGTGTCTGTAGGTGCCCCGAGTGCCTCCCCTGGAACCTGAAAGTCTATGGGCATGGCTGGGACCCCATCAGTTGTCATCCGGAAAGGAGAAGAAAAGAACCTCCTTCCCAGGCTCCCTGGCTGCTGAGGGAAGGGACTGAGAAAGAGAGTACAACTCCTTTACCCCTTAGAGAAAAAAGCAAAGAGGAAGATCCTCTCTGACATGAAGATCTGTCAGGTGAGGGACTGAGTAGCAAAGAACGAAGTTTTCTGCTCAGTGTGGCCTGCCCCTGCCCTGCTGCCACCCAGGAGGAAACGGGAGTTACCCTGGGGAGCAATCTGGAAGGGTCAGTGCGGACCCCCAGGGACAAGGTCTGGTGGGGGCGGTCAGCCCGGGAAGAGCTGTGGTCATGCACAAACCACACATCTCATAACCTCTCAGGCCTCGGAAAACCACAGGCACCACTTCTCCACAACAACCACAGATGGGCCCCCGAGCAGAGAAATGCAAACCCCGAGCCGCGGGGGACCCCCGCCCCCACGCTTCCTGTGCCCAGAGGCCTGATGCCGTACCTTGAAAGTTGGCATAGGATTGGCCTCCACGTAGAAGCCAGGGTTGCGTCCCTCGTACAGGGCTCCGTAGTCAGGCTCCTGGAAACAGGACCGAATGGGATGTGTTAACACCCAGAGAGAACAGTGGCTGCCGGCTTCCCCGGGCCCCTCGATCAGTGCAGCAGGTCCACATGTCCTGCCCCTCGAGGCCAAGTCTGCCCCTTTCCTGGCGTCGGGTCCGCCCGCATCTCAGACCTCAGGGGGCGTGGCCGGCCCTCCCCGCTCTCCACTTTCTTACCCTTGACACCCTCCCCGTGATTCTGAAACCCCTCTGTTCCTAAAGGCCTAAACTGCCGCGGAGCTGTCTGCAGCGGGCTCCTGCAGGTGCCGCACACTCAACTTTCTAGCCCAGTGGCTCCCTCCCTCCCTCCCAGTGTGTGCACCCCTTCCCTGGACACCAGTGCCCGCCCATGACAAGTCTCAAGGGGACCTCCTGTCCTAGATGCCTTCCTTCTGTCCAACGCACGGTCCCGGTACCGAGCCTTTCCCACTCCCTTTGCCTTCTGTGCAGCCCTCTACCTCACTCGTCTTACCCCCAGGCCTCTTTCCTCCACAGCCACCCTTCTGCAGCTTACTCTCCCCTCTGCGCTGGTGACAGTCTAGTCCACGCCCAGCCGGGGAAGCCTCCGGTCTTGAGCCTACTGCTCCCTGTGTAAGCTCCAGGACCTCCTCACCCCAGAGCCCGGCTCACAGCCCTAACCCCCTCACCTAACGCACGCCCTTCCTTTCAGACACAGCCTCGCCGATGACACTCCCTCTAGGACACTGTCTTGGCACCTAGGCCATGGCCCCCAGCTGGGCAGAGTGACCCATCCAGGAGTCCAACATCCCCAGCTTCCGTGTCCCCCACAGCCAGACGGTCCCACGACCGCGTAGCAGCTAGCCCAGGTCCCCGCCTGCCACGCCGCCCCCAGCCCTGGGCCCTCACGGCGGTGCCGATCTTCTCCAGCGCCTCCTCGTTGATGGGATAGCGCAGCTTCATTTTGCGGTACAGCGGATGCTTCTCGTAGTAACTGATGAGGTCCACGAGGCTGTCAAACTCCGAGTTGCCCAGCATCACCGTCTGGCCCTCCTGCTGGACCCGGCAATGCTTGATCTTGCCCTCGGCCCTGAACAGAATAGTCACATGGGGTCAGGGCAGCCCAGCCCCGGGAGTGGCCCCACACCACGCAGAGCCCCCAGCCACGCCCCTCACCGGAAGGAGATGGCGTAGGAGTTGGGCTCGTTCCTTTTTCGCACCAGGAAGGCCCCGTCCCGGGGGACACGCATCAGCATGTGCTCGGCCTGAGCTCTGGTCAGGCTGGCGTGGTACCACCTGAGAACAGGCCCGAGTCAAGCCCCGGCCTTCCCCACTCCGGTCCCCACCCGGCCCTCAGCCGGCGGCCCCTCCCTCACTCTTTGCTCTCGTGGGCATTGGTCTGCGGCACCGGCTCAGAGAGGCGCATCTCAAATTCGTTGCACCGCAGGGGCACCTGCTGGTAGTGTGTGATGAGGTCATAGAGCGAGTCAAAGACCAAGTTGTCTGTCAAGAAGAACTTGGGGGCCCCAGCGTCCTGCCGGGAGTGGATCCGGCAGTGCTGGACTTTCCCGTTCCTCCTGCGGGAAGACGGGGAGGCGGTGAGAAGTGGGCGTGGCCCAGGACGCCGTGCTCCAGCCCAAGCGAGGCGCCCGAGGAGCTCAGGAGCTGGGCAGACCCGCGGGAGGGGGGGGGGGGGGGCCTTCCAAGCACCCAGACAAGTATGCGTGTGCGCGTGCATGTGAGGAGATCACGTTCCGTGTGACAGCCTGTAACAGAGACCCACGACAGTGGTCTCGAGGCGGGGAGAGGGCGCGTCAGAGTGCAGCACACACGCCGGGAGCGGGTTACCAGAAGGAGAGTGTGTAGTCGCCCACGAAAGTCTCGCTCTCCCGCACGAGGAAGGAGCCGTCAGGGGCCCCGGTCTCAATGCAATACTCGGTGAGCAGGCGCTCGGCGATGTGCCGTCCATCCCGGCCCGCCCCGAGCTTCCCATGGAACCACTTCTCGCTGGAGTGCAGCTCCGTGCTGCCACTGGTCTGTGAGGGGAGGGCAACGGCAAAGACACTCGGTGACTCTGACCCCGGCCCGACCCCCGGCCCTGGGCTGGCCCCTTACCTCCTTGGGCTCCTCCTCATCCTCATTGCCCTGGTCACTGCTGGTCTCCTCGGAGTAGTAGATCTTGCTGCTGGTCAGAACGAAGTAGTGGGGGTACCACTCCTGGGAGAGAGCGAAGTGGGGCCCGTGAATGGAGGCCTCTTCCCACCGGGCGCCCCGCGCTCAGCCCGGCCCGGCCCTCACGTGGTTCACGGGGTCCTCCAGGTAGAGGATGCCGTTCTTGATGGAGTTGCTGATGTCGTTCTCGGAGTACATCACCGACGTAGGCACCTCTTCGTAGGCACTGCCCTCTGCCAGCTTCTTGTGCTGTGGGGGCAGGCGGGATGTGGCAGCGCCAGCCCAGTCCCAGAGCCCCCGCCCCCTCACCCAGGCTGAGACTGCCAGCTAGAGCCGTGGCCTGGGAGAGGCACGAGGAAGTGGGGGGCCCCCACCGTTACCTTGATGAGGATCTTCCTCTTGAGCTGGTTGGGTGAGGGGAGCCCGTCGGCAGCGATGTCCACAGGCTTCGTAAGGAGCGTGTCCCCAAGCACCTTCTTGAAATACTGTGCCATGTTTCTCTGCTGAGCAATGCTGCAGTGGTCCTCGATGGAGAGGATGACCGGGTACCTGCAGGGGAGGGGACCAGTGCAGTGACACAGACCTTGCAGTTCTGAGGAGTCGACAGTCCAAGCAGCTGCTCAGAAAACGTGTTAGGAACCAAGGGCCTGGGGGCCCTGTCTAGAGGGGAGCTAGCCAGAGATGCTGGCCCTAGCCGCCGGAAGAAAGTACTTTTTGAAGATGGGTAGAGCTTTAGTTTGTTTCACAGGCTGGAGAAGAACCCATGAAGAGGGGAGCCGAGGGTGCAGGAAACAGAGAGAGGCTTAGGAAGAATGGCTCAAGCAAGCTGCAAAAAAGGAGGGGAGGCTGAGAAGGACAAAGATTAAAAAAAAGGGGAGTGGGGACAGAGCACTGGAGGGGACCCTCTGTCACAGCAGAGAGCTGGAGCCAAGCTGACCCCGCCCTCGGCTACCCCGCTGCCCCGACTCACTCTGAGGCCACGAAGGCGTGCTCCTTGATGGTGTGCAGAACATCTGAGAACTTAATCTTGGTGGTAAGGGTGTGTCCATGGTAAATGACTGGCATCCCATCTGGGCCGTCCCAGCAGTCCACTGCGGAGGAACACGACCACAGTCAAGAGGGCAGGGCCCCCCACCGACTCCCCCGCCCCGGCCCCCACGCACACTCAATGCAGCGACAGCCCATCCGCAGGCAGCGAGCATAGGCTTCTAGGGAGGACTCGCTGGAGAACTGGTCCCCGGTCAGGTACCTGGACAGGGAAGGAAAGGCAGGGGTGGTTGGGTGAGCGCCTCCCTCCTAAGTGTGGGCCGGGGAGCCGAGGGAGCCACTCACGTGTTGTGGGAGGAGGAGATCCAATAGTGGGAGAGAGGGTTGTTCATGGTGTCCGGGCACACGGCATCCAGCTGGGAGTTCCACACACTGTTCTCTTTGGAGAACAGGAAGGTGACAAACTGTCCAGGAATAGGAAGAAAAAGAAAGACAGTGAGCCACTACCCCAGACCCCTGGCATGGCTGTGGTGGGAAGCAGAGGACGCTCAGTGTCTATCACCGTGGGCAAGGTGGACAGGGGAGGAACAAGGTGGCAGCCCTAGGGAGAATCTGGCTCCTGGGACCCAGGCGGGGTTCTGGTCAGTGCCCACCATTCGGATGTGAATGGGGTGTGAAAGGTAGGGCTCACCTCGTCCAGGAAGAAGTATGGCTCTTCAATTTCCCGCAAGGGGTCTCGAAGGAAGCTGAGCATGAACTCCTGCACCTGAAGCCGGTCAACAGCCCACAGCTCCTGGTGGGGGTGGTGGGGAGGGGCACATGAGAGGCCACCAGCGCCGAGCCCAGCCCCCCCGCAGCCAGGCACCCTGGCCCAGTCCAACCCAGCCGTACCCCCTGGTACTCGAGGAGGAACTGCTGGAACTCAGGAAGGGACACTCGACAGAGCTCCGGCCGCTCCCCCGCCCTATGGGAAAGAACGGGAGCACCTGGCAGCCAGGTGGCTGGCGTGGCCCACAGACAATGAGGCCCCCCTGGAAGGCAGAGCCCAGCTCCCAGCCAGCCCAGTTCCCCAAAAGGGTCCAGAGTGGCTTACCCGCTCCCACTGCCTCCCCCCCATACCAGGAGTCGCCGGGGGAGAGATGAAAGAGGCCCCGGGGAGAACCCCACCGCCCCACTTCAAACCAAACCTCAGGGCACTGGCTTCCAAGAAGGGGAGGTCCATCTGCAGAAGACAGAAGCTGGTCAGAGCGACAGCCCCTGGGAGGCCACACGGGAAAAGGGCTTTCAGGAAGAAAGGCTGGGGCAACAGACAGGGGTGGGCCTCAAGAGGAGAAAAGCTGGACAAATGGCACCCGAAAGCCCTCCAGCAGGGCAGCGGGGCTGAGGCAAGCGGGGCCGGGGGCGGGAGAGCAGGGGCAGGGGCCGTGGGAGGGCAGGAGGCTCATGCACCGTCTTCTGGGCGCTGTACATGAGGCTGCGGTACAGCTGAGCAAACTGCCCGTAGGTGATGTCACTGCTGCGCTGCTCCAGGTCCTACGTGGCGCAGGGCGAGACTCCGGTCAGGCCCACGGCCAGGAGCTCCCAGGCTGCCCCCGCTGCCTGCGGATGGCCCAGCCCATGCTTACCGTCAGACGCTCTCGGAGGAAGCGCATGTTGGGAACCCGGTAGTTGACCTGGGACAGCATGTTCTTCAGGTCCTTGGCCGATATACTGAGGAGACAGGGACATCCCCAGCGGCCTCGCCCAACCTCTCCTGACCTCCGACTTGTCGGCTAGTCCACCTGGGGTGGACAGGTAAACACTACCCTGGCACCTGGAGTCCCGAGGCGAGGCTAATCAGAACCTCTGGGGTGATCAGGGGAAGTCCCCTCCTTTCTCTAGGGCTGTTTCCTCATCTGAGCAAAGAAAAAGGCCAGGATTCTGGCAAGACAGGAGTGAACAGCCTCATGAAGTAGGTCAGGCATGGGGGAGGGGAGCCAGTCTTTAGGTCTCAGCACGCAAGCCTGTACCTCTGGCCCCCAGCAACCCTGGGGGCTGTGGGCTCACCCAGCACAAGAGGCAGCCTTCCCCTGCTGAGCCTCACTCACACACTCCCTGGGGGCAGCTCGGCAGGGACCCTGACCTGCCACCCTGGAATGCTGGGAGTTTGTGTCTCAGCACCCAGCACGGGGTGCGGGTCGGTGGGGGGGTTGGTGGCCAGAGGGGATCCTGCTCATCAAAATACCACTGCTGGTGACTGGGCACTCCCCCGGGGTCCGAGAGTGAAGGGTCCCTGCCCCCGAGGGGTGCCCCGCCCAGGATGTGGGACTAGGGGACACTGCCTGGCAAAAGGATGGAAAAGACGGGAGGAAGGGAGGCCTTCCCCTGGAGGCTGGTGTCAGGGACGGGAGGGTTGGCACCTCTCCTCCTCCTGCCCAAGAGCCTAGCAGGCAGCACCAACACTCCCTTCCAGACTCCCTTCCGGAATCCAGTCCTGTACTGTGTGGCCCTGGCCACTACTGGCAAGTGTGGTTCAGCAAGTGCTGGTTCTGCACGTGCCGGCTTGTCTGACCCCCAGGCGCCCAGGAGGGAGGTGGTCAGGGTCCTTGCTTTGCAGGCTAGGAAACGCTGCATCCCCAAACTCTCTCTGGACTCTCTGCCATCAGCATTACAAGCAAGCTATTATCCGTCCCACCAAAACACCTGTCTTGACCCTGCTGCCCTCTCCAGCTACCACTCTCTTCCCTGCTCTCCTGCACCGTAGCACCCTGAAGGAGCCATCGTGCTCCCTGTCCTTCCCTGAACCCCGCTCCCTGCTCCTCAAGGTCACCAACAACCCCTGTGCTGTCAGGCCGGGCACCGCTCACCACTCCCTCCTCCCCGAGCTTCCAAAACTCCGCCCTCCAGGTTTTTGTCTTACCTCACAAGCTGCTACTTCCCCCGGCTAGCTCCTCATCACCTCCCTGATCCCCAGTGTCCGAGTGGCCTGGGGTCAGCCCTCTGCCCTTTTCTTGCTACGTTTATCAGGTGATCTCCAGCCGCATGGCTTATGGAAGGAACATCTCCTGCCCCAACTTCTCCCTTAAACTCATTCTACCCACCTGCCAATGCAACATCTCTACCTGGACGTCTAGGGTATCATAAAACTGAATATGGCCCAAATGTATCCCTAAACTCCCCCAAATGTGCTTTTCCCATGGCCTTCCCCATCTTAGTCAATGGAACTCCACCTTTTCAGATTCTCCAGCCAAAAAGCTTCCTGTTACCCTGGACCCCTCTCTTTTTCTTGCACACCAAAGTCAATGTTCGGAAGTTCTACTGGACTCTTACCTTCAAAATACGGTCGAGTCCAAATCGGACCACACCCGACCGCATCCGACCAGTGCTACCGCCCTCCACCCCGAGCCACGCCCTCTCATCCCGCCGGGAATGCGGAAGCCGCTCCTTGCCCAAGCTCACGGGCTCAGCCCCGCCCCGCACTCCAGGGTTTTCTAGCTCTTTCACGGCAACAGTTCAGAAGCCCTCACCATGAACTGGTCTTTGTCCCCCATCTCTCCCTGGCCCCCCGGCTGTCACATACAGTGGCCTCAAAGCCATGAGCTTCAAGGTACCCCCTCACACACTAAGGCCACCTGGCCCTCTCTGCAGGACACCCAGCCAGTGTGCACCGAGGCCCCAGAGGGCTTTCTGTAGGAAGCTCCCTGGGCCGGAACCACTGGCCTGCCCCCCAGCCCTCCTAGACGCAGGCCCCCTGGGTCCTCTGGTTCTCTGGGCAGCTGCTCAGGGCAGCTGAGGGCTACTGTTCGGGCTGCTCCAACCCACCAGCTGGGCTAGAGCCACAGCCCAGTACCTACCGATCCTCACGATTCCGATCCACCGAGTAGAACTGCTTCCGCAGCCACCTGGAAGGAGAGGAGCCTGAAGTGAGAACCACTTATCCCGCCGGACGAGGTCCAGGGAGGTCAGCAGGCGCTGCCTGTGCACAAAGGCCTGTGTCCTTGCCGCTGCTCCCTAGAACCTACTGCCCCCCACCCCAACCATGTCAGGGGGTTCTTACCTCTCGATCTGCAGAGGCGTGGCTGCCTGCAGCGTGTCCTCCATCAGCCACGTTAAACCCTTGATCCACATGTTCACTTCATCCTCAGATGTAGCTGTGATCAAGGGGTGAAGAGCTGAGCGAGGACACACACTCCCTGCTGAGCCTAAAGCCAGTGCATAGCTGAACCCAACTACCCCCGACCTCCTCCGGCCCTGGGACGCCCACCTTGCAGGCTCAGGGTCTTCAGGCGGAATTCCATCCCGTACAGGATGACAAAGCAGTGTGACTGGTCTGGTCGGAAAGCTGGGTCCTCTTGGTAACGATCAAAATCCCGTGAGGTCTTCCCTGGGCGGATCTCCTTGATTTCCCGAATGTCAACTAGGAAGGTATAGAGGCCAAGGTCAGCTGGGGTCTCTGAGTCAGTGCTGAGGGCACTGGTTTCCTTACTCCCCCTTAGGGAGGGACCACAAAGAGAGACACCTCATCAAGGGGCAGAGCCAAGAGGAGTCACAGTCCTACTGGGTGATAAAAGAGAGTGAGTCTGAGTCTAAGGACAGACCTCTGCTAGAAGCAGTGCTGTCCGGGGGAACGGGAGCCCCATCCTGTATACCTTCCCTTACTGAGAATATGGGTAGGTCACTATGACCTGGAAAAAAGCTGGAGTCCAGAGAGAGAACTGGGGAGGGCCGAAGGCTGTTCGGTGAGGACCATTTCCTGACACAAAGTACACAAACCAAACTGTAAAGTCCCAGGGTAGGGTGAGGCAGACCCAAGTATGTCTCGGGATCCATGGGAGGAATGAGGGGTCAGGCTCGGAGAACTGACGCACCCCTGAAATGGCCCACCACCCCAAAGACATCCCCAAGCAAGTCTCAGCAAGAGGCCTGGTCTCCCAAGGGAGCGGGCTATCCAAAGGGATGCTCCCTACCCTGGTGCGCCCGGGCTCTCCAAGGGTCTGCGTGTGCTCCCCTGCCCTCTCACGGCACGGACCGGGGAAGCACGTGGGACTGAATCACAGATGACCTGCCTTGGCCACTAACAAGGGAGATGACACGTCTTTAACTTCTGATCTCACTTTTACCAAATATAAAGTCAAGGGCTTGACTGAATCTCTCTGGAAGGCAGGGCGGCAGAAAAAACATGCATGGACTCTGGGACCAGACTGTCTGAAGCAGAATCCCAGCTCTACCCCCCCATTAGCTGTGTGACCTCAGCACAGGGACAACTGCTCTGATCCCACCTCTTCATCTGTAATGCAGGTCACAATAATGGTGAGGGTGCTGGTAAGATCAAAAGTCCTAAAAGCCAAAAGTACCCAGCCCTGTATATGGTACATGGGAGCTCATTCAAAGCAGGTTTCCTCCCTCTGCTCCCTCACCGAGGTGTGCGAGGGGCACAGGTTCTGACCGCAGGCCAGGAGAGGGCCCAGCACTGCACGGCATGAGGAAGGGCTACGCCAGGCACGCATCCACACGATCCCCCAGTGCTGGCTGGGGGCCTGGACAGGGGCAGACTGTCCCAGTCAGATAAAGAGATAGATTTAGGGAGGAGCTGTTCAAACAGAAGAAGCCTGGCTGAGTGACCAGAGAGGACTCCCCCTGAGCACTCCCTTGGCATCAGAGCCCCTTCTAATGCTCTCACCCTGGACCGGCCCAGAAGATCTCGAGCCAGGAGCAGCGCCAGCACACTGCCGGCTAGTGTCCATCCGAGAGCCCTCTCAGTCCAAACCGTGCACTGCCCAGGCCACAATGTCCCGAAGGGCCCAAATCCCCAGGCTCTCTTCCTATCCCTTCCAAGCCACAGCTGTGCCCCATCTGTCCCACCTCCAACAGAGGCACTGCTTCTAGTCCCAACCCCAGCTCTCCGCCACAACATTACTGGTTCGAACCGGGCCCTGCCCTCCCTGTCCCCTTGCCCTCATCAAACCCTCAGGCCTGGTGCTCCCACTGAAAAGCCCTGTCTTCTCTGCCAGCAGCCCTGCCCGACCCCCCCGCCCTTACCAATGAGCCACCTTTCTTAAGTTTTCAGAATCCCTGTAACACTGTTCTGAGTCCTCCTGTGGCTGCTCCCTATGGAGAACGTGTTCCTTCTGTGGTCGTTTCAAGGCCCTTCCTGGTAAGGCTCAGTGATCTACATTCCCAGCTTCTTCCCTACCATCTTCTCTGCTCCGTCTAAACTAAGCTGGACCAAGGGCAAGAACAGCCGGTGCTTCCTGTCCCCCAATTTCACCCCGGCCCCTAGGGCGGACTGTCTACCTCCCAGGCTCCATTCTCTTCCACCAAAGACCCAACTCAGAAGTGGCCTCCTGCGGTCATCACGCCCTTGACGCCGCACGACACCAGGTGAGATTCGTCATCTCCCCCCAGGCCAGGCAGGGCCCGTGCAGTACTTGCTGAAGGACTGAACGAACAAACGAGAAAAGGAGGCTCACAGGTGGGGGAGGGGCCACAAAATGGCAGTGGCATTTTAAAAATGAGTTATATTCAGGTAGACACGGCGGGGGGGGGGGGGGGGGGGATTG
>CM052811.1:105040205-105072587 GCA_028533885.1 Nasua narica | reverse complement strand
CCCAGCTAAAGGAGAGGTTGAGGACCCAGCAGGGCCAGCTCCCAGAAGCGCCCAGGACCTCAAAAGTTCAATGAAGTGCAAGTGCCCCCCCACCCCCGTATATTCAGGCTACCTGGAGAACAAAAACACTGAGTGTAAGTCACTTTTCCATCCTCCTCTTTCCTGACATTCAGAGCAATAAACATGGTTGACCACGCCCTCCCTCCTGCTTGAAGCTCTGCCCTTGGCTTCCCCTCATGACTTCTCGGGTTTCGAAGCCGAAGTCCTCTCTTCTCCTAATGCTCTACCTCCTCTCAGTTATCGATGCCCAGATTCCACTGCCTCCTCTTACAGACAACGCGGTCCCCACCTCTAAGCTTCAGGTCCTTCAGTCCAACTGCCTACTTGCCGCCTCCACCTGGTCCCCTCAGAAACACCTCGAAGTCAACCCCTCAAACCAAACACGTTCCCTCAAACACACTGTTCAACACGTCTCTCACCAAAACCCAGGTCTCCTGCCACATCTCTTGGGGCAGCTAATAGCATCACCTCCCAATAGGTACAGAAACTAGAAACTTTAGAACCATCCTTAACACCTCCTTTTCTCTCCCCAACCCTAACCTAATCCTTGGACAAGCCCTAATACTGGCTTTATTTGTCACAACCATGTTTACTGAGCACTTAGACGAGTGGGAACGCTTGGTGCATTTTAAGGCTATCTGACTGACAATCTTCTCCAAGAGAGTATGGGCTCCTTGAGGCCGCGTCCCTCAGTTTTAAAGCCCCAGGGCTAGCAGGAAATGGAATGCATTAGAAGACAGGAAAATCTGCGCCCCTCCAAGGAAACGGTAGGAACCTCTGGCTAGAGGTCTAAGGGATGGGCTGAAGTGGGAGGACAGGTGGAGAGAGACAGCAGAGGCCTCCTCTACAGAGCTCCTATGGAGCCCCATGCCAGCCCTGGCTCGCCACCTCTTTGGTTTCCATGTCACCACCACCTCATATCCTGCTCCTTCTTGGAAGCAGGGGGTGGGAAGAAGGTGTGGGGCCAGCCCTTAAGCCCCCAGCAGAGTCAACCTCCAGGAGGCTGGAGACGTGCTAAGCAATGAAGGAAGTCATGAAGGGAAGGTCTGTTGGCCCAGACATCCTCTTCTGGGAACCCCACTAGGCCTCTCGTGTTCTAGCGCTGCTGAGCTCAGCCTCTCCTCAGCACCTGGCCACACTCCCCCTGGGTCACACCAACCCAAGCCAAGATACTTTCCTTGTCCTCCTTTTGCTTCCTGGGGAGGCAAGACCCTGATGCATGATCTAGCCTCTGACCTCACCCCAAGGTGATTGGGAACTCACTGACTCCCCAGGAAGCCCATCTAGGATTCTTGGAGGTCGCCTCCCCTGTCAAGAGGAATGCCTACCTTGGGACTTCCCACTCCTGATTTTAATTTCCTAGTTCTACACTCTTAAGACAACTTCTGGCCTCATCTCCCCTAGCAGGCTCCTTGCTGCCTCCCGCTCCAGCCTGTAGAGCTTCACCCTTCCAGAGTGGGCCGATTCTCAGGCCAGGGACAGGACATCCTTGTGGAAATGGTCCAGGCACCAGGCATTCCATTGTCACTAGAGGGGATGTTCTCTGTATTTCACTGCTAGCCTCAAGAAGCCCTGAGTAAAATCCTTGACAAACTAACATATGCTACCCTTTTTAACCTCCTTGGTGGGTATGCTAAGAGTTCCCAAGAGAGGCCACAGGCACATTATACTCAATTACTACTTCAGGCAGAGTGACTAGGGAAGGAAGAGGAGAGCTACCTCCCAACAGGGGAGGGCCATCAGGTGGAATAGGGTGGAGGGGAGAGGGGTCTGCAGAGCCCCTGCACCCCATCACTGCCCAACCTCCCAGCTGACCTTTTGTCCCCAAGTAGGCTGAAAAGCCTTTGGGACCTGTGGCCTGCTCCTCTCCTTCCCACGGTTAGTCACTCGATGAACTCAGGCCGTACTCTTGGGGCCTAAGGCTGAAGTCATACAGCCCCGCGGGGTTAGAGTCCACCCGCCACACACCCACAGCTTCCCAGCCAGAGGACCCGTGTGGTCAAGTGCCCTACTCCCCCCACAGGCAAGGCCAAGCCAAGGACACTGTGACCTGGGGGCACCCCTTAAACAACTGCTTCCCTCAGGACATTTCAGCTCAGCCATATCCCCAGGTGTCCAAGAAAACAGGAAGCCAACCCCAAAGTGAACGGCCCACCCATACTGAGTTAGAATTAGATCTCACACAAACAAGTGGTCAGACTTGCTGGGGCCCAGCCCCTCACCAGTCCGGTCAGCGTTCACTGCCAGGGCTTGGAGCTTCCGCCAGGCCACCCACTCTTCACTGTGCCCACGCCTTGCTCCCAGGCACCTCACAGCCTTTGTAAAGATTCTCTAACCAACGCTGGCTTGCCAGCCAGCAGGGGGAGAAACTACACAAGGGCATGATGGGCTGCAACAGAGAGAAAGCCGACTGTGTCTGGACCCTTAGGTTCAGCCTACAGTACTTTAGGCACAACGTCTCCTGCTGGCTCTGGGCTTTCCTGGTTTCTGCATGTTCTAGACTGCAAGCTTCCCAGGATCGAAAATCAAGCCACCTCCTTTTCTTGCTTGCTAACCCAGCCTCCTCTGTGCCAGGCAAGGGCTCAGAAAAGGAGATGCCAGTCTTCTGCCGGAGAAAGTCCCGCCCATTTATTCCGCATCCTGAGTCCTGCTGAAGCCAGGGCCACCCGCCAGCACCGGGAAGGGCCCGGAAGGAAGCAGCAGAGCCTATACACAAAGCCTACATGTGGCTATAAAAAGGAGCCCTCCCTGCTTCCCCCAAGATGGGCCCGGTTCCTAGGAGGTGATGAGTGGGGGAGAGAGCTAGTACTTGTGCCTGGGCCCACAGCCACCGTAGCCTCTCAAAGGCGAGCCAAGCACCACCTCAAAAGGAACCGTGTTACAAGGACAGGAGGGAGAATGTTAAGAGCTAAGTGAGGATAGCAGGCAGAGATTCTCAAGCCCCATCTCCTGGGACCACAGACTCCCTGAAAGCAACCAACTCCATGTCCCCAGTGCCTCTTCCCCCAGCTCCAGGGTACTCACAGAAGACCCCTCTCCCACACTTCTCTTCCTCTCCTCCTCCTCTCCTTCTCCTGAGGGCTCCCGGTGGAGGCACCAGCACATCCAGCCGAGGAGCTCTGGGAGCAGCGATGAGGAGGCAATGAGAGGCTCTACCTCGGGGGTGACAGCAGGAAAGCTGTGGCAGCAAAAGAGGGGCCTCGGGGCAGCTCGAGGAGGGGTCCAGCAGGGAGAGGACAATGAGCCAGGGGCGCAGAAAGGACACTTGAAGGCTGAACACAAGGGTACCCGCTGCAGAGAGCCCAGCCCCGCGGGCGGCGCTCCACCTGCCACAATGGCACAGCCGCCCACAGCACTGCCCACACCGAGCCAGCGTCTGTCGTCCAAAGCCCTCTCCAGCCCAGTCAGCCCGCGTTCGGGCCCTGCACCAGGAGGCTGAGCCAGAGTCACTGAGGCCATTCTCCAGAAACAAGTGGAGTGGCTTGTCATGGTCACACACATGTAGCAGAAGTGAAAAGTGGGCCTCAGCTGTTGTCTGCAACTGACAGCCTTGGACTCTTCGTTATCAGGGCCCCCTCACCTCCCCTGACTGACAGAGCAGCCTTGGCTTTGTCTCCTCCATAGCACTCCCCAGGCCCTGGGATTATTTTTTCTACCTGGCTGCTGATGTCCTTTCTGACCACACCTATCTCAACCTTCACATTTCTTACCAGACTCCATGGTGCCTGCATGTCAGCCAATGCTGGAGTCCAAAGCCAGAATAGCACAGTGAGGTCCTGCTGTTTCGGTACGCCACAAAAGGCCCAAGAAGGGCGGGGTTTGGTGGCTTTTCATTGCTGTGCTAAGGCAAGAGTAGCTCTAGTTTTGATAAAGCACACCAGGGTAGAGACCCACTACCGCTGGAACAAGCCGGAGCTTGCAGTCCTCACGTCCAGCTGAGCAGGCCTAACACACAGCAGCAGGCCCACAGTAAACACGGGCAAACGTAGGAACACCCGGGATGGATGTACGCACCTGAGCTTGTCATCCAGGGTCCTAGAGAGGCCCTTCGCGGAGCACCTGGAGCATGGAGCCCCAGGTCCCCACCGCCCACAGAGGCTCGGGTGCAGTCGTCATCATGAGCCCAACACCACAGGTCAGAGCAGGGTTCTTCCGTCTCCCTACCTCAGATCGCCTGCTATCTTCAACCCCAGTAAGAGTGTGGGAAAGCATCTTGATGGGGGTGTCATGACAAGATGAAGGCAGCAGATAATCTAGATGGAGGGTCTAGGTCCAATTTGTCCACGGACAGACGCCTGGCTAGAGGGCAGAGTGGAGATCAGATCACTGTGTCCACATAAAAAAACACGCTGGTCCTACAGAACAATCTATCTTCTTGTCATTTTCTCAAGAGGAAAAATAAGTGAATATTGTAGCGGGAATCAGAGATCCTAGGCTCTGATCCCGGCATTGCCCTGAACTTGCTATGTGACCTTGAGACCTTGGTTTCTCATCTCTAAGAGAAGGCTAACCATCCTTGCCCTCCCTCGGCTCACAGAGCTGTGGCAGCACTCAATACCACGGATGAGAATATGCTCCATGAATCTACTGCACTAGGGGAAATACCGATTTTCCTCATGCCCCAGTCCTCTGTGTACAGACTCAGGGAGGGAACAAAGAAGTGAAGCAGGAAACGGACTTCGAGCCCAGGCTGCCAGGGCAGCCACCAGTGTCTACACTTGGTGGCAGAAAGCACTGGAGCTCTGTAGTTAGCTAAGGTGAAAGCAAAGGAAACAAATACTTATCAAATGCCCCCAAGTGCCAAATGCTGTGCAGAGCACTCTCACATAAAATTTCTTACTCTTACACACAACCTCACTTGACCATTTTAATATACGGCTCTGTAACGAAGAAATTCCTTCTACAGCTGAAGATCAGTTTCAGATAGGTTAAAGTTACTTGTCCAAGGTCACAGGAAGAGCTGAGACTCAAACCCAAATCTGATTTTAGCCACAAATTTTCAGTCATATGGAGCCCAATTATCAACGGCCGCTCGAAGCCACTCGTCGTTACCTTGGCTCTGCCTAGTCTTGTCATCTGCTACCATATTGCTCTCAAAGAGTTCCCTCCAGGGCAGCAGGGGCGCCACCCTCTCTGCATGGACACCAGCACAGTTCCCTCCTCTAACCCCCAACTCTATTTCTCCAACTCTCCTCAAACCCCCCACTGACTTCTCCAGTTCTAAGGGAACAGAGGTCGGGGGGGAGTCTCCTATCCCCTAATATCGGGCCTTTGCGACATTAGGCCTCACCTCCCCCTCTAACTTATCCATCTCTGACCTCTTTGAGGCCACATCAGATAAAGGGTACAGAATGGGAAGAGATGCCATGAGTTAATGAAGACTGACAGGAATTTTGACAGAAGAGGCAGAGACGGGCCCGATCATACTGAACGGGTAGCATTAAAGCACTTCCTAGAAGAGAGGGGTCCCCAATCAATGTGCTCAGATAGCATTTATCGGGGCAAGGCAAATAGAAATAGGCCAATATGATACCACGGCAGCTGCTTTCAGCCAACTACTCCGTCACCTTGTAAAAGTCAGCAGCAGGAAAGAGCCCCGACAACAGCGGGGCTGCTCAGAGCTTGCAGCAAGAGAATGGGTGGGCCTCGTCTCCCAGTCAAAGGGCTTGGTGGCCAGGCTCCAGCTCTTCTGTATGACAGGTACACTGGCTCCCTTCCGCTCCTGGGTCCTCCTGGGGAACTTAATCCTCACCCTCCTTATTGTCAGAGCTCCCACCGCACCACACTCCATGTGAAGTACTCCACGAAGATCTTCCTCAAATATTCACAAAACCCTTATGAGACAAATGCAGTTTACTATATCCCCCTTTGGTAGACAAAGAGCCCAGAGAGAAAGGCACACACTCAAGGTCACAGGAAGAGCTGTGTAAGTGGCACAACCGAGCAAGTAAGTGGCACTACCGAGGCAGTCTGAGTTCAGAACCCAAATGCTAAGCTACTGTGCTCCGCCGGCTCACCCCTCCACACCCGGGCCCGACCCTCCACAGCTGCTGCGTCCCGCCGGCCTCTAGAGGAAGTCTTGCCCCTGCTCATCAGCTCTCTCCTGCAAACTGCAGTAGCTTTACTGGTTTCCCTCAACCTCTCTGAGATAAAATGCAAGACAGCCCCACTTCAGCCTCTGCTGATAGGACAGAGCAAAACCCAAGAGCACGGCACCCTGTGGCCCTCCCTAAACTGCTCCCAACCAGCCCCAGCCTTATCTCTACCACAATGAAGACATATCTGAGCCCTGCACAGGGATCCCCCGTGCTCAATCTGGGCACAGGTAACTTCTTCGGTCAGTCAAGGCACAGCTCACAGGTCACTGCCACCATCCCCCCGCCCCCATCCCAAAGCCTGCCCTGGCTCTCTACTGTCAACGCCAGCTCACTAAGGAGAGCTTGATACTCTGCACTCACACAGATCTTGGTATAGACCTTTATTATGGTATAGCATACACGGTTATAATCACACGTTCTCAATTGTCTCTTCCAAGAATGTGGGAGTTCCTCGGTGGCACAGTCCACATCTTTACTCACCCTTAGTGCCTAGCACTGGGCAAACAGGAGGTGTTCAAACAATATTTATTGAATAAATGCCCCTCATTCCTTGGTATGAGGCTACACAAAACAAGATTAGTGGCCAAGATCTCTAGCCAGTGACTCAAGCCTATGCATCTGTATGTGTGTACACATAGACACATGGGTGTGTGTACACACACACACACACACACACACAGTGTCCTGAACCCAAATCGGACTAAGTCTAAAGCCACAAACCTCCAGTCACTGTGGTCAATTACCAACCGCTGCTCACAGCCACTCCTCATCCCTGGCTCTGCCTAGAATCTTGTCACCTGCTACTACACTGTTCTCAAAGACAAGCCCCCTCAAACAGGGAGGCATGCTCCCCTGAACAAAGCACTCCACAAGATCCACAAGAACACACCCCTCCTCCAACGGTACCCCCACTTCTCCTAGGACTCTCCTCAGCTGTAGGTGTGTGTGGAGGGGGGGCAATGTTGGGTGTGCTGAGCTTCTCCAGTCATCTGTGAAACAGGCCCCTTTCCTAGGCTCACAGGAAACAGAGAGCCCCGGCTGGACGGCTGGGGGGGGGGGGGGGCTGGCAGAGCTGGTTTGGAAACCTACACATCAGGGCAAGCCTCGGGTGTTGAGGAAACACTAAGAGGTCTGACTTCCCCTGGAAAAACTACAGTCAGACAGGAAACACACAGGCAGGGATGGCTAGCTCTGGAGATCCGGACACATGTTCTTGCCCCTTTCCCACTGGGAGCGATCAACCAGTACAAAGAAAACCCCCACGACACCCGGCCTGCCTACCTCAGACACTGCTGGCCCAGGCGGCAGAGTAAGTCTCCTGGACTGTCTCCTCTCCAGCCTGCCAGCCACAGAGGTCAAGCCCCACACAACGGGTCCCCGTATCACCTCCCCTAAGCCTGACTGCCCAGTCTGAGCAGTAGCTACTGCCAGCACCCCTTCCCCACCCCATCAAAGGTACTGCTAGGAATTATCATGCTGCCCTGAGGGCAAGGACTTGTTTTCATTCACCACCTACGGAGGCCTAGCATCTAGCAGAGTGGGGAAGAAGCCAAGTGGAAAGCGTGAGGCTCCCCCCGAGTCCCCACAGATGAGCATGGCTGTCATCCAGAGCCCTCCGTGGAGCCTCCACCCAGGCCCCGATGCCCACAACGACCCTTGACTGAACCTGCTCACCCCAGAAAGGTATCAGAAGGAAAAGTGTGGAGCCAGAACCTAGAGGGGTTGAGGGTCTATAATGCAGGTCTAGGCACAAAAATTTCTCCTTAGAGGAGCAGCAGAGACCACTGGGTATGGGGCCTGGGGCAGGCCTGCTGCAGCACAACTCTGGGGCTGAGAGTCCCCTTGGGATGGCCAGGCAGTCAGTGCTGAGAGAGTGAGGTCCAGCTGAGACTGTCACACAGCGGCACTATCACCCCATGGCACAATTCACTCCCCACATTTCCATTTCCTCCTCTGTAAAATGGGGTGGGATTCCAGACACAGCCTCCCCCTACCCCCAGGACCCCTGTGAAGATTAGCCAAGAAAACATGATGAAAAGTCTCTGTAGCACTCAGCAGGAAGTCTGTAATTGCTTTGTATTCATTTATGTCAGTATCTGCAACATAAAAAGCCAAATACCAACCTGGTTCCTGTCACATCACCAGGACAACTAGTACCAAAGCACTTTCTCACCCCTCTTTTGAGCCAAACTACCACCCTAGAAATGAGCACCTGTCAGCCCCATTTTACAAGTGGCAAAGTGAGAAGGCACGGGGTTGGGTCAGAATGAGGTCTGCTGCGTGAGCGGTATGCGTTTTCTTTGAACCACAGTACTTCTCTTTCAGGACCAGAAACCCTGGGGGGAGCAGAGGTGCCTCTCTCCTTGGCCAGGCTATAAGCACTACATGGAACCCTGGCAGCGTCAGCAGGAAAAGGCCAGATGGCAGGGGACAGAGCCGGCTACCCATCTTCCTCAGAGCCTGCAGAGGGGGCTGCAGGGATCAGCACGCATCAACAAGGTGCACCACGAATGGGCAGAAGTGGGGTAGCTTCAGCGGGCGGCTCCATTTACAAGGTGTGAACTCTACACAAGCACCTACTAGCATTTTTACTCAGACTCCTTCAATCTGGGCCTCCAAAATCAAAGGGCCAGGACTCCGACGTTCTTTGCCTACGCTCCCAGCGGATGAGATCCCTGAGTCTGTACTTCTCTAGCTGACCTACCGCGGGGAGCTGGGGCCATTGGGTCCTCTGCATTCCTGTCACCATCCCGTGAACACCCGAAACCATGGACTAGACCCTTCCCTCTCCACACCCCTCCCTCCAGTTTAGGCCCCAACTTACAAATAAGATAATCACACCCACGAGTCAGATGTGCAAATCGACAGATTCACTCCATAAATTTTACTCTGTCAGGTACTGTTCTATATATGACAGGTGGGTGAGGAGATGGGTTGAAGCAAAACAAAACCATTTCCTCCCTTTTTCCGGGTAGTGACCTAAGTGAAATGTGAACTTGGTTCCCATCTTCCTCCCTTCCTATACCCTCGGGCTCTCGTACAGCCACACTCCACCTCTCTCAACATTGACAGTCCAAGATGGAGGGCAGTCATAGTCTATTATTTCTATTATTAAAAACAGCTTAGATTTATTAAACATTTACAACGTATCAGCACTGTGCTAGAGGTTTTACAACAATTCTCATTTAATCTCCAGAGCAACCACATATAGTGTATATACTACCACTCCTGTTTTACAGATAAGGAAACTGAGCTCAGAAAAAATAAGTAACTGGCTAGATAAGTAACTGGCCCACAACTAATATATGGGCTTCAAATCCAGCCTTGCCTTCTACCACAGTGCTGCACTTACTGTCTGCTGATCCCATGCACAGTTTGAAGTGCAACCTGTTAGTTACCCAGGAAATCTCTAGCAGGGAACCTCTGGCCAGAGCCACCAATTGAGCAGAGCACAGGGAGCACCGTAAAAGCGAGGAAGGGACTGTGCCTAGAGTCTAGATGCCTGGGTGATGTCCCCAGGACTATCTGGTTCCCTGTGGTGTCTGTCCTTCCACAACTTTGGAATCCAGTCTCTCAAATCACTAAAGTTTTCTCTCCATAGCTGACAGGACTGTTGGAGGCACAGAGGAAGGCAGCTGCCATTTCTAAGTTCAGCAGCGGTATCAGATCTGGAGTTTGTAGTTGAGGATGGCTGCCTCACCACAAGACTTTCCTTCCTCCCAATCTCCTCAACCCATCTACACACATGTACGCTATACCCAAGGAGGTCTGTAAGACCCTCCCTTGGGGGTGTCACTTCCTGACACCCCTCCTCCACATGGACCTGGTGCTGACCCTGGCTCTAACACCAGTCTCTAGAGGAGTCCTTGCAGGAAGCAACCCACAACCTAGGGTTGCAGAAACACTACGTCTCACACTTAAGGCTGGGGTATGGAGGGCAGAGCTGGGTGCCTCATCCGGCCATAGCACAAGCATGCATTAAGTGGCATAACACTGGAAGATCTGGGGTTTTTCAAAATCCCGCAACTCCCTCCTCCCAACTGAGACCTGTCCCAAAGCAGCCAAGCTCAGGCCTAAGAAGGCAAAGAGACAGGAAACCAAAAGTAGCTACTCCAGGCTCCCTGCAGCCATGGAACACAGGACGCAGGACACACAGGGACCCCAAATCGGCTGCACACTCTTGAAAAAAGTACCTGACTCTAAGGCACTGAGGCTGGCCTTTCTGGGCCAAGCTCTTGGGAATGTGTTTCCAAGGGCAAGGGGAGTCTGGCCCCTTTACCAAGAGTCCCTCTCCTGGCTCTGAGTGTCTGCCCACCCACGCAGACCTCTAAAATTCAGCTTCAAGACAAAAGCAGCGGGGGGAGGGGGGGCCACTGCCTTTTCTTGGGCTTTTCCAAACCACACAGGACCACCTTCCACCCTCTCCCCAAGAGACAGATGAGTAGGTCTGGCTCTGATCCAAAACCAACCCTACTCCAACATCTAAGTTCTACTCAGGGAACCCAAAGGTTCCTTTACAAATGGAAACCAACCCGAGGACCCAGAAAGTTTCACCAAGACTACTCTTTTGCGAAAAAAGGTGGTGAGCGGTGACCGTCTGGGCTGGCGCCTGATTCTGGGGCTGGGTGGGCTGACCTGCCTGGGCTTCCCTCGCCTTGGTCAACACCACTGCCGGGGTAGGGGAGACCCGATGCCTGCCCCTCCGGTCCCCAACCCGCTAAGATTTTTAGGCCTCTGGGTAAAGCGCCTGGAACGCTCCCCCGCTCCCGGGCTGGGGGAGGGGGTGTCCTGTCAGGTGACTGAGGACCCGGATGCCCCCCGCCCCCGGTGACCACCGGGGCAGAGGCGGGGGCGGGGCCCGGAGGCTGTGGGGAAGGGCCCGAAAGTTTACCCAAGTCACTCCAGCAGCGGCCGGGGCGCGCGGGAGCCCGACACGGACTCCCGCGGCCCCCACGCGCAGCGGGCCCGGGGAGGGGGGCGCACTTACTGGCCCCCTCGATCTTGTCGGCGCCACGGCTCCACGTGATCTGCCGCGTTTCCAGCTTGACCTGGAAGGTCTTCCGCTCCGGCCGTTGCGACTTCTTGGAGTAGAACAAAGTCATGACGGTGCCCACCTCGAGGCTGCGGCAGAGGTGCAGCACCTCGGCGTCCGAGGGCGCGCCGGGCCCGCAGCCATTGGCGCAGGGGGACGCGGCGCCCGCCATGGCTTCTGCACTGGGGGTGGGGGTGGAGGAGGGGGCGGCAGCAGGCGGCGGCGCGGCGGCGCAGGCCCGGCCAGCGGGAGCAGGCGGCGGCGGCTGAGGCGGCCGGCGAGCGGGCCCGGCGGCAGCTCCTGCGGGCGGAGACGGGGCGGGGCCTGAGCAGGGGGCGGGGGCGGCTCTGCAGGCCCCGCCCCGGCCCGCGCGCCGGGAACAAAGGCGCCCGCGCGCCCGTGGAGAGGACCCCCGCCCGCCGCGCCTGCGCCCCGCGACCCCCCGGGCAGGCCCCGGGCGGGGGCGCGGGGCGCAATGGCGGCGGGAGCGCGCGCGCCGCTCGCGGTCAACCAGCCCGTCCCTCCGTCCCGCAGAGCTTCCCGCTCACGCTCCCCCGGCCAGCCCCGTCACGCGCGGCAGCCCTGCGCCTGCCTGTCAGTCAAACACGCACAGGCGGCCGCCCAGCCCACTGTCCCGCACAGGCCCAGCCGCAGCCGTTTCCTCGACCCCGCTCCCCGCGCGGCGGCCGGGAGAAGAGGCGAGGGTGCAGAGCGCCCCCAGGCCCGCCGGCCAAACCCGGTTACCTGGGCGGGCTGCCCGGCGGAGGGAGCCAGCCAGGCCAGGCCCGGCCGCCTCACACCCGCGGCGGCGGCAACGGCGGCGGCGGCGGCGGCGGCGGCGGCGGCGGGGGGGGGGGGGGGGGGGGGGGGGGGGGGGGGGGGGGGGGGGGGGGGGGGGGGGCGGGTCCTCTGCGCGCCCTCTTCGGGGAGGGGCGGGGGCGGAGCAGCCTGCGGATTGGCCGGCGGACTCTGATGGACAGCAGGCCTGTCCCGCCCCTCCCTTTTGGTCGCGCAGGGCTGGCCCTCAGGCCGCTCCTGCGACGGCCGGACCCACGTCTGTCCTGCCCCTGTGGCCAGTGTGGCCTTTGATGGACCCGTCATTCGGAGAAGCCCCCAGACCTGAGCGTCTGCTGTAGGGCCTTTAGACCGTGGCCCCCGGTGGCCTCCATCTCTGCTTCTCATCAGCCACTGCCCGCCCCACCTCTCGCTCCGCCTCCACGCGCCCCTCTAGCAAATGCTTTCAGGAGCTTTGGTTTTCGTGGCCTAACTCCCCATGCTTTTCTCCTCCTCTCAGGCCGCTGCCTTTGGGCCCCTGAAGTTTCTCTTCCTCTGGGCTGGGTCCTGAGCCAGTTCCCAAGGCGACCCGACCTTTCCCATGGCTTCACCCCCAGACCCAGGCACCCGTAGCGCCAAATCTGTCTGCCCTGCATCCCGCTGTCTGTTCCACGCCCGCATTTAACGCGAGCTTCTCCTCTCCCTCCTTCCCTCCCTCCTCAAACCGCTCTTCCCACAGTCCTCACTTTCTCGGAACGTGGCATTAAGTCTTCTAAGGTGCTTGGGCCAAAACCCTTGAAGGTATCCTTGATTCCTCTTTCGGCCTCAGCCGCCCACCAATCTAGCAAGGCCTTTTAGCCCTACCGTCGGCTACCTCCACTCCACCCACAAGCCTGATGTCCGTCTTTTCTCATCCAGACTATTCTCTCTGATCTTGCCTGCATCTATTCTTTATGCTTTCATCTTTAAAAGGAAATTAAATCGCGATCCCCTACCTCCGGCCTCAAACCCTCCATGACTTCCCACTGCACTTACAGTCCATAGGCCCTCCTGTCCCAGCTGGTCCTGTATGGTCGGGCCCCTTTCTCTCTCTCCCACTTTGTCTCTCACCACCTCCCCTTCACTCTTCATGCTGCAGCCACAAGGCCTTTTAGTGGTTATTTGAATAATTAATAGTCTGCCTTCCTGAACCCATTCCCTAGGCTTGCACCTGCAGGGTAGCTGCCCCCATCACAGACAAACTGAAGACACCTGTGGTCACAGTGGAGCAGGTGTGACAGATGTCGAGTCGGGCAGAGCAACACACCTTGAGAGGTGAGGGGCCCGGCAGAACACCCAGCTGATGCCAGAGAAAGCTCCAGTTTTCCGCAACTCGTGAGTATGTAAGTGTGTGCTTAGACCACCTACCCAGCTCGGTGGTGACTCGTGTCCAGGCTGCCGGTGACTGGCTTGCTGCACTGGTAACTTGTGTGGATTTGTATTTAGAGTCCCTCAAGTGTGGAAGCTGAGAGTCCAGCACGAAGCTGAGCCTTTTGTCGGCTTCAGCCACCTGGGGGAGGTGGACTGCCACCTAGTGCCCACCCTTTAAAGTGGGAGGGAGGGCACTAAAGTTGACCCAGTGCCTAGCACTACAAGGCTTACAGGTGTGGTCACACCTGATCCTCATAATTACCTGCTAATCAGGGATTATTGTCCCCAATTTACTGATGAGGAACCTGAGATTCAGATAAGTTCTGCCACTCGCCCCAAGGCCACATAAGTAACAAGTGGGAAGTTGAACCCAGTCTGTCCTGAGTCTATGCATTGTCTATGCATTTTTTTTTTTCCGCTTCACAAGAGAGCCTTGAGTAGGTCCTGGTGGTCAGCAGTCAGTGGGCACAGAGGCTAGCTGGCTAGTCAGTACAGGTGAGGGGAGGCTCCAGGCATGGCTGGCCCTAGGCACAGGGAACTTCCCAGAACATGAATGCTCGTAGAGTACGGCTTGGGCTGCCCCTGAGCTGCCCCTGCTGGGCCTTAGTGTCCTGGGTTGGGAGAAAAAGAGAAATCCAGCACTAACCGTCCAGGAATTCAGACATTAAACAGATAAACAATGTTATGTAGGGATCGTTGTGATGATGGGTAGGGAGGAAGAGCACAGAGGGCTACGAGATAAAACATGAAGGACACCTACTTTAGCTCTTAGTAGAAAAGAAGTCCTCTCTAGAACTCAGCAGAGGTCTACAGGATGTGAGTAGCTGGCCCGGTGAATTTTTAGAGGTGGGCTGGACAAAAGTACTTTCCAGGTAGAGGTAACAACATGTACAAAGGCCCTGAGGCCAGAAAGAGCTTAATGAGTGTAGGAATGAAAAGCCTAGAGTTTTGCTAAGTGAGGGGGAGCACGGCAGGTGATGAAGACAGGAAGACAGGTAGGGACTGAATGGGGCCTCTCTCTGCTTATCTGTTCATGCCCATCTGTCCTTGACACCCCCTCCTCAGTGCTACAGTCCTCATTGAGCTTCTTGTGCTGACTTGGGCAGCCTGTAGGCTGTGATACACTTTTCAAATCTGTTTCTCCATTTTCTGAGAGCTTCCTAGCACGCAGACCATGCTTCCTGGCTTTTGCTTTTGCCTCCAGGGCCAGGCAGGCCCCCAGGGGCTTCAGAAATCTCTGTCAACAGGAGCTCGTGTTTTCAGTCTGCTGCCAGGCCCTTCATCAGGAAAAAAGGCCCCATTTCCTCCTGGGATTTCTGAGCTAGCTTCTCAGGCCTCAGGTGCCTCCGTCCACCAAAAGAGATTCAGGAAAAGCAGGCCATGCAGAGGGGTGTGGCTGGTTTGGGCTTCCCCCAGCTCAGCATATATATGGGTACGTGGGTGTTCCCGGCAACGCGTGCAGCTGCGCCGACTTGGAGGGAACAGCCCAGAACCCACACAAGACACACGCCCTGACGTCACCCAGGCTGGCCCTGCTGGGGCCTATTTCTGTCAGCCTCGTGCTTCAACATGCCCTGGCCCACACCAGACCTAGGTGTGCCCATGTTCTGGGGAAGGGTCCCAGCTCAGACGCCCCTTTGGCCCTGTGGGCCTGACCTCCTAGGTGTTTATTTATCAAATACTTAGAACAGCACTTGGCATATGGTAAGTCCTCTGTTACTGCTTTACCCGCATTGGCTCATTTACTTAGGACAGCACTATGAGAGAAGTACTCTTGTTAGTTCCAACCTCCAAGTGAAAAAAAACTGAGGCACAGAGAGATTGAGAGACGTGTTTATGGACACACAGCTGAGAGATGGCAGAGACGGGATTCAAACCCAGGCAGCCTGGCTCCAATGTCAATGCTAACATTGCCTCCCGGGTAGGTATGAACTATTTCATTGTGTATTCTCACCCCTTTCCATAGTACCCCTACCTGATGTGTTTTCTATTTTTACTTCTTTATCTTGCTTGCCTTATGATGGGGTTACATCCCAATAAACCCATCATAAATTGAAAATATAGTAAGTTGAAAATGCATTTACTGCGCCTAGCCTACCTTAAATGTGTACTCAGAGCACTAACATTAGCTTCTAGTTGGGCAAAAATCACCTAACACAAAGCCTGTTCTATGATAAGGTATTGAATGTCTCATGAAGTTTCCTGAATACGTAGTGAAAGTGAAAAACCAAATTGTTGTACGGGTGCAGAGTGTTTATGAGCATATGGGTTATTTACCTTCTTGATTACACGGCTGACTGGGAGTCATGGCCGCTGCCCAGCCTCGCAAGAGAGGCTCACACTACATGTGGCTAGCCAGGAAAAGATCAAAATCCAAAGTACAGTTTCTCCTGGATGCGTATCACTTTTGCACCATCGTTAAGCTGAAAAATTGCGAGTCAAACTGTCATAAGTCGGGGACCATCTGTATTTGGCTAAATGTCACAGATTCGGTTCTTTGGGAAGCAGACTGGGTGGCGGAGGCTAGTGTGCAGAATGTTCGATAGGGAGGGCTCTTGGGATCGATGCTATGAGAGAGGAGGAAAGAGGAGGGAGCGCAGGGAGAAGTTAAGCTGTGACACAGGCTTGGTGACACCCTCAGCCAACATCCAGGGAGCCAAGAGAGTTGAGTTCCAGATATACCTTGTTCGGGATGGTGGCAGGGATACTAGAATTGCTTCGCTGAAATAAAAGAAGGGGAGAGCCCTTGCTAGCCACTGGCCCACTCCCAGGCTGACCTGCTGTTTTTCTGCTTTCTCTTCCTTTTTTTTTTTTTTTTAAGGTTCTTTTTTATTTGACAGAGAGAGAGCACAAGCAGGGGTAGCAGCAGGCAGAGGCAGAGGGAGAGGGAGAAGCAGGCTCTCTGCTGAGCAGGGAGCCCGACGTGGGGGTTGATTCCAGAACGCTGGGATTACAACCTGAGCTGAAGGCAGCTGCTTAACCAACTGAGCCACCTTTCTCTTCCTTTCTTCCAGCAAACTCTCCTGATTCTCCTCTGTAATGGTAACAGCAGAGATGAATCAGACCAAGTTCTCCCTCCACTTGTGGGTAAAGAAATGCCAACAGACATTTGTCAACAGATGACAATTCAGTGTGATAAGGGCCCCTGGAGCACTGGGAGGAGACACCTGTTGGTAGCTGTGAGGGTAAAGCTAAGAGAGAGAATGTATGTGCCTGGAGATTCAGCAACTCCCAGGATAAGGTGATCACTTGTTTTTGCAATAAGGGCACTCCAGATGTTTTGTGGCTTCTTTGCAACTAAAATAGAAACATTCTTAGAGACACATGATTCAAACAGCCAATATAACAGCTTATTTGGTTATGTGAATATATTCTAAATCACATTATTTAAAGCAGCATATTAATTTATGAATACTTATTTTTCCCACTCTCACCTTCGCAGTATAAACTTGTGTTCAAGCTCTGTGGAACTTTGATTTCTATGTAGTTGACAGGAGAGCTACTTTGAGTCGTCTAATATAAATTTCCGAAAGCACATCACCTTCACTGCTTTCTAAGTTGTTTGAGAGTACTTTTGAGAAATCAGCTTCATTGAGGAATAACTTACATATGAAAAAAAAAGTGGACCCATTTTTAAGTGTAAAGGTTGGCGAGCTTTGACAAACGTAATGCCCTCATGTAACCTCCACCCAATCAAGGTAGAGAACACTCCCATCATCCGGAAGTTTCTCGGTGCCCCTTTATAGTCAGTCTCCCCTGCCCTCCCCTCCAGCAATCACTAACATACTCTTCGTCCCCCAGAGTAGTTTGTGCCTATTTTAGAATTTCACATAAAATGGAATCAAAGAGTATGTAACCGTGGTCTGTGTTCAGCATGGTTTTGAGACTCCTTCCTTCATGTTGTCGAAGAAGAAACACGTTGAGTCAGTATCTGATGCCAAATTTTAATCTAAGCAGAATTACCTTTTGTGTAACATTAAAACAGCTTTCTTTTCATTTCTCCCATAGGTATATATTAATGATCTGCATAATAACTACTTACTGTATTGCACTAAACATTTTATGGAAATTTTTTTTTAAAGATTTTATTTATTTGACAGAGAGATCACAAGTAGGCAGAGAGGCAGGCAGAGAGAGGGGTGGGGGGAAGCAGGCTCCCTGCTGAGCAGAGAGCCCGATGTGGGGCTCGATTCCAGGACCCTGAGATCATGACCTGAGCTGAAGGCGGAGTCTATAACCCACTGAGCCACCCAGGCACCCCATTATGGAAGATTTCAAATGTATCAAAGTGTAGGCAGGATAGGATAGTGAACTTCCTTGTACCCATCAGCCAGCTTCAATTTTGAACTGATGGCCACTCGTTTCATGTCAAACTGCACCCACTAACCCCTTCCATATTATTTTGACACAAATCTTAAGTCTGTAATAAGTATGTATTTTTCTGAAACTGTTAAAATACACACATACCAAAAATATACACACGCGTGCACGTATCTATATATATCATACCATTGCCAAGCCTCAAGAAAAATCAATGCTGTCTTGCTATTAAAGTGACCTTTAAGAGATTTGTTTATATGTAATACTTGGGATTGTGAGAAATAATTACTAAGTCTGTGGTAAATTTCTTTGCCTCCTTGTTTACAGATTTTGTCAGGGGACTACTTATAATCGTCCAAAACTAGCTTGAGAGGTCATTTCAGGGTAATGTCTTTTCTCCAAAAAGTGCTTTTTGGTTCAAAACAAGTTGACAGAGTATCCCATTATATGAGGGATTTTGTAAAGACTGAAATATAAGTAAACTCTTTTCTGAGTAAAAAAAAAAAAAAAAAAAAAAGACAAACTTTATAAAGCTTTTTGTGGGAGAAATACCTATACTTGGTGTATATGGCATTTAGGAGGTGATTTCAGAGTTGGTAATTTACTGGCTGTGGAAGGAAGAGAAATAAAGGAGTGAAGGTGGGCGGCGGCCCTAGACTCTGGTTGAGCAGCAGAGTGGACGGGGGTGCCTCTCCGAGATGTGGAACAGCCCAGCGGCCGTGGAGTAGTTGGTACTGAGCCCAGTTCCAGAGATTAGAGACTGAGTAGCTGGGGGACCTCCCCTCCAGCTCCAGCATGGGTCTGGAGCTCAGGAAAGGGGTGTAGGCTGGAAATGGAGGTCTGGGAGTCGTCGCCCTTCTGTGCGAATGAAATCCACTAGGCCCCTTTCTTCTGTGCAGAGGAGAGAGCCACAGCAGCCAGGACCCGAGAGGGGACATGACCAAGATGCCGCAGCCCGAGAGAGACAGGAGTAAGACCAGGAGAGGGTGCTGTCGTGGAAGCTAGAGAGAAGTGCTCAGAGAGGGGAGTGCTCGCATGTTGTACCATTCCATTTGTCTGTCAGATCCACCGGAAAAGACAAATCTATAGAGAAAGGAGGTTAGCGGAGGCTGGAAGTGGGAGTGGGGATTGACTTTAGGTGGGCGTGAGGGATCTTACGGGGGGGGGGGGGATGATAGATTAAAACTGATTTGTGGTGATGGCCGTAGCCCTCAGTAGTTACCAAAAATACACTTGGAATGGGTGGATATGATGATCTGTAAAATGTCTTCAGTAGAGCTGTTAAATGGAAGAGTGGTTAAGTGGTTAAGTGTCCAGTGCCACAAAGAAGAGGCACAACGCAGAGCCCATTTATGGGTTTGCTCACTCATTCGTTGGCGACTGTGGTCAGAACGGAGGGGGGATTCGGGGTCCAGGTGGGACAGAAGCTGGTTGCTGGTCCCAGTGGGTGGAGGAACGACCCGGCAGGGCGATGACTCACTCCAGGCACTTGTATGTGAAATGGGAAACAGCGGGGAGCAGTGAGACTTTTTTCATTTTTTTAACTGTGACTTGGGCCCGAGGTGATCTGACAGACTGGACAAGAGCTGCTGAGCAGATGCAGGGGGTCAGGGAAAGAGGAGCGAAGCAAGCACCCAGATACCTGGCATGTGGAAGCCATCCTGCTTCGCCCACAGCTGGGCTTGAGCATCACAGAAGAGCCCGTTAGGAGGGAGCATTTCAGACTCTACACGTCAGGCTTCTGCTTCTGGACAAGGCTGCAAGTGTGAGGAGGCAACCAACCTACTGGAGGAATAAGCGAGGGCGGTGGGTCTTCTCCCCAACTCTGGGCTCAAGCATTTTTCAGGGCCTGTCCCACCTGGCCCTCACGTGCGCGTCCAGCCTCTTCCCCCACCCCCACTGGCCGGGTCAGCTTCCATCCTCCGGTTTGCTCCCCCAGGCCTGCCACCACCAAGGGTGCCCTTCGCAATTGTTCTTGACCAGGATCTGGTTGGCGCGTACCTGCCTTCAGAGGACTTGTAGGACGATCCCTACTGGGAAAGGTAGGCAAGAGTTTCTCCTCATCAGTAAAATCTTATGCCTGCAAGGCCTCCTGTCCCTAATTTCTAATTCTGGACCAAGGTTTGTCCCCTGGTTGTGGAAGGTCCTGCTCAAGTCCCAAACCCAGGTCCAAATTCTCATCACCCACCCACCCCTCATCCATGAAGCGTATCAATTACGTCAAGAGCCTGTGTTGCCATTCTTCATGTTCAGTGGTTTAGCTACCTCGACACCACAGAATTTACAAAACTTGGCTGTAATCAGCTCCAAAGCCCTGATGGCCACATAACCTCCTTTATTCCCTGGCGTGAATGCTCCCTCCCTCACTGGCCAGTGAAATGCAGGCTGCCAAGAAGGATCTTCCAAGGTTCTCTACAGTGGGCCAACACCAGCCCAGCCCCCAATCCCGAGGAGTCGAGACTGTCAAGGAGATGGCTCTCCTCCCAGAATAGAGACTGTCAAGGAGATGGCTCTCCTCCCAGAATATACCTGTACATGCTAGCAAGCCGGAGGGCCTGGGGCTAAGTGACCAATTCTGACCACTGGCCTTCCTGCCCCCTGCCAGGATTAACTCACTCTTCTTCCTGAATCCTTTTTGTAGGGACCCTACCAACATGGGACAGGAGCCCTGGGGAGTAACTAACCAATCAACACACGGAGTCTACCTACATTTGGGCCTTTGGGATCCAGTGAGTACTGGATTAGAATTGGCTTGGTACCCTTAATTCCTACCATCCTGACTGTAAGCGCAGCCACACAAGCAAACCCAACAAGCTCCCTACTGCTTCTGGCCAGCACACACGGAAAGCAGAAGGTCTGCCTCCCAAACACGTTCACTCTATCTTGCTCGATAAACACAACCTACCCTAGGCTCCAAATAGTTACTTTACCCCATCTGTTCTTATAGATTTTCTATACCCTCCCTCACTTCCTGGGCTTGCTCTCATCGAAGGATGTGGACTTTGGCTCCCCTCTGACCCACATCCACAGCAGCAGGACGGGTGCAGCCCCTTCTAGGCCCAGCCCAGCCCCAGCTCCTGGGGAGGGAGGGAGCCACCACTGAGCTGAGCAGTGAGACCACATCCCACACGGAGTCCCAGCCCCAGAGCCCCAGTGAGGCCGGGGACCTGGGTTACAAAGAGGCAGACACTAGGTTTCCGTTAAGTTGTAGGAATTTATTTTAAATAACCTACAGTTGATTAAAAGGGAATTCATGATAAAAATAGAAGATACTTGAGGAAAGATGTGGGAAATGGACTCTGCACACACGCTAAACTAACAATGCCTCTAAAACTAATGATTATAGCAAAAAATGTCTTCACATTAAAATTCTGCTTTTTATGTTTTTTTTCCCCATTTTTTACACAATTACAAAAGAAAAAATAAAAGCCCTAAATTCTTGATTATTTTTCCTTTTTTGGACCAAATACTCATTTTCCTCTAAATTATTGACTTGTGGAACTTTTTACACAATAAAATCTTTCAAGTGAAAGACTGGGTTTTAAAATGAAAAAGATGGATATCTGAAGGGTACAGAGAATGCTCAGAACAAAGGATGATGGGAAAATGGTTTCAGTCACTGATTATTTCATTATCCTTAGACTCACTCAACCCCTCATCCCTCCCCAACCCCAATCTACACGATCTTTAAGATCAAGAAAAAGGTTTAAATATTTTAAAATAATTAAAAAGAAATAAAAATTCACATTTAAAAAGGAACACTCAAGTCAGGAAATATTTTCCCATCATGCTTTTCTGTGAACAGGTGTCTGAACCAAAACACTGCCGATGTCACGACTGCTTCAAGTTTAATGAAAATTGATTCCCATGACAATAGATAGTGACAACTCTCACTAACAGGTGCGCTGGGTTTTTGTTCTACTTAATTTTAAATTCCTGAAATGGGGGAAAGGGGAGGGAGTTTAGGAATTCATTTCTATTAAAATATAGAAGTTATTGCAAAACCCTAACTGT
This sequence comes from Nasua narica, assembly GCA_028533885.1. Classification (NCBI taxonomy): domain Eukaryota; kingdom Metazoa; phylum Chordata; class Mammalia; order Carnivora; family Procyonidae; genus Nasua; species Nasua narica. Next base: position 105,050,879 of record CM052811.1, on the reverse strand, counting down.
AAAAACGCACCAATATAATCGGACTTCGTATACAGTAGCTAAGAGAATCCAAATGCTTCAGTGAAACAGTGAATTTGCCTGGCAGAACTCTGACAAATTCCCATCCACTTGCTCTCTTGAAAATAAAAACAAAATTCAAAACAAATCATACAGCTAGAATTTTGATATCTGAAATATTTTTAAATAAGTTGTCCATAGGACAACTGGCTCAGCTCTCCCTTATAATATCACCAGGTTTATCTTTTCTCAAAGATGTTGGTTTGTTAAGACTTGCTGCCTCTCTCCCTCAGGTGTGAGGGTAAGCAAGGCTCACAGTTTATCCATCTTCCCCAAACCACACTGTTCCTTTTCACAGAACTCTGCCCCTCAAGACCGGCTAGAACTCGTAGTCCTCATCAGCCATGTCGATAGCCCAAGCAAACTTCTCCCGCTGGGTTTTGTTGTAAATTTTCTCAATTGGGACCCCCCACTTCTTGCACCTGCAAAGGAGAAAGAGAGGGATTAGTGTCTCAGGGAGCAACAGCCCAGACCCAGGGTAGGGGGTCTTCTTCATGTCCATCTGATGAGAAGGAATTTTAAGAGTGTGCTGGACATATTCTAAGAGGATCATGAACTCATTTAAATCATAAGAGTGACCTCTAAGTAGAGGCTACTACAGATGTATTAATGAAAAAGGTAAAAATGAAAAAAGGGCGCCTGGGTGGCTCAGTCGGTTAAGTGCTCAGGTCATGATCTCAGGGTCCTGGGATCGAGTCCCACACTGCACACCCTGCTCAGCCGGGAGTCTGCTTCTCCCTCTCCCCGCTGCTCCCCCTGCTTGTACTCTCTCTCTCTGTCAAATAAATAAATAAAATGAAAGGAAGGAAGGAAGGAAGGGAGGGAGGGAGGGAGGGAGGGAGAGAGAGAGAGAGAGAGAGAGAGAGAGAGAAAGAAAAGAAAGAAAGAAAGAAAGAAAGAAAGAAAGAAAAAGAAAGAAAAACTAAGAGAGTTCAGTAATTTGCTTACATTCTCATGCAGCTACAGAGCATGGAGCTAAAAACTGAACCCAAGCTGTCTGGCTGGAGTCCACGCTCTTAACCAATGTGCATACTGTCCCTCAAGCTAACCCAACCTTTAGCACCCAACAGGGCAAAAAGAGCACAAAGGGCGCAACAGCTGGCTGGAACCCCTGACCCAGAGGAGCGGGTGAGAGAGATGGAGTCTTCCACCTAAGCTTAGAACAGCTCAATAAGCATCTTCAAAAAATAAAAGCCACTTATTTTGAATGTCATTTTATGACTGTGTGGGACAAGAGAGGACACAAATAATAGAGAATTTATCTGCCTTTGTTATAAGCTTCCTCTAACTCTTTCTGTAAGTTGCTGAGATCTATGTTCTCATTTTTGTTTTTTTCTGCTTGTTCTTTTCTTCCTTCACTTGTAAAAAAAAAATTTTTTTAATTTTTTTTTTAAAGATTTTATTTATTTGAGATAGAGACAGTGAGAGAGAGCATGAAAGGGGAGAAGGTCAGAGGGAGAAGCAGACTCCCCATGGAGCTGGGAGCCCGATGTGGGACTCGATCCCAGGACTCCGGGATCATGACCCGAGCCCAAGGCAGTTGCTTAACCAACTGAGCCACCCAGGCGCCCCCACTTGTAAAAAAAATTTTATTGAAAAGTTTTGTTCAAGTGTAGACAGATTGACTCTTTTATAGTTTTCCGTTAATAAGGGCTAAGAATTCCCATTCTTATCCTAAAGTTCCTAGAGGTAGAGGCTGTAACTGCCTTTTAAAAACAGGCATAAATACATTCCAAGGCAGTACAACATTACTGATCACTTAGGGCCATTCAGGATGTTCTAGTGCATTTGTAGTATGCATAGTAGAGAGGCAGGGGTTTCCCGAAGGATTTAAAGTGTGAAGTGCAGGAATGGCATGTGAAGGCCAACGATGCTCTTGAACCCCCACTCCCGCTCGCTCCCCTACCCCATCACCCTTCTCAAGCCGGCAGCAGGAACTCAGGAAAGGCTCAGTACTTACCAAGCCACTGTGATCCTTGGGTCCAGATAATTGAGTTTGGAGGTTCCCAAAGCAATTTGTTTATTCTCTTCTCGGTCTGTGGCCTGAACTTCGAGCTTCATTAACTGCTCTTCCAGTCTCTGCACAGCCTTCTTTTTTGACTCTACCACCCTGGAAGAATGGTAGTCATTCAAGAGGCAGGACAGAGGCACCGCAACCCCACCCTAACAGGCAAGAGCAGCAAAAGCAGGAAAGCCCTAAATACAAAGATTTCCAAAGATACCACTCAGAAACCTCAGAAAGGCTGGGGCCCCAGGGCCCTCTGATACTGTCCCCACTTCTCTGTCAACCAAGCCCCAGCTCTGCACAACACCAGGTACATACTTCTTGGTCTTTGCATCCTTCAGGACCTTGGCATCAGCCTTAGCACTCTTCAGGTCTCTCCGCGCATCTGCTAACTGTTCCTTCTTGGCATCAATCTAGGTCAGAAGAACATGAAGGTTTAAGAAAATCAGCCCAGAGGGAAAAAAGCTCCACCAGAGATGAACCTCAAAGTTGTCTCCACTAGGCAGGCAGGCTGTCAGTGGTGTGCCAGGTAAAACCCCCCAGTGGTGGCTTCTTGAGGCACAGAGGAGATGTACAGTGACTGCTGAATTCAACTGCTATTTGGCCATTTATGTTCTTTACTGACCCTTGGAGAAATAAGTGAAGAAATAAGTATAGGCAGTGACCCAGGCCCCTCTTAATCCAGAAGCTCAGGTTAAAGAACCTGCCAGGACTGGAATGTGCTAATCTTTCAGTCGTAGGACATGCTGGCTTTAGACACCCGGGAGGGAGGGGCTACAAATGAAAGCTGTTTGTCGGATGGGCCCTGCGCTAGGGTGTGGCCTCCATTCTAAGAACATTATAGGAGAGAACCTTTTTTTTTTTTTTAAGATTTTATTTATTTATTTGACACAGAGAGACAGTGAGAGAAGGAACACAAGCAGGGGAGCAACAGACGGAGAGGGAGAAGCAGGCTAACCGCCGAGCAGGGAGCCTGATGCGGGGCTCGATCCCAGGACCCCTGGGACCATGACCCGAGCCGAAGGCAGCCACTTTATCAACTGAGCCAGCCAGGCGCCTCGAGAAAACTCTTTTTGAAGCTGAGACAGGATCCTTGCACCTGCTGAACCCAGCTCATTCCTCAGATTCTGTATTCTGGGAAGAAGCTGAGAGCTTCTCAAGAAAAAAGGATGCACTGAAGGGAATACCCAAAGGACTTAAAATGGCAACTGAAATACCCAGAAGCAAACAGCTCAGGCAGTCTGTTCAAACCTATACATGGCGTGGCTTGGCTTCGGCATTCGGTTTTTAAAAGAAGAGAGAGCTGAGATGGCAAGGAAACTGAAATAGTTATCACTCAAAAACAGAGGTCTGAAAACATTTTTAGCTATGGAGCACTTTCTATAAAGGAAGAAAACAAGGGCAATTCCAGCCTTTCGTGCTTATAGAACCCTTGAAACACCTCCGGAAAACCAAGTTCTCGGTCCTGCTTAAGGACAGCAGCAGGCAACACGGCCGACACCAGAGCCCAAACTACTCAGCTCATGCTGCTGGGGCAGAACCCTGCTAACCTGCGAGGTCAAGGGAACCTCTGCAGAGTAAATAAATACTTGCCTGATTCAACACACTTTGGGCTGTTACTCTCAGCCTAGAATTGTCTATTAGGTATACACAGACAGCCTAAGACTAGAAAACAGAGGCCGCCATTGTGAGAGAATCATTAAATGCATTTTACTATAAATGGCTTACTTCCAACATCTATGTTGTCCAAAGTCAAAGCTGAAGAAACGGATTCTATACACAAAAGCATCACAGACACCACTAGCCAGATTCTTCTCAGGCTAGAAATGGAACAAACCACAATCTTTTAACCATTTCTGTGGATGCTAAATTGGCAGGCTGTTTCCAATTCTCTCAAAGCATCAAAGACCCCATTGATTCACTTGGCAAACAGGGGCGTGTGTTTGCTTTGTGGGCACACAGGAGAGGGTTCCTGGGCTTGGAGGGCTCGTCTGGCAGGCGGCCTGGGCTGCCCAGTGGTTCCAGAGTAAGATCAACAAAATAACTCCTCATGCTCTAGGGAGGGGTAGCCTGAATTGGGTAAACAGCACCTGAATATTCATGCTTTTAATTTCTGGCTTAGAATAATAATATGGGGAGAGTAAATGGTACCAGATGACCATTTAACAGAGTGGCAGCAAATGGGAGCTATAGGGAGCTATAGCAAATGGTCTATAGGGTTCCTGGCCTGCCAACCATATGGTTTAAGGCTCTGAGAGGTCTAGGGATGTATATTCATTTATTGTGCACATGTGCATCCCTTCAGGAAAACTAGATAGATGGCTCCTGTAGCATCAATTGTAGGTTGTGGATATTTTCTGACCCAGATGTACTGCTACTACTGGGTATTCATCTTAAAAGAAATTTCAACAGAAGGAAAACATGGTGGACCTGGAAATGTGTATGTAGCCCCACTGTATAGTAGCTATTTTTAACTCCATTTGTCCTAGTACAGAATTCTGTGAACGTAGACAGAAAAGATTTACATCTCTAAGTTCACTAACCTCTATTTGAAATTCACCATTTCTTCAATTATCAGTGTGGGCAACAAACATATAGTAACACCAGTAGTACCTAGGACTTCACCACTAATACATGTACGGATATTTCCCTATCACTTTAATTGTGGCAGAAACATTGATGTATCATTTACATACTCATTACTATGCTTGAAATTTACAGTCATTATCAGACCCACCTTAAGATCTTACTTAATAAGGAAGCACAACACAGCTTTAAAATTTATTTGGTAAGTATATTTCAGGATAATTGGTCCTTTGTGACCCTGTGTGTCTGCTCTAGAATGAAATATTGCAAATTCTATTGCGAGTTAGTGCACTAGAATAGGTTAGTTATGTAGCCATTGTCAACACAGAAATGCCAACCTCCCAAATGTTTAGTGCCTTGTGGGTTCAAGCACAGTACCAGGCAGAATCATAGGGAGGAGAGGCACATGAAGGAGGAACAGCATCTACTTGTTTGCATCTACTTGTTGTCAGTCTCTCCCTCTAGGGCAGCAAGCCTGGCACAAAGCCAGTATTCAACAGATGTTTGATGATGAGCTACATAAAAATATGATTCATGTGGAATGTGTAAAAATAAAAATAGTTGTGCTAGGATAAGGGGGCAATTAAAGATCACTGTTTCATCATCTTTTCAATTTGAAACAATCTAATTTGGAAATGGTTGTATTTCTGGGCCATGGCAAGGAATTGTAAAGACTCTTTATATCCATTACCCTCATTTATAATAAGGACAATAGATTTCATTAGATTGGCTTGAATTAATTGATTCGAGATCAAACTGAATCAATAGATTCAATTTCAAAGAAGGTACATCCAACTTAGTTTTTCAAAACAAGAAGTGGCCATTGCAGGACTTCTGTTCACAGAATGGAGACATCCTAAACTGGGTACCTGATACTCAGTATCTTGGATCAGGGATAACTCCTATTATATTTCCATTTGTTTATCTTTAGCATGGACCTATCTTCCAGAATAGACTAGAACTGGCCTCATATCCCAGCCCAGAAGGCCTCTGGTTTACAGATTATCCACAGCAGATGGAGTTCCCTTAATTTTGCTACTCCTCCATCCAGACCTGCAAATACCTTAGACTGTAAGTTCATCATGGACTTCTCAAAAGTTTTGGGTGGTGCCCTCTGATGGTTACAAAGAATTGCAACAGCTCGGTTGGCACGGTTGTATGATAGGATCTTTGCTGGGATGTTCTCATCCGCTGTGAAGAGAGAAACAGAGGGTAAAAGAGTCAGTATGCATACCCGAGAACACACAACATGCTTCCCCAGCTCTTCCTCCTGACTTTGCCAGCCCTCATCTCACTCTGATGATCAAGTTCTTCCAAGACACAAGGTCAAAACCTGAGAGTCAAGAGTCATCTACTTGTCTGAAGACTGCCTCCCCCACCTAACCACCCAATGTAGCCTGAAGAAAATATGGACAGAAAAGAACCAGAAATTGGGACAGAATAGGTCTGTAGAGGAGGGTAAGACAAAAGGATCACAAGCTTTACATTTTAAAACCACAAAGCAGGGGTGCCTGGGTGGCTAAGTGGGTTAAAAAGCCTCTGCCTTCGGCTCAGGTCATGATCTCAGGGTCCTGGTATCAAGCCCCGCATCAGGCTCTCTGCTCAGTGGGGAGCCTGCTTTCCCACCTCTCTCTCTGCCTGCCTCTCTGCCTGATTGTGATCTCTCTCCCTCTGTCAAATAAATAAATAAAATCTTAAAATAAATAAATAAATAAAGCCACAAAGCAGTTATCTGTTTTACAAAGAAAACTTAAAAGCATGAGGAATATTTTACTTAATGTCACATGGCATCCTTTATCCCACCCTAAAATACTGGCCCTCAAAATATCCTTTTTTGGATTTTTCAGCTCATATTCTAAGGCCATTTGACATACTTACAGAGGACAGGGGAATTTAGCAGTGACTGGGGTCTAGGAAAAAAAGCTGTGGATCTTGGTCGTGCCTTCTGCACCTAGTTTTTAGGAGAATATTGCCTACTATCTTAAGGGGGAAAAATGACAGTAACCTCAGGGGAAGGATGTGCTATTTAAAAAAAAATAACCATGACAACCTTATTCTCTCCAATTTAATCAAATGTCACAGCACTATGTCTTCACCCTGTGAGGTTTCAAATAACATACATATAAAACATCAAATGCAGGCCATTTTCACAGCAGACAGAATGCTCCTATCAGCATTCCATGAAAATTAATCTTGAAGTTGGGGTAGGAAGGGGAAAACTGCACTGATTTTATGTTTATACAATTAAGCCTTGGCTCTCTATTAGAGCTATAGAAGAAAAAGTTTCTAGTCATAAAGTTAAGGAGAAAAAGCAGAACAGATCTAGGACTTAGCTGAGCAAGGGCAATGGACATACCAGGAAGAGTACAGGCCCATCTGGCCAAGCAGTACTTACGAGCTGTGAGTTCTTTTAGCTGTTGCTGTAGCGTGATGGAGGCATTGTATGTACGGAATACCTTGGCTGTCAAGCCCTCCATGAGGTCCTGAAGATGCTTATTTAGAATACCAGTCTGGAGGAGACAAAGCACACAGAGGATATTGGGATTTAAGCAAAAGCCATACCACTCTGCCCCTTTTGGCAAGCTCAAGGACATTTATGCCAGTGTAATCTCAATTTTGCCAAGTTTATGGCCCTGCCAGTGGGAAGTTACCACCAAAAAAAAAAAAAAAAGAGAGAGAGAGAGAGAGAGAGAATAATTCCAAAATAAATTTAGGTTTGCATGATACCTCCCTATGAAGTACTTTAATCTTAAGCAGGCCAATAAAGCAAAGTTGTCCTTCCCTATTAAGATCTTCCCTGATAAGGTATTAGGGACAAGCCTTCAGGCTCCACCAGAGATGGCTGGGGATCCAGCCAAGAGAAGACCGCAAAAGCCAGAAGAGAATAGAAGGCAGGGTTTGTCCACCTGTCTCAGGCTTTGCTCGTGGAGTCACTGCGTGCCTACAGGAGGAAGAGTGTATAGGGTGCCACAGGACAAACTAAAGGGAGAGTCCATGTCACCCCCAGGCAAACTCTCCTTTAGGAGCTTGTAAGGAGGCTCTGGCTGGGCCCCTCCTTTAACCCAGTGCACTCTGTCCACTCACATTGAGTCTATCAAAAAGATCATCCTCAGGCTGTTTGTTCTCCATAAATAGCTGTAAGTTCTTAAAAACCTAAAAGAAATAAGTAAACCTGTTATTTAAAAAGCCTTTACTTTGGAAATAATTGCAAGCTTACAAAAACTTGGAAAATACAAAAGCCCACGGCACACACCCATATCCTTTACCAGATTCACCAACCATTAACATTTTATATATCATTCACCATTTGCACAGTACATGTTTGCCTCACTTCTCTCTACAAATGTGTGTGTACACACCTAACTATTTGTCCTGAAACATTTATGGGTACTTGCATTATATATAGCCCTTTGCCTCTAAATATCTCCATGTATATCCTAATAATTTCTAAGGATAGAGATACTCCCTTTACACACAGTACTTATCGGCTTCATCAATTTACATGCATATATACTTTAATCTACTCTTCAGATTCCAATCTGGTCAGTTACCTAATGATGTCCTCTACTTTCCGGGAATGGAACCCAACTTAAGGTGAGGTATTACATTTAGTTGTCATGTCTCTTTAACCTTGTTTAGTATGGACCACTGCTGCAGCCAGCAAAGCCTAATGACTGACTAAACATCACACTGTTATAGGGCTGGATTATGGAGGCCCAGCACCCTGTAGGTCTCTGGTTCAAGCCCAATATTTGAGGGAAAACATGGAGCTACAGTGCCCTCTTAGGCCCTGGGCTGAGAGATCTGGGGACTAATCTGCTCAGTCAAGAGTTAGGGAGAGGCTGAAGCAAAGCTACAAATGTGATGATGTGCAACATGACCAGGGGGCACTGAAATGTGGCTGAATCATTACAATATGGGGTGTTAAATCTTATACTGAAGTTTGCCATGAGGGCCAACTCTCTACAACATGCTCTGTTGAGTATTACTATAGGACATGGCCCCCCATCCCCAGGATGATGTAGCAAGGGGGGGTAGTGAGGGAGAGGGACTAAAAGGAGGTACCGCAGGACACCCAACAACAACTCTCCCTTCTCAAACCATTTTCCTAGTGGCCAGTGAAGAGCATACAAAAGCACTCAATAAATGCTTGCTGAATGAATGAATGGAAGGAAAAAAAGGCCAGAGAGCACAGGCCACAGTAACTTACTCGTTTCTCAACAGGGACTTTGTTATAATATCTGATTGAGTCCTTCCCAAGGAAGTCAAACTCTACCACGTATTCCTGACCATCCAACTCTGGGTGCAGATTGATGTGTTCCACACGAAGCGAGCAGCAACCCACAGTGTCCGCTGTTTCCCCTTCCTCCTTCTCATTGCCTGCTCTCAGAGCAAGCTGTCGAGGGAGAGAGGGAAAAAGGAGAACAAATGAAAAAACCTGTGTCTCTTGGATCTCTAAGAAGCCCAAATCAGAAGGCTCCCAACTCTCTTTGGAGACAGAGAATCAGTCTGCAAGGCTTGGGGATTCTGGATTCTACACTGTTGCTTCTTCCTCTATAAGATGAAATATGGAGAATCATAGTGACATTATCCTTCTCAGAAAACCAAGCTTCTCTTTACTCTGTTCTCTCTAATGCGGATAGAGGAAAGGAAGGTTTTGTTTGTTTTATTTTAAATAAAGCAGCAAATGAAGGAGTAGTCTTATTTTGGGTAATCACTCAATAGTCTCTTAGTTTTGCTCAATTTTTGAGACAATTCAGAATTTGTGCTAGGGAGAGCAAAACTGGGAAAAAACCCAAAACCTTCAAAAATGTATTGACAAACTGATCTCCTCTAGAGCATGGTCCTTCAAACTGTAGTCGCAATATATTAATGGATTATTTAACCAATTTTAAGGGTTATAACCATCCTTTATAAAAAATAATAAACAGAATTTTAAAAAATATCAGAATTCACTACTCATAGAAAGGCCGAACATTGTTTTGTGCAACTTTTGTTTCAGTTACACAAAAATACAAATATATTTATGATTTATGTGTGTTGGGTTGTGATGTAAAATAGAATTTTTTTGGTAGCTTATAGTCAAAAAGAGTTTGAAAATGACATAGTATTTCCAGCAGATTCAGAATCAGAGAGCAGTAGACTCCGAATTCCTCTCTCTCCACTTCTACCTTCCTTATTGGACCAGGGAAAGGTGCTTTTCCAGTTCTAACACAAGGCCTGGAGGAGTCAAGAACCCCTACATCTTTGAAAAGCTGAATGTATTAGGTAATGTGACAGGAAGACACTCACCTTGTCGATGAAGTACAGAGCTACAGCTCTCTGCCGGACTTTCATCTCTTTGGACTTCCAGTCTTCTCGATACTGGTTCCGGATCTTGTCCACGCACTTCTTTAGTCGCCGAGCAGTCTCATATTTCTGCCAGTCTTTCTCACCCTGGAAAGACCCAACCTCAAATGTGGATTGCTTACGGATGACAGAGGAAATATAGACTTTGAATATCCAAGTTCAGAGCTCTGAACCAAAGAGAAGGAACCTGAGCTTAAGCAAGGCAGAAAAAGAAGAGTACTGAAGAGAAATTTCAGAGCATCCAACCTGATGAGAACTCATGCTGTCCCATTTCACTGTCAGGCCCAACTGGATCCTACCTGCTAAGTCTCTGGCTTTCATTCTGTAAAATGTTTATGTTCTTGGGAAAAGCTCACATGGCATAAACTGACTTCTGTCAATACAAAGGGTATGAACATCCCCATTCCCACATCAGTATCACCACTCTGCTGCGGAGTCTGTGACCCAACAGCAGTTTTCTGCTAGGACTGGATTTCATTAAATCCATGACAACCATTCAGTCTGATGGACTGTCAAGAAAAGCAGAACCAAAGATGACAACACGTAATTACTAAGGAACACAGAGACTTCCAGGAACAGTGGTAATTATTCACCATTTTCTAACTTCTGCATTTAAAAGTATTCTTGATTAGACTGAGTGAAACGATGTTACTGGGAAGTTTGTTTTTTTTTTTTTT
>CM052811.1:104999898-105039705 GCA_028533885.1 Nasua narica | reverse complement strand
TTTTTTTTTTTTAAAGTAATCCCTACATCCAATGCTGTACTCGAACTTACAATCCTGAGATCAAGTCACATGCTCCACTGACTGAGTCAGTCAGGCGCCCCTTAAGTGGTTCTTTTCATGTAGCTGGTGATCCCTATGAGTTGGCCATTATGTAGAACACCAAAGAAGGGTGACTGGCATTCTCAACTCAAAACATCATTTAAACAAAAGATCCAACAAACTGGCCATATATATTAATACCATGTTTAAAGAGAAAATTGAACCAGCTTTTCATATATGCCCCTTTTTAAAAAGTTTGACCTTTTGGGGCGCCTGGGTGGCTCAGTGGGTTGAGGCCTCTGCCTTCGGCTCGGGTCATGATCTCGGGGTCCTGGGATCGAGCCCCGCGTCGGGCTCTCTGCCCAGCGGGGAGCCTGCTTCCCCCTCTCTCTGCCTGCCTCTCTGCCTGCTTGTGATCTTACTGTGTCAGATAAATAAATAAAATCTTTAAAAAAAAAGTTTGACCTTTTATTGCTGATCTATAGAGGTCTTTCTTTCTTTTCTAGATATAAGCAGTGCGTTTTATTCCACTGTTCCACTCTGAATAAATATTTTAAGATCATGTCATATAAATGTAAGTGTACAATTTGATCAGTTGTGACAATTTATAACCCATGTAACCTACACCCCATCGAGAAAGGATATTTTCTATCAATCGAGAAAGTTCCCTCATGGCCATTCCCAGTTAATCACCAACTAAACAACCACTGTTTCTTTAATCTCATTTCTATCATCATAGATTGGTTTTGCCTAATTTCGAGTATTATATAAATGGAATCGTACAGCATGGACTTGTGTGCCCGGGCTTCTCAACCGTTTTCAGATTCATCCATGTTGGGGCGCCTGGGTGGCTCAGTTGGTTGAATGTCTGACTCTTAGATGTAGGTTCAGGTCATGATCTCAGGGTAGTGAGATTGAGCCCTATGTCGGGCTCCACACTAAGTGCAGAGTCTGCTTGAGATTCCTGCTCCCCCTCCCCCACTGCCCCTCCCCCAGCGCGCTAAGAAATAAAATCTTAAAAAAAAAAAGTCATCCAGTTGCTGCATTTATCAGTATTCAATGCTTTCAATTGAATTAGAAATTCAATTGGTATATATGGTGTAATCTAAAACTATCCCTAATGTCTCTGACGAGATCATGTGTCTATCCTGTTGACGGGCCCCTATGATGTTTCCAGTGTGAGACTTGTACAAATACAGTGCTACTATAAGCATTCTTGTTCCTGTCTTTTTGTGGGCTTAAGTTTTCAACCTGATTTGGGGCAAAATACCTAGAACTGGAATTACAGTTTCATTGTAGTTTAGTTCTGCATTCCACTGATAATTAGTGAAAACTCTTTCACGTGCTTCTGTATTGGCTATTCCTCTATCTTGTAAATATCTATTCAAGTCTTTTGCTTTTTTATGGGGGATGTCTGTCTTTTATTATTGAGTTACAGAATCCTTTGCATACTCTGGATATAAATTTTCTGCCAAATATACATGCTGCCAATATTCTATCCCAACCTGTATTTAACAGTGTCCTCTGTTGAACCCAAGTTTTGAATTTTAATGAAGTCCACTCTCAATTTTTTTTTTTATCACTAATGAGTGTTTGTTTTGTGTCCTAGGCAATCTACATCAAGGTCTTGAAAATGTTCTACCCATGATATCATCTAGATAGGTTCTAGTGTTTTACTTCTTATACTTTAGAATTTTACAAAAGAAGCCAGTCAGGATTTTAAAAAAACAAGCATGTCTTATTTTCTCTTCCTAATAAAACACCAAAATCAGAGCTTCCTAAGCATATAAAGTTTTACAAGGACATCCTTCAGTCTAGCCCTTCAACACCCAGATGGTTATTAAAAGGTTGCAGGTATATACATCTCTGAAACCTCACAGAATTACAAGCTCTAAAGAGAGAAAAGGCAGAAATAGGTATTTTGCCCTAAGAATATTTTAATAGGATTGAAAGCTGTATAATATCAACAACTGATTCTGAAGCTTGTTGTACTTCATTTAAAGAAAAAAATGACAAATTTTGTTCGTAAAGTTAAGACTGGTTGAAGAACCTCACTTTTACCAAGGGTTACTTTACAGGTTATGAGACTAGATGTTTCCAACCTTGGCAGTGGGTTAGACCTAATTAGCAGTGAGTCCCTCTAACAAGCAGTCCTTTTGTAACCTCTGGATTTATGGTTTATCTGGAATCAGAGAGCTTCATTGAAACTACTGGTTCCAAGAGGCTGACTGCCATTTTCCTGTAATTTCAGATTCTGTGAGTATCAGCACAGAATGGAAGAGGAAGGGAATGGAAACACGTGCAAGAAGATGTCTGAATAAAGCAGAACAAATCAGGATGAGCACAGAAAAATGTGACTGAGCTCAGGATAGTCTTTACCTAGAGCACATGTTCCGGTGGCTCTTAAAAGTCCCAATCCTTTCAACAACCTGTGAGTCTATTTGGACAATAATCCCGGTTCTGACTGCAAGTAGACCAATCCAAGTTTCCAGAAAGGGGGATATTAAAGGGACACACTTCAGCGGTGCTTTATTTTTATTTTTTTACCCTTGACTACCCAATTTTTTTAAGTTGTCAATAATCTCTAAGTCACATCATGATTGAGCTAAATTTCTTAATGGAGCAGAGATAGGGTGCAATGGTACAATAATATTACATGGGGGAAGTGAGTAAGTAAAATATAGACAGAAAAGCAAGCAAAGAATCTTAGAACAGGAGAAGTCTCTGGAGGCTGAGTGGAAAGGTACAGAACAAAGCCCCATGACGGTAGTCTCCCATGTTTTGGATCTAAAGTTCGCCAGGAAATAAAGCCACCAATTACTACCCTTCACTCTCTACTATAAAAACTTATCTTTATAGACTTTTGGGTCAGATCAGGTAAGTGAAATCATGCTTTAATCCTTACATTGTTCCAAACATATAGCAATGAAAGTGCTCTAACCAATGGGGAGAGCTAAAGCCAGGGCGCCCATGTTACTTGGGCTGAACTGGGCTAGAAGACTCCTGGGAGGAAGGAGCAGAAAAGTGGAGAGCAAAGAGCAAAAGGGAATGATACATGGACAAAAACTACCTACCAGTCAAAAGTTTACAGCTTAAAATACATTAGTTATCTCACTCATAGTCTAAATATCTATACAAATATATCCATATTGAGATACAGAATAATAAAGATAAACTATTTTTTTTAAAGATTTTATTTATTAATTTGACAGAGAGAGATCCCAAGTAGGCAGAGAGGCAGGCAGAAGGAGAGGAGGAGGCGGGCTCCCCGCTGAGCAGAGAGCCGGATGGGAGGCTTGATCCCAGGACCCTGAGATCATGACCTGAGCTGAAGGCAGAATACACTGAACCACCCAGGCGCCCAAAGATAAACTCTTTATTAGAGAAAAGATACATTCATTATGAGGATGAAAATGAAATTTCCAGTGAAACAAAGGGAGAATTTGCCACTTATAGATCCTCACTAAACAAACAGTGAACAGAGGCACCTGGGTGGCTCAGTGGGTTAAAGCCTCTGCCTTTGGCTCTCGTCATGGTCCCGGGGTCCTGGGATCAAGCCCCACATCAGGCTCTCTGCTCGGAGGGGAGTCTGCTTCCCCCTCTCTCTCTGCCTGCCTCTCTGCCTACTTGTGATCTCTCTCCTCTGTCAAATAAATAAATAAAATCTTTAAAACAAAACAAAAAAAGTGAACAGTGTGTTTCAGTAAGAAAGGTAAACCTAGGGGCGCCTGGGTAGCTCAGTGGGTTAAAGCCTTTGCCTTCGGCTCAGGTCATGATCTCAGGGTCCTGGGATCAAGCCTCACATCGGGCTCTCTGCTCAGTGGGGAACCTGCTTCCGCCCCCCCGCCTCCCGCCTGCTTGTGATCTCTGTGTCAAATAAATAAATAAAATCTTTAAAAAAAAGAAAAGTAAACCTAGAGGGAAGGTATTGAGTACAGAAATTAATCAAGTATCTCATTCTGACAACTGCTAACTAGAGAGAGGATTGGGGTTTTATGTATGATTGTGGGTTTAAAATAAAAATTAAAACTTTAAGCAAAAGAAGTATAAGGTAGGGACACCTGAGTGGCTCAGTTGGTTGAGCATCCAATTCTTGATTTCAGCTCAGGTATGATCTCAGATTCTTAACACTGAGCCCTGTGTCAGGCTCTTCACTCAGCGAGGAGACTCCTTGAGATTTTTCTCTCTCCCTCTCCCTCTTAAAAAAAAAGTATGAGGTATAAGTAGTAGAAATTATTTATAGGTAATTTCTTGTCTATATAGAAAATCCAAGAGACACAGACACTTCTAGAGTTCAGAGTTCAGCAATACTGTCAGATACAAAATCAATTATTAAGAAAATCAACACCATTACCACTCTAGCAATAAAAGAAATGTAGTAGAAAAAAAAATCACATTCAATATAAGTGAAACTTATATTGAGGAGTTCTAAGAAAAAAAGGTTTTAAGAATATGTAAAACTATGGAGAAAATTATAAAGCAATACTAGATGGTGTACTCAAAGACATGAATAAATGGAGAATTAAAACATGTTCAGAGTGGAAGATTCAAAGATTTCAATTTTTCCCCATTAATCTATAAATTCAATACAATAAAAATCTCAATAGTCTTCATCAAAACATGACAAATTTATCTCCAAATGAATGCAAAATAGCAGAAAGCCAAGAATAGCCAAGACAATTTTGAAGAATAAGATGAAGGAAACCTGTCCTAGTCGGGAAAGCTAAAACAGGATAGCACGCTATTGATGAAGAAATAGACAAATTAAATAGGACAGAGAGCCCATAAATAGACTGACATATATGGAGAAATTTGTTATATGAACAGAGAGGGTAATATAACTAAATAGTTCTGGAACAACTGTTATTCATTTGAAAAAAATATATTAGAGCTCAACCTCATACTATACACAAAAATATATTCTAGTTGATCACAGATCCAAAAGCAAAACTTTAGAACTGTTGGCAAGGATATGGAAGACAGAAACGTGTGCGCACTGTTGGGGGAATGGTGGTGATGTAAACTGGTTGGGAGCTTTGGAGAACAATTTAAAAATATCTAATGAAGAATCCTTAAGACAAATTTTCATCCATATATATAAGGAAGATGTATTTATTCCAGTACCTGTTCATAACAAAATATTATAAACAACCCTAAATGTCTTTTCTTTTTTAAAGATTTTATTTATTTGCCAGAGAGAGAGACAGCAAGAGAGGGAATACAAGCAGAGTGGGAGAGGGAGAAGCAGACTTCCCGTGGAGCAAGGAGCCTGCGGCGGGGCTTGATCCCAGGACTCTGGGATTATGACCTGAGCTGAAGGCAGAGGCTTAATGACTGAGCCACCCAGGCACCCCAACCCTAAATATCTCTTGACAAGAGAATAATTTAATAGAACACCATTTAGCAAATAAAATGGGTAAATTAGAAGTATATGTCAAGATAAAAATATCAAAACCAAAGTAGAATGATCTCAATAACATACCTAATTTAAAATTATACCTTGTAAAAACAACAATGCTACATATTGTTTATGCGCAGAGAAACATATTGTAAATACAAAAATATATACGAGAATGAAAACATTAAGTTTGTTATAGTAACCTCCAGGGAAGGAGGTGAATAGTACACAGGGAACTTCAACTCTGTTTATCAGAATGTTCTTACAAAATGAAGTAATTGAACAAATAGGACATGATGTTAAAGTTTGACACAGCCAGATGGTGAGCATGAGCTTTCACTGTACTGTTACCTATTCTTGTATATTTGAGATATTTCATAAAAAATAAAACCCCTAAATGCTTGTAGCTCCCTTTTTTTTTTTTTGTAGCTCTCTATTTTTATTGAGAGAATGCTTCTCCTGCTGGCAGTGCATTTATTTATTTACTAGGAAAGAGAGAGAGTGAGAGAGAGCAGGTCAGAGTGAGAAGCGGACTCCCCATGGAGCCGGGAGCCGGATGTGGGACTCGATCCCGGGACTCCGGGACCACGACCTGAGCTGAAGGCAGTCGCTCAACCAACTGCGCCACCCAGGGGCCCTGGCAGTGCATTTAAAGACTATTCAAAGTGTTGTCAAATCCCGACCTCTGAAGCTCTTAGTGCTCTGTTGAGTGGGAAAAAGCCAACAACTACTGGTAAAAGCTGAAGAAATCATATCTCTTTTTCTCTTAACAGGAAGTATGACTTCCCAAGCCTTTAACCATCTTCACTGACTCTTACGATCCCAACCCAACTGAGTAGATTCTCTGTCTTGGGTATAAAATTCTACGCAGGGCCTACCTGTGGGTGACTTCTAGGTTCACTACCATAACCATCATTCAGAACCCTGCACCTACCCCTACAGTATATAGGGGTTATCTGGATATTGTCAGGAATAAATTGGTGGCTCTTAGCCCTTGAGGTCCCCCCCACCCAGTCTATCAACAACAAAGATGTCAACCCTTGGAGGCTCTCCTACAATCAATCTGAATCCCAGGTGGAAGAGAATGCAGTATACATGTGTTCGGGATCTGTTCCCCTCTCCCACACCGGCATCATCTCATCCAAGCCGTCACCATTTGTTACCTGGAGGATGACAACAGCATCCTATTGGTATCCCTACTTCTGGTGTGTGTCCAATCCAATATCCACAGAGTTAGCACTCAGAATGATCAATTATGTCACAGGTTTCTAAAACACAAACCTCATATTGTTCCCCTTATTAGAACCCAGTACCTTCCTATTGAATGTAGGATAATATAAACTATTTTCTGAGTCTGAAGGTCTGGCCTGCACCCCCCTCTAACCTCTTCCTCCTGTCCCTTTCTTGCTCACTGTTCACTTTACCTCAACTATGCTGCCCTTCTTTCAGTTCTCAAGACCAGCAAACTCTTCCTCACCTCAGGGATTTCAAAAGGTTATTTTCTTTTGAACACCCATTCCCCTCTCCTTCCCATGGATCAATTCTATTCATCTTGTAAGTCTTATCTTAAATGTTATTTCCTCAGAAAGGCCTTCCTTGAACCCAAGGCCAAATCAGATGCCCTGGTATACTCTCAAATGGTACCCTGCACTTTTCCTTTGCACCATTTACAAGGGTTTATGTTTATTGGTATGACTGCATAGAAAGCCTATGAATTTTGCTGAAGTGGGGTTATGTTTAAGACACTCCTCTGTTACAAGCCCTTCAATGGTTCACCACCAGATGCACAATATGGGCCAGTCTGTTTAGCAAGAGGTTTAAGGCTGGCCACAATTTGACAGTAGGGTATCACACGAAGGCATAAGGAGGCTAAAGATCTAAGTCAGAGTTACTAACTATTGGACTGTGGGCAAGTTTTCTGGCTTCCCAGAGACCAAATTTATCTATAAAACAGTGGCAATAGTACATGTGATATGGTTACTAAGATAATCAAATGTCAACTTAGGTGAAAACACTTAAAAGTAACCTAATATCCATTACTTTGGGGTTTTTTTTCCGTATAAAATACACATAAAGTTACCATTAGTGACATTTATAGCACATTCACAATGTCGTGCAAACATCACCATTTGCTACTTCTTTTTGTTCCTCCATTTTACACTTCTACCTCTCTGTCCATAATGACCCAATGGCTGTTTGGAATATCTCTTTTTAAGACCTAACTGTAATCTAACTTCCTTCATAAATTTATTCCTGATCTGTAAATGCTGGGAATAATTCTTGTATTTACCTAAAAAACACTTAATGCTTACCTTTCTTCTAATACACTTGAATTCTTCTTACCCATTTTTCCCACTAGCCTAGGAGTGCTTTGGGAGTTAAAACCATTGTTCATCCACCTTTATTTCTGAAGAAGAGAACGTTTCCTTAGATAGTTTCTGCTTATAAGGGTTTTCTGATTCCATACTTACTCCAAACTAGTAAAAGTGACATTTCTAACTGAATGGCAGAAAATATAGAGATGGTCTTTTTCATAACTGGAAGAAAGAACTCTAAGTTAAGAATGTGTGTAGCATCGACAAGACAGCCTTTTGAGGTGCAGCTTTCAGGTCTTAACGGATGTTTAAAAACCTATAAACCAAGATTAAGCAGGTCTTAAGTCCCAGTCCCCTGCATGTTAACAGTCATAGTCTACTAAGAACTAACTTGTTGGCTGTTTCCTTTTGAATTTATTTCTCTTTCAGGTTGCTATGCACATTTCCACAGTACATCTGAGGTAGGAAGTTCATGGGACCCTCCCAAACAGGATATGCCTCTCAGGCTAATAAGAACTTGATTGCCCTTGCAAGACAGCTTTCCCCTTTCAAGAATAGGATTAACAAACAACAACAAATGAGTATACAACAGTTTACAATGTGCTTTCACTTACATCATCCCAACATCCCATCCCAGTCCTGATAGAACCTACCCAAATAAAACTCTAGGAAGCTAGAAGTATGTAAGACTCTAGATTTTACAACTTCTTTCTGGATTCAGAGCAATCATATTCCCTTCCTTAGAGCC
Source organism: Nasua narica (assembly GCA_028533885.1). NCBI lineage: Eukaryota > Metazoa > Chordata > Mammalia > Carnivora > Procyonidae > Nasua > Nasua narica. Next base: position 105,031,205 of record CM052811.1, on the reverse strand, counting down.
AAGAAAGGTGAGGAAGAAAGCTACAGAAGCCAATTTACATTTACTGCATTCTTTAAAAAAAAAAAAAAAAAAAATTAAAGATTTTATTTCAGAGGGAGAGAGTCCCAAGCAGATTCCGCACTGAGCGCAGAGCTGGACACAGGGCTCCATCCCAGAACCCCGAAAACACAAACCAAGCCCAAACTAAGAGCTGGACACTCAACTGTGCCACCCAGGTCCCCCACATTTGTTGTATTCTTTATTACATTTCAACCACCAGACAGTAAGTAACATGAAGGCAAGGACTACATCTGTTTTGTTTACCGACACAATTCCTAACATCATGCATATACTGTGCCAGGCACATACTGGAATCTCAGTAAATATTTGTGAATTAATAAATGAATTAGATCATAATGTGATGCGGAAAATGGATATTTCTTAGGAAAGTCACCAGGTAATGCTAAGCATGAAGATACTTGCCTTATTTTGTGGAGAGTTTGTAGTTTGTCACAGTGATTCTGGAGATCAAGAACACTACATTTCAATAAAAGAGATCAGCCCCACTAACTGCTATAGCTCTTAGCTACCCCCTTACCTTGATTCGTGAACTGGGGTTTAGCATGATGTATTTAATGGAACCTTGGATGTTCTCTGTCCAGGAGACCAGCCAAGTAACCTTGTTATCATGTCGGACTTCTTTCCATTTATGTCCTGCAGGAGGAGAAGGAACCTTGGCATCTCTGTGGAAATAACAAAGCAGGAGGGCAGTGAAATGAGAAGAAGGTGAGGGACAGTTCCACCTTTTGTAACCTAAAGTGGATAAACCCGCTGAGCATCTATTTCCATGTTTCCTCGGCATTACCAATCAGTAATTGAAAAGTAGTTGGAGATCTATACAAGGAGATACCATGTTTCCCAAGAGTTCAGTGTAGCCTGGGAAACAATCCCAGCAAAGTACTCCCAAGAACAAAGGACCCCCCCCCCACCTTGATTTCTGGCCCAAACAATGAACGGCGCTCACTTGCTACAGTTGATGATGATATCCTCAGGCATGATCCGTCTCTTCAGCATGCCCATCTTGGGGTGGTTGCCACGGCCACGGAAAAGCCCAGGAGGTTCTATCTTGAAGTTGGCAATCCTCTCTCTGTGGTTATCCATAATACAGAAGCCATATTCCTTCAGTAACTTTTCATTCTCCTCTTTGATTTTCTGGAACACAGCAAGGAAGTACTCAAAATGGGTTCAAATTGCTGTTCCCTATTCATATTTTATCTCTTATTCGAGAATAGTTTGAGGTATAGGAAGTCTAAAAGTCACTAACTAACAAACGTGGGTGCTTGGCTGACACAGAAGGAAGAGCATGTATGACTCTTCATCCCAGGGTCATGAGTTTGAGCCCCACACTGGGTACAGAGATTAAACAAAACTTTTTTTAAAAAATTTTTTTATAAAGTGAGAGAAATGCAAATAAGGATAACCTCTAACACATTTTTCAAGCTTTTAAGTACAGTAAAATTCCCCAAAATACCTACCTTGGAGGACTGATGCCAACTACAGATTCAAAACAGATCTTTAAAAATTTTTTCAAAGATTTTATTTATTTATTTATTTGACAAAGAGAGACACAGCGAGAGAGGGAACACAAGCAAAGGGAGTGGGAGAGGGAGAAGCAGGCTCCCCGCCAAGCAGGGATGCTGACGTGGGGCTCAATCCCAGGACCCCAGGATCATGACCTGGGCCGAAGGCAGATGCCTAACGCCTGAGCCACCCAGGTGCCCCTAAAACTGATTTTCTTATTTTAAAGGATTTATGTGTGAGAACGTGTTACCTAGGTATTTTTAAATATAACTTTAAAAACTAACATTTTGGGCGCCTGGGTGGCGCAGTTGGTTGAGCAACTGCCTTCGGCTCAGGTCATGATCCCAGAGTCCCGGGATCGAGTCCCATATCGGGCTCCCAGCTCCATGGGGAGTCCGCTTCTCACTCTGACCTCTCCCTTCTCATTCTCTCTCTCACTCTCTCTCTTTCCTAATAAATAAATAAATAAAATCTTAAAAAATAACATTTTGTTGAGTAGTGTCAAAATGGCAGATGGGGAAGAGTCTATCATAGGCCTCATAAAGAACATCTCCATGTTTTCTAATAGGTTCCAGACACATTTAGTTGAACAGCATTTCAGACTGTTTTTCAAGCTCAAACATACCCGTCACAGATTCCTTCCTAGGTATATGGGTATATACGTTGTATACTTTGCGATCCTTGCTCCGAAAAAAAGTGTGAGAGTGGAACATGGAGCCTCCTAACCCTCTGCTGACTCTCTACCTTCACATTATACTTAGAACTTCAACTTACTAAGTCCTGCTGCCTTTTGGGTGGGAACAGATTCAGAACTTGCTGGGAGCAGGCGTCCTTGGCCAGGGCTCTGACAAGGTGATACTTGTGAAACCTCCCTATCTTTGGATCGTTATTTGTAAGAACAAAGCTCCAAAGCAGTTTTTAAGTTTTAAAACACCCCTGAAGTAAAGAATAAACCAAGTTTCACTAATTTGGAATATTGAGAAAACTAAATAAAATGAGACTGAAAAGTCTGAAGCAATTATCATTCTTACAATAATTCATAATTTTTAAACTACAGGTCAAATAGGCACCGTCAAGCAATGAATTAGATAATAAATACAAAGGCCTAAATTGTATAAATGTGCAAGTCCCTTAAAATACTGAAACTATAAAGTTTTGAAATTCCTTAAAATCCATAACTTCTGGACCTCTAGCTTGGGGGGGGGGGGGGGGGAGACAAGACAAAGAAACTCTAGCCTGGATTTCTCTAGACCAAGGGTTGGCAAACCTTTTCTAGACAGAAAATATTTTAGGCTTGAGAGATGTACAGTCTCTTTTGGAACTACTCAACTCTGCCGCTGTCACATGAAAGCAGCCATACATCACATGTAAACAAGCAGATGTGCCTGTGTTCCAATGAAACTGTTTAATAAAAAACAGGCAGCCTATAGTTTGCCTACAGGTAATCTAGAAAAAAATGACATCCCACCGGACACTGGAAAGATCCTTCTGGAGTGGAGATGGAGATGGATGAGCATGGCTAGATTCCAGGGTAAATAGATTAAGAACAGGGAGATACATAGGCAGTATTATTGTAGCTGTCTTAAAACCCTAAAATCCAGGAGCCACTGTGCAGGTCTGCCCATCCTTATTTACGGTATTACTGGAGTTACTGATTGGGTTTTAGGTCACAAGAGCCCCAGGTTCTTACACTGAGCCATTAAATAAAGTGCTTATTATTTAAAATTTTCAGTCTATGTAAAACCCTTAAGAAAATTTAAACTTTATTAGGCCAAGAATCCAAAATCTTTAGTACGGAGCCATCTGAAATTACTAAAGTCAAATCTGTATTGTAAGAACCAAGAAGAAAATTAGATGAACTAAATATTAGTTCATTAGAACTAAAGTTCTCCAGAGGTTTAAGAAATTCTGTAGTACCAGTTTCTCCTCCTTGCTCATCTGTTTCCGAGCTTCTGACTGGGCTTTAAAGTACTGGCTCATCTGGGTAAAATCACATTTGCTTAGGTTGGTGATAATATTCTTCTCTTCATTAGTCATTTCCTAGTCAAAAGAAAGGTGGGGGAGACAGAAGCAGAAGATAAATACACCATTTACTCCACAGGTTTCTTGTGATTAAAGCAAAACACCATTTTTTTCAGCCAAAGGTGTCTAGAGAGAGAGTCTAATTTCAGGAGTTTTGGGGAAAAAAAAAGAAGAAGAAGAGACATAACTTTATTACTTTTATTATAAAACATTTAATAGAAAAATGCTGTATATGATTTTTTCCTGAGAAAGGTTACGGAACTCTTATGTAATTTCTTGGGCTCCTTACACCCTGCCACGTCCACAAGCATATGTATCCCACAGTTGGAGAAACATGAATAGATATCATTTGCTTTAGTAACGAAGGAAATATTTCCATACTCATTCTCTCTTAGAAACATTATCCCTGCTCTACTCACTTATTAAATGTTATTTCCAGAACTATTCAGAAGGTAAGCTTCAGCTCAGCCTCTGTCCACATAATCCAAATTGAGAATGAGATTGTTTAATATCACCTAGACATGCAGGAAATGTGATTTCAAGAGCAGAAAGTACCAAAACCAAGTAAGAAAGAATCAAAAGGGAATGGAACACCGCATTAACATCTTTCTTTTGCAAAAGCAGACAGTGGACAGGTAGTCCTGCAGAGACAAACTTTCTTCTGAGGTTTTTTTTGTTTAGCCTAATAAACTCCCTCCTATAGCCATATGAAAGTGTGAGATGAAAGAAAATATTAAGTATTCTTGTTGGATAGAAACCCTGTATAATATAATGAATCAATAGGGAAAAAAGAAAAAAATTAATTACAATAAAACTCATAAAGCTCAAATTTTACACTACAGAATTTTCTGTAAAGTTACGGTTATTTAGTACTTGATTAATATTTCTGCAAGGTGCTAGGATATTAATACATGGGCTACAATACCTTTCTCCAGTCTTTAAAGAAATTTTTCCTAAATATTTCCTTAGTAGTATATTCATGGTCGAGCATTTTTGCAAAGAAGGTAGCTACTTCTTCTGCTTTGGGGCTCAGCTTCATGACTTTACCTAGAGGAAAAAGTGGTTCCAAAAATTGAGGTGTATAATTCATGTTTTGAGTATAAATACTGAGCTTTGGAGAAGTCTTCTGATAGTTTACCTTCCCAAGGTATACAAAGGTCTGGTGACACATGGTAATAACAACAACAATGACAATACACTGATTTATATCTAGTTGTATAAATGCTCCTTCTCTTTAGCAGATATTTACCTGGGTCATTCTCTGGAGACTATGCCAGTAAACTGTTCCCAGGTGCCTGCTCAGGACAGGGATGAGCTGGGGGAGGCCCAGCCACTCTTCCTTTTCCTTTCAGCAAGCAGGGTCCTTTACACCTCTTCAATGGTTTTTAAAAATCAAATCCTCAGAGGGACTCCTGCCACTGCTAAGCTAAGCAGCCTCTGTTCGAGAAGGGGAGGAAGGGATAGGGCAGGGAGTGGAAGAAAGGAATTGTGGGGAAAAGAAATAGGCATCTTTCTTCTTTAAAGTTAGGTGGGTGGAATATGAATAAAATAATATATATCCATAGCAGGCAAGTCCAGATATCCCACATAAAAAATCTAAGTAAGACCTTCCTCTAGAACTTTTGTACTCAAAGTGTGGTTAACAGACCAGCAGCACTGGCATCACGTGGGAGTTGTTAGAAATGCAGAATCTCTGGGGCACCTAAGTGGCACAGTCGGTTGGCCATCTGATTCTCGGTTTCAGCTCAGGTCGTGATTTCAGGATCATAAGATCGAGCCCTACTTGGGCTCCATGCTTAGTGGGAAGTCTGCTTATGACTCTGCCACTGCTCCTCCCCACCACACTCTCAGTTTCTCAAATAAATAAGTAAATAAATAAACAAATAAATCTTAAAAAAAAAGAAATGCAGACTCTCGGGCCCTACCCCAGATCTACAGATTCAGCAAGTACATTTTAAGAGACCTCCAGGTTGCCCGGGTGCATAGAAGAGCTTGAGATGATTGCTCTGGAACACAGGCACTATAAGGTTGCCTCTTTCAGGGAAGTAAGACTCATCCAGAGCACAAGGGATGACTGGGGTTCTTGGTAGTGTAAGCATGTTAGTAAAGCTGTTCTACAGGAATCCTGATGTTACACAATAAAAACTGCTAACTTGTAAAATAAATCTGAATGAGGCCGAGGGGTTTTGTGTATACGGAATTAAGTAATAAAGCAAGAAAGGAAAGTACTTGGGAGTTTAATCTACTTCTCAAATAAGAGTATTTTAACAGTACTCTTAGGGCCAATTTCCATTTTTTTCTTGACTATCCAACTTTACAACACCATATGGAACTAATTCATGGTACAATAATTTGACTGTACCTAAAATGAGGTTAAACACCATTCCATTGCTTATTACATAGATACTAATAATTCACCAAGGATTTTCACTTTCATTAAGAAAACTAAAACTTAACCAGAAATCCATTCATTTCAAAACTGAGAAGATATCTCATTTCATGATGGTTGGGAAATTATCATCCCTAATTGCAGGGATGAAGGGAACTGTGGCACAAACTTGAAATTGTCAGAGTAGACAAGAACCTGCTTGAAATCCGTAACCCAAATGGCCAACAGGTGGTGCCACTTTCCTCTTTCAAACCACCCCCTAAGCTCCTGCCTTTCCAAGAACGCAGTTTGGGGAGAATAGGGTTGTTAGCTTTCAAGGATTTCCAACACTTCTTTGTATCTCCCCAACTCAGGTCTGGACTAGAGTTGCCAGTCAAGTTGTAACATGCTTCTGATACAAAGGAAAACATTTAAATGATTAAAAATAAATGAAATCAAAGGCAAGAAAGAATTTAACTGTTCTTGGGTCTGTTTGGCATAAACTGGTATCAACACATATTTGAAAAACAAAAAAATGGACTCTGTGGGCAATTTTACTGAATTTTGTACCAATAGAGGAAGCAACTTTGATGCCTCCTGTTTTAGAAGAGCCTTCAAAAGAGGAAATGACAGCTCCCCCAGCAGCAGAGTGGTGGGAGGATGACTTGAAGGTTCCTGGCAAGGGAAGCACTGTGTGGAAAAGGCTGAGCTCCAGGAAGAAGAAACTGCTGAGTCAGAGCTGAAAATGAGGTTCTCAGCAAAGGCAAGTCACTGCTTCAGCCAGCCTGTGCCCCACCTCCCTGGCAGGTTCAAAGGAGTCTGAGAACTCTCTTCCCTAGAGAGTAGGCAGGACTTACAGTATCAATTTGGACTAATAATTCAAATACAACATCCTGACTTACTACAGAGTGGGAGTTTACACAATCAAAGGGAAGAAATCTCAGCCAGAAACCCAACTGAGAAAATGAAATAGCTGGAGTTCCTATAATGGAGGACTGGGCAAGAAGGGAGGAAGGAACCATAGTGACCAGTGATGCCTGGTTCAGGCCTTGGCTTCTTATCTTGAAAAGAGAAACCCAGGGGGCACCTGGAGGGCTCAGTTGGTTAGGTGTCCAACTCTTGGTTTCAGCCCAGATCGTGGTCTCAAGAGCCATGAGATTTGAGCCTTGCGTCAGGCTCTGCACTCAGAATGGAGTTTGCCAGGGACTCTCATTGCCACTCCTCTCCTCTCTCCCCGTCTAAAACAAATAAAAATCTTAAAAAAAAAAAAAAAAAGAGAGAGAGAGAGAGAGAGAGAGAAAGGGAGAGAGAAAGAGAACCCAGAGACTAGAGAATCTAGCTTTCTTTCAAATCATTCTGAACCTCAAAGTGGGGCTTTACTAGTTGAGCTTTCTAAAACTCTTGGTAAGACCAGACTTGAGCTACAGAATACACCAACTTTCAGGATTGTCTTCTTCAAGGTTCTAGGCTCTTTTTCCTCATTGGAGTTTGGCTTTGGAGTCATATTTGAGCATCTGCAGGAATGACCAAACTATAAGGGCTAATAGATCTCTGGCCTGTGTGCTCTGGTCAACACTAGCAGAATGTGATATAAGCATTTGTCATTGAGGACATGCGATTAGGGATTAGTCAATGTTGCCCACTGCTGGGTCTTAATGTCTAACACAGGCACACTGAATAAACTGTGTTTTAAAAAATGAATTCCAGCTTGCCAAGTCTGACATGTCCACTTACAAGACCCAGCCTTTCAGTATAAACTACTACCTTTATCTCTAAGTATCTGCGGCCCTAAGGTCACTGCTAGGGGACAAAGAGATGCACCAGAACTCTCTTAACCGTTCACCACTGATGCCTTTCTGCAGTTTTCCTGCCCAGTATTTCTCAAAGTTTGCTCAGCAGACCACTTGGTTTAAAAGCACCCAATACTATTATTCCACATCTATTAAATGAGCCCAGATCTACCTGGTGAATCTTAAGCACATAAGGGTTTGAGGGAAAAATGTACTAGCTCTTTCTGGGTAGAAATCTTGGAATAAGGAAGTCAGTTGTGTATTCTCATCTGCATAGTGCTATACTACAAATAGGAGGAGTGTCAAAGACAGACTCAAATTCTTCTACTTAAGGACAGAAATACCAATGGTAGTTAATGGACAATTCTGAGTGTTCTAAGAGAACCAGGCAGGGCACTTCTTCACAGCAACCCATAAAATTTGACTGCACATAAAGGCATAGTGTCGTGCTACACATACAGTTAATGCCAGACATTTACCAGCTCTACCGAGAGGCTGATGGCTAATTAATCTTCGACCAAATACTAGTACTATTTCTCACCATGAACAGCTTGTCAGCTGACACTATATCACTAAAGTAAAATACTACCACTCAAGGAAGTCTTTTCTAATAAATCTTACAAAGAGTAGCTCCTCACAAATGAAGTTCAGATAAAAACATTTAACTTTGGGGATCAAGTGCTGTGACCTACGTAGACGGACATTTTTGGGACCATGTAGTTAAGACATTAACAGCCTCTTTCTCAAGGCACTCCTTCATCACCAAATGGGCCTTTAAGAGTTAAGTAAAGACCTGATGACCCTTCCCCAAAACCACACAAGGACAATAAAACAAAAATGAAATAAAAAAAATGATTCTATAGCACAATGTCCTTCCTTATTTTCTATTCCTAAATAGAAATAGACTCTTTTCTTGGCCAACAATTAGACAACCTTGGAACAACTCACCATCATAGTAAAACTTGACACTCTCTGGAAGAGGCTCATATGGTGGAGCAAATACAGGGCCTTTATGTTCTAGGAATTTCCACTTGATGCCTTCAGGATAGCGCTCTTCTTCCCACCTTTAAAGGACAAAGCATAACCTCCTTTAGTGATCACCTAATATAGAAATTAGCACCTAATAAATGCCCAAATAATTAATCTGCTCAACTGATTGGTGCTCGAGAGTAATTCTGGGCCCCACATTCAAGGCCTGGATCAAAATAACTATTATTCTTCACTTTGAAAAAGCCAACACAAAAAAAAAAGAAAGAAAGAAAAAAGAAAGAAAAAAGAAAAAGCCAACACAACAAACACAATGGAATACTCAGGTGAACACAGTAAAACACAATCCAACAGTTCAGCTCTAAGACTGAGTACAAGGGATCCCCACTCAAGGAGCTTGGCGCTTGGCAACAACTGGGGGATATGTAAATGGAAACAGTTGTTTTACCACAATGGTATACACGGCAGAGGTATTACTTAGCTGTTGATACATAGAAAAAGGCCTCCTGGGAATGGAAATGGCAGGTGAAGGTAGAGGGAAAAACAACCCTGTAAGAAAGTACATAATACAACAGAAGACTGGGAAATAATAGTTTGGTTGGTGTATACTGAGATTAAGGTACTTAATCTCAGGTACTAAGGGTTAGCTAGAGCTATCTAGAAGACCTTGATAAGTGAATGTAAAGTTTAGTGGGAACAGTTTTTAAAAAACATTTTTACTAAAAAAAAAAATTAAAAATAAAAATAAATACAAAACCTTTTTACTTTAAAAATGATTAGACATACAGGAAAACAAAGACAAATAAAAGGAATACATATACCCATCACTTACATTCAACAATTGTTAATATTAAGTTTCCTATCTTCTGCTAACCATTTTCAGCAATGTACACTGCAGATGTGGTATCTCACCTCTAAATAGTTCAGCAAACGTCTCCATAAAAATAAGGCTATCTGTCACATAACTACAATGCTATTATCACATCTAACAAAATTAGCATCTTTCTAATACCTAGACCATACTAAAAACTTCCCAATTATATTCAAAATGTATTTTATAGGCCAGGATCCAATTAAGGATCATGCACTGCAATTGGTTGATATCTCTAAGTCTGTCCTTTTTTGGAATTAGACATAGCTTCTCACCATCACCACCATTTTGTTTTTTTTGAGTCAGTCAGCTATCTTACTGATGGAATATTTTAAAACTTCACAGATTTTATTTTATTTTTAATTTTTTAAAAGATTTTATTTATTTATTTGACAGAGAGAGAGAGAGATCACAGGCAGGTAGAGAGAGAGGGGGAAGCAGGCTCCCTGCTGAGCAGAGTGCCTGATGCGGGGCTCAATCCCAGGACCCTGAGATCATGACCGGAGCCAAAGGCAGAGGCTTTAACCCACGGAGCCACCCAGGCGCCCCAAAACTTCACAGATTTTAATTTTCAGTATTTCTACTTTAAAATTAAAAGCGCTAAAGTTCTACAGAATCCTTCTAAAGGCTAATTATGCGTATTCTATTACTTCCGATCATCTTCTAACTCCAGTATTTTTCTCTAACTCCAATGTTTTAAACAAAGTTAAGAAACTTTAAATAAAAATTATACATATCAAATTGCTTTAATAAAAGCATCATTATAAAGCCAAAGTCAACATAGATGGTCAAATGATTTTTGACAAGGGTGCCAAGACCATTCAATGGAGCAAGGAATCTCTTCCAACAAATCATGTTGAAAAACCAGAGGAATGAAGAAGAAACTAGCAGAAGGATGAAGTTGGGTCCTTACCTTACACTATAAAAAAAAATAAACTCAAAATGGATCAGAGATCCACACATAAAGATTAAAACTATAAAACTCTTAAAAGAAAACACAGGGCAAAAGCTTCATGACTTTGCATTCAGCAATGATTTCTTAGATAAGACACCAAAAGCACAGGCAACAAAAGAAAAAGATCAAGTGGACTACAAAGTTAAAAACTGTACATCAAAGGACACAAGAGTGATGAGGCAACCCAGGAATGAGAGAAAAGATTTGCAAAGCATGTATCTGATGAAGGATTAACATCTAGAATAAAGAACTACAACTCAGCCACAAAACCACCACCAATTCAATTTGAAAAACCGGCAAAGGACTTGAATACATTTCTCCAAAGATACACAAATGGCCAGTCAGCATCTGAAAAAAATGTTCAACATCACCAATCATTAGGAAATATAAATCAAAGCTATAAGATACTGCTCACACTAAAAACAAAAACCAACCAGGAAATAACAAGCGCTGACAACAATGTGGAGGAATTACAACCTTTATGCACCTCTGGCAAGAATGCAAACCATGCAGCCACTGTGGAAATAAGTACATGATTGTGTACTGTGAACGACTGCTCAAAAGTGCAACACAGAACTACCATATGATCTAGCAATTTCGCTCCTAGGAATATAACCCAAACAACTGAAAGCAGGTATTAAATACTTGTTCTCCGATGTTCACAGTAGCACTGTTGACAATTGCCAAAAGGTTGAAACAACCTAAGTATCCATCAGTAGATGAATGGATAAACGAAATGTGGTCTCTCCATACAATGAAATATTATTTAGCCTTAGAAAAGAAGGAAAATATGACACATACCACAACATGGATGAACCTGGAAGACATTTTCATAAGTGAAATAAGCCAGTCACAAAAGGTCACATATTGTATATTTCCACCTACATGAGGTACATAAAGTAACAAAATTCAAAGGGACAAAAAGCAGAAGGGTAATTACCAGGGTCCAGGGGAAAGGAAGTATGAGGGAGAGTTGCCATTTTATTTGTGTGTGTGTGTTTATTTGACAGAGAGGAAAGACAGTGAGAGAGGGAAGACAAGCAGGGGGAGTGCGAGAGGAAGAGGCAGGCTTCCCACTGAGCAGGGAGCCCAACACGGGGCTCGATCCCAGGACCCTGGGATCATAAGCTGTGCCCAAAGGCAGACGCTTAAGCAACTGAGCCACCCAGGCGTCCCAAGAGCTGCTGCTTAACAAGAATTTCAGTTTTATAAGATGAAGAGAGTTCTGGAGATGGATGGTAGTGGTAAGGGTTATACAACAATGTGAATGTACTTAATACACCTTACACACTTAAAGATGGCTAATATAGGAAATTTTATATATTTGTTTTACAATAATTAAAAATAATTTTAAAAATCTCCCAAAATTTAATAAAATCTTAAACCTAGAAGGAGCACTATCTCCAGTAATTAACATACCACTATACATATGAAACTGGCAGGATCTCCCAACTAGACACTGGCATAGAAAGAAAGGCTTGAATGCAGGGACCCATCCAAATCCCAGAGTCTATTACTCTCCAAGTCAGAGAAAATTCACATGTATGTATGTATGATGTACGCAGGCACGTACGTGCTACAAGAATCCTACATGAAGCAGTCACAAAGTAACTGTGAGAAGATGCTGAGCACCCTGATTTCCCTTATACTAGGAGTTGGTTCCATTCTTCTTATCAACGCCAGTGGTTTATAATTAAGACACCAAACTATTTTTATAATTCTTCCTATTCCAACATGTTCATACTGAGGAGTCACAGTACCTTACACCATTTAAGCAAAATAACAGATTCAGTCAATCATTCAACACTAAACCTCAGTTTAAACCGAAAGAGAAAGTATCCATCAAGAGGGGGATATCACTGGACCAACAACTATTGGTTGTTGTTAAAAACAGTAGTGTTCTTTTAGGCCTGTACCATGGCTCATCAACAAAATTAAGAAAAGCAAGTACTTAGACATCAAAATGACTTCTCTACAGCAGGCTTATGAATTCAAGGCAGTTATCAATTTGACAGTAAAATATGCACGAAAAGGGGAAGGATGAATCAAGAGTGGAATCAAGGACAGTTTCTCTGGTTTAAGAAGAGTATCAATCCATGTACCATAATTTTTTTAAATTTTATTTATTTGACACAGAGATCACAAATAGGCAGAGGGAGAGGAGGAAGCAGGCTCCCCACTGAGCAGAGAGCCCAATGCGGGGCTCGATCCCAGGACCCTGAACCTGAGCCGAAGGCAGAGGCTTTAACCCACTGAGCCACCCAGGCGCCCCAATGTATCCCATAAATTTCTCATTGCTATTACTGACTGTATCTGTGAGTCCTGGTCTTTCAACACTAGTTCCTTACATTATAACCCTGTGACTCCTTATAGCACTTTGCCTTTGCTAAAAGAAACTGAAACCTCTATTTAAAAGTCAGGTAACACCAGCAACGAATTTCCCAATTTCAAGGTCTTTTTGTGAAGAATAAACGTGGGACTTCTGTTCTAACAGGTTGGCCCTGACAAAATAGTGTTTTTAACTCAAGGGAGACCTGAATCCCCACACACCTACAATGGGGTAACCCTTCAAAACAGGGGGATTTCAGTTAATTAAGTTTTCCAACAAGCCTGAGGATACCACCACCACTTGTAACTTTGTCTCTATGGGAAAAATGTGATAGAGTAAAGAAACCCAGAGGGGATCTGAACCATTTTCCCTTCTCCACAATTACCAAGAGGAGATAAAGATCAAAGTTTTACTGGTTTCTTTTTGGCAACATTAACAAATCTGCAGACTGGGGGGGGTGGGGGGGGGAGGAGAGCAAAAGGTCTGCACGTTTGCCAAACTGATGAAGTATGTCTTTTAGTGGGAGAGTAAGAGGAATAATTAAAAAAAAAAAAAAAATGAGGCTATCTGCCACTTAACTCTCTGACAAGGCTGTCAGCGGCAGTCACTGAGAACTGGACCGCTGACTTCAGAATATAGCAGGCAACCTACCCTGACAGGAAGAAAGGGAGGCTATCAGCTAAGAGGTTCATCATTCTTGTTTTCTACTTAAAAAACTTAGTGTGCCATCAAGCAATGTGCTTAACAAAGCACAAAATTTAATAATCAGACTTAAGGACAGCACGCATTGGAGGCTGTAGAAAAGAGTGCTTACCCCCAAACCAATCATCTTTAAAGACTAACCAATCCCACTTAAACGAAAATAAAATTAAAATCAAAGGTTAAGGTTTCTCTGAATTAATGTGTGGCAACACCGAAAAGGATTTCAACCCCAGAAGCAAAATTAGGTTATTAAACCCTTCAAGGGTATCTAATTCCATACAAAGCTAGACCAGAATAAGAATATATCTGCTTCGGGACGCCTGGGTGGCTCAGGTGGTTGAGCAGCTGCCTTTGGCTCAGGTCATGATCCCGGCGTCTTGGGATCGAGTCCCGCATCGCGCTCCTTGCTCCGCGGGGAGCCTGCTCCTTTCTCTGCCTCTGCCTGCCTCTCTCTCTGCCTGCTTGTGTTCTCTGTTAAATGAATAAATAAAAAATCTTAAAAAAAAAAAAAAAGAAAAGAAAAGAATATATCTGCTTCAGGGTCCAAGGAGAGCCAAGGCGTCAAAGGAAGGGGGAAGACAGTAAGGAGTTCATGATAAGGAAATGATCTTGTTCATTCAACGATCACTTACTGAGCACCCACAATAGAACTCTGATAGACCTAAAAAGACTGATGAATTACTAACTCACCATTCACATAACTCCTAAAAACCCCTAATTTACATAATCATTTCATTTTATCTCGGGGTGGCTAGGTAACTCAGTTAAGCATCTTGATTTTGGCTTAAGGTTAGGATCTCAGAGTCATGAGATGGAGCCCCATGACAGGCTCCTTGCTCAGCACAGAACCTGCTTAAGATTCTCTCTCTCCGGGGCGCCTGAGTGGCTCAGTGGGTTAGAGCCTCTGCCTTCGGCTCAGGTCATAATCTCAGGGTCCTGGGATTGAGCCCCACACCAGGCTCTCTGCTCAGCAGGGAGCCTGCTTCCCCCTCTCTCTGCCTACCCGCGATCTTTCTCTGTCAAATAAATAAAATCTGTGAAAAAAAAAAAAGATTCTCTCTCTCCTTCTGGTTTTGCTCTTCTCCTCTCTTATTTCTCAAAAAAAAGGGAGGGGCATTTCATTTTATCTTCAAAAAATTTTTTAGGGGTGCCTGGGTGGCTCTGTTGGTTGAGCATGTGACTCTTGATTTCAGTTCAGGCCATGATCTCAGGGTTGTGAGATCCATCGAGCCTTGTGTCAGGCTCTCCTCAGTGGGGAGTCTGTTTGAGATTCTCACCCTCCCTCCCCCTGGCTCACTCTCCATAAATAAAAAAAATCTCTAAAAATTGTTTTTATTAAAGATGAATATTCTATATCTGAAAAACTGATTAGTTCCAAAGAAAAAAATTAGAAGAAAAAAAAGAAGAAGAAAATAAAAATACATATCCTTTTGTTTCCTGATTCTGACTTTGGAAAGGCCCAGAATTCCTTTGCTCTGTGATTTTCCTTTTGCACACTTTCATTTTCACCCCATATGTGTTCACACCAACAATGCCAACTACACAGCTGTGTTGGCCACTTCTGCCCCGGCAGCTCGGCTCCTCTCAGACACATCTCTGGCCACACTGATCTCTCCCTTTTCCTTAGGCCTGCTGTGCTGGGGAGATTACTGTTCTAAATTTAAGAGCCATTGAGTAAACACATACAAATGGGTCTGGAACTCTATATAACAAACTAGGAACAGTGGTTATCTCAAAGCTGAAAAGGAAAAACAGGAATCGGGGAAAGAATTATCTTTTTCTAACTTACACATCTCTGGATCATTTGACTCTTTTCAGCATAACTATGAATCAGGTATAATTGGTACAGTAGTTAAATCATACGAAATTTTAAGAAGTACCAGTATTAAAAATACCTAATTTCACAGTTCCAAAATTTCACAGTTCCAAACACCAAAATTTGTTAAAAAAAAAAAAAAAAAAAAATTCCCACCTAAACACACATCTCAAAAGTAACCTATTGCTATTCTCCTCCATAAAAACTGAATCTTTACTCCCAGTGAGGACACCTGTTTTCTCAGTCACAATCCTAGATATGCTGATATTTATTAATGCTTCGTAATTTGTGAGACATTACACAAAAAGATTTATCATTCATCATTTTTCTTTGCTCATATTTTAAGATGTTCACTGATCACTTATTCTAAGACTATTCCTTCCATTTTTTTTCCACATTAAGAATGTTAGCCCTTTGTAGTACAAATATTTTCCCTTTTTTTAATAGCATGAGTTTGTTTGCCATATACATTTTAATTTTGATTTACCAATGTTGGTTTTTGTTGTTTTTTTTTTTAAGATTTTACTTATTTGACACAGAAAGAGAGAGATCATAAGCAGGCAGAGGAGGCAGGCGGGGGGGTGGGGTGGGGGGAGCAGGCTCACTGTTGAACAGAGAGCCAGGTGTGGGCTCGATCCCAGGACCTTGAGATCATGACCTGAGCTGAAGACAGAGGCTTTAACCCACTGAGCCACCCAGGTACCCCTGATTTACCAATGTTGTAAATCTTTTCCTTATGGCTCTGGTCATATGTCCTGCCTCAAAAGGTCTTCATTATTCTACAATTTTAAAATATTCATCCAAATTTTTTTTTAAAGTTTTATTTATTTATTTATTTGACAGAGAGGAAAGAGATCACAAGTAGGCAGAGGCAGGCAAAGAAAGAGTGGGAAGCAGGCTCCCTGCTGAGCAGAGAGCCCGATACAGGACTTGATCCAGAACCCTGAGATCATGACCTGAGCTGAAGGCAGAGGCTTAACCCACTGAGCCACCCAGGCACCCCTCATCCAGATTTTCTTGTGGAGGTTATTTTTTTTTTAAATAAATACATACTTTCCTGAACATGATTTATAAAATAATCCATCTTTTCCCTATTTTTTTAAGATATTTATTTATTTATTTATTTATTTATTTGAGAAAGAGAGAGTGAGAGCATGAGAAGGGAGAAGGTCAGAGTGAGAAGCAGACTCCCCTTGGAGCTGGGAGCCCGACCTGGGACTTGATCCCAGGTCTCCGGGATCATGACCTGAGCCGAAGGCAGTCGCCCAACCAACTAAGCCACCCAGGCACCCTCCCTATCACTTTTTAAGTTTGTTCCTATCATTTTATTTTTTTTAAAATTAACATATAACCTATTATTTCCTTCAGGGGTACGGGTCTGTGAATCATCAGCCTTACACAACTCACAGCACTCACCGTAGCACATGCCTTCCCCAAGGTCCATAACCTAGCCACTTCTTCCTCCCCTCCCCCCAGCAACTTTCAGTTTGTTTCCTGAGATTAAGAGTCTCTTATGGTTTGTCTCCCTCCCCAGTCTCATCTTGCTTCATTTTCTCCCTCCTTACCCACCACAAGCCCCCTGCCCTGCCTCTCAAATTCCTGACATCAGAGAGATCATATGATAATTGTCTTTCTCTGATTGACTTATTTCACTTAACAAAAGACCCTCTAGTTCTATCCATGTCATTGCAAATAGCAGGATTTCAGGGGGTTTTGATGGCTGCATAGTATTCCATTGTATGTATGTATGTATGTATGTGTGTGTGCGTATATATATATATATAGATATACATATATATATATACACACACACACATTTTCTTTTTCTTTTTTTTTTTTTTAATTTATTTGAGATAGAGACAGTGAGAGAGAGCATGAGAGGGGAGAAGTTCAGAGGGAGAAGCAGACTCCCCATGGAGCTGGGAGCCCGATGTGGGACTCCATCCCAGGATTCTGGGATCATGACCTGAGCCGAAGGCAGTTGCTTAACCAACTGAGCCACCCAGGCGCCCCATACACCACATTTTCTTTATCCATTCATCCATTGATGGACATCTAGGTTCTTTCCATAGTTTGGCTATTGTCCCTATCATTTCACTTCATTTTTTTTTTTTAAAGATTTTTATTTATTTATTTAACAGAGAAAGAGAGACATAGCGAGAGAGGGAACACAAGCAGGAGGAGGGTGGGAGAGGGAGAAGCAGGTTTCCCGCAGAGCAGGGAACCCGATAATGGGGGTCAATCCCAGGACCCTGGGATCATGACCTGAGCCAAAGGCAGACATTTAACGACTGAGCCACCCAGGCGCCCCTGTCCCTATCTTTTTAAATGCAACTTTCTTCATATATCAAATTCACACACACACACACAGAGTCTACTTTCATAGTTCATTCTGTTCAACAGGGTGGGACCTAGTTTTTAGATTCAATAGGCTGAGAGCTAGTTAGCCTTCTCACTAGGGCCTGGAAAACTTATTTCAGAATGTTGTTATTCTGGAGAGATTTTTTAAGTACTTTCCCTCCTCCTCCAAACATTAGGCTATTAAATTTTAATAACACTCTTGCTTAATTAGGCTGTGGTATCCGAAAGCTGACACTGTAACCCAGCGCTGCGATGTTACCATTTCCACTTCTGTTCCTCTTCTTTCTTCGGCTTCTTTTTCTTGCTATCTGGCTCAGGAACTTTTTTATCTTTATCTTTCTCTTTATTCTTGGGTTTTTTCAATTTACCATCCTACAAAGAAACATGGTGAGAAAGCACTTAAGTAAGTACCAACCACATTTAAAAAGTAGTTTTGAGGGGCCATTAGGAAGAAAAAGTGGAGCCACAGAATATTAAAACTGGAGTTTTTAAAATATAATGCTCTCAAATTTGATAAAGGGGTGAAAATATATTGGTCTCTCTCTCTACAGCAGCAAAACTCCCTGAAAAATGATTACCTGAGAAAGTAGTTAAAAACACTCATTTTGTAAGCCAAGAGCCCGGGAAATTATGTTTTTTTAGCCTCAGAGGAATGTTTGGGAAAGCACTGCTACGGAGAGTAATCCCAGTGTATTATCCTCACTTATTTTCAAATCTACTCATCTTTAAACCTCTTCAAACACCATCAAATAATGGGAATAGGAGGACTTGTATTTAGATAATATATAATTTGAAAGGAAGCTCCTGATTGAATCTGAGAGGGGCTGTGGGGGAATGCCTCCTTATCACTGTTGCTTGCATACACAAAGTCAGGAAGCAGTAAACAAGTGTTGAGGAGTGCCTAAAATAATAACCAATTCCTATGATAGTATTACTCTATGGCTCTTCTTTGAACTATGACCCCATATAAGCTGTCACTGTGGCACAAATATAATTCAGTAACAACAGGAAATAAATCTCAAAACATAAACATGCAGACAAAAATGTGCTATTTGACAAATGGGGTCCTGCTCGACAGGCTCTAAACTCTATTATAAAGAATATTTTCCTTTTAACTATCTAATAAGATTTTTATAAATCTTACAAATCTATAAAGCTATGAAAAGTGGTTTTGAGTCATCTTAAAATCAATAACAGTATGGCAGAGCTTGAAAGACCTTTATCGACAGTTTGACTTGACATACCCAGTTATAATTAAAGAAAACTCTGAAATGGAAGTTTGTTCACCTGTTCAAGGTCATATAGTTGCTACTGACCATGATGAGAGCCCAAGTTTACCAGAAAAATCACAGCGTGTCTCATAGGAATGACGGAATATAAAAACATTCTAGGACTACCTGATAGGATAGCAATCAAGATAAACTGAGGATTTTAAAGCAAATGATCTTTGGGGTAGAAGGAAGGGAAAGACTACAACACAAGACATATTTTAAAATAGGAATGGAGAACACCAATATGTAAGTATTTTGAGGATCATATTAATTCAGATAATGTTTTACTATTTTGTCTGAAACACAGCACAGGAAAGGGAAATGTTTTTCAGTTAAGACATTCTCTGAACAGCTTCTGAACAGGCATACAGATGGTCCCATCAGGAAAACTACTGGCTACATTGTATGTTTTCAAGCATCAAAATGGGATAATCAGTCACTGAGAAACTTCAGAACAATTCCCAGAAATGAAAAAAACCAGAGCCAGTGAGTGAGGTTTCAGGACTGCTCCTGCCATCTGGGGTCCCAGCCATAGGACGACTATGTATTAATTCTAAGTCTTTCGGCCTGCATTTTTTCCCCCTGCAGGGAAAAGGCTACTGAAAGGAACAATTAAAAAAAAAAAAAGTCAAGTGTTCTTTTTTCCAAACGGTTTAAAATAGTTATTACTAACTCCTTCCAAACTCACAGAAATTATTATTTTACATTAACACAACAGAGGCCTAACGGCAATACAGAGAGCATGGAAAGCTGAAGTTTTACATTTCTTTACCAACTAACCTATACTGATCATCTACATAAAAGTGGAGTGACTACCATAATCACTCAACATTTTACTTTTCACTCCTTGAGTTGGTGCTTATAAACCTGAACTGCCAGAAACAGACCAGCTGTCTGAAAAACCATAGTTCTCTAAATCTAAGACCCGATCATCTCTCTATGGCTCACCTACTCGTTAATATTTTTTTTAAGATTTAATTTATTTGACAGAGTAAAAAAGCACAAGCAGGGGGAGCAGCAGAGGGAGAAGGAGAAGCAGGCAGGCTCCCCACTGAGCAGGGAGCTCAACATGGGGCTTGATCCTAGGACCCTGGGATCATAACCTGAGCCAAAGGCAGACACTCAACTGACTGAGCCACCCAGGCGCCCCTTCGTTAATATTCTCAATGTGACTTCATTAAAGACTCTTAATTCCTGTGGCTCTAAAGGATCAGCAAAGTCACACAGGAGACAGAATAACACTGTAACTAGTGCACTGGTTCTGGAATCAGACTGCATGGGATCAAATCCTGACTTTACTACTTAGTAGCTGTGTGACTTCAGGCAAATGATCTCAGCCTCTATATCTCAGTTTCTGCATCTGTAAAATGCAGAGAATAGATAGTAGCAATATTTACCTCTTAATGGCTGTTATAAAGATTAAATTATATGATTCATATAAAGCATTAATAGTGTTTGGCACATAGTAAGCATCTATTACATTTAATTTTGTTTTTTTTTTTAATTTAAAGATTTTATTTATTTATTTGACAGAGAGGGATCATAGCAGGCAGAGAGGCAGGCAGGCTCCCGCTGAGCAGAGAGCCCAATGCAGGGCTCGATCCCAGGACCCTGAGATCATGACCTGAGCCAAAGGCAGAGGCTTTAACCCACTGAGCCACCCAGGTGCCCCTTAATTTTTATTTTTATTATCATTCTTACTACAATAGTTTACACTCTTAAAATCCGCTGCTCCCTACTATCACTATCTTTACTGCTCATACTTTGATGAGCTACTGACTTAATACTTGTGAATCCATTCTGCCCATGACCATGGCTAACCACAAATGCAGCGTAAGAGCTAAAAACTCACTCAACCCCTTCTTTAAGGAGAGTGCAAGATTAAGACTCCTGTGAATTTCTGACATCCTTCTCTTGAATTATTTGCTAACAACTCTTCAGTACAAGAAACAGCAAGTGTCAAAAGGAATCATATTATTGTATTTTTAAATCGACCACAAGTCTAAGTAATTGAGTTGAGCTAAGATTTTAAGGAAGGTGATAAGCCAGGAGAAGGGAGGAAGAGCATGTGTGTTCCAGACAGAGGGAACAGCATGTGCTACAACAAGCTCTGAAGCACAAAAGAATCCAGTGTGGAAAAGAAACAAAGGAGGCCAGTGTGGCTGGAACCAGCTAAATTAGAGAAGAAGCACAAGATGAAGGAAGGCACCAGATGCAGGGGTCAGATTGGGAGGAGCTGTGGTAAAGAGCTTGGGTTTCATTGTATGTCCAAGGGGCACCCAATTAAAGGCCTTTAAACACACAGAGTTACCCAAAGTGAGTGATGAACAAGCTCTGTTAGATACGAAAGTACTAAAAAACAATCTTAAGGAAACTCTTCCAGATTGAAAGCCAAAGTATGATTTGTTAACATTTCCTCTGCATGTATGAAGATGGTGTAGTTTCTCCAAAAACATCAGCTGGCAGCAGCACTATGGGTAGACATCTTGAAAGACTAAGAGAGATCTTAAAACTCACACTGCCATCGCGACTGTTATACATCTATGAGTTTTTCTCAGCATTTCCTCTGCCACAAACCAATACATTCCCTAAAACTCATCTGCCTTCAGAAGTTGTTGTATGGAAAACTCCCTACTCCAAACCCAAGCCTTCAAGGGCCACAGTCTCTTTTACTAACCTCTTCTTCCTCCAGTTTTCGTTTCTTCTCTTTCTTGATATCTTCTGTTTTAATTTTCTTAGGTTTATAATCAGCACTACAAAGGGGAACATGAATATGCAATTAACACAACTTTGACACAGTAGTTCTCACCAACAGGATCAGGACCTCCAAACTCCTCTTGGAGGCTTTCAACCACGCATAATTATTCTTTGCTGGACATTCTGTAGTCAGAATGGGAATGGAGAAAGAAGGCCTGACAAAGGACCATCAGTTACAGTCCTACACAGAACAGAACAATTTATACTACACACAGGCCTGGAAGAGAAGGG
This sequence comes from Nasua narica, assembly GCA_028533885.1. Lineage (NCBI taxonomy): Eukaryota > Metazoa > Chordata > Mammalia > Carnivora > Procyonidae > Nasua > Nasua narica. Next base: position 105,009,185 of record CM052811.1, on the reverse strand, counting down.
AGTGAAGGGCTATCTATGGAAACAGACACCACTAGAAGATGAAAGTCTGGGAACCAAATGCCCAGTCCAACAATGGCTACCACAAGGTAATATATGGTTGGAAAGGGGAGGAAAGAAATACTGTATACATTCTAAATAATACAAATGAGTTCACAAGTATTTCTCTCCTCCCTTTCCATCCACTTTCTACCACAAATCCTCTATAGATTCCTGAAGCATAATAAGTTATACAAGACTGAACATAAGGAATAGAACTTAACCTCACGGAATCTGAGAAAGAGGTACACATAAGCCTCAACTATTTTAAGAGCAATTTTATTATCTCTATACACTGAAACATCACTTAGAATTCACTGACAGGTACAGATCCTAGGGAAAATTGCTCTGACAGTGAAAAATTATCTGTGGTAGGTGATAATAAATTAAAATAATTTAAATATTCTTTATGAATTCTGTATTATTTGAAATTCCTATAATAAACAAGCATTTTTTAATATAAATATATATATATATTCTCCATAGAGACACTACTTATTTGCTTAGCAAACCCTGCATCTCATAATTCAAAGATAAATAAGTTGCCCAGTCCATTAATCACAAATTCCAAAAGACTAAAGTCAATTAACGCAGTTTTTCTATGTACTGGAGAGAACCTATATCACATTTCTTCTTTAAAAAAATCCTTTTTGTTTTCAAAAAAAACAAAGAATAAAAAAAAAAAAATACTCACTCATCCTCTTCTCGAGGTCTCTTTAATGGCTTTATATCCTCTTTAGGAGGAGCAAAATAGCCATCATCTTCAGGTTCATCTTTAATTCGTGGTGGACTAAAGAGGAAAAAAAAACGAATGAGTTTGGGAACATCCACATTATGTTAAATAATCGAAAGTAGGAATAAATCATCTCACTGAGAAGTAGCTAATATAGCTAATAGAAGGATTAACAACATGCATTTGTATATATTGTAAAGGTTTTCTGTAAGCACTTCTTTTCACTTTTTTTTTTTAAGATTTTATTTATTTATTTGACAGAGAGAGATCACAAGCAGGTAGAGAAGCAGGCAGAGAGGGGGGGGGGGAAGTAGGCTCCCCGCTGAGCAAAGGACCCTGAGAGATCATGACCTGAGCCGAAGGCAGAGGCTTTAACCTCTGAGCCACCCAGGCGCCCCAGTGCTTCTTTTCACTTAATATCTCAGTGCAACCCCGTGAAGTAGCTAGTATTGTCCTTACTTCACAGATGAACAGGTAATATCAAGATCTGGGATCAGGACTCCTTAATCTAAGTCAGTATTCTTTTCTATTGCATCTTAGCTGCCTTTGCCAGCGCGACCCAAACCACAACAGGAACAAACTTAAATTGTTCCCTCACCTTGGAGGAGGGATCTACTATGTATCTAAATCCTCCAGTGATCCAAACTGATTATTCTAGTACTCCAAAAGCTGAATATAGCTTTTACAAGGAAAGGAATAAAAATTTATTTCCCAAACTTGAAACTTAAAGTTCTAATAGAAACTAATCTTAGTTACATGGGAAAATAACTAAGCTAACATTACAACAAAAGAAGGGCATGTGCTAAATGAGAGAAGAGGCCATGAACACACTAAAGCCATTCCAAATCAAATCTAGTCATTGTTCAACTTCCTCCCTTGGTTTACTTACTTTATACACAGAAGAGTGCCTTGCCCTATTTTTGTTAAGACTTTTTGCCTTCTGGATATAAAAAGATGATTCCGTTAGACAACTATTTTGAACCAGAAAGAGGAAGGAACAATTGGGGGGGAGGGGACAAAAACAAAAACCCATGGGACCAGCAATCACCAGTCTTGAGGCCCAACACATCTAGGCATAACCTCACTGTTGATGGCCAGAAGCACAAAGGAAGCTAAATAACTCAGTACAGAGAACACCACCCAACATGAAACCATTCATCTCTAACGGGTCCAAGGGATAAACATCCAGATTCAGCTGCCAAGGACAGTAAAGATATTTGTGGGGTTTCTATGCTACCATCCTGCAAACTCCCCGAGCATATTGGATCTCTCTGGTTGACACAGAATCTGAATGTTTAAAGAGATTAGCTTTTCTTCCTTATTTCTGCACATTCCTCAAATGCCAATCTCTACAGCTGCTTCCCCTCACCATGGAAATGACTAACATAGCCAAGAGTCATTTTCAAAGGCTTTGCACCAGAAGGAAAGAAACACTGCCACTGACCCAACTAGTTAAGTAAATGCTAGATCCTAGTACTATCTTGGGTGAAGTTAACAACATGTGGGAAGGCCTGAAGAAAGAACTTCTAAAACAATTTTTCAGAAAACTGTGTTCCACCCAGTAATGCATCTGGATTATCTACAAAAACAAACATGCAAGCTAGCAAGCAGTCCAGCCTGGTGAATACAGAGACCACTGCCTAGAAGATTGGGTTCCTAATCTTCTAACATGGGAAGTCTGAAACTTTTTCCTGGACTACATACGAAGTCCAGAGAGTCTAGTCATACCTTAGAGTTAGTTTATAAAAGTCCTAGGTGGTCTCTGGGCAGAAAATAGCCACCCTGTACTCACTTTATCTAAGAAATCAGAACACCTAGAGTAGTTTTCAGCTCTCATGCTTCTTGAATTGTATTATTCCACATTCCTAGAACAGTTACAAAACACGCCTGAAGAGGGCACCTACTTCTCCTAGTCAAGGGACTAAGAGTAGATGGTAGAATTTTCAAAAATGTTCCCAGATTAAACTGAAAGTTCAGAGTCTGAAGGAAGCAAAACTCCCAAAACTTTGTTCTAGTCAATAATGCAAACCCTTCCAACAACTCCTAGGAAACCCATTCTGTCATTCAATGGAGCAAGTGAGGATATATGACCATAACCTTTTTATTTTTTGAAACTGGAAGGGTTTTTTTTTAGGCAGTTGGGGCAGATGAGGAAAACAATCAAAATGGCAAAAATAGTACAGAAAAACCAACCTCAGATTATATGCATTTTCCTCTTCTTGAAAAGAGATAATATATTTCTACTCAACTCTACACCTAGCCTTAAAATGTAGATCAAGCAAGCATAGTTCTATAGACTAAAGATGAGCCTCAGAATACAGTAGTCCACTTTCTTCCGCAGGGCATGTATTCCAAGACCTCCAGTGGATTCCTGAAACTATGGGAAGTAATAAACCCTATATATGCACCACAATTACTCTATACATACATACTTATAGTAAAGTTTGACTTATAAATTAGGCACAGCAAGAGATTAATAATAAAAAATTAAATACACTATAATAAAATTTATGAGAATATGTTCTCTTTCTCAAAGTATCTTATAGTACTGTACTAACCCTTCTTCTTGTGATGATATATAATAAATGCCTATGTGATAAGAAGAAGTAAGGTGAATGACACAGGCATTGTGGCATAGCATTTGGGTACTACTGACCTTCTGACAATGTCAGACTGAGGATCACCTACTTGCTGACCATGGCTAAATAAAACCACAGAAAGTAAAACTGTGGATTAGGGGGGAGAGGGCTACTACTACTGTATTACTAAGGAGGAATTCTGAGTAGGATTTTTCAGGAACTCCATAATTACTACTGACTATGATGTTTCTTTTGAGGGAGATGAAAATGTTCTGAAATTAAGACAGTGGGGTAAGGGGAGGTCGTGCAACCTTGTGAATTCACTAAAAACCAGTAACTGTATACTTTTAATGGGTGAATTTTCTGGTATGTAAATTTATCTGAATTTTTAGAAATTTCTTCCTGTTAATCTTCTCCACTCAAAACAGCCTTCTGAAAAATGTGGTCAGTTTCACTAAATGACACTTCAGAGAGCTCAAATTAGCTTAGACCAAGTCCTCTCACTGCCAACCTCCTTGGAAACCTAGAGGTGGCCAAGTCAGTGCATTTTAGGTAAGTTCAAACGACACTACAACATGAACAGTTGGCCAAGAGAGCAGCCAAGGTACCAGAAGATTCTTACCTAGAGAAGCCATTTTCCTTCTCCTTTTTTATTTTTGCGTCCCCAGAGGCTCTAACCTGAAAATAATAGTAACTGATTAGTATCTTGAAGGGACTAAATTTGAAAAAGCTTCTTTCTTATTTGAGAACATTTGGACTCAATTCTTGGAGCATCTTGGATCGCAGACTCACTCTTATTATTAGCAAAACTGAACAGGTGAAGCAAAGGTCTTGACATTTTCCTAAGACTGGTTTTCTTTACAGTTCAGGGTGAATTATGCAATTTACCGAGAAATATTTCCCCTCAAAACGGCAGCTTTTTACCTTTAAATGATAGCAGGCCCCCCTCCCTCAATAAATATATTCTCAAGGATTTGCCTTTGGCGGTGCAGAGAAAATAAAAAACAGAAAACAAAACACAATAGTCTGTTTCCCGCCTTCTCTGATTTAGTCGAAGTACATTCACATTTCACCTCCTTTCCCAGACACACTTGGTCTTTCAAAAAGCTTCAGACATACAAAGGATACACACACATATGTATGCACACACACACACACACGAATATGGTATCTCTGAAAGAATACAAAAAAAAAACCAGTCGGTATATTGCTGCCTCCAGAAAGAAAAGATAAAGGACAACGAGCAAGGGGTGAAAGGAAGGTGTAATTTTCTTTTCTTCTTTTTTTAACTCACAATCCTGAGATCAAGACCCGTGCTGAGATCAAGAGTCAGATGCTTAACTGACTGAGCCACCCAGGCGCCCCAGGGAAGGTGTCATTTTCATTACATTCTCTATTTCATATTGCCTGAATTTACTAAGTACCAAAATTACTTTTTCAGAAACTAAAAAAAAATTTTTAATTTTTTTTAAAGATTTTATTTATTTATTTGACAAGACAGAGATCACAAGTAATCAGAGAGCAGGCAGATAGAGAGGAAGAAGCAGGCTCCCCGCTGAGCAAAGAGCCTGATGTGGGGCTCGATCCCAGCACCCCGAGATCACGACCCGAGCCGAAGGCAGAGGCTTTAACCCACTGAGCCACCCAGGTGCCCCTAAATTTTTTTTTTTTACTTAAAATAAAAACCATTTAAGTTTTTTATTTATGTAAGCAATCTCCACACCCAACAGGGGACTCAAACTCATGACCCTGAGATCAAGAATCACACAGTCTCTTTTGACTGAGCCAGCCAGGTGCCCCAAAACAATTTTTTTTTAAATCTTTACACCATAACCCTTATTTGCAGCCAGATAAGCCTAAAGATTCTGAGAAGGCTTATACTAGTTATGGTGGAACCAAAAGCCACGAAAGCACCAGCATCACTAAGTTTTCACTCAGGAAGGACCACATTCAACATAAGATCAATATGGCCCTAGACCTTCTCCCAAAACCAGAATTTTCCCCATGAAAGAACACTGGCCATTTCCAGAAACCCTACATTCTTAATTTATCCATTTACCATTTAAAGTAAGATAATGATGTGGATAGATCTGAATTTCACAGGACCAGTGGTAAAGGGCTTTGGTTTTCATTATTTTAAGACTGAGACTGATTTTTAAGTCTCCTGATAGGCTTTTTCACTCAGTGGCCATGGGATCTTACTGTGCAATAAGGGTACTTTCATTACCTGCTTTTAAAGATAAAGAAAATGAAAAGTAAAACCCATAACTCTTCCTTCCCCACTGGAAAGTTCTGTACCTTTTCCTCTTTTCGTTTTTCCTTGTCTCTGTCTTTGTGTTTGTCTTTATGCTTTTCTGAACTTCCATCTTTGTGTTTGGTTTTCTCCTTCTCTTTGTGTTTCTTTTCAGAATCTTTATGTTCACTGTAAAAAAAAAAAAAAAAAAGACACAGAGTTAGCCCAGAGTAGGGACCACAAAAGTTTATTTCACAAGATTAACTCACAAGATAGCCTAAGATAACATGAAACCATGGAAACTTACAATGCCTTAAATAAACAGTCTTGACAGAAGGTTCAAGTAGAGGCTCCTGGCAACTGGACTTTATCTTGTTTGATGTTTTTATTTTTTTCGAAGGAGCAAAGGAACCAAACAGAGAAACGTAGTCATTCTAAACATACCAGGACTTTTTTTTTTTTAAGTTAACTAAGAATATACAGCAAGCCCGCTGTTTCTGTAACATTCTACCAGCAAAAACTATGACGGATGAGAGCTCCAAACTGAGCATTCAAATCTGATGTGAGAAGGTAAAAACAATTCACACAAAAAACTACATTTGGTTGTTCTGTGCAGTAAACAGCCCCAAAACACAGTAGATGCTTCCTGCTAGCTTTAACTAGGAAAAGCTAGTCACTTCTAGATGGAGCTTAAAAACCAAGCTTGGTCCTTCCTTCACAATGAGAAAAGACCTAGCTAAAATCAAAGACATGTCCTGTAACAAACATTTAAAAGCCTCTCTTTTAAAGGGGTTTGTGGACATACTGGTTAAGCACTGTAAAGCCACTGCTCCTCTGGAAAACTAAATATGATATACAGAGCAAGAGCCATTAAAAAGGTTCATAACGTAAGGATCTAGCTCCTGGAAATTTCTCTTCAGAAAATAACATTACAAATGATGTTCATTTTGATGTTTTCCATAACAAAAAACAAGTAAGAACAAACAAATGAAAACCAAAAAGAAAGGAGATACAACCAGAGTAAGGAACAAAAGGGGAAACATGTGATGTATCAAATTATACAGCTCTTACGCTATAGTTTCTGAGCCCCATGAATATATATATGGACAATGTTTATGGCCACGGATGGAGAAAGAGGAATATATAAAGGGACTGCAACTATATAAAAACATGCATGTGGACAAAGACTAAAGAGGCAATAAACGAAACTCTCAAACTATGGTTTAGGGTGGCAAACACTGGAGGACTGTTTTCTTCAGTGCACTAGGCAGGCAGTTTAGGAACCCTGTTCATTGCACCAACAGATATATTCCAGAAGTTAACAAAAGGGACTTGAATTCAAGTGCTATGAACTGGGGAGCCCACCCCAGACTCAAGACAGCTGGCAGCAACCCCAGCTGACAGAGACAGGCCTACAGTCAGCATCGGTTCCTGCCTTTCCCGCCACTACAGACTGCATTTGCCATCTGTCACATTTAGCCTTCAGCCCAGAAAAAGTAGATTTTACCAGCCATGAGCTCATAAGGCTATGTCTCTCCCATGGAGTTTATTCTAAAGAGATTTCGCCAGCACACCTGGGTACATCGAAGGCCAAAAAGGGAGAAAAAAATAATGGCAACCAGTTAGGTGAGAGCCACAGAACCTACATCAGAAAAGCATCTGCTGTCACACACATCTCTGCATGAAAAGAGCCTCAACTCAAGATAGCCATTTGGATAACAAATAAGCAGAAGCAGGAGGACAGGGGGACTAGAAGAAACAGAACTACAGGCTTAGGAAGATCCAGGAACTGTCAGACAGAAAGAAAACAATGCCCACTTTCTCTTGTTTATATCCTCCTCCCTCGATGTTACTCTCATTAGGTTGTTATTTAAATGTGCCACACAATGAAGCAACAAGTTTCTCCATGAGCAAATTTTTAACTCATGAGGGCTGTGCTAGTTCCGGAGTACATGGAGGCAACATGGTCATCACGTTTCCCACCAGGCTTCTTGTTCTCAGCACAACTGTGCGTCACTGTCCATTCAGTGTGTTCTTGTAAACTGTTTTTACCAAAATGCAATGCTGTACCAAAAAATTATCCTGTACTTTGTACAAAAATGGCTCCCAACTTTGTTGGCATACTACTTCCAGTTCTCATTAAGCTTTCCAGCTTTAGAATGGCTGGTGAAACAGCAAAGTTGCCAAGATTGCAATGGATTCTTCAGGAGTTTACACATATAAGATCATTGCTTATACATATGAAATCCTATTACCAGCAAAGTATGTGAGCTTACTATTGCATTATACAAACACTGTAGTTTTAGTGCTTTTTAAACATTAATTGTAAGAGGAATTAAAGGTCATTGGCACAAATCTGGAACAATTACATCCACAATACTTATGGATACGTACCTCCCCACACAAAAAGTAAGAAAAACTCCCACTTCGTAAGAAAGCATTGTGCTTGGCGTTCTCACGTACATTATTCCATTCAATCCTCACAACACTCCTGTGAGGAAGATTTTATTGTCCCTTAGACTCATTTAGAAACAGTGGTTCAAGGTCTAATTCAAAGTTACAATGTTAGAAAAAAAAGGAAGTTGAGATTTGGATTTAACTCAGTATTTCCATCTCCCAAGTTCAGAGCACTTTCTGCTAAATCAGTGTCATCACATGTCCATGAAATTGATATCTACCACTTAAAGTAGACTGGTGTTAGAGACAAACGCATGGCTAGTCTGAGATTTGATATATAAGGTCAAAAATTTATTTTACCATCAAGTAGAAACTTTCTAGAACAGAGATCGTGGCTATCTTAAGTGATAAAACCTTTGGGATAGCTGCTCCTTATTTTGTCTTCCCATGAAACTATACATAGTTGGTTCAGGAATCTAAGTTTAGGAATGCTCGATCTTCCTCTATGTTCTACCTTCCCCCCTTCTCTTTTCTCAATAAAAGCAATTCCTAGGGATAATTCCTAGAAAGAACATTAGTCTGCTTCACTAGCAACTGGTTTTCTGGGGCACCTACTTGTTAAGTGTATAAACAGCCCTCCAGTTTTCAGCTTTGCTGTTCATCATCACACCAAACAGAGATCAGGGAAAGTCAGCAAACGACAAAGCAATGAGACAGTACTCAGGCCATCTCCAGGAAAATGGAAAAAGTCAATGATACTTCCTCTGCCTACTAACCAGAGAGGAATCTATTCAGGAAATTCAAAGTTCCTGCTAGAGTAGTAACCTTTTTATAGGTCATAATTAATCAAAGACCAGAATGAGATGGAACTATCAACGTGCCTTTCCAAAGGAAACCACTCTCCTCTATTCCCAACTGTTTAGATATAAGAGAACAGGTATGGATTTCTATGTATTAAGTGAGCTCAGACAATTCAAGACTGAGGACATTTTGTGGTACAAGGCATCCCATTGTAGACTTAAAAATTTCGGTTTATGGAGTCCTGAACATGATATTAACAAGCCGATTTGTCAAATGTCTTCCTGTCCCTGCCTCCAGAAATAAGAGTACAAGGCATCCAAATTGGCAAAGAAGAAGTCAAACTCTCACTCTTTGCAGATGATATGATACTTTATGTGGAAAACCCAAAAGACTCCACTCCAAGACTGCTAGAACTCATACAGGAATTCAATCAAGTCTCAGGATATAAAATTAATGCACAGAAATCAGTTGCATTCCTATACACGAACAGCAAAACAGAAGAAAGAGA
>CM052811.1:104945080-104990261 GCA_028533885.1 Nasua narica | reverse complement strand
TTTCTCTGCTCTAGTCTGTTTTCCAATCTGTAAATGACCTCTTATTGACACCCACATTTCTAGTCAAAAGAATCCTATGACCTTTAAAAATCATTTTATTCAGGGACTCCTGGATGGCTCAGTCCATTAAGCATCTGGCTCTTGGTTTCAGCTCAGGTCATGATCTTAACATCATGGGATAGAGCCTTCCATCAGGCACTGCCCTCAGCACAGAGTCAAGTTCAGGTTCTCTCTCCCTCTCCGTCCCCCTCTGCCCCTCCCCCTACTCACAATCTTGTTTTCGTTCTTACAAAAAAATAAAATCTTTTTAAAATTTTGTTTTGGGGGGCACTGGGTGGTTCAGTCAGTTAAGCAAACAACTCTTGATTTCGGCTAGGGTTGTGATCTTGGGGTCCTGAGATCAAGCCCTGCGTTGAGGCCCGCCTTGGATTCTGGGCTCAGTGGGGAGTCTGCTTGAGGATTCTCTTCCTCTCCCTTCCCTCCACCCCCAAATAAATAAAATATTTAGGGGGAAAAAAAAACTTGTTTTAGTTCAAACTTAAAACAGATTAAGGTAAAAAGAAAAAACTTAAATCCTTGATACCAGTTGTTCTTAAACTGCCCTGACACCTGGGACTTAGATCATCCCCAGATATGTATATTGTAACTCTCTGGGTGACCATAATCTACATTGTCCAAAATCATATTTTGAAAAACTCTGCCTTGTTGCTTCTTGATCCTCTGAGCAATAATTAATACCAAATACCAGCCACCTGCAATAATGGACATGCTACTGATTTATTTCTAGTTTCTATTTCAACTGGGTCTCCATTCCTTTAAAAGGCAGGCATAAGGTACTGAGTCAGGCCCTGGCGACTTTATATATTTATTTATTTCGTACAGCTGAGAATGTTGAGTCTCTACAATTGAGGAAGTAAAGAGGTTGTTTTCACCTGCTCTCTCACAGCCTGTTTGAGAGGAAGGAGGAAGAACTAGATAAGGGGTAACAGAGCTTGGGTAAGGAGTAAGGTAATCAAGTTCTTTAGAATAGAAATTTTCTTTGTTGTCTGCACATCAGTGGGCAGAGCCATGCTTAGAGACAGGTAACTTGAGTCCAGCCAGTAGGACTCTGTTGGGAAAATGAATAAGAAAAAAATGGATTAAGACTCAATGAAACTGCAAACTTAACATAAACTTTTGACATTTTTCTTATCCAGATTCCTTTGGGAGCTATAGGCTACCAAGTAATATGAAAAGAGTCTTGTGAGCTTCCTGTGACAGATACAAGCACCACTCGGTCAGATAAGCAACTGGCACTACTCACCAATCCAAGGGTTAGCACCATTTTTCTGTAAAGGGACAGGTAGTAAGTAGTTCAGGCATTACAGCCCATTCGATTTCTGCAGCAGGTACTCAACAGCTGCTGTAGCACAAAAGCAGCCCCAGATTATATGTAAAGGAATGAGCATGGCTACACTGTAATATAATTTTAGTTATGGACACTGAAATTTGAATTTCATGCAATTTTCCTGTGTCATGAAATAAACTCTTTTTAAAACCAAGGTATAACTGACATGTAACATTAGTTTCTGGTGTATTTAATAACATTCTTTTTGAAACTATCCCCATTGTACCCTGTGAAGTTAGGTGCTTTTCTCAAATTCAGTGTGTTAGTAAAGAATATTCCCCCTGCTTTACCTATACCTATGGCTCCTCTCTAATTCCAAAGCTTTCTCCTACACAATATTCACATTAAGTCCAACTCCCACTATTTTCCTTCCTTCAGAGAGCCTATGAATGGTCATTAATCAACACAATTTAAAAGTTAAAATCTACTCCTACTCTGCCTAACTAGATAAAGTAAGTCTCATAAATGGTAACTCTGAAGGGGAGACCAAATATGAGCCCACTGCTATTTCTGCTTCTTAAGCAGCAAGCTAGCTAAATTTGTTATTTATCCCCCTTGAGGTGGGAACAACGTCATACTTGTTCACATACTGTTAAACACCACCGATGAAATTCCTTCATAAATAAGCAGACTCCAGAGATCCTTCTAAAATAAAGGGGTGGGAGGGTCTAGTTAATCCCTGGTTAACAAGAAGATCTTTTTTCTTGAGTACTCAGATAAAAGGAGGTTTTACTGATTTCTGGAACAACTGGCTCCAAGTACAAGCTGAACTGCTAAAAAATAAATTACTCTGGGGTCCTTTATACATAGGCAGTCAGACTTTCCTTAATAGGGAAAGGATCATACGTTAGTTTAAATTTCAACAGAAAGGTGCCTGGGTGGCTCAGTCAGCTAAGTATCTGCCTTCTGCTCAGGTCATGATCCCAGAATCCTGGGATGAGTCCCATACAGGCTGCCTGCTCAGCGGGGAGTTTGCTTCTCCCCCTGCCTGCCCCTCCCCCTGCCTGTATGTTCTCTCTCTGATAAAGAAAAAAATAAAACCTTTTAAAATAAAGAAAGAAAGAAAGAAAGAAGAAACAAACTAACTAAATAATTGATTGATTGATTGATTTCAGCAGAGCCTACTAGTCAATGATACTAGTCTGGGAAAGATCCACTGTAAATGAAAGTGAGTGCTCTAATGGCCTTTAGTCTGATACTATATGAGTAGCTCTGCTATAGGCCACAATTCCCAGGAGGCAAGTGAGTCACCCAGGTTTGGCTTTACCTTGTTTTGTGTCACCTTTAAGAACTCAGGATGTGGCATTAGATAGGCCTAGATTAGTCTTCCAGCTCTGTGGTTTTCATACAAACTACATAGCCTTGAGTCTCAGTTTCTTCAAAGTAAAGTGGAAATAATCAATGTTCAAATATCTGCTATTTATTTTATCCCTAGTCTACTTCCTCTTACCACCTCTAAAATAAATGACCATAATTTGAAGGTAAAACTGGAGGAAAATGGATCTGTTCCTGGTCTTTAAGCAATTCACCCAAGTTGTTCTCTGAGACTTCACATGTCCACTATGTCAGTGGTCCTCACAGTAGCCAAGGCTACAGTCCCATTTGGGGCCAGTGGACTAATACTGTCTGGCTAACTGTGGACCAGAGTACTTTTAAGTGAGATGCAGTCGACATTCACGATGAGCGTGCAAATAAGAGGAAGACCCCAGGTAAGTTGTTGAAGCTGAGTTCTGACCTGCTTTTATTGTAACCAACATTTTGGGGTGAGTTAATAACCTCCTGGGTATTGTTTGTTTGCCTATACAATTTTTTTAAAAAGTAAACTCAAGGGGTGCCTGGGTGGCTCTGTGTGTTAAAGCCTCTGCCTTCAGCTCAGGTCATGATCTCAGGGTCCTGGGATGGAGCCCCACATGGGGCTCTCTGCTCAGCAAGGAGCCTGCTTCTGCCTGCCTCTCTGCCTACTTGTGCTCTCTCCTCTCTGTCAAACAAACAAACAAATAAGGTAAACTCAACCCTCAACGTGGGGTTCGAACTTACAACCCCAGTATCAAGAGTCATATTCTCTACTGAGCCAGCCAGGTACCCCTGCCTATACAATTTCAGATTTTCTACCACTTACAGTCATTCCCTTATTATTGACTACAATTTAACAAATACAAATTAATCTCTTATTATAGCAACATGCTAAAAATTTGCAATTTCAAACAAAGACAAATTCCAATCATCTTAAAGAATAAAAATCCATAAAGGTGTATATAAATATAAGCTAATCTCTTTTATCAACTACAAAATAGATATGGTTTACCTCATAGAGCTGCTGAGATGAAATGAGAATTTATTCAAGCCCAAGGACCTTAAATGCTCACCTCTGTGCAATACTAAAGGGGTCAAGTAAAATGGAGAACTGTCTAAACTTCCACCTGCTCTTAAAAACCCAACTGCGTGTACCAGTCGTAAGTCCTCCCAGCAGGTCATCTAGGATAAGGCAATGTAGAATATATAGAAGGAACACTATTATTCAGACTCACCAAATTCACACCTCTTTTGGATTTTTTTTAAGTTGAGTGCCCCAACCACCCCATATTCTAAGCAAAATCTAAACCTAAATTTCTCTTATCTAAATTTAATCTAGAGCTATGCTGTCCAATTATATGTGTAGCTACTTTATGTAAAATAAAAATTTTAAGTTCTTTGGTCACACTAGCCACATTTCAAGGGCTTGAATAGTTACCACATAGGACAGCACAGATAGCATTTTCATCATGATAGAAGGTTCTACCAGGACAGCACTGACTGAAAAGCTTGGATCCAGATCAATATCTACCTTTCACCGGTGGGGAGGGCATGAGGCACCATGTTGTATGATTCACTCTAGTCACAAATGGCAAAGCCAGAAGTAAGACTTCCCTTGTCCTGACTCTCCACCCCACCACCAACTCCCCTGCTGGAGGCCAGTCAAGGACCTTTTCCCTACATGGCAAGGCACTATGCTGTGTAATTCCTTAAGGCCGGCCAAAAGCTTTCCTAGCTAAAATGGCCATCTCAAAAGCAGGCCACTTCTGCAGAGTCCCTGGAGAATCAAAGCCTCAATGAGTGCTTTCCAGAGAACATTGCAAGTAAGGTATTAGTCCAGAGGTAGAAGTCAAACCTAGATAGAGCAATTATTTTAAGCATCCGAAGTATGGCAAACGGGGGCGCCTGGGTGGCTCAGTCAGTTAAGCAACAGTTTTTGGCTCAGGTCATGATCTCAGGGTCCTGGGATCGAGCCCCACATCGGGCTCCCTGCTTTTCTCCCTCTCCTCCCCACTAGTGCATGTGCGCGCGTGGGCGCTCAATCTCTCTCTCTCTCTCTCTCTCTCTCTCTCTCTGTCACTATCTCTGTCTCTCACTCTCTCAAATAAAATCTTAAAAAAGAAAAAAAAAAGATGGCAAACAAATCCCATTCAACGAACTCAACTTTGTTCTCTAAGTATAAGACAAAGTTAGAATGTTTTATTTCTGGGCGCCTGGGTGGCTCAGTTGGTTGGGCGACTGCCTTCGGCTCAGGTCATGGTCCGAGAGCCCCGGGATCGAGTCCCATGTCGGACTCCCGGCTCCGTGGGAAGTCTGCTTCTCTCTCTGACCTTCTCCCCTCTCATTCTCAGTCTCTCTCTCTAATAAATAAAATCTTTAAAAAAAATGTTTTATTTCTGCCTCTGAGAGTAATTAACCAGTTACAAAACCCTTAAAATGGACATTTATATTTCATATTCTCTTCGACAGTGACTCATGTTTTCATAAGGACATCCCTGACTGAAAATGCTACTTCTTTCCCAGGAGGCAGAACTTAAAAGGAAAAAAGGACTTGTCTAACCTGAAAATGTACCTTCTCAGGCCAGCTCAATTAGGACAGGCCCATTCCTGCAGGCTTGTCCTCCTTTGCTTCTTTTAAGCAAGCCCTTAATGCCTGGGAAACGGTGAAAGTGACGACAAACATCCTGTCTATTCTACATAGAAACCCACAGCTCAGCCTAAGCCACCTTTGTTTTCCACAGAGCATGGGCCTCAAAATGCCCCCAAGTCTACACCTTGCTTGGCCAGATTGGAGTCAAGGGTGTTGATATTATATATATAGATAGATAGATAGATACCTATATATATAGATATGTTGATATATATATGTTGATAATATATATTATAACCTCAACAAGAGGTTATGTTGATATGCTGTTTCATGCATCTTAATACCAATTCAACTAAGGGGCCCTCTTTGCCTAGAGTTATCACTATTGATGGTGCTTGAAATGCACAGGCCATTTTCTAGGCAACTAGCTGGAGAAAGAGTAAGCCTGAACACACATATGTTCTTCAGAAGCATTTTTAGTGCTATTCATTTAACAGGCTCCTTTTTATGCTCCAATTATTAATTACTCCAACTTCAAAACTGTAAGGAGGAATAATTGAACAAGTACTGAGGCCTAGCCATGGGCCCTGTAAAAAAACAAAACAAGGAATACTGCTTAAGAGGTTGAATTACTACAGAACTAGTTCTAAGTTTCATATGAATGTCAGGACTAAAGAACTGACCAGAAGCTTATTTTGATCAATTTATCTTATTCTTGTCAATTATTTGATTTTGGGGATATAGTAGTACCAGGTATTATTAAGTGCTCTTTTATATGACTGTGAGATAGCTATTATCCCTCTACTTTTACAGATGAGAAACTATGATCAGAGTTATGACTTGCTTAGGGGCACTCAGCTAACTAAGTTTATCTGGCTCTGAAGTCTCTATCTCAATGGTAAGCAAGTGGACTTTTTGTCCATGTTCCTTCATTCCTACTAAAAATGTGAGGCTCAAAAAAAATTAAAATTAAAAAATAAAATAAAAATGTGACGCTCAACAGAAAAAGGTGAACCTCAAATCTTACTTTATTCCACTGGTTCTGAAACGTTAGTGTGCATCACATCACCTGGTTGACTTGTTAAAATATAGCCGACTAAGCTCCCACTCCCAGAGTTTGGGCCAGAAGTCTGGATGAACCCAAGAATTCACATTTCCAAGTTCTCAGACAATGCTAATCAGGAAAACACACTTTGAGAACCACTGCTCCATTCAAATCGTCCCATGTCAATCAGTGCCATCAGTAGCTAAAGACCCCTAATTTAATCTAAATGTAGTGACTGCCATAGATAAGATCTTCAGCATGCCACTAAACTGTGCCAATAACTCCACTTACCTTTTAATGCTCTGCCTTAGCTATTCTAGGGATATCAGTATGAAAACCTCTTGCTCTTTGTGCTCTACTTAGTCACCCAATCCTAAAAGATGACATCAGGATCAAATAATGGCTTGTTAAAAGTGAAGGAGGAGAAAGGATTAGGATTCTGATGAGATAAATAGTAAATCGGCTGCAAAAGCAGTTAACTATCCCTACTATTTAGGTAAATGCTCACTGAAAGGTAGAAGATATTGAGGATAAATATCAAGCTTCTATAAACAGATACTGAAAAACACTGTTCTGGTCCTTCAAAAATTAAAACAAAACCAACCATAAACTTAATAGCTTAACCAACAGAGTACCTTAACCAAACGAAGCAAAACACACGTCACTGTCAAGTAAGATAGTGAAGTTCATATGGCTCAATTTCTCCAAAGATAATTGGTGGTTAGCTGTATTAATCAGAGTCACCCAGGACTGTTAAATAAATATTTAAAAATGCAGATTTCTGGGGCAGCTGGGTGGTTCAGTCGATTGGTTGAGTGTCTGACTCTGGACTTTGGTTTCAGGTCATGATATCAGATCAAACCCAGCCACACCTAGCATGGGACCTGCTTAAGATTCTCTCCCCCTCTGCCCCTCCTCATCCCTGAGTGCTTTCACGGAAAGGAAAGGAAAAGGAAAGGAAAAGGAAAGCAAAAGGAAAGGAAAAAGAAACCAACCTCAGCCTGTGCCACTAAAGAATCAACTTAAGAAGCCTAGAAATATGTATTTTTACCAAGTGCTCCCAGGTGATTCTTAAGCATATTAGCTTGCAAACAATGAAAACTTAGTGTAGGGGCTCCTGGCTGGCTTAGTTGGTGGAGCATGTGACTCTTGATTTTGGGGTTGTTGAGTTCGAGACCCACACTGGGTGTGTCAATTACTTAAAAATAAACTCTAAAAAAAACAAAGAAAGAAAACTTAGTATAAAGCTCTCACTTTTTCTCACTTGATTTTCAACCAGCTTATGAGCTAGAAGAGAGAGGGGGTTCCCCATTTCACAATTTAAACATTTGTTAAAAGCACCTGTACTATCCATGCAGGATGAGATAGTGTTCTTTTACACTTCCTAGTAAATAAGCAAAACATGTAAATTTCCCCAGTCCAGAATGAAAAATTGGAAGAAGACAAGAGAAGCTCAAAGCCAGAGAAAAGTGGTTGCTTCTGACTTAAGATTAAGTGGTGATTACAGACAGATTTCAGGAAAATGGAAGGGGAATATCCATAACTGTGCCTTTAATACGGAAATAGGCTCTGAGAGGTTGCTAATCCTAAAGGAGTTTACAATACTTAGTAACTTCCTAAATAGGTAGTAAAATGGAGAAGTACCAGGCATACTTATCCAAATTGTACCAAATTCTAAAGACTAAGAAGTATTCCAGAATAAAAAGGAACACTTGAACAGAACAAAACAGGACCATAGACTTGTGGGAGAAGAATACACACTGAACTTCATTCCTGGGAAACAGAGTTGCTACAGAAGGGCTTTTTATTTTTAATCAAGTTTTTAATCAGTGTACTTAAAATTATCTTCTCTTTTGTACAATAGTACCTACTGGCATATATATTTACATACGTGCCATCAGTATGGATTCTGCTTAATATTCTGGTAGTCTTGTACGAACATTTCTGTTTTCAGTCACTTATGGACCCAACTGAATCATATTGTACTGTAACTTTAAACTATTGCCCTAAAAACTTGAGCCTTGAGCTCAATACAAACACTACCTGACAAAATTCCACAGATTTGCTCCGGTCCTAAGAAATTCTATAGTATTTTCAGGACTGTAAGAAGAAAAATTTTGGCTTGTTTGCCCAACTAGAATTCGATTTCTACAGAGCAAACAAGGATACTTCTGCTAATAGACAATTTTTCCGACATTCTGAGATTAGGAAGGTGTTAACACTTGGAAAGGACTATAAAGTTGTGCTGAAGTGTCTATTTTTATTATCACACTGCATCCAAGGGAGAAGGGAGGTGATTTGATTTTTAAGGGGAAAAAGTAGTAATTATGGTCAAACCACCACCAGCGGAGCATGCAGAGGGCACTAACCAGGAGACCTCTCAGAGCTGGGGTGGGGGGAGGGGTGTCTGCCTTTAGAGAGGTTTCTGCCTGGCGGTCAAGTGTAACAAGCTAGCAGTTACAAAGACTAGACAACTTACTTTCTTCCTCCCTGCTTTTGTTTTCTTTCCTGGTTAACTGGAACCATGAAAAATTATGAAATAGATCCTGAAGTATGATCAATTCCCTAAGAGACTACTGTTTCCTTATTTCTGATGTTAAACAGCAATAACTAGTGACACTGCATTCATTCTTGTGAAAACGCACTGATTATAATAAAGCATGTCCAGTCTAACACTAGTCTCGATTACTTTTCCATATTCAAATCACTGTAAGTAATACCACTACATACTCTGAACCCTTCTCTGAGGAGTTTAACAGCTTTCATATCAAGACACTTTCATGGATTAGAAGCAGTAACAATACTAATACATTTAAACTGCTCCACAAAATTAGTTTCCCAGGACTTTAAGCACTGAGTCTAATCTTTAAGATTTTAGTTCTTCAAATTTATGAAGATGGTGATTTTATACTCTCTATTTCAGGCAATTCAGTTCAAGGATTTAAACCATTTCAAGCAAATACTTGAATTAGCTATTGTCACATGATTTCTCGAAGAGAATGTGAACATTTCTAGCCACTGACAAATCTACCTGTTTAGGAAAACCTGAAAACTACTTTTCTAAACCTCATGTAATACTGCTGATACAGAAAGATAATGGGAAATACACAGTACTTTAAAATTCTATTCCAGGTGAAATAATTTAATGAGCTTACAGGTATCCTAAAATAATTTTTTTTTCTAGAACAGTTAAGAATTTGGGCATCTTTGGAATTATAATAAGGTCCTAGGTTTCCAATTTTTGCAAGGAGAAAAAAAAAAAAAAAAAAACCTTTTAGGTTGGGAATAAATGGAGACGCCGCTCTTTCACGGACAGTAAAGTATTAACTGCCAGAAAGTACCTTCCATCTCTATTCAACCTGGTATGTCGGGAGCCTCTGTACTGAGGCCCAATGAAAAATATGGAATCTCAACAGAGGAAGTTGAGTTATAGACCTACAAGTACTAATTTCAAAATGTTCGTTCTGGGAACCATATGGATTTGTCTTGTTCATCTGTATCTAGTCGTTAGTGGTATTTACTTTCTCAATGTTTGAATGAATAAATATGGCAGCTTAAATTTTCCATTTGCAATTAAACACGAAATTTTTACTTTCCTAAGTAGATCTATAAATATTGCACCATCCCAAGCGCAAAGGGGGAAAAGTTACTGGCTGCCAAAGATTCTTAAACTGTAATTTAACTATGAGAAACAAAGTGGTTTGTACAGAGTCACAAAGTCTTAATCATCCTGAGCCTCCCGTCTGGATCCACAGCAACAGTTATCATATACAAGGCTCCTTAGTGACCCTCTCCCTTGGGTAAACTCTCACAATATACAAATTCAAAAATTAAAGTTGTTCCCTTTGTACAAAACACTAAAAAAGCAGGGCACCTGGATGGTTCACTCAGTTAAGCATCTGCCTTCAGCTCAAGTATGATCCCAGGGTCCTGGGATCAAACTTGTGTTGGGCTCCCTGCTGAGCAGAGAGCCTGCTTCTCCCTTTCCCTCTGCTTCCCCCTGCATGTGCTGTCAAATGAATAAATTAAAACAAAACAAAACAAAAACTAAAAAAGCAATCTCTGAAAAAGGTTTGGTGTTTTTTTTTTTTTTAAGGATTGGCAAGGAACTAAAAATTCTGTACTAAGTTTCACCTGAAAGTGATCCTCACACGCTCTTTAATCCTCAATCGTGTGAGTTAAGTATCAGACCTAGTTTACAGGTAAAGAACTAAGGCTTGGAGATTAACTTCTCCATATTGAGCAGAAGCACAAGAACTCAAATTCAAATCCCCATGACGCAGTATCTGTCCCTTCCACTCTACCACTGTCGATTTGGCTGGGACAGGGAGGGGGAGAGAGAGGGAGGGAGGGAGGGTGGAGAAGGAGAGAGAGAGAGAGAAAGACACACACACACACACACACACACACCCTGTGTGCTTGCGACTATTCACATTCCAAATCAGAGGGAAAAAAGATGAGAAAGAGGCCCAAGCTTTGAAGACTTTAAATTCAATTTTGGACATTCTCACACAATGAGGGCAATATAGCCATGCAGTATTAATAAATATTCACTTTCCCACAAGATATTTTTCTCCATATACTTTAGAAACTATATGTTCCTGAGATGGTTATCTTTTGAAAACTTAACCTTTGAAGACTCTTTAAAATTAGACCCAGTTTGTAATTTCTCTCCTCTGAAATTATCTTCACCAGCCCACCTTTAAGTGAATACTGTGTTCAAAGTTTGCTCCTGTTGTGATGCTTCTATGATAATCCTTTTGATCAATGGTATATCTACTAAGATCCACCTGCTTAATCTAATGGACATTAGTAAACATATCCCGCAAATTATTTTGGTTTCCTTTCTTTTAAGTAGCACTCAGCATTAGCTAGACTTACAAGCCAATATTGAAATTTCTGCTTACTAGATACATTTTTTTCATGAAATCTCCCAAATGCCTATACTCATGCATAACTGTTAACATGGAGTTTCCTACTTAAGTTCTCATTCCTAAGCTTTATTATTTAAGGCATTCTTGCTGCCAAGAATTACTATTTCACAGGAAGTTGAGTTGGTCCCTTTAAGCAATATATGAACAAATGAAAAATTAAGGTAACTCTTGGATGCTTTGAGTCTTCTCAGTTTAAAAATGTTTTGGAAGGAAAAAATAAAATAGTGGCCTTTGAAAAAACATGCTGACACAAGACATACTGAGTTCTACCGTTTAAAGAAAAAAATTACAGGGCGCCTGGGTGGCTCAGTGGGTTAAAGCCTCTGCCTTCGGCTCAGGTCATGATCTCAGGGTCCTGGGATCAGTCCCACTTCAGGCTCTCTGCTCAGCAGGGAGCTTGCTTCCCCTTCTCTCCCTGCCTGCCTCTCTGCCTACTTGTGATCTTTCTCTCTGTCATTCATATATATATATATATATATATATATATATATACACACACACACACACACACATATATAATAAAATCTTTAAAAAATAAAGAAAAACAAAATAAAGAAAAAATTACAAATAATGAACTTGGCATTTCACTTACTAAATTCATCTAATAATGATAAAGCTATGGGTACCTTTTTTAAAACTAAGATATAATTCACATATAAGTTCTGGGTATCTTTAAGAGAAAATCCATAGTTCTATCAAAGGGCTGAAAAATTAGCCACAGCAATATAGTTCCTTCATTTCTAAGCCCATTCCCTCTGAAAAAGAAGCTCTTTTAGTAATGACAATCTTGCCTTATTTTTATTCTTAGAAAAGTAAGAACCAGATATATATTTGGCTCCTACTTAGCCCAAACCTAGATACAGATAACACTACCTTTCATTTTATAGTGATTGCTTAATAATCAGAAGAGGATCAGTGTAGGTTGTGAAGTTCAGGAAGGTAAAGACTCAACAAACTCTAGTTAGATGCTACTGTTCATTATGTAAATGTCAGAAGATTTAAAACGTTATCAGGGAATACCAGTGAAGAAAGGAGTCACCAACATCAGTACCTAAATCCTAACATTCAAAATAAAGATCCATTTCAGAATAGAAGCTGTTTAATCAAAGTTTAAATTTTAAAATGTGGGCGAAGAGGCTCTCTATATATTTAATTAAATCTCAACAGTTTGCGAAGCACAGAAATATCATCCCTATCTATACATGACAAAACAAGCTTTGGCAGCCAGGGTTAAGTTTCATACTAAGAATAGGAACTTATTTAGATTTTTTTACTCCAATTTTCTACTTTACCACAGCTGCTCAAGATCATTATCTTCCCACAGCCTCCCTCTTCATCACTTATACCCTTTAATATCAATCTGGTTCCAGCCTTAACTCCAAAGCATCTCTTTAAGACCTAGCCCTCCAGATGCAAGGGGTCTAAACTATCTCTACCAGCACATAATTAAGGGCAGGCTGTGACATCTCTTACTAGAAGCTTACCAATTAGTCTGGGATCTCTGGAATCTAGACCAGGCAGTATGCTACCGAAAAGGGGAGTTGAAAAGGTGTAAATGGCAAAGTTTTCCTTTCTTGGTCTCAGGTCTGCCCATAAACCTATGCAATCTGTACTATTCCCATTAAATTCAGAATTAATGAATACAAAAATGTGATGTCTACTAAGCTCTCAAAATTTGTTCCTTTCCTCCCACTTCCCCTTCTACTCGGTAGCAAGAGATCAGGTAACAGACTACAAATGAAGAGTCTACCTTATAGGAGTTGGGTAAAGTTAGAGGTCTTAGCCAATGAGGTTTCCTAATTTACTGATCTTGAAACCTGCTAGGTTTACGTCTTCTGCCCAACTAGTATTATGCTCATAAACCTTTTATAAATCTGGGTATTCATATATGGCAACAAGATTAAAATATGGACTTTTAAGAAGTGGCAAAACGGTGCATTTCTAGTGTATCCTATTGTAGGACTAACCTTCACTTAAAACATTTCTGGGAGGGGGAGGGAATAAACTCCAAACAGCCAAGGATATCTCCTCCAAGAAAGATCTCAGGCATCTATCTTTGCTAGACTATGCTAAGAAAAAATACAAAAAATATTGAGTCCAAGAGTTGGCAGATTTTTGTTCTTAAAACATAGGAAAATGTCAGAATATCCAGGGATCTATGAAACTGGTTCTCAACAAGAAAGACCAAGAGAAGTAAAGTCCTCCATAATGCTGACTGCTTTAACACCTTTTGTTGGAGCCTATCTAGGTGTAGCTCAGGAATGCTAATGAATGGAGTTCCCAGGGTTCTTAAATCCACAGAAACAAAGTTAACTTCGAAGGCTCAGAGGAGAATTAGAAGCCTGGTAGGATGCATCTTTACCCTAAATCTAATGGAGAGGGCATGAGGGAGATGTAAATAAAAATATCTACTATAAATTTCAGGAAAATTCTCAAAAACAGTAGACAAAGGTAAAGGTGGCAGGGAGATAACTGAATAGATATAAAAACTTAAGCCAACAAATTGAAAATGAATACTGTACAAAAAAGAAATTTAAAACTTAAGTCGCATCTCCCTTAGTTTCTTTCTCTACCAAAATTTAGAGATGATAACAAATGACAGATAAAGGTAGATAAACAGGGTTCTAGCTTGGTAGTATTACAAACTATATACCTTAAGATATACTTGAAATAATCAGTAAAATCACTTCTCTCCCAGTATGAAAAATACTTAAGACTCTTGAACATACAGAATAAAAATGTTAAACAATATCTATTTATTGTTATTTCAGCATAGTGTCCTTTCCCATAGCCCTACCAAAAATACCATTAATATCTAACATATTTTACAAGCTTTTTCCCACTTAATAATAAAACCTAGGCTACCAAGGTACTTGCCCTCCCTCCCCCCAATCTTTATCCCCGTCTACAGTACCCAGGCATTGGTGCTATCAACTCAGAGCATACAACACACACCTAGATAGGCAAGTTGTGGGGGGAAGGGCAGGGGCTGGTAAAACGCTAATTACTCCTTGCCTCGTTAGATTTCCTACATCAATAACTGGCCTGGAGCCACAGGGATGGAAAGCTGTATCTCAAACTTCATTTACAAGACATGGAAATACAGAGAAAAGACTTGTTCCAACTATTACTACTCAAAGTTCAAAAACAATCTGAAAACTTCCTTTTAAACACAATACCACAATTCACTTCTTAAAGGCCAATTAGGAACTTCTCCCATCTCAACCTTTTTACCTCAAGAAGCCATATTCTCAACAGTTTCCCCAAACGTCCTTATTATTATGCAAAGTTAATATTCAAATTATTAAGGAGATTATCTAAACCACAGGACACAGAAAAGTCAGTCAACTGACTCTCCCACATACAAATACAATCAATTGACTATATTTTACCATTCGTTTAAGAGGGTTTTTTTTAACCTCAGGGTCCCACATCAAATATTCATTTAAAGCATTTCCACAGCCTCATTTGAAAGTAAATAATTACATTTTAATCCATTTTTCCAAGTAAAGTCAGAACTTTACTGGAGTTCCACATAGTTTCATATGGGAAGTATGAAATCCCTCACAAAAACACACTTCTAGGGAAAGAACTTTGGGTTTGAAGAAACTTAGTTTTATTTTGCACTGCAGGTACAGCAAATGTTGTTAAAGACCCATAACATACATATGCATTCATACCCAATTAATATGAAATAACACACACAATTTCATTATAATCTGAAGGCTCCTAAAATGAAACCTATCCATAAAGTACAACAGACTCATTTCCCATAACCTTAGCAATTGAGGATAACTGTTACTATAATTAATACACCACACAAACTTTTCTCAAAACATTTACAGATTTAAAAGGCTGGCAGTTTTTGCACCCACCCCCCCCCCATGCTGAAAAGAAACAAACAAAAAATCCCAATGGCCTAATTTTGGAATATAAGATTTAAGACATGTTAAGAATCCCTGGCTCTTGTATATTGTATGAATGGATACCAATTCACTAAGACCCAGAACAAATTAATGAATCACTCTTTCAAACTCTCACAATACCTCATTTTTATGCTGATGTTAAAGAAAACAGCCAATTTTTTTTTTCTTCTATTGGTTAAAATGAGATTTGGAGACTGCCTCTGGATTTCTATTTTCCATTTTATCTACTTACCAAAGAAAACTATGAGCTGAAGACATCAATATCACTTAGTTTTCACCTTTCAAACTATGAGGTATTTCTGATTCTTTAATAACCCCTGGATATTCTAGTTTTACCAGAAACATCAGAATCTAAAATTTGTTTGGGAGTTCTGATATGCTAGTAATCTAAAAAGCACATGTTGACAAGCAACTTTGTTTCATGTCTGAGTGTAGTATAAAGATTCCACAGCAGTCACTAATTCTGAAAAGGTGCCCCAAGGAGTTTGGTTGTAGAAGGAAAGAAAACACCAGAGCCCAAGGCTTAAGTGTTTCTGGATTGGGCAGGAAGATGTGCCAGATTTCAGTTGAAGGTGCCATCAGTTTGCAGTTTTAAAAATGTGATAGGAATTTCCAGATAGCCACATCATCAATCTTCCCACCTCAATCTGCAACTAACGCACAGAAATACATGTTAGCATCAGAAATAATTTATATTTAATTCCTCCATACAATCTGAATTCATTAAGCTAACCATAATCAACACAACAGGATGTCGAACTATGATCCCATATAACATTAAACTAGTCACTAATTGAATCTAGCCTTATACTTTGCTCATCCCAGGAGGGAGGAACCCTACAAATCCACAGCAGAGGCAAAACTTCAAGTCCTTGAAACAACAGAAGGATCACTAAACCCCAACGTGACACTACCATTATCAACTCTACAGATAGCTCGGGAGTCTGCACAGTACTCTAATAATGACTCAGCCCCACTACCAACACTTAGAAAGAAAAGAGGTAGGTAAAAGATTATGTATAGTTTCTGCTCCTGAAACTCTGAGCTCACCATCAATATTTTAAATATAAACGCACTTCACAAGTTACAGATTTTTCCCAGCAGCTGAATATGGGCCAGAATGTTCTAAATTCCAAACGAAGAGCAACAGTTTTAATTATTGTAAATGAGCTCCAAAGGGCAAAAAGTCTCTTAGATCCTAAGGGATGAGGGGAGGCAGAGTGAGGGATATTTGTAGATATAAACTTGCACAGTTAATCTGTAAGTTGGGTTAAGTCCACTTAAGATCATGATTAAGCAAACTCTTCTTAATACAAAGATCAAGGGCGCCCAGGTGGCTCAGTGGGTTAAAGCCTCTGCCTTCGGCTCGGGTCACGATCTTAGGGTCCTGGGATCGAGCCCTGTATCAGGCTCTCTGCTCCTGGGATGGAGCCCCGCATGGGGCTCTCTGCTCGGTGGGGAGCCTGCTTCCCCCTCTCTCTGCCAGCCTATCTGCCTACTTGCGATTGCTCTCTCTCTGTCAAATAAATAAAATCTTCAAAAAAAATAAAAAATAAAGCCTAAAAAAAACAAAGATCAATAATGACATTTCTGAGTATCATTAAACACTGATTTTTATTTTTTAAAAATTGTCTTTCATAGTTGCATAAATCAATCACTGGTTACCAGGGTATTAATAGAGCAAGCACACAGTTACCAACACTACATCTTTCTTCTAGACAATATTTACAAAGATAATTACTCTAGTGTCAGACACTTAGGATGGCGGGGAGACAGTTAAAAGTGCTTTTTCTCTTGAAGGAGCAACTTTAGTTAAAAAGTACGCAAATAATCAAATCGTTGCCTCTCACATTTATTAGCTCTGTAAGAAAGTAGAGATGTGGTGTGCCTGGGTTTCAGCGGGTTTCACAGGCTCGGGTCGTGATCTCAGGGTCCTGGGATCAAGCCCTGCATCCCGCTCTCTGCTAACCTCGGCGGGGAGCCTGCTTCCCCCTCTCTTTCTGCCTCTCTGCCTACTTGTGATCTCTGTCAAATAAATAAATAAAATCTTAAAAAAAAAAAGGTAGAGATGTGCAGCTTTTAATTTTGCCATACTGCAATCATATATATATAGCATACTGGCTAAGCTTGGGAGCTTTGGAATGCCAGACTCACCCGCCTGTGAGCAAGCTAGTAAACATACCTAAGTCTCAGTTTCCTCATCTATAAAATAGATGTAATAATACTTAACTCATAGGGTTCTTCCAAGGATTAAATCAAATTAGGTGATCCAAGGAAAGACCGTGAGATTGTGCCAGGCAGACACTAAGCATTCAATAAATATTAACAATTACTGCAAGTACAAATGATCACATTCTAAAAGTCAATATACTCAAGTTTACTTCAGTTTCTATAAAAATGGCATTAAAGATCAAAAATTTACCTAGCCTACAATCATCACATATTCAATAATTCCTTTGCACAATTTGTGAGAACCATGGAGATTAACTTTCTGAAGAGAAAGGACCAAACTTTGTTTCATTACTAAATACACCACCAACTCAGCTGAATTTTAAAGTCAAAAGAACACGTTTCCTGGGTTAAGTTCCTACCTTCCTCCAAGAGAGGTCAAAAGGACTCTTTACATCCTCCTCTGCCACATCTTTTCTTTGCTCCCACATCCCAAAGAAACATCTATACTTTCCGCAGTTATCTCAACTGTAGGGGATTCATCACCCTTTTAAAATACTGACAGGTTAGCAAAACATAGTTAAGAAATACCCCAGCTCCTGACACTCAGCACCTAGTCTTGCACAACACTCGCCTCAGAAGTCACCTCCTCTGAGAAATTTCCCCACTCACAGACAAAATTAAGTCCCCTAGTTTCTCAAAGCATTTTGGGTTTACATACACCTCAGCACCTACCTTATAATTAACTAATTCATGTCTCTCCCAATAGACTGGATTGAGGGTGAGATGCATTGTGACCAATAGTTCAGCTCTAGCACTATGCACAGTGTTTGGCACATATTAGGTGCTCAAGAAATGCTACATTTTAATTTAACCACAATTCTTCCTAGCAGAGTCACATCTCTTGTTAGGTGCCCCACTACAAATCTGAACACAGGGCTGCTCTCACAGTAGAGCAGGCTAACACGATGGACTGATTACAACATCAGAAAACCTACTCATCAGCTTCTCCCATTGGAGAGGTTCCTGGAACCCGAATTCAATTGAGCAGGATTATGTGCCATCAGAATCAGTGGGAATTCCCAGCACACTACAGAGGATACCTTCTCCTTCAATAAGATTGTTGAAAAGTCCACAGGGTGAGCTCTTTATTGGGGAGTCTTCATTGAATAACTGAAGTGGAAATACTCAAAGATAAATGCCTTGATTTGGCTGAAAAGGGGTCAAAAACGCAAAGATCTGGGAAAAGCAAGCTAGCTCTTGATTCCTGAAAAACAGCAGCTTCTGAAAAAGAACAGGAAACAGGGGTGGGTGCTGACTACTGTTTAAATAAATAAAATCTTTTTTTTCTTCCCCACAGCCCAAAAGGCCAATACACCAGCTCAACAACCTTTCCTCCTGACAAGTACACTAAACTGCAGTTTAAAAAAAAGAACAACAACAAAAACAAAACACTGTATTAGGAACCTCTGCCACCATGAAAAGTTCTAGTCAGGAATACTTTTAATTTTTTTTTTTAAATCTATACGCCCGAGTCCAACACTTACATTGGATGGCCCACAGAGAACTTGCAAACTTTCTGAAGGGAGGTACTACTACTACCTTTGCAAGGAACACAACTTGGGAAAAACCTGAAAATATGATAAACTCCACAAAGGGTGGCTTTAGTTTTAGAGCCATAATTTCCATCATAAACATCTTACACCCTCACTCCCCACCCCCCCACAAATCAACAGTTGCCGAGGGGTATCTTTCATTCTGGAAACAGAAAAGGAAACAAACAAGAAGCAGAAAGGGAATAACCCCCAAAATAAAGTTCTCCTTGGAAAAAATAGTAACAATTCAGTCTCCCACCCTTCCCTCTCTGCTGAGGTCTGTGATTTACACGGCTTTGCTCTCCAGAAAGCTCTTTCTGGGCAGCTCAAGGAAGGAGCCGAGGGAGGGAGAGAAAGAGACACAGGCACAGAAAGGAGAGGAGAGAAAAAGAAAATGGCGCAGAGACTAAGTCCCGACTGTCGACAAGGCGACTTTCCCGGGAGGAATCCGGGCTGGCAAAGGCTGCCCGAAGCCCAGCGGCGGGCGACGCCGGGTCTCCATTGCCCTCTCTTGGGAGGGCCGCGATCTGGGGGGGCTGGGGTCCCCGGAAAGAGGGTCCAGAGGCGGCCCGATGGGAACAATGGGGCCGGTGAGCGAGGAGCCGGGACTTAGTCTCTGGGACGCCATGTCTGTCCTCTGCCCGGCTCCGGCCGGGCGCGGGGTAGGCGGCCGGCAGCTGGGGAACCCGGGGTCGGGGTGGGGGGCACACTCACCATTCAATCGGAAATCCGCTTCAATCTGGAGAGAGAAAAGGAGGGAATATGAACAAACAGGCTGCTTTCACCCCGCGGACGGCGAGCGCGCGGGGCCGGGGGCCTAGCCCACCCTGCGCCCCGAGGAAAAGGGGACCCCGGGAACGGCCGTAAGGGGCAACCATCCACCCAATGTGTAACTTCGCGGCTTTCGCCCGAGGCCTAGGGCGCTCAGCTCCGCCAGCCGGCCGCCCCTGGCCGGGGGCTCTGGCCTGTCAAAGCGGCCGGGTCGGGGCCTGCGCCGGGGGTCGCGGAGGGTCGGGGTGGGGCTGGAGCGCCGGGAGGACTCGGCCGAGCCGTACCTGGGAATCGTTGTGGAGATGGTCCCCACTCATGTCGGCCGGAGCGGCGAGCGCGGCAGGCGGCGAGGGGCGCCGAGGAGACGCAGACGGTCGGAACCGGCCTGTGCGGGCGGACGGGGGCTCCCGGAGGCTCCCGGAGGCTTCCGGAGGCGCGGGGAAGCGGCGGCAGCTGCGGACCTGAGACTCCCGGAACGGCTGAGACGGCGACAGCGGCGGCGACGCTGACTGACTGCCGGGCGGGCGGCGAGAGCGGACCCCAGCAGTTGTGTAACAGCCTAAGTTCGCATTTCGGCTCACTGCGCCTGCGCGGCCGCTTTTAAACGAGACGTCGGCGACGTCAGGGACTCGCGGAAAGACTCTGAGGGTTGTGAGGCCCGCCCACCTCGCGCTTCCAAAGGCGGACCCTACTTTGCATCGCAAGCCCCGCCCTCTAGTCCCGGCGCGCCGCTGTGATTTGCATAAGGAGCCGACTCCTCCCACGGCCGCCCACCCAGAGCAACCTTGCCTTCCTCTCCCGGCGCCTTTTCTCGGAACCCCGTACTCCTCTGCGAGGCAGTGCGCAGGCGCAGCCGGGACACCGCCCCCGGACCCCGGCCTGCAGCGCGGCCACGTGGTGGGCCTTTAAAGGCCGCGGCGGGACCGCTGCAGCCCCGGGCTGAGCTGCTGTCCTGCTTCTGTGACTGCAGCTGAAAATACCTTGGCCGCAGGAGCCCCAGACTTTTCACCAGCTCCTTTTCTCCCACTAGCCGGACCCCCAGACCCCCTGGAGGCAGGAGCTCCCTCCTAGTCTTTGTCCAGGCCTTCCAACATTGTTGTTGGTTTCTCTCTACTTTTTAAAATTTTTAATTTCTTAAGCAACCAAAGGTCTGGTTTAGCTCCAGTTTTCAGCCGGGTACATGTAGTCCTGGGTCACGAGAGCGCTAATTTCATTCGTTCATTCCACAAGCATTGAGTGTCTACTGTGAGTGAGGAATCGTGCTGAAAAAGGGGGGTGATGCAAAGGGCCCAAGGGAATGGGATCTCGGAGTAAACAGAACCTGGCTCTGTCCCTGGCTATATCCTTAGCACGCTGTGGGGCAGAAGTGAGATGAATAGGACAAAGAACTGTTGTTTATGGAGCACCTACTGTGTTCTCTGAATTCACAGGATAGCTCTGTGGGGCTGCTATTTCATTAAACTGTGTCAGGGATAAGTGACCTATAACCTCTTGTCTGACATCTACAAATGGATACCTCACAAGCTTCTCCAGGGCTGGACTCCCCATCTTCCTCCACCCAGCTAGAAAAGCCCCACCCTGGACATCTTCCTCCTTCCTTTCTCATTAGTCCAGCTGATTGCATCTCTTAAACCCATCTACCTCTTCTGCCCACACATCCGTCAAAATCTGCATTATCTCTTGCTTGGATTATCATAATACTCTCCTAACAAGCGTCCCTGCTTCCATTCTGGCCCTCTCACAAGCTGCTACCTAACAGTGGCCAAAGTGAACTTTTCAACACGCAGATTTAACTTATCCCCTTCCCACAATACTTCCCATCACGGCGGTATAAAGCTCAGAATTCTTACTGTAGCAGCCAGGGGACTACTATATAACCCGCTTCATTCAAGTGTGACCTTTGTGAATTTTGCCATATCTATTAACCACTTCCTCTATTTTACTTAATATTTTAATCGATCCCCTTCTTTACTTAACTTCCTCCTAAATAATATCTATGAAATAATAATGTCTATGAAATCGTTCACAGATAAATACGAAAAGTGTCCATCCATGGACCATTGAAATCATCTATCACATCTAGTGGTGAGCACTTTGGGGTTAATTCTTATGAATGCTTCAAAGTTCAATTAATATCACTTTCTCAAAGTGATTCCCCCCTCCCACATTCTCTGACTCCCTCTTTCCTCACCCAGATCAAGTGCCCCTCCTAGAGTGTCTTTTCCTTTGTAATACTTATCACAATTGTTATTAAGTTACTCAAGGGGGTAATGAGTGATTTTATGTCTATCTCCCCTATTGAACCCAAGGTTTCTCTTGGTTGATGCTTCATCCCCAGCACCCAGCAACAGATTCTACAGAAGAGGCATGCAATCACGAGTGAAAGCACGGTAATACGGTGGTCAGGGGAACACACGTGGAAGTCAAACCAATCTAGGTGTGAATTCTGCTCTGCTGTTTATTAGCTGTGTAACCTCAGGCGGTTGATTAACTTCTCTGAGCCGCAGTTTCCTTCTCTGGACAATGATGATAATGGAATTTTATTTGACTATCAAAAAAAAAAAAAGGTTCTTAAAAACACACAGCTAGTAGGTACTGAATTTTAGATTTAACCTCAGGTTTCCCTGATTCTAAAGCTTTGTTCTTTCTCTCAAGCAATCTGCCAGAACCAGTTTCACCTTGCTAATGGTGTCTTTCGATAGACTTCCCATCTCAGATTCAATCCTAGGCCGCCTGTAAGGCATTTCGATCCTATCTGTTTGTTGCAGTTAGGCCAAGAGAATTCAAGGACTACCTTAGGGAATAACAGGGCCTACTGGCACTTTACTGCTAGTCCCCAAAGCCCAGGGAGAATCTACATTTAATTTCCACGTCCCTCCAAGGAAGGTCTGGGTAAGCATAAAAACAGATCACAGATTCCCAAATGGCATAGCAAGTGTGGTCCCATGCACAAATCTGACCCTTAACACCTCAAACCAGTGTCCCCTAGTACTTGAGACAATTACAGATAGTGCATGGACACTTCTACTTTAATTCCTATGTATGTATTTCCATGTGTATGAGAAAAAAATATTTAGCCACCACATCAGATCCATGATTTTAAGGATGAGGCTTTTAAAAAGCTGGTTGATTGGGACACCTGGGTGGCTCAGTCATTTAGGTGTCTGCCTTCAGCTCAGTTCATGGTCCCAGGGTCCTGGGATCGAGTCCCAAATCAGGCTTCTTGGTTAGTGGGAAGCCTGCTTCTCCCTCTTCTTCTGCCTACTGCTCCCCCTGCTTTGTGCATGCTCGCTCTCTCTGACAAATAAATAAAATCTTTAAAAAAATTGGTTTATTGAGGGGCACCTGGGTGGCTCAGTCGGTTTAAGCATCTGCCTTCAGCTTGGGTCATGATCCCGGAGCCCTGGGATCAAGTCTCACATTAAGCCCCACATCAGGCCCCCTGCTCAGCGGGAAGTGTGCATCTCCCTCTGCCCCTCACCCCATTTGTGTTCTCTCTCTCTTGCTCTCTCTCTCTCAAATAAAAAATAAAATAAAATCTTCTTAAAAATTCAAAAAATAAGAAGTAGGTTGATTGATTTAAATAAAAGTATCAAATAATAGCACAGAGGGAGCATAAAAGACAAAGTCCAGGGAGGGCATAGGCAAATAAATGAGGCTTGGGAAACATTCCTTTAAATCAAGACTGCTCACTCATGGCCAGCCCCTATAAAAATAACTAGCAGATGACAGCTGATGTCGTAGGCCTGCTTCCAAAGTATGTACTCTGAAAGGTGGATGATTTATAGATATCCCAGTAAAAGAAGGGCTCTAAACACATTGTTATGATTTAAAGTGAAACAGATCTTTTCCCATAGGACTGCTTAGATTTGTCAATACGCTAATACATATGTGAATCTTTTTTTTTTTAAGATTTTATTTGTTTGACAGAGAGGAGAGAGATCACAAGTAGGCAGAGAGGCAGGCAGAGAGAGGGGGAAGCAGGCTCCCCGCTGAGCAGAGAGCCCAATGCAGGGCTCGATCCCAGGACCCTGAGATCATGACCTGAGCCAAAGGCAGAGGCTTAACCCACTGAGCCACCCAGGCGCCCCAATACATACATGAATCTTAAAGAGAAGAACACGGCATGCAACATCTCCAAAACGTATGTATGCTGAGAAACCCTTTTTTCCGCATTACCTTTTGAGACAGGGCTCTTGGGAATGACCAGACCTAAGGCCACCTGATCTAGGTTGTCACTTAAGAGCCAGCCTGCATTCATTTGCTTCTGAGTATCTTCGGATTGTTCTTATCACCTTGGCCCAACTCTTGGCTTCCTGAACTGAACACTCATAAGGTTGTCTGAACGAGCTCTGCTTTTCAGGGAACTGTCCCTTCCGCACATTGTACACATATGTACAAATATGCTGCAGTCCCTCTGGCTATAGTTGTTTGGCCCAGGCTGACTCAAGATGAGTCACTCAGATCAACTTCCTTGAGACTTCAGAGCTGGGAAGGAGAGAGTGGTTTGGTTTCAGTTCTGTGGATGGGTCTATAGTATGTCAACTGGGAAGCTACCCTGGTGGACCAGAGAAAACTGGGGAAGGGGAAGAGAAGGAGGAGGAGGAGAAGAGAAGGCCATGATGGAGTTCAGGGCTCTGGTTCCTACCATCTCCTCTGGCCTTTTTTCA
Organism: Nasua narica; assembly: GCA_028533885.1. Lineage (NCBI taxonomy): Eukaryota > Metazoa > Chordata > Mammalia > Carnivora > Procyonidae > Nasua > Nasua narica. Next base: position 104,965,881 of record CM052811.1, on the reverse strand, counting down.
CTCCTGGTCCTGTACCTTTAAGTAAATTCCCCCTTTTACTCAATTAAACTAAAATGGGTTGCTTAAGACCAGGAGCTCTGAGTAATACTCAGTCCTAATATACACCTGATTCCTGGGCACTCTTCAAGGCCTGTCACCCTTTGGCCCCAGCTCTGGACCCCTGGTGTTAGGGCACCTGGACGCCCTTCCCAGCATTTTGACCCTGGATGCTGGCACAGTCTTGACTCTGCCAATTCTTGGGTAGCAGTAGCTTCTGGAAGTCTTCCCTGCCTGTAGCACCTTGCCTAAGGACCTGCTGCTCTTCTGAGATTTGGACACCCCAGAAAGAAGACTCAGATTAGCAATTCCAGTACCAACCGGAAACATCCTCTGCCTGCTGGAAACTTAACACCAAAGGTTGACATTTGTGGAATAAAAAGAAAAGAACTAACAGGAAAATCGGCAACCCTTGAGTCATGGAATGATAGGACAGCAACAAGGATGTAGGAGCCTGGCCATACGGCTTAGGGTGAGGGGGAGAGTCCACTTTCACGTACTTCCTTTTTCCTTCCTGCAGAAGACATCCATTCTGTGATGAGGACATTTAGCATTCAACCAATATTCCGTGAGGAATGAAGGAGTGCGGACTAGGTAGTAGACAGGAACTCACTATGCCCTGAGAGTATAGATTTTAATAAGCCCTAACCCTCACTTTGGAGGAGTTCTTCATCTGATGAGACAGACATATTCCCCAACTGTTACCAACTGTTACAAGGAAGAACAGGGAAGAGGGGGCCAGCCACCAGTTGCTGTGGGAATCCTGGGGTAGGGAAAGCACACCCACCTCACCAGTGGTGGTCACAGGGGCAATATGAGGAAAGCCTTCCGGTCGGGCGCCATTCCTGAAAGACAAGGAGGGACTGGCCTGTGGACAGAAGGGAAGGTGTTGCAGCAGAAACAAGCCCTGAAGAGGTAGAGAGTCATAGGCATGAGAGTAGCTTCGGTCAGAAGGAAGCAAAGGATGTAGGTGAAATACACGAGGGGAGGAGGCTGGGAAGGTGGCGAGACCTCTCCCAGTGACTGTGGAGCCATTTCAGGGTGTGAGCAAGACCAGGGCCAGCAGAGTGGGGACAGTCTGGCAGAGCTGGCCCTGGAGACAGGCAGGTTAGTCAGGAGGCCTGTGGAGCCTGTAGCAAGTGTTTCAGAAGCATCATTTACCATGACGGGTCACTGGGAAAGACTGTGAGATGCAGACTGTCACAAGGGGACAGCCCAAGGAGAAGTTGTGGTGGGGGCTCTCTCCGATGTTCCCTCTCACAGGGTGTGCCTGCTGGGACGTTCTGTGGCTGCTCAGGTCCAGCTGCCTCTAACCCGAGAGGCAAAGAGGCAGAAACTGGGGTCCAGGAGATACTGGAAAATTCTGGGAGTGAGAGAAACCCCAAGCCGACCCAGCATGACTCTAAAAGAATGGAACAAAAGTAGCAGCCTCGCTTAATAACCAGCAGGTGACAGCTTAGCCCCAATCAAGGTGTTTTTTTTTTTTTTTAAGATTTATTTGTTTGTGAGAGAGAGAGTGAGTGAGTGTGCATGGGGGGAAGGGGCAGAGGGAGAGGTGGAGGAAGAGAGTCTCCAGGGGACTCCTCACTGAGTGCAGAGCCTAATGCAGGGCTCAGTCCCATGACCGACCCTGACATCGTGACCTGAGCTGAAATCAAGAATGGGACGCTTAACCGATGAGCTACCCGTGTGCCCCCCAAATCAAATTTGCTTTCTGTCTTACTTCTTAAATACTGTTGATCTGACTTCCATTCTAATCAGAGACTTCCTTTTTTCCAAATAGTATAACCTTATTCTCCTCTATCCCCTTGCAGCACTCAGTGATGTGGATGGGCACATCCTCTGGGCCCATTCCATTTGGCTCCGATGACCTCGAGTTCTCTTGGTTTTCCTCCTACCTCCTCCTACCTGCAAATGCCATTTTGTGCTCTCTTCCTCATCTCCCAGCACTTTGTAAACATCCCCAAGGCTTCTGCCATTGACCTTCTCATCTCTCTCTATCCTCCTCCTGGTGGTTTTACAGATTCCATACTGACTTCTGTAGGTAGCCTCTCAAATGGGTGTCTCTCGTCTTGACTTCTTTTTGGAGCTACAGAAAAATCTACTCATCTGCCTATCGTATATGTCTGCTCGATGGCTCCCACAGTCTCGTGCCGCTGAGGTCAACTTTTCCCTGAACCTACCTTTCCCTTCTATGGTCACTGCTTGGTGAAATAGCTCCACCTGCTTCCAGTTGTATAGGCTCAAAGCCTGGGAGCCTCTTGAGTTGATCCTGTCCGCCACATCCTAGTAATGGCTACAACCTCTGAGAGTTGGCCAAGACCTGTAATTACTTGTCTCTCATTCCCTAGGATTCTCATGGCATCTGTCCCTTCACTGCATCTCTCTCTCTCTCTCTCTTTCTCATGCACGCACATACACACTCCAACTACAAGCCAGGTACTATGCCTAGTACTAGAGATTTAACCATGAATTAGACATATGTGGTCCTGGCCCTCAAGGGCCTGGTAAGTGGGACAGACAAGAGGACAAGACCTTGCTATCTACTGTAAGTGCATTGGGGATAAATGTTTGCTGTGGGAGCCATTTAGAGGAGCTGTCATCCCAGAATTGAGGAGACAAGCAAAGCTTCTCAGTGGAGATGACATTTAAACTGAGGCCTGTAGGTGGGACCAGAAGTTGGCCAGGTGAAGGTTAGGGAGGATAAAAAGCAGAGATGAGCACTGGCAGTCGAGGAACAGATGGGCAAAGACTTGGAAATCGAGCAGAGTATGGTTCCCTAGCGGAGGTTTTGGTGATTCAGGATGGCTGAGGGGCACGGTAGGGCAGGGTGGTGAGAGATGAGGCTGGAGGGGTAAGCAAGGCCTAACTCATGCGGGGTGTTTTGTGCCGATTAAGGAGTTTGGAATTTATCCTGAGAGCAATAGGGAACCACCGGTGAGTTTTAGGCAATAGAGATTCATAGTCAATATGCATTTTAGGAAATATTACCTACAATATAAAAAAATGGATTTGAGGTAGTCAAGATTAGAGGCATGATAAACCACGAGTAAGGAGGTTGATATTGCCATCTAGGCAAAAATGATGGTGATGATGGTTTTGATCCAAAAAACCATGAGGACAAAGAGAAGTGTATGCATTTGAGGGATATTCAGGACAGAGGGCTGATGTATCAACAATTGACTATACATGTAAGAGGAAGGGAGAAGGGTGGATCAAGGATATGGATGAAGATGTCACTCACAATGGCAGGGAATGCTTGGGGGGAGCCTGGTATGGGGGGAAGATGATGAGTTCAGCTCTGTACTTTAACTCTGAGGTTAGCCAATTCAAGATGTCTAGTAGGCGGTTGGATATATGGGTTTGGAGTTCAGGAGGGTGTCAGCCTAGGGGTGACGCCTGAGGTCATTAGACTAGATGAAATCATCTGGGAGGCCCTGGAAGGAAAGCCCTATTTTAGAGACGGGACTGAGTTAGGAAGTGAACAGCAGGTGAGGAAGGAGAGCCTAACAAGTTTAGACAAGTTCTTCAAGAGATTTAGCTATAAACAGGAGGAGGAGCATAAGTAATTAGCATAACCTGGGGTTAAGAGGGGTTTTGTTTTTTATTTGTCTGTTTATTTGTTTGTTTGAGAGAGCACAGGGGGAGAAACGGGGGGCCAGGGGAGGAATGGGAAAGATGAAGAATCTCAAGCCAACTTCGCACTGACCCAGAGCCTGGCACGGGGCTCAATCTCAGGCCCCCGAGGTCATGACTTGAGCTGAAACCAAGAGTTGGACACTTAACTGAGTGAGCCAGCCAGGCGTCCATGTCTTTCTGTTTTATGATGGGCAAGATGCTCTCATATCTAACAAAAGGGTCTGCTGATTTCTAGTTCAAGGTCTTTCGAATCATCCCAACCCCTTTGATAAAGTACTAGCACAATTGAACTGCTATGCCTCCTTATCTTCCTGGGTGAGATAAGGAGGCAGGTCCCTTTGGAGGAGACACCTATTTTGGCCTCTCAGAAGCCACAGGTTGCTTCAAACCTCACCTCCAGTATTCTGGAGCCGCTTCCACCGGAACTCATTCGAGGATTGACTCAGAGAACTTGTTTCTCAGGATGGCTCACCCAGGCCCCTGGGGATAGTCTCCTCCCAAAGGGCAGAGTCCAGTTGTGCAGGATCTGTCTCTACCTTTCCAGGACTCCATTGCAGGTGCTAAGGAAATGGCCTTCCGGATACCAGCTCTGGTGATGAGCTAGAGAAATATACCCATAGTTCAGGGGATGGATGTTCCTCCTTATATTCTCTGATGATGCTGTCAAGTTCTACTAACATTTCCTGATGCCTGTTTGGTGCTGGGTCCCTGGTGGTGCTATGACAGACTAGAGGAACCACCATCCAGGAGTGGAGATGTGTAAGTGAAGCATCAATCACAAGACAGTGCTCTGAGAGCTTTATGAGATGGCCTTTGGGGCTGGGAAGCCAGGCAGACTTTTGTGCAGGAACCTGGCCTCAAAGATTTGATGGCAGAAGGTGGAAAACCTCGAAATGCCTCTACCATCCCTGAGCCTGGCTCTCCTATTATTTTGGGAGAAATAGCAACACTATCTATTTCAAATTGATTTTTTTTTTTCCTCTGCAGACTTTTTCATTTCTAGTGAGTGTTGTGTATTCAGAACTGGGAGACGAACGTTGGGAAAATATCTGCACAAAACCTTTCAGAATGTCCAGGTCTAGCCTTGGAACCCCCACATTAAAAGCAGGTGAGGCCACCCTTGCAGGCCGTTGGAAGGCCCCTCAGCTCAGTCCTCACACCTCTTCATTCCCTTCATTCACTACCTCACCCATTCCTGGGGCTCTAAATAGCAATTATAGACAGAGAAGTCCTAAGTTCATAACTGCAATCAGGACCGTCCCCGTGCCCCCCGCCCCTGCCCCGCCACCTTGGACTTGTATATCCAGCAGCATACCCAGCCTCACTGTTTGGATTTCCAATGGTCTTTGTAAACACATACGTCAACCCGAACTTCTGTCTTTCTTCCCGACCTGCTCCTCCTTGGGTCTCCCTCATCACAGACAGTTAATGGTTCAGGCCAAGCCTTCAGAGTCATTCTTGACTTTCTCTCGCCTGCCTACCCCCATCTCCGATCTGTCAGCAAACTGAGAGGATACCCCCTTGAAATATCCAGATGCTCCATATCTCTTCTCGTTCCCTCTGCTGGCTCGTTAGCCAAGCCTTCATCATCTCCACTGGTTTAGGGCAGGAGCCTCCTAACTGGTATCCTTGCCTCCATACCGTCTTATCCTCCTAAAATGTGAAAGCCTGTCACTGCACAGCTCAAACCTCTCCAGTGGCTCCCATCTTACTCCCGGTAGAAGCCAGAAAAACTTACGTTGGCCCCAAGGCCGCACCCCCCCGCATGCCCCTCTCCCTGGCCCCCTGATATCATCTGGTAGTGCCCTTCGCCTTGATCACCTCTCTCCAGCCACACTGGCCTACGCACATCGCCTATCACATACCACTCACCTTCCCACCTCAGTACCTTTGCATTTGAGGTTCTGTTTGCAACATCCTTCCCCCAGACATCTCTTTCGGATCCTTACTGAAATATCTCCTTTCCAGTGAGACTTTTTCTGACTACTGTTTAAAATCCCAACCCCATCTCCTCATCACTTCTGACCTTTAATCTCTACTTTATTCGCCACCAAGACACTTGTCACCGTTTTTGCTTATTTGTTTATTGTTTATTTTCTTCCTCCTAGAATATAGTCTTGACTAAGGCAGGGATTTTTGTTTGCTTAGTTTAGTGCTGAATCTCTAGCATCTACAGCAGTGCCTGGCACACATAGGGTGCCTAGTTAGTATTTGTTGAATAAATTAATTAATCCTGGGCTGCAATGAGCTCCTGGCATGTGTCCAACAGGGGCCTGGAATGTGCCACAAAATTCCTTGCAGTGAGCAACACCATTGTCATTTTGCAGATAAGAAGACAGAAGCTTGGAGAAGTATGAGTGTTCTTCCTCTCTGTTCCCACAGCTAACAGTGCTTGTCCCTGGTACCTCTCATTCCACATTGTCATGGGCCATTTCTCCAAGCAGATGTAAGACTTTTGAGGTCAAGGACTATCTCTTAATCGTTTTTGCATCTCCAGCATCTAGTAGAGCACTGGGCACATAGTAGATGTTCAAGAAATAGTCGTTGCATGCATGCATGCATGCATGAATGAATGAATGAATGAATGAAATCAGGACACAAACCACCAATTGTTAGATAGCAAGGTCTCTGCTCACCCTGACTCAACCCTGGAGTGTCCCTAAGACAGCTACAGAATAGCTAAGTTCCCTTCCCGTGGCAGAGTGCGTGCCTTGTACGTCCTTTACCACAGAGCCAGAAAGATTTCAGGTGGAGAACACTGTACACGGGCTGACAGATTTTCCCCGTCACCCTAGGCAAACGGAAAGTATTTCTCCACTCAATCCCTCTGCAGTTCCCCCTACACACAGTCAAGTCTCTGGGCTCCACCTCCTACCCCCCACATCTGCAGTCTGCCCCACTATTTTCCCCACTTCAGCTGCTGGGTTGGGCTGCCTGCCCATTCATCCACTCAGCCGGCCTTCAGTCGACAGCCTCTGCAAATCTTCTCCAGGCCATGCTGATAACTGAGCCAACCGCCTACCCCACTCCCACCCACTGTGAGTTGAGAACAACCGCGTCTCTCCTTTGCTTCTTCTTTCTAGACTCTCCTCCATCCCCCAAACCCATGTCTTGCCTTCATGGAGATGGGTTGTCCATCCATGGAGGACTGTGGGCCTCTTCTCCCCCCTGCTTCCCCTTCTCTAGATCAGTAATTCTTAAACAACTGCGGGGGAGGGGTCATAGACCCCTTTAAGACACTGATGTGGGCTATGGGCCCTCTCCCTCCAAAAAAACACATACACTCCTACATGCAGCATTTTGTGTAGGTGTTCAAGTGTGCGCCAATTAAGAACTCATCCTCTAGACGGTCTCTCTTCTCCTTTTCCCCTCCGCTCTGGATTTCTGGTTGTCATTGGCTTCCGAATCTATCTCGTCGTCTCCTTTTGGAAGCAGAAACTTCTCCCTACCATATTATTGCCAACACCGTTATTGTTATTAACAGCAGCTACAAGATTTGGACATTTTTCACGCATCACCTGATTTCACCCTCTCAACAACCCCAAGAGGAAGGAACTATTATTGTCCCATCTTTGGAGATGAGAGAACTGCTTGGTTCTCACGTGGTTTGCCAACCCCACAGAGCTCTAAGTCCATGGTTTCTTTCCTCTGCCCCAGGGTGTGTTGCCTAGTTGTTCTAAACTGCTGTTTGCTTTGACCTTCCTCATGTGAAGCCTGCCTCCGCCCCCCACCGACAGTGCCTTGCATGCTATTGTTAACTACAGCGTGTTGTTGTTTTTTCTTACCTCCCCATCTTTACCACCTGAAATGCACCTTTTTTTGTCACCTCCCCCAGTCCTCTGAAGCTCCCTCTCTCTCTCCCCCATCCACGGCTTCAACTGACCACAGGTGGCTTCTTTGCAGTTGCTTGAGCACATGTGAGCCATGAAAAAGGTTTCGTTTCCCCTCGCACTCTCAGCCCAGCTGTGCCAGCCTCTGTGATCCTTGCTGGCCCTCAATCGGGCACCACAGCCCCTCTGGCAGAAGGCCTTGGAACTTCTGGGACTGCCACACCTGAAATCCAGGTACGAGGAAGGGAGAGGACGTGGATTGATCACCTACTTTGTACCAGGCCCACGTCTGGCATGGGGACTATAGAACCTATAAAGGCCCTAGCTTCCAGATCCTGCCAGGTACCCTACTGATGGACACCTGGAGGCTCTAAGATGATTGGTCGCAATCCATCTGCTGCCTGCCTATGGATGGTTAAGGGTCTCTCTCCAGCATGGCTAGCATCCAGCTGCCAGCTGGGCCAGCAAAAATGCTGCTCAGACCCTACCCGAGAAACACCTGGCTGTAGATGAACATCTTCCTCCTCAGCTCAAATTTCAGACTAGCCAGATAATTTTAGTTGTGTTAATCATAGCCACACTTTTGTTCTTAGTGTGATAAAGTAGTATCACAACCGCAATTTCTAAAACTGTTTACCGAAGTGCAAAATACATACAGAAAAGCACAACTATCAAAACTATGCAGCTTGATGAATTCTCACCCACGGAACCTCCGTGTAACCTGCACCTAATCGAGCAACCAAACTTGCCAGCACCCCACACCCCCCTAGTGCTTCCTTCGTGCCATTAGCCCAAGGTAACCACTATCCTGATGACTTTTAACAGCGCACAGTGGTCTTGCCTGGTTTTGTCCACAAAATCAATTGTATTTTTTCATTGTTTGGATTTTATTTATTTGACAGTGAGAGTGTGCACGAGTTGGGGGGGGAGGGGGGGCAGAGGAAGAAGGAGAGAATCTCAGGCAGACTCCACATTGAGCCCTGGACATAGGGCTCCATCTCAGGACCCTGAGGTCATGACCTGAGCCCGAATCAAGAGTCGGATGCTTAACCGACTGAGCCATCCAGCTGGCCTACACAAAAGCATTTTTAAAAGAAACAGACTGGGGCGCCTAGGTGGCTCAGTCGTTAAGTGTCTGCCTTTGGCTCAGGTCATGATCCCAGGGTCCTGGGCTGGGGTCCTGCATTGGACTCCTTGCTCTGTAGGAAGCCTGCTTCTCCTTTCCCACTTCCCCTGCTTGTGTTCCCTCTCTCTCCGTCGAACAAATAAATAAATAAATAATCTAAAACCAACCAACCAAATAAATAAATAAAAGAAATGGACCATCCTCTTGGCCACTCTCCAGGCATACATTCTGATTGGTTGAGGGCTGATGGATTCAGTTAGAGACTGAATCAGAGGTTGACAGTATACAAAATCGATCAAGAATCTTTCGAATTGAAGGGCGCCTGGGTGGCTCAGTCGATTAAGCAGCCAACTCTTGATTCCAGCTCAGGTCATGATCTCAGCATTGTGAGATGGAGCCCCGTGTTGGGCTTTGCACTCAGCGGGGTGTGTGCTTGGGATTCTCCCTCTCCCTCTGCCCCTCCTCCACCTAAATAAAGAAATAAAATCTTAAGGGAAAAAGAGAATCTTCTGAATTGAACCAAGGGCCTGGAGCCTCCACGGGGCTTTAGCTGTACACTGACCCTCTACTGGGGATCCAAATCTTGGTGTGTTCTTTTTTCTTTTTTTTATAAAGATTTTATTTATTTATTTACAGAGGCATAGCAAGAAAGGGAACACAAGCAGGGGGAGTGGGAGAGAGAGAAGCAGCCTCTTGCCAAGCAGGGAGTCCAATGCGGGGCCCGAGCCCAGGACCCTGGGATCATGACCTGAGCCGAAGGCAGACGCTTAACCACTGAGCCGCCCAGGCGCCCCTCCAAGCGTGCTCTCCACCAAGGGCCCAGCATATGTCTCCATGCACATCTGATCACTTCCTCTACAGTTCAAGTTCTCATGCTCACTGCTGCTCCTTTCCTTTTTTTCTGTTTAGTTCTGAAAGAGGGAAATTAGAGACTCCAGAAAATACTCTGTTCTCTAGAACTCCAGCCTTGATCACTCCTAGTGGTGGAGAAATCATGATCCCATAAGACTAACTATTGCATTTTCCAGGCAGATCAGACAAGTTAGTTTCAAACTGTTTAAACACACACACACACACACACACACAAGTATACCTGGAAAACTTCCTTGTTTGAGCTCAAATATGCTGCAATTTTCCCTCATGGATTCTAGTCCTGCTTTCTGTAGTCTCCCAGAATTCAGCGATTCAGCAATCAAGTTTTGGGTGCTCTCTCTGGGCCAGGCTCGAGGGCACAGGACGTGGGCTCCCAGCACCTCGAGTTCTTTCTGTGGGGATCCTGGGGTTTACTGAGTCAGGGCTGTGGCTAAACTAGCATTTACCAAAGAACATTCTAGTGGATGCTAATCCCCAGAAATACTTTATGAAAATAGAGCTCTGAGCTCAAATGAGTTGGGTAAATGCTACGTATATGCTCTCTGGTCTGTTTCTAGTCTCACATCTTACTTTAGCTCAGATTAGACTCTGGGAGGTCCTGACGCATAAAAACCCTATTTCACTTTGTCCGTGTCTTCAAGACTTATTTGACTTAGCATCCTTCTTCTACGGAATGCCTATGACTATTCCTGAGGATTAGTGTCCCCCAGAACACGACCCAGGCCAGGTAGCTGTAAGCCTCCTCCAAGGCTGCCCTGTCCAACCCGGCAGCCACCAGCTTGGGGCGATACCGAGCACTTGAAGTGTGGCTAGCCCAAACTGACATGTGCTGGGGGTGTACAATATACACCAGATTTCAACATCTTAGCACAAAAAGAAAATAAAAACATCCATACCTTTATACTGAGTATACGGGGGAACGAGACTGTTTTTGAAATATCAGGTTGAAATGTATTATTAAAATTGATTCAATCTGTTTCTTTTTCCGTTTGAAGAGGCAGCTCTTGGAAACTGCGTCGTTATCCACGCAGCATGCATTATGTTTCCGCTGGAGAGGGCTGCCCCAGCCTTCCCTGTGGGTCAGGAAGGCTCCCCGGACCTACAAAGGTCGGGGAGGGGCTGGCAGCGTCATGGAGGAAGTACAGGGGAACTGTGGGAATGCATTGAAGGGGCAGCTCATGAAACTTAGGGGGGGTGGTCAGGAAGTGGTGACTAAGCCGAGACCTGAAAGATGAGAAGGAGTTAGCCCGGGGAAGGCAGCAAAAATAGCATGTGCCAAGACCTTGACGTGAAAGAGGAACTGCGGGTATTCCAGGATGTCTGAGGCATGGGGGCAGAGAGTACGGAGGGACCCAACATGAGACCAGAGAGGGCAGCAAGGGCCAAGATTTGGGGGGCCTGGGAAGCTGTAGTAAGGGGTTTCTCTTGACATTGAGAAGCCACTGAAGGGTTTTCGGTTGGGTGAGACTGGGCAGATTTGCATTTTAAAAAGATCCCCCTGATGTAGATGGGTGTAGGGACAGACTGGAGGCAGAATGGCTGATTCCGAAGCTATTGGAGTTACTTAGGAGGGAGAGGAAAAAGGTCTGGACTGTGCTGCAAACCCTGGAATTACAGAAACCCGGTGTCTGGGAGATAGGGTCAGAGTGGAGACCACCGGCTCAAGCTGCTCCCTAATGGGACCAGGGGAGAGGGTGGAGTCAAGGTCGATACCCTGGTTTCTGAGTAGTGAGGCTGGGCTGGGAACAGAGAAGTGGGAAGGGAGGATGGTGAGTTTCGGATCGTTCCAGTTGAGTCTGGGAACCATGTGGGGTCTACAGATGGGGGTGCCCAAGGCAAAGTGGGTATCCACGTCTGAGCTCAGAGGAGAGGTCCATGGTGAAGAAGGGTTGACAGGAAACATCTCCCCTCTGAGCCTCAGGTTTCTCATCTGCAAAGTGGGGATGTGATCCACATCCCAGCGAGGATGTAGCGTGTTGAATGTGCTCGGCATTGCACATTCCTGGCTCACAGGAAGTGCTCCGAGAGGGCTGGTTCTTTGTTTCAGAGAGTCTCTTACGCCCATTTCCTCCAGGATCGAGCCCACTAAAGATCTTTGCAGCTCCCATTTGGTCCTCCAGTACCCACAGGCCCCCACCTGTGTTTATGAAGCTTCCCATGCAGCGATGGAGAGATGTTGCTGGAAAAAGCTGGGGGCAGGGGGAGTGACGGTGGCTCTCCCTCCCTGGGTGGCCCTAGCGTGGAAAGGGGGTCAGCAGTCAGCAGTGTGAGATGAAGACTCTGCACAGCCTCCTGGCCCCCGTCCGGCCCAGCAAACCAATAAACTTTGCTCTCTGCTAAACTCCAGCCTCTTCCCAGGTTCAAGGAGAGGCCTGTCAGCTGGACCCTCCCTCGTTCTGTCCCTGCCTTCTTGCTCCCAGAAAGCCTCTTTCCTTCTCTTGACCCACAGAAGACATCACTTCCTTGAAGACTTGGCTCGCTTCGGGCCTCCTGGCGGCTCCTTCCTGGGGCAAAGGGCCAAAATCCTGACAAGATTAAGAAGAGGCTTTGGGACTGGGCCAGGCTGGGAAAACAGGAAGGATGACGAACAAAAGTCCCCCTCCTTCTGGGGCTTGTTTATTCCAGTTTTTTCCTCAGCTGAGTTTTCTGGACACACAGTAACCCTTGACTCTTCATCCAGCGCCCAGCCTCTGGCCCCACGGCACCAATGCACCCGTTGGTCATGAAGCTCACGGGAAGGGCTTGTTCCCATGTCTCCTTGGCCAACTGCACAGAACTCCTGGAAAGCAGGAAGGACACAGATTTATCTTAACTGATTGCCGACCACGTTCCACAAGAGGAACTGTCCTCTCACACAATCCTCTCCAGCTCCCCAGAGTAAGCAATGTTCGTCCCATTTCTGGCCGTGGAAACTGAGGCTCGGGGAGGTGACCCAAGGTGACCCTTGGATGATGTTGGCATTGGATCCAGAAATGGGGAAAGGTGGAAGGAAGAAAGGTCACCCTAGCAAGTAAGAGCGTATCTGTTGGGGCAAGTGGCTGGCTCAGTCTGAGGAGGATGGTTTCTCCATCTTGTGAGTTGGAGCCCCCCTTGGCTGTAGAGATGACACAAATAAATAAATTAATTTAAAAAAGAAGAAAAGAGAGCTTATCGTTGGGGGGCTGATTGAACCTTGATTGGTTTGGATTCGGACTCTTCGGCCTCCTGCCCATGGACTTTGGGCAGGTTCCTAGTGAGAGGCCATGTGGGATAGTGGTTCCGAGCACAGGCTCTGGAATCAAATGTCAGTTCCACCATCTGCTTGTTATATGACCTTGGGCGAGTTCCTTCGCCTCTCTGCACTTCACTTTCCACAGCTGTAAAACACGTTAATAATAGCTCCTATCACATTGACTTGTTGCTCGGATTAAACGTGCTAATCCACGTGGCTCACTTACCAGAGTGCCTGGCCCCCAGGCCAGCTCCGTCCGTGGCAGCTACGGTAGGCATGGCCACAGAGCTCGCTGACTCTGGCTGTTACCTGTTCCCAGGCCTGTCACCGGTCACCCCGGGGGCTCACTCAACCCTCCACGTGTGGTAGGTGCCCATGGGGCGTGGCAACAGGAGGAGGGATCGGGAATTGACTCAGTGTTTCTGAAAACAGGCTTCTGACCATGTGTGGGATTAGGATTCTGAAGGAAGATGGTTTACAGGAGTTTCCCAACCACCCAGCAAGTGATGGCTTTTTGCACGCTAGCGTGAACTTAAAATATTTCCAGACTCTTTTTTCCCCCCTGTCTCTGATTGCAGAAGAAACTTATTCTCACTGTGACCTGTCCAAACGTCACATAAAGATATAAGGCAGAAGAGTTGAAAGTCCTAAGGAATCCTGCTTCAAAAGAGGTGCCTTCCAGACTTTTCCTATGGCTACACCTAGTTTTGGAGCTCTGGCTGTGGGGCCCACTCTGCGTTAGACACTGCAGGGCCCCCGCAGAATGGAGATGACTGTTTGTACCTTAGGGGCGGGCACAGTTGGGGCGGGACACAGAATTTCACGGAACACTTAATCAGCAATTAACACCACCATTGTACCGATGACTCATTCTCTCAGCACGCATTTACCATTCGGGGCTCTGGGACCCGGAAATGACGAATCAAGGTCTTCCATGGCTTCAGAGAGAGAATTGAGATTGAATCAGCAAGGCCCTCTGATGTATTTGCCCCTTCATTGTGTGCGGACCAAGACTCAGAGAAAGGGTGGACAGGGTAATATGACCGCCCCCCACCCCACCTGAGAATAGCACACTCCCTTTGTATGGGGAACTGAGCCTAAGGACCCAGCCAGGCTGGGCTTACCACAGGTAGTTTCTGTGACCTTGGGCAAATCACTTCCCTTCTCTGAGCCTCAGGTTCCTCACTGAGTAAGGAGAATCTTCTGCCCTGGAAGGTACATTTCCTCACTCATTCATTCAATCGTTCATTCATATATACACACTCTTATTTTCTACGAGTGTGAGGGGATTACTCAGTAGACATGGCCATCTAGGGGATAAAGAGTTAGGTCCTGCGTAGGTTGTGTTATTATTCAGCAAATATTTACTTCCTCTAGCCCTCCTCAGTGTGGGAAGAATATACTTCCGCACTCTGTTGATATTGGACTTAGCCACGTGACTTATTCTAGCTAAAGGCGTATGCATGGAAGAGGCCAGCTCTGAGACACCGAGGATTTCCATTCACCCACCTTAAGCAGCTGTCGTTGGCCAGGAGAAACAGGGGACCCAGGCAGTGGGGGCTCCTCTAGCCCAGACTCAGAGTGAGAAGACATGTGAAGGAGCCTGGAGCCCAGCCCGGCTCAGCTGGGGAGCCCTGATGAACCCGGGTGAGAAATGAGTATTTCTCAGAAAGCATCGAGTCTCTGGAAGTTGTTTTTTATGAAGCATCATTGCAGCAAAACCTGCAACAATGTGGAGCCCAGGCTCACTCCTTACTCTGACTTGAGCTCAGCTCTGAGGCAGGATTCTCTGATTAGGCGATACTTGACCTGAGATGGGGATGGTAAGAAGGAGCTAAGTGTAGAGCATCTCAGGGGAAGTGTTCCAGGCAGAGGGGACAGCAACACCCCTCTTCAGGAATAGAATTAAGGCCAGTTGGCTGGATTGTTTGGTAAGGGAGAGGAAGGAGGTCCGAGCTCTAGACCCATATGTGCAATGGGCCACTTCCCATTTCTACTTGGACATCGAGCAGACACTTGGAACTCAAAACATCAGCTCCAATGCTGAGCTTGTGGTCTTCTCCCGAACCCGTCCTTCCTTTTTCATTTCCCTATCTCGGTGAGCGACACTACCCCCTTCCTACCCGGTCACCCAAGCTGGAAAGCGGGACCTCATCCCTAACGCCTCCCTCTCCCTAAACCCCCACATGCAATCCGTCCTCAAGTCCTGTCAGCTCTACCCTGCTCGCTCTCTCAGATCTGTCCACTTCTCTCCACTTCCACGGAGACTATGCCAGTGGAAGGCACTACCATCTCCTGCTTGGACGACAACATGAAACATTTCCCCAGCTTCCCTGCCCCCGTTCTTAGTCCTCCACGTGGCAGCCAATGGTCTTATTTATTTATTTTAAACATTTTGTGATTTTCTAATTATCCTTTTTTCTTTTTTTAAGATTTTATTTATTTATTTGAGAGAGAGAGAGCATGAGCAGGGAGAGCAGCAGAGGGGGAGGGAGAAGCAGGCTTCCCGCTGAGCATACAGCCCTATATGGGGTCCCTGGGACCCCTGGGATCACGACCCTGGTATCACGACCCCAGCCGAAGGCAGACGCTTAACCCACTGAGCCACCCAGGCGCCCACCAGTGGTCTTATTTAAAAACAAATCACCCAGGCGCCTGGGTGGCTCAGTGGGTTAAAGCCTCTGCCTTCAGCTCGGGTCATGATCTCAGGGTCCTGGGATCGAGCCCCGCATCCGGCTCTCTGCTCAGCAGGGAACCTGCTTCCCCCCCTCCTCTCTGCCTGCCTCTCTGCTGCTTGTGATCTCTCTCTCTCTGTCAAATAAATAAATACAATCTTAAAAAAAAATAAAAACAAATCATCTCTCAGGGTGCCTGGGTGGCTCAGTTGGTTAAGCGTCTTCCTTGGCTCGGGGTCATAATCCTGGCAGGGTGCTGGGATCGAGTCCTGCATCCGGCTCCTTGCTTAGCAGAGAGCCTGCTTTTCCCTCTGCCTGCTGCTCCCCCTGCTCACTGCCTTGTTCTGTCTCTCTGGCATATAAATAAACAAAATCGTAAAAAAAAAACAAAATACGGAAACAGACCATCTCTCAATAAGTGAATGGATAAACAGTGACCCAGCCATACGATGAAACAGTACTCAGCAATAAAAAAAGGAGTAAGTTATGGGGTACCTGGATGCCTCTGTCGGTTAAGTGTCTGACTCTTTTTTTTTTTTAGAGATTTTATTTATTTATTTGACAGAGAGAGAGAGCACAAGCGGGCAGAGGCAGAGGGAGAAGCAGGCTCCCCACTGAGCAAAGACCCTGGGATCATGACCTGAGCCAAAGGCAGCTGCTTATCCAACTGAGCCACCCGGGCGTCCCAAGTGTTTATCTCTTGATCTTAGCTCAGGTCTTGATGTCATGACTCAGATCATGAGTTTGAACTCCGCCTTGGAACTGACTTTGAAAAAAAAGAAAAGTGAGTAAGTTCTGGAAATAGATGGTGGTGGGGACACCTGGATGGCTCAATCAGTTAAGCGTTTGCCTTTGGCTCAGGTCACGATCTCAGGGTCCTGGGATCCAGCCCCACCTGTGGGGCTCCCTGCTCAGCGGGGAGTCGGCTTCTCCCTCTGCCTCTGCTCCCCCCACAACTCCTGCGCTCTCTTGCTCGCGCACGCGCGCGCACACACACACACACACACACTCTCTCTCTCTCTCTCTCTCAAATAAACAAATAAAAAAAAGAAATTGATGGTGATGATGGTTACACGACAATGTGAATATGCTTAATTTCACTGACCGGTACACTTTAGTAATGCTTAAAATGGTAAACTTTCTGTTATGTACATTTTACCCACTCCCTACACAAAAGAATAAGATACCAAACCACGAAAAAACAGGGGAGAACCTTAAGTGCATATTGTTAAGTGAAAGAAAATAGTCTGAAGAGGTTACGCACTATCCGATTCTACTTATATGACACTCGGGAAAGGGTGAGACTATGGGGACAGTGAAGAGATCCGTTGGGGGCGCAGGAGAGGGATAAAGAGATCAAGCACAGGGTATTCTTAGGGCAGTGAAACTGTTCTTCGTGATACTGTAGTGCTGAACTCCTGTCGTCACACATTTGTCAAAACTCAAACTATACAACATGAAGAGTGAACCTGAATTACGCCATGGACTTGAGTCAATCAAAAACCCCACAAAAACAAACACATCAAGTTTCATGACTCCTCTGTTTAGACTTTCCGAGGCCGGCCCCTCCAATCTGGCCTAGAAAGTTTGTCCCTCCTCCCCCCTGGCTTATTTCCAGTTGTTCCTTGGAGCTCAGTTTAACTGCCCTTCCTGAGAAGCTTTCCTTCATCCTCAGAGCAGAGCAGTCCCCTTCATTTTACCAGCCCCGTAGATTCTGTTCTTCAACTCGGCAGCACGTGCACATTTTAAGTGAGAGAGTTAACTGTATATATTTGGGTAATGGCTGTCTTGTAAGCCCCACAAAGGCAAAGATCTTGTCTGTCTTCATCACCCTCTTATCTCTAGTACTTGGCTAATGCCTTGTCCATAACAGAGCTCAGCAAATGCGTGGCTGGACACAGTTTCAAATAAAAGGTCATATATGATTCCATTGGTATGAAATATCCAGAATAGGTAAATCCATGGAGATAGAAAGCAGACAGCCTGTTGCCAGTGGCTGGGGGAAAGGAGAGAAGGAGGGACTGCCTAATAAGGATGGGGTGTCCTTTTGGGGGGATAAAAATGTCTTGGAAATTGATAGAGGTGGTGGTTGTACAACACTGTGAATATACTAAATGCTGCTAAACTCTATTTTATATTATATACACACACACACACACACACACACACACACATATATATATACTTAAGATTTTATTTATTTTTTATAGAGTGTGCCATTGATTGATTGACTGAGTGTGCCAGTGGCAGGAGGGGGAGAGGAAGAAAGAGAGAATCTCAAGCAGACCTCCTGCTGAGTTCTGAGCCACATGCAGGGTCTGGTCTCACCACCCTGAGATCGTGAACTGAGCCCAAATCATGAGTCAGGTGCTTAACCAAGGAGCCATCCAAGAGTCCCTGAACCATAGATTTTTAAAAGGTTCATTTTATGGGGCGCCTGGGTGGCTCAGTGGGTTAAAGCCTCTGCCTTCGGCTCAGGTCATGATCTCAGGGTCCTGGGATCGAGCCCCACATCGGGCTCTCTGCTCAGCGAGGAGTCTGCTTCCCCCTCTCCCTCTGCCTGCCTCTCTGCTTACTTGTGATCTCTCTCCTGTCAAATAATTAAATAAAATCTTAAAAAAAAAAAGGTTTATTTTATCTTGGGTGAACTCTATGTCAATTAAAAAAATAGTTTGTAGTATTAACCAGCATCTGTCTGCCTTTCTGCCTTTCTTCCTTTCTTCTTCTTCTTCTTCTTTTGGTATAAAGTCTCGTACTCCTTTACCTTTCTTGGGTTCAGACTCATACCTTTGGCCTTGGAGGTAGTTTTGACAGAAGAAATGCAGAAAGAATAAAAATTAATGTTAATTTTTTCCCCCTTAAAACTTTATTTTAGGGGCACCTGGGTCGCTCAGTCAGTTGAATTCTGCCTTTAGCTCAGATCATGATCTTGGGGTCCTGGGATTGAGTCCCGTGTCAAGCTCCCTGCTCAGCAGGAAGCCTGCTTGTCCCTCTGCCCCTCCCCCCACTTGTACTTTCTCTCAAATAAATAAATAACCTTTTTTTAAAAATAAATAACCTTTTTATTATAGAAAATTTTAAGTATATACAACTGTAGGAAAAAGAATATAATGAACCTCCAGGTACCCATCACCCAGCTTCAATAGTTAACAACCCATGAATAAATATTTTATTTTATTTTATTTTATTCTATTTTATTATAAACCCTCTCCTCTCTTGGGTTATTTGGATGCAAGTATCAAACATCATATCATTTCCTCGGTAAACACTTCCTTTTGCCTCTCTAAAAGAGAACTTAAACATGGAAACACAAAACCATTATCACCTAAAAAATCAACAACAAATTTTTAATATTATCAAATATCCAATCAGTGTCAAAATATACCCCACTATTGCCTAAGTTGAAAACATACGAGGCATTGCAACATGCATTGCATTGCCTGATATCTCGTAAGTCTCTTTTCAATCTATAGGTTTTCCCTCCCTCTCTCTTTTTAAAGTGGAATGTGTGGGAGTGAAAGAGGACTTGGAGAGAGTCTCCCTTTGTCTTCAATTTACTTATTGAAGAAATGAGGTATTTTTCTTGTGGCATTTCCCACATTCTGGATTTTGCTAATTGCATCCCTGTGGTATCACTTAATGGACTCCCTAACTCCTTTATTTCACATGACTAGCCTCTTGATAGCGTCAGGGCAAATTTTTTTTTTTTAGCAAAAATTCTTCATAGGTGATGTTGTATATCTCTATCAGGAGACCCCTCACATATTTGTCTTTCTTTCTGCGAAATTTCTAGTGACTGATGAGCATGGCCCAAGTCCATTGTTTTACTAAATGTTGCAAAATACAAAGTTCTAATTCCCAAAATTTTGTTTTCATTTATTAGCAGAAACACCTTTATCAGAGAAATTTTCTCTAACCAATTGTTTGGTTACGATGAGATTCAGTGCAGGATTCAGGAAAAAATGCTTAATTCTTTCCCTTCTTTTACCAATTTTCAAATGATGAGTTTGACATGTTAATATGTCTGTTCAAAGGAAATCCAGTGAGGTTTTCTTTTTCCTTTCCTTTTTTTTTTTTTTTGAGAATCAGTATTAATTTGTGGATTTTAAGCCTGTTTGATTGTTTGATTTTAAACCATATTGTTCCTCAAATTATCTCATCTTTGGCCGGTGAGAGTCTTTTCAAATTGGCTTCTGAGCCCTTTTGACAGCTAGGGCTTTTCAGTGGCTACGTTTTTAATTTTTATTTGTTTATTTTTAAAGATTTTATTTATTTGAGAGAGACAGAGATAGCAGCGGAGGTAGCGAGAGAAAGAGCACAAGTGGCGGGGGTGGATAAACAGACTTCCCTCTGAGCAGGGAGCCTGACAAGGGGCTTGATCCCAGGACTCTGGGATCATGACCTGAGCCAAAGGCAGATGCTTAACTGACCTAACTACTCAGGCATCTGGCGACAGCCTTTTTTTTTTTTTTTTAAGATTTTATTTATTTATTTATATGAGAGAGAGAGTGGGAGAGAGTACAAGAGGGGAGAAGGTCAGAGGGAGAAGCAGACTCCCCATGGAGCTGGGAGCCCGATGTGGGACTCCATCCGGGGACTCTGGGATCACAACCTGAGCCGAAGGCAGTTGCCTAACCAACTGAGCCACCTAGGCGCCCCTCGATAGCCATTTTTTAAAAAGAGATCTTGAATTCACACTGATATTTCCTTTTTCAATCTAGATGAGAATTTTTTTACTGAATTTCTCCCACTTTATATTTGTATTTATTTTCTTGCAAGCTATGAGTTTTGGTTTCTAATGGCAATAACATTAGATTTATTTGTTTAAACTCTGATATATAAAATAACAATTTTTATTATATTAACAACATGATAACAAAACATTTTAAGAATAAAACCTTTTCTTTTTAGGGGTGCCTGGGTGGTTCAGTGGGTTGAGGCCTCTGCCTTCGGCTCAGGTCATGATCTCGGGGTCTTGGGTTCAAGCCCCGCATCAGACTCTCTGCTCTGCAGGGAGCCTGCTTCCCCCTCTCTCTCTGCCTGCCTCTCTGCCTACTTGTGAGCTCTCTCTCTCTCTCTCTCTGTCAAATGAGTAAAAAAAAAAAAAAAAGAATAAAACCTTTTTTTTTTTTTTGGCTGTTCTTTGTGTCTTCTGAGTGTATCCCAATGGGAATAGACAATTAAATTACTGTGTGTAAAGTTATTTGAAATACTCCTCTAAGTGCTTTTACTAGGAATTTAATTCATAGTTTGATACATCTGTTTCATTTTGCTTTTAAGTTTTAGGGATTACTTTATTTAAAATTTAGTTTGACTTTAATAATTATGTAGAATATTTTTACCATTCCATAGCCAAGTCTTCAAAATAAGGTATATTCAAGGAAGTAGAGCTTCTCTACTTGTTCCCTCCA
>CM052811.1:104909058-104944980 GCA_028533885.1 Nasua narica | reverse complement strand
TGACCGTGCCACCTAGGCTTCTCTGGTAATCATTAAAAAAAGTTTTTTTCTTTAATTAAAAAATATATTTCTATCCTCCCTTTCTTACATAATTTGTAGCATATCATACACTTCTTTTATTAATTACAATGTATTCTGAAGTTCACTCTATGACAGTGTATAGAGATAACTGTCATTCCTTTGTACAGCCACAAAGTATTTCTTGTGTGAATTTATGATTTTATGATTTCTTGTGTGAATTTATGATTTTATAAATCACTATGATTTATTTGCCTACTCCCCGTTGATAAGCATGTTGGTAGTTCCTAAATATTTGTTATTACAAAGAGTGCTATAACAAAAGGGATAAATTCCCAGAAGTAGTGTTGTTGGGTAAGTATATCCAGAACATTGGTTTTAAAGTCCTAGCCCGGGAATACTTCCTGTATGAGCTTTCTACACTACCTGTCTATGCCTCAGTTTCTCACCTGCAAAATAGGAATGATAACAGTATTTACCTTCGAGATTGCTGGGAAGACGCTTTGAAGTGCTTAGAATGTGCCTGGTACGTAGGAGGTGTTCAATCACCCTTAACAAGGGATAGGAAGTACCAAAATGTGTGGGGAGGTGGGAACAATTGGGTTAGATGCTGGGATACATTGGGGAGAAGGGATTCTGTACCTGCCTCTCCTGTCCCTGCAATAGTGGTAGGGAGAGTAGAACTCGGAGACGAAGTCTGGAGATTAAAGAAGGGATTGAATGAATGCAACATGGGCTGATGGGTGGATGCCAGAGTGGATGGGGGCCTTGCAGGCCCCCACTCCTAGGGCTTGGGTGGCACCTACATACTCTGTCCCGCCCTGAGACCGAGATATACTCTAAGAGAAAGGAGGGAGGAAGTCCTCACTTGAGTGCATTTAGCCTAAATGGGTACTTGGGATAGCCATTACCTTCAATTATAGAGAAATATTTTACATATATTGTTTCCGTTCATGGTGAAATTAAAACCCATTACAACAGTTATCGACTAAGAGCTTGAGGCACAAGAGAGTCGAATGTGAGAATGAAATCAGAGGGCAGGAGAAAAGATGGCTTTGCTTATCTTACACCAAGTCTAGAGCTATGCTAGCCAGTATAGTAGCTACTGGTCTGTGTGGCTAGCGGCTACCATGCTGGAGAGCCTCGCTATCGATCATCTCCATCATTGGAGAAAGTTCATGGTTGGACAGTGCTGGCTTACTCTAACCCCCATGGAGCACCATGTGCAAATGTGATTGGCCAGGCATGGGGCAGTAGAATGAAGACCCTAGTGCTGGAGGCCCCATGCTAGTACCCTCATCTCTGGTGCCCAAACTGGTCACCTAAAGGTCCAGGGTAGCTGCCTGCATCTTTGAGGCCGTCCAAGGCTGTGTCTCAGGCTCTCCCACTCTCCTCCCTCTTCAGGGAGCATCTGCCTACAGCTCCAGCTCTTTATCCCCCCCCCCCAGCCTGTTTCCCCCAAAGTCATGTCTTGCCTCGTTCCCCAGGTCTCCTCCCCAGGATCCTACCAGGCCCCAAGCCAGCTGGTCTGTTTGCCTTTATCATCTGCCAAGGAAGGCTGGATTCGAGTGGCTTAGAGACTGCCGGGAGGTGGAGGCGGCCAGGGCACCCCCAGCTGGCTCATACTTAATCTCTGCTAGCTCATATTTCCTGTTCCTGTAGCCCTATCGAGGGGTGGTTTGGAAGCCTGTCTCTTCCCTCCCCCACCATGTTTACTTTTGAAAAAGGGGAAGTGGAAGTGCGCTGGGGTCCGTGAGCTAGGCTGACAGCACTATTCTCCTGCAGCCCTCAGCCCTGAAACCTCCAGCTCTCAGTTCCATTCCGGTGCCCATAGTCACCCCACTCATAGACCTGTCAGAGCCTTCCCCCAGAATCGCAGACTCGGGGTGTTCGGTGCCCAGGACCAGAGGAAGCCCCCTGCTCTGGTCTGCTTGGTTCCACAGGAAACCACTGGAACCACTTCCATTCAACAAGTATCGATGGATCATCTACTTGGGGCCAGACCCTGAGAACACCAGGGTCTATTGGACAGATGAGGCCGTGCCCCTTTGGACATGTATCTTGGTGGGAAAGACACACAACCACCAAGAAAAGAAGGGGATGGAAATCACAGCAGAGGAGCTGGCTGGCGGGTGGATGGTGAAACCAGGAGCTCTTCTGGACGCGGAGGGCGCTGTGGATTCTGGGCTGGGAGCTGCATTCAGAGAGACCAGGGAAGGAGAGAGGAGGTGTATCCCGTGAGCTCTGGGATAATAGGACCATGGCCCATTTGCTCTCCTTGAATCCTCAATGCCTGGCCCAGAGCAGGAGCTCAATAAGAGTGAGTGAATGTGTGAATGAATGAATGAATGAATGAGTGAATGAATGAAATAATGTTGACTGAGGTAGGGGACAAAGCTGGGGGCTTCCGAGCTGGCCTTGCGTCTGTGGTCCCCTCTACTGCTGCCCACTGTGGTTCCATAGGACCTGGATCTCAGGCCCAGACTGGCCAGCTCTGCTCAACTTGGATTCATTCCCTGGTGTTTCCCAGTCATTCCCTGCCCTGCGGCCTCCAACCTCGCCCAGCTCAGGGTCCTTTATGGGTCCAGGCAGCCCTGCCGAGCCTGGTCTCCTCATTTAGCAATTTGTCGAGTGGAGACATCCAGTGGTCGGACCCTGGAATGGCAGCGGCCAAGCGGGAGGCAGGGAGTGAGGCCTCCAGCAAGGATGAACCCGGATTCAGCCACAGGTGGGACTTGACCCTGCGTCCACACTAAACCTTATCGCAGCTGAGCCTAGATGTCAGCCCTAAATGTGCTCTAATCTCGGTCACAGACTGAGGCCCCCTCCCCCCAAAAAAGCACCCCTGATTTTAAATTTGTGCTATAATGACATGATACCACTTTAAAAAATACTCTTATTCAAGTGTAACATACATTGAGAAAAGTGCCCATATCATAAGAATTTTCACAAACAAAGCCCATCCATGTATCTGAACACTCACTCTCAGACTCCGAGAGGCTCTCACACTCCCTTCTGTCACTACTTCCCAAGGTTACCCACTCTCCTGACTTCCAGCAGGGTATCTTCGCTTTGTCAGCTTATACATTTCCGTGTACTTGAAATCACACAGTATACACTTTCTGGTTTCTGGTTTCTTTTGCTCAACATCATGTTGGTGAAATGCATCCATATTTCCATGTGTGGTTATTGAAAGTTCAAACACATCCGTGTGTAGTGTTTCCCAAGCCCACTGAGAATGAAGCCAAGGGGACTGAACCCAAGTCTGATCAAGCCTCTGCCAACTTGCGGGAAGCACTGAGGCAAAAATTCATACATCTCCCAAACTCATAAAGGACCTCCTCTATGACTTCACTGCGTGTTCTCAGCAACCCTTCCCTAAATAGGTGTTTGTTTTGTAGCACTTCATCTCAGAGGATGGACCAGGAAACACTGTTTTTACTAAACGGGGCTTTGGCTTCCTGCTGTGGACCTTCATCAAGAACAGTTATAAGAAACAGCTCTAGGAAACTGATTGTTACATTTACTCTCAGGATCCTGCCAAGGACAGTGTTCATTTTGTCCACAGTGGCCTCTCCATGAGAACTCCAGAATAATGTTCTTCCCCATTTTAGTAAGAGGAATAGGCATTTTCCTTGGTGGTGGGGGGGCGACTTTGCATTTAGCAGACAGGTCTCATGAGTCATAGGATGGATCTTGTTTCTCTTTTCACAATGGTTGCTAGGAAGCTCACAGTCAGATCTGTGGTCCATGACTTCTGAGTGCCTGGGACTCTAAGCTGTGTTGTCTGCACTAACCTCACTCCAGAGTTGCTCTTAGTTTTCCTTCTCCCATTTCCCTTTTGTCCCTATTTCTTCACTTTCCTATTTTTTACCTTTTTACTCTTGAATTGTCAGTTCTTAAGGGACATGGTGGGGACTGCCTTTGAGAATTAAATGCAGGGGTCAGCCCAGCCTGTTTGGAGCAGAGTACAAGGCTTCCAGGTGGAGACACGACAGTTTCCAGGCACAACACTTGGTTGTAACCTGAGTCTGAGTCCATAGAGGGGGCCTCCATTCCCCAGCATGGCCTTCTCTCCACACGCTGACCTTCCTATGTATGTGTCACCTACAAGCAAAGGCAACAATCAACCTGTCACTTGAACAAGGGGAGATTTATGACTTGCGACTGAAAGAACCGTTTTTTTTTTTTACAGGAGGGATACTTGATTGGTTCTCAGCTGCAGTGGCTTTCACAGTCCCAGGGCTGGAGGGTCTCCTGAGCACCTCTGTTTCGTTGTTCCTTCACCGCCTCTGTGACTTGGAGTCCCGAGCCAGAGCCAGCAAGTCAGATGAAGTGGGACAGGGATCAAGGACCCCGTGCACTCCAGCACCTTCTTTGGGTCTGGGTTATATTTTCTGCAGAGCTGGAAAGCAGCATCTCAGAATGGTCCCCAGGCCGTCCCTTCTTTGGGCCATCTCAGTTGGTAAAGAACTGATGTTTCTAACCAAAAGTGAGCGAAGAGGTGTGGCGAAGTCTTTCACAGCCTGGACATCCCCCGGCAGGTGAAAACTGATACGAGGGTTCACTGTCCTTTACTCTTGTCTCCTGGCTCGTGTCACAGATGAATGTTGGGACCACAGGAGTGAGCGAAATGTGTTATTCAAACTCTAGAGGGATCCAAATAGAGGATTCACCCCCTGGCCCTTTTTAAATCTGTTGGTGGGACATTTTACCGACATTTCTTTCAATTGAGATGCTGGGCTTTTTTTTTTTTTTTAAAGATTTTATTTATTTATTTGATAGAGAGGAGAGAGATCACAAGTAGACAGAGAGGCAGGTAGAGAGAGAGGGGGAAGCAGGCTCCCCGCTGAGCAGAGAGCCTGATGTGGAGCTCGATCCCAGGACCCTGAGATCATGACCTGGACCGAACGCAGAGGCTTTAACCCACTGAGTCACCCAGGCGCCCCAGGCGCCCCAGGACTTTTGTGACTAAGTGAAGGATTTTGAGATGGGAATCCTATCCTGGATTGTCTGGGTGGGCCCAACGTCATCGAAAGGTTCTGATGAGAGAAAGAGCGTCAAAGTGGGAGAAGGGGATGTGAAGACGGGAATCAGACCACGTGTTGTGATCGCAGGCTCAGAGATGGACGAGGGCCACGAGCCACAGAGGGGGCGCAGCTGCTAGACACAAGGAAGGGATTCTCCCTTTCAGGTTCCAGAAGGAATGCGGTTCTGTGGACACCTTGATTTGAGCTCAGGTCTGACTCGCAGAACTATAAGATCCTAGGTGTTGTTTAAGTTGATATGGAAAACTAATAGGACCCCAAACACGCCCATGCATATTCTTGTGTGTGCGTGTACGCACGCGTGCACATGGGCCGGTGTGTGTTTGCACAGGCACACACACACGGTCAGCCTCTGCAATATGTCTTGTGGACGTTTCCTCCTCCGGTCAAGTATATTCAGCCTTAGGAAGAAAGGAGGTGCCCCAGGGCTGGGGTGGGTCTGGCAGAGGCCATCCGGGCACATTCTAAGGAGAAGGGGTCAGAGCCAACTGGCTTCAGTTACCTCGGAGCTGCTGGTCGGGACAGCTCTGATGGCGTGGATTTGGCCATCCCATTGAGCATCTTCTTCCGGCTCTGATTTGGTGGGTGGGGGGCTGCTCACGGGGAAAATATATGCTGGGGTGGCCTGTCCCTAACGCTCACGGCACATTCCAGGCAGGCCCTCCGGGTCCGCCTGGGCTGTGTTCTGACCATCATAGCAAACGTTTATGAGACCTTGCTACGTGCCAGCACTTTGCGTGGGGCCATCTCCTGGGAGTCTCCCCAGAGCTCTGAGAGCGGGCTCTGCTCAACCCTGGGCTGTCGGGGTGGACCTCGGCGTGACCAGAGGGTCCTGGGATTGGATCACTCAGTCGTGGCTTGCCGCTGGAAGGGCCCTGGGTGCCGGCACGAATGCTCCAGGCCAGGAGCACATCCAGTCCCATCTCTCTTTCCTGATTTCTCCAGTCCCCAGTCCTGAAAGTTGTCTCAAGTCCTTCCGGAGCAACGCGGGGATAAATAAATACACGGCTAATTTAAAAATCTGACCCCTCGCTGGCCACAAACTTAATCCTAACTTCATACCAAACTGGCTCTCTCTGCCTCCTGACCCTTAACCCTGGCCCCATACTGACCGCAGATCCCATACTGGCTCTATCCTAACCTTAAACCAACCCCTCTCATTTTACGGGAATGATTTACTGAAGACTTAGGACGGGCCAGATACTAGTCTAAGGGTTTTACGTTCTTAAGCTGATCCAATCCTCGCACCGACCCCCGGGGTAGGCCTTAGCAGAACTCCCATTTTCAGGAAAAGATGGTTTGTTTAAAAGTATTAGTTGAGCCTTGGATTCTGTGTGAAATACATAAAAAGGGATATGTCAAATTCATTCATTCATTCACTCACTCATCCATTCAATAAACATGTATTGCACTCCTTTCTTTCTAAATTTTTGAGGAGGGATAGGCAGAGGGAGAGAGAATCTCATGCAGACCCCACACTCAGCACAGAGTCGGACCTCACATCCTTGAGATCATGACCTGAGAAGCCAAGAGTTGGATGCTTAACTGACTGAGCCACCCAGGTGCCCCTCCTCTCGCTTTCTAGGACACCCGTCGCTGAATGCCTGGGATACCAGAAGCCCTGGCAGATAAGGGCGGGGCTTTATCTTGCAGAGCTGAAGGCAGTTTCTTGTTCTCCTCCCCCCTCCCCTGGCTAACCCCCCCACCCTGGTGCACCCCTCCCCGGATGAGGTATCAAGGAGAGGTCAAGCTGACCTCTTAGTTTCAGGCTGGGATCTTTCGCAGACCCTCCCTCCTCTCCACGGGACAGAATAACCCGGGAGGGGTTGAGAAACAGAAGTGAAACTTCATCAGATGGTCAGGTTCAGTCCAGTCCATTTCCCTCTTGGGAGACTGGAGCGAGTCAGAGAGGGCCCTGCAAAAGAGAGGGGCCCTGGGGCACCCTGAGGAGGCTGTCCCAGGAGAGGTGCCAAGACCAGCATAATTCCCATACCTACCCCCACCCTGGCTTGCTCTGTGCAGGAGGGAGGAGCCTCCAGGCGACTGTTTTCCTCTGTTGTTTGCAATCAGCTCAGCAGGGGTCTGGGACTGTTTGTTAATGCACAGGTGAAACTGGCTGGGGTTTGGAGCCCAGCTGGGCTTCTTGGCAACTCTGTGGCCTTTGGCAACCCTCTTTCCTCTCTGAGTTTTCCCTTTGTATCCATCAAAAGAGAACAGGGAGACCTTCTAGGGCTGTTCATTCAGTCAATTCGGTCTTTATTTTCAAGAGTTTATTTATTGATTGATGAGAGACAGAGTGAGAGGCAGGGGCAGAGGGAGAAGCAGGCTCCCCGTGGCACAGGAAGCCTGATGTGGGACTTGATCCCAGAACCCCGGGATCATCGCCGGAGCTGAAGGCAGACGCTTAAGCGACTAAGCCACCCAGGAGCTCCTCCCCTTTTAAATTCTTTCTTGTAAAGCAAACATGGGCGCAGAAAATCACACAAAACAAATGTATAGTTTAATGAGATACCTCATGGCAAATATCTTTGTAACCAAGACCAAAGTTAGTAAATAGAACTTTGCAAGCACTCCCTTTCCCAACTCCCTCCAGGTGCCCCTTCCCCATCTGAGCCCTTTCATCAACCCCCACACACCCAATTAACTAGTAACCTGACTTTGTAATGATTTTCTTGTAATACTTTATCACCTAAGTGTGTATCCTTAGATACTATTGTTTAAACCTCCCCTTTTAAAAAGACAACTGGGGCTCCTGGGTGGCTCAGTCCATCAAGCACCCAGTTCTTGGTTTCAGTTCAAGTCGGGATCTGGGGGTTATGGGACTGGCCTCGCATTGGGCTCCGTGCTCAGTGGGGGTGGGGGGCTGCTTGAGATTCTCTCCCTCTGCCCCTCCCTCCACTCACATGCACGCATGTGTGTGCGCTCTCTCGCAAATAAATACATCTCTAAAAAGAAGAAAAAAGCAAACGCTACATCTTTAAGGTCTCTTTTAATCCACAGGTCACCCTTTCCTTTTTTTCCCTCTTGTTCCTTACAAGCTATTTGTTGAAGGACTTCCGTCTGACTTGTAGAGTTTCCCACAGCCTGGATTTTATTGACTTTGTCCTCACTGTGTAGTTCACCTCCATCCTCTGTGCTTTCTGCAAGTTGGCGGTTGGGTCCAGAGGCTTGATCAGACTCACGTTCAGTCCCTTTGGCTGCATTGTCAGTGGCCTTGCATTCTTTCCTCTGTCGGTACATAACGTTGGGGGGGTTTTGGCAGGTGTTGATGCTTATTATCAGTTAGTCCTTTCATGGAGGGTTGCAAGTGGCAACATTCCAATCTCATCCTTTCTTTTTCATCTATCCGTTGGAAAGGGACTGTTGGAAAGGAGACACTTGCCCTCATTTACTCTTTGTTACTCTGAGTATGGTTCAGAGGGGACACGAGGCAGGGCACGTGCTGCATTCTTTCCCTATTTCACCAGTTTTCAAGAGCACGAATTGGTTCTTTATCATTCTCTAAAGGAAACCGGTTGATTTCTTTTCAATATCATTATGAATTCTAGGACTTAAACCCACTTGAGGGTTATAATCAACCGCAAGTATTGTTCTTTTTGAAGCTAATGCTCCCATTCCATTGTATCATGCCAGTGAGAGCCTCTTCAAGTTGGCTCTTGAGTCCTTTCAAAATAACCCAATCGTCTCTGACAGCTGCCTTGCTTCCTGTACGACAGGAAGTACCGACTCATCTCATACATTTTCTGCTCCAGACCTAGAACCAGCGTTTTCTCCAAGAAGGCCTTTTATTGTTATTTTAAAAATGGAAAAAGGTATTTCACAACCACTCTCTGGGTGTTAGAGATACACACTGCTCATGGTTCTGTTATGAAGAAATACATTTTATCACACACACCCGTCAGCCACAAACCAAGAGGACGGACCCTGTGATAATTCCAGTTCACGTTTAGGATTTTTACTGAATGTCTTTTGCATTACACGTCTCCTTTCTTCCATCCTGAGAATTGGGCTCTCAGAGGCGTAGGGGATAATAGAATTAGAGTATCTCATAATTACTTATTTGCTTTATCCTATATTACACACACAATAGTCTCAAAATTACAAAAGTAGTATCACCATGAACATAATTACTGGGACCAGCTAAAAACATTTTTTCTTGGTCTATGCTTTCTGTATTTTTTTTAAAGATTTGTTTATTTATTTTAAAGAGAGAGGGAGAGCGGGGGAAGGGACAGAAGGAGAGAATCATCAAGCAGGTACCTTGCTGAGCATGGAGACTGACCTCAGGACTCTGAGATCATGACCTGAGCTGAAGGCAGTTGATTATCGGGCTGAGACACCTGGGTGGCAACTGACTTTTGATTTTGGCTTGGGTCATGATCTCAGGGTCTTGGTTTCAGAGTTGTGAGATCGAGGCTTGCATGAGTCCCGCATGGAGCCCTGCATGGGGCTCTTCATTCAGTGGGGAGTCTGCATTCCCCTCTGCCCCTCTCCTTGCTTGTCCTCTCTCTCTCTCTCTCTCCCCTCTTTCAAATAAATAAATAAAATCTTAAAAAAAAAGAGAAAGGCTCATGAGAACAATATAGTGAGTCTGTAACAATTTATCTGAGTCTATTATATTTATAAGTCAGTTTTGATGGACATAAAATGCTTCACTTACATTTTCCTGTTTTGAGTATCTTAAGTACGTTACTTCATTTTCTCTTGGCATAAAGCCTTACTCTTGAAAAACCTGACAACAGTCTAATTTATTTTCCCTATCAGTTATTAACAGTAGTATTTTTGCCTAGATGACTGAAGGATCTTTATCTCTTTCCTCAAAGAACCATAAGTTTATTAAAATGTCTTGAATATGTCTGATTATTTTCAGTTGGCATTTTCCGGTATGCAGTATTTTCTTCCAAGATGTAATTTCAATTTTTGAACATTTTGGTAAGTTTTCTTGAATTATAGTTTTTAGTATCTGTTCTGGTCTCTTGCTTTGATTTTCTTTTCAGGGACTCATTATTTGTGTGTTGGAACTTCTTTGCCTGATATCAGTATTTGTTCTTTTCTCTCAAATATTTTAAAATATCTCTTTCTTCATTTCTTGTTGATTCGAAGTATTCTCCCATTTCACCCTGTAAAGGAAATTATCTTAAGGTTGAGTTAGTTTGCTCTTGTGTTCTATTTTAGACTTAGTTTCTAAAAAGATTTATTTCCTTGTATTTGGAATTCTTTCTTGACTTTTGCCACTTCATAAGATTTTTCTAATTCTGTTTTATGTTGTTCTTTCATCTCTTGCATAACTAAAAAATGTCTTTTAGGTCATTTTGAAATAGAAGGTCACGGTTTTTATCTGTCCTCAGGCCATGTCTTACTGGAATGCATTTAGTCTTTGTAGAGATGCCATTTTGTTCCTGATTCTTCTTCGGCTTCAACTCAATTTGTATGGGATCTGACCTCAAGGCTCTTCTGTTGTTCGATCCAGGTTTAGTCTTCCTAAACCTGAAGATGTTCAGGCCAGCACTTCTAATCCCATGAGCTCCCTCTCTTGTTTTTACGTGGTATACACAGATGTGATGGCTGGCATTTTGAAGTTTCTGGCTCAATCTCCTTCTGCCACTTCTATCTAGATTTTCTTCCTTTCTCTTGATTGTCTTGATTGATCCTCCTCTATTTTGATCCCACTCCAAGTAATTTGCCCTCAGTAGGGGACCCTGTCCTGGAAGGGAACCAAGTGGGTCAGCTTGTAGGACCGAAGAGCTCCAGCCCCTCAGTCCTTCCAGAGGACTCTTGTCCTCACCTGCTATGGGATAGGGCAAGACCCTTCACAGTCCTGGTTGCTTTTCTCAGATTGTCTTTTCATGCTCTTCTTGGGCTCATCAGATACCCCCTTGCTCCCCTCTGCTGGCCAGCAGATAGGGTGCCAAAGGCTAGAGGCCAACCCTGGAACGTCCCCTCGCCCCCGGGGGACTCTTGATAACCTGCAGGTGGCTACCGGAGGTTGTGCTCCCCCATTCATCTTTTGGTGTTCATGGGGACACCTTTGCCACCTAATTTTGGAGCAAATGTCTGTGGTTTTTGCTTTTCCTAGTTTGCCCTGCTTCTTTCTTTATTCGAGTAGGCTCCACGCCCGACGTGGGGCTTGAACTCACAGCACTGAGACCAAGAGCCGCATGCTCCACTCACGGAATCAGCCAGACACTCCTGCTTGCTTATTTTCACGTGGGAATTTGGAGAGATTCAAAAATCATCCCGGCTTTGCTCCTCTCTCCCCAGCCAGTTCACTATTTTTAATGGCAGGTTGCCTGCCGGGCCACGGGGAAGATGAGATGGAATAAATGTGTTATAACAGTATGTAAGGTACCTGCTATCTTAAGTGTCCTGTAGACTAGCTGCCCCTCTCTTCTGCTGTCCTGTGACCAAGACATTCAACTTGTGCAGGCTTGGTCTCTGGTTCTGGTGCCGGGTTCCGGGGATGGGGCCTGAGGTAGTGCAGGCCCTCAGGCAGGTTGTCTGAGGCTAGGTGACGCCCTGGGCTTTGTGGCCTTGCTTTACCCTGCCGGGACTCCTCCGGGCATGTCCTCCCAGAGGGGGTTTTGGAGAAAAGAGGAGGAAGACCTCTCCACCTGCCACCCCCACACCCCATACAAGGGATGGCCCAGGGGACTGAGAAGTCGGCTGTGGGCCTGCCACGCCATCTGCTGGTCATTTGTTTAATTGCAGCGAAAAGCCGCTTTTGACTTCAGCCTAGCGAGAGTCCTGACCAACCCCCAATCCTAGCCCATAAGGGAGGTTAATCCTTTCTTCCCCTAGATGAAAAGGAAGTATTTATGTTAACATAATGACAATAAAGGGAAATGAAATGAAAGGGAAATAAAATGAAAAAGGAACATGTGCAAAAATGAATTTTTGCACATGTTCCTACCGCCTAGACAAGCATGACTTAAAAAAAAAACAAACCAAAATAAACTCTCCATAAATGAAAGTGGTTATTTATTCTATGGGCTGGGCTGATGCGTCCTGCCCTTCTGGTTCCTGAGAGGGGGTCCAGGGACCCTGGGTGGTTACACAGAAAGGCACCATGCGGAGAAGGAGCTCAGCTTCTGCAGCCCGAAAGACTTGGGCTTGAACCCTATTTTGCCAGTCACGGGCTGGGAGGGGTGGGCAAGTTAATTCACCTGTGTTTTTGAATCCACACATGCTTATTGTGACTACGCCCTCTGCCCCCACACCCCCCAAATACAGGTCCACGTCCTAATCTCTGGGACCCGTGAATATGTTATCTCTCACGGAAAAAAGAACTTTGCAGATGTGCTTAAGGGTACAGATCTTGAGATTGGGACACAATCCTAAATTATCCTGAGCGGGGCAATCTCATCGCACGAGTCCTTGAAAGCTGAGACTTTCCTGGCTTCAGTCAGGGCCATGGAACGTGGCTGGCTCTGAAGATGGAGGAAAGGCTCAAGGCATCCAGGCTCCTGAGTGCCCTCTAGAGGCTGGAAGGGGCAAGGAAACCGGCTCTCCCCTGGAGCCTCCAGAAGTGATCCTGCCACACCTCGATTTCAGCCCATGGGACCTGTGTTGGACTCCTGACCTCCAGGACTGTAAGACAATAACATTGTGTTGTCGCAGCCACTAAGTTCGTGGTAATTCGGGAATGAATACACTGTAATGTGGGGGTAGTTACAGTGCCCACTCGGAAGGCTGGTAGGGAGAATGAGATGAGATCACTGGGGGAAGTATGGGATCTCTTCTGGGAAGATAGCTGTTTATTCTTTTCCTTATTCCACAGTTACTTTCTGAGCACCTACTATGCACGAGCCACCGTGCTCAGTTCAGGGCTTATGGGGGCGAACACGGCACCTTCTTTCACGGAGCGTCATGGCGAAGAGGGCACAGGGCAGTAAAAGATCGCTCGAGCACACATGGCATGGAATTAGAACCCCAGGCGTGCGATGAAGGGAGACCTCGGGCTTCCAGCCACTCTCTCCAGCTTGTGGCTGGTCCTCCCTGATCTTTCCATACGGTCCGGTCTGCCTGACTGGGGAAGGGGGTGACAAGGGCCAGAAGCGAGGCCAGAGACAGTGTCCCAGTGGCCATCAGATGTCTCTGTGCTGGTTCAGAGATGGAGAGCCTCACGTGGGGCCCTGCTATGCTGGGCATAGGGTGTAGGGGGGTCTGAGGCCAATGAAATCAGGGCTGCCTGGAATAGTGGGCAGAGAAGAAGGCAGGCCTTGGGATGTGGCCACTGACCTCTAGGCTTCTATCTGCCTCCCCGGGGCTGGACTGCCAGGTCCCACAATAGACACAGGGAAGACTACCACTGTTCGTGGGAGGGAAGTTGAGCCAGGTTCAGGCCTTAGGGCCCCAGGTAAAGGGACAAAATCTGGGGCAAGGGAGTAGGGATCGTTTGTTGGGCTCTGGAAGTCCTCTCTCTGCTTCACACTGGTGTGAACCTCCTCATGTTGCCTCCTGGGTTTTCCTGGGATGTCCTGTAGCTTCCAAAGTGTCCACTGCTTCCAAAGTGATGGGACAGAACAGGCTCCTTTGGAACAGACTCTTAGGGACGCAGGAGATTCTCTGTGTGTCAGCTGACTGCAGGATCTTATCCAGCTAAAGGGTTTTTGTGATGGTGCCAGGAGGACCCAGAATGAATGACCCAGCGGAGATAGGCAGTGGAACCACAAGGCATGGTCTGGATGCAGGTCTGAGTCCCAGTGGACCCCCAGCCTGGGAGAGACCCGGGCCAGGAACTGTGCTTCCACCTGGTGGCAGATTTTGAAACTGCCTCTGGATCAGATGCCCTGGCCCCTGGGGTGTGACTTTGTGTTCAGCCTTGCTCTACTGAGTTGAGCTGAGCTCCTGACAGAGTAGACAGTAGAGTGCCCAGTAAATGAATCTGGTAGAGAAGGTGGTAAGACCTAACCACAGAATCTCTTTTACCCTTCACTAGTCTAATATTGTCCAAGTTTCATCACAGCTCTGAGAATCAGGGGCAATTGCAGAAAAGGGGCTGTCACCCCTCATCCCTGGACCCTCAACCCCTTGCTTCCCACCACCATGGTCTCAAGGGCTCCCTCACACCTGACACTCTAGAAACCTCCAATATGGAGTTTATGCATGCAGTTGGAGCCATGCATAAGGGACCTCAACCTGATGGGGATCAACGGGAAACATGGTGCTGCTTAACTCAGGTTTCCCATGGACCTGATCACAGATTGGGCACTGTGCAAAGGCTTGAATGGCAGCATGAGCCCTCCTCCCAGGCACCACCCATCTTTAGGTGTTACACCATGGGCAGGCCACATGGTACAGCTACCGTAGGGGGCGGGGAAGTGAGGGGGCAGGGGGTGTGGGGGAGGAGAAATATTCCCAACCCCTGAAAAACTGAAAGCTATAGTACGCAGCTGAAATCATGAACTCGGGTTTGGAATGGTTGGCTTGTTTATGAAACAAGTGACTTAAAAACAATTATCTGAAACCCATTAAGTGTGTCTCCAAGCAGTTGTCTGTCTCGGACAAATTATAGAAGGGAAGGGAAGAAAGAACGAGGTCTATAGAAACTCGGGAAACATCTTGGCCAATGTTTTCCAGAACCTTAACTTGGCTTCAGCCCGGGTAAATGAAGTAGTAAATGAATTTGTTTTCATATAAATTTTTCATTAGTAGAAACGTGTTTTCTCCTCACTCCCATCAAAGTGATGTTGAAATGTCTTTGAAAGAATACGGTCACATACCCCAGGGGAGCTCAAACATGCATGCACTTTGAGACGCCTGCCCTTGGAGGATGTTGGCTGTTTGTAGGAGTGAACATTTGGAAACTACTCAAGGGTCATGAGCAGGATGTGGATAGAAACATTGGGATGCATGTGGCCGATGTCAATGGTATGACAGCCTCCTTAATTGAAGCAAATGGTTCTGACACATCTGAGGAGGAATCAGGAGTTACAAAGTTGCACAAGCATATATTCAGTATATTAGCTACTGGTTGATATATGTATAGCAAAAAGTGAAAACGTGGGTGTGTGACACATTGGTTTGCCATGATAAAAAATGAATACCTCTCTACTTGGGTAAGGCCTGGCCACCTTCCAGATCTTGGCTCCATACCTCGATTATCCAGGAAAGACTCCCCAGACCCCCAGGCCAGGCAGGCACCCAGATGTGTGGTCTCAGAACCCGTACCTGTCCCTCACATCTTTTGTTACTGCTGTGTGTTTATATGCGTGATCATTTGATTAACATTCATCTCCCCCACAAAGTTCATTCAGGGAGGGACCCTGGCCACCTTCCTCACCGTGGCATCCCCGGTACTTAGCCCAGCACCAAGGGCATGGAGAGCCCCTAAGAAATGAGTTTGTGATTTCTCTTCTGCAGTGAGGCTATAAGCTTAATGACACCGGGATGGGGGGAGAATGTCTGTGTTCTTTCTCCCTGACTCTCCTGAGGCTTAGCAATTGGGGGAAGGCTGTACATGTAAGGCTCAAATCCTGGCTCGGCCACTTGCTAGCTGTGTGACTTTGGGGAAGTAACTTTGTGTCTCTGGGCCTCAGTCTCTGGGCCTCAGTGTCTTCATCTGTAAAAAGGATAACAATCCCGTCTTCGGAGCGTTGTCAGAAGTCAATGACATGAAAACAATTCATCGAGGTGTGGGCGGTGGGGTGGGGGGTTTGGGGCAGCCTGAAATGCTTTGCCCTTCAGGGCCCGCTGGGCCATCCCCCATGCCACCACCAGGTGGCGCTGTGATCATTCCCAAAGGCGCTGCTCAGCCCAACAGCTCTCCAAGCTTCCAAGTGGTCTCCGGCCTCCGCCCCATGGGGAAGGAGTCCTGTTTCTAGGTTTCAAAGTGGCCATCCAGACCTTGCTGTAACCTTTCAGTGCTGAGGAGCTCACCGTCCCCAGGCTGGAGACCCTGACAGGGTGGGTCCCTGAAAGCCCCTGTCCT
This sequence comes from Nasua narica, assembly GCA_028533885.1. NCBI lineage: Eukaryota > Metazoa > Chordata > Mammalia > Carnivora > Procyonidae > Nasua > Nasua narica. The sequence continues at coordinate 104,928,984 of CM052811.1, read as the reverse complement.
CTGGATCAGGGCTGCCAGAATTAAGAGGACCAGATAAGGGTGGAGACCAGGGTGAAACCAATCAGATGCGGGGTAGGGGGTGCAAAGTTGAAGGAGGGGCTCACAGGCTTGTGCACGTGTGGCGTCTGACCCCCACTGGTGGCCTCATAAGGACAGCTCGGGGCGTGCTGCGGGCCTTAGTGCCCACCCTCTGTTCATCCACCGTATAGAGAGCGAGCCTCACGAGATCCCAGGCTGCAGTGACTCTTGTGCTTTTCTGAAGAGCCTTAGCTGATAAGAACCATCATTATTGTCACTTTCAGGTAAGATCGACATAGAGACACATTAAACCTGCACGTAGAACATGGCCAAGCTGGGACCTGAGCCCTGGTTGTTTGCCTCTGGATATCGCCTCTTGCCCAGCACCTTGCCTGCTGTGTAACCCGTCATCCCTCCCTCCGTGAGAGCCCCCTTCCGTCCACCATGTATTTATTGATCAGTGTCTCTGTCCCAGCACCGTGCAGTGGGGCCCGGAGGGGAGCGAGGCCAGACCCTGCCCCTGTGGACTTTATAGGCTGTCAAGTTGAGTCCCTTGTCCCTAGGACTTCGCTCAACCTTGGAGGATGAGTTCGAGAGCCCTGGCTTCGTCCCCATTCTTTGGGTTTTGGGGAGCAGGGTATGACTCAAACCTATGGCTGGGCACATAGGGAAGGGGGGTGCCCCCACGTGAAGCTCGCTCCAGCCCACGCCGTCCTGGTCCCTGAAGCTGGGGGTGGGGGGACGGGCACTGGCTGTCAAGGGGAGAGTGGGAGAAGCAGCAATCCAGACCCTGATGCTCCCGGCCTTGAATTTGGCTTTGGCACTGTAACTGTCCCAGACGCAGATTTTGGGCACGCCTCTCTGAGTTTTTCCTCTGTAAAACAGGAATGACGAATACCATCCTTGCGGTGTCCTTGTGGTTGTTATATGAAGTAGCAAGGTTGAGCGCTTGGCACGGGAGAGGGGTCTGTGTAAAAATCTCATTTCCTGTCCTCCAGAGGAATCAGAAGTCCGCACAAAACCCCGATCAGCACGTCTGGAGTGCTGGCATCTTGCCTTCTCCCGAGGAAGGCGTGGGCCCGAGAGGCTACTTCTTTTGCTTCCTCTCTTTGTTCCTTGAGAAAGGGGGGTGTGCTTCCCAGCGGCCGTTGGGGGGGCTCTGTGCTGGGTGTCCCGGTGCCCCACGGAGGGTTATGTCTAGTCTCCGGTCACCCAGGGCACTTTGAGAGTCGGTGGAGGTGGGGGGTGCTGGGGCTTCCCCTCTGCACCCCGAGACCTCCCCAGAAACCAGAGGGTTGGCGGGGAGAGGAGGGTCACGTGGCTGCCAATGGCTGGGGAGTCCTGTCTGACCCAGCCTCCTTCAAGGTCTAGGGGTGTCCTGGCTCCCCTCCATCCCCTCCCCTCACCTGCTGCACTGGGTGCCTCTGCTGCTCCTGTCCAGAGACCAGAAGAGGGGCAGAGCTGGGGCCCTGCCCTGGGCTGGTGGGACTGGGTCCCCAGGGACCAGAGTGCGGGCAGCGGGACTGTGAGCAGGGGCTGCTCAGGACTCTGGCCTAGCCGGTGACGTCACCCCTCTCCCCTTTACTAACTTCCCCCCAAGGTCATGGTGTCTGGAGCCTCCTATTTCGGTCAGCTAATGTTTATGCCTCTCCACCGGGTGTTTCCATGCACATTACCACCAACACCGTAGTCACAACTGTCCCTCCATTTCAGAGATGGGGAAACTGAGTCTCAGCAGCAAGGTGAGATGTGACCCCACCAAGGTCTTGCAGCAAGGAGATGTCTGAGTCCAGCAGAGATTCCCGCCCAGCTCTGCCTGCCCTTCCCCCCTCCTCTACCCCTTCCCCCTCCCTGTCCCCTCCCCCCCACCTGCTCCTCCAGCGCTTAATTTTAATGGCCCTTTGATTGCACGCTTCTTTTCGAGGAGAGGCTAATCATTATTAATGAATTTGGGCTGCTCCGGTGCAAATGAGCCAATGGGGCTGGAGGTAGGGAGCCGGAGGAGCAAGGGGGCAGGCAGTGGGCATCTCCCTTGGGGCCAGAGAACCCAACGAAGTAACCTCTCTTTCGCTCTTTGTTTCTCTTCCCAGTTAAAGCAGACCCTTGGCTGGAAAGGGTGCAGGAGCCTTAATCTCTGTTTCCCCCAAGGCGCCTGCTGGTGGCCTTTATACCTGAGACGGGACGGCTCACTGAAACCCCGAGGTCCCAGCCAGACCGGTCTGGGCTCCCTCACCATCCAGCAGCCCCCCTCTCAGTCTGGCGGGCACGTGGGAGCTGCAGTGGGGCTCCCCGCTCACCCCACAACACGGGGCTGTTTTCTTGGCAGCAACAGATTTTGGGAAGGCTTGCATGGCTTGGGATTTGTTTTCCAAAATTGGAAGGAGAGAAATAATCCTGGTGGGGAAACAAAACAAGCCCAAACACAAACAACGAGTAACCAAACCCCAACCTCTCTTCGGATCCTTCAGTCCTGAGGCCTCTCCTGGCTCTGTGTGGACTTCTGGAGGACGATGGCCTCTGGCACGGGCCCCCGGGGTCACACGGAGCTGGACTGGCCCCCACCGTCCTGGCGGGCTCTTCGGCCAGCCCCAGACCCCTCTGAGACTTGGTTTCCTCAGCCATGTATCAAGCGGGGATTACATTGCACCCCCGGGTTTGGGAGGCAATCGATGAGATGGGGGAGACGGATGCATTTTGCAAATGAGGTCTCATGATGATAATTTTATCATAGGCAAGAGACAGACATGCTCACCCACACGCCCCCACATCACTAATGGGGCCTCCCTCCGAAGGTGCTCCTCGCTCCTTCTTGAGACGGCGTGATTACTCAGTGGGCTCTGCGTAATTATTTAATCAAGCCCGATCAGGTCCTCAGCTCGGAGCTGGGTGGCTGACCAGAGCCCGTCCTCCCCGCCTCCCCCAGGAGGTGCAATCAGTTAGAGCCGCTGAGAGGGAGCCAGACCTCAGGCTTCTTTTGTGAGACCGCTGGGGGGCAGGAGGAGGGGGGCCTGGGTCACCTTGGGGCTTGCTGGCTGAAGAGGGCCAGGGGGCTTGTGCACCCCCTTATTTCGCTTCGAGGAATTCGAGGACCAGAGAGGACAAGCAGCACAGGATGTCCCACAGCACCTCAGCCAGACCTGGCTTCTGGGGTTCCCTCCCAGCCCCCCTTCCTCCCTCCCTCGCTCCCTCCCTCTCCCTCCCTTCCTTCCTTCCTCCCTTCCTTTCTTCCTTCCTCCCTCCCTCCCTCCCTCTTCCTTCCTTCCTTCCTTCCTTCCTTCCTTCCTTCCTTCCTTCCTTCCTTCCTTCCTTCCTTCCTTCCTTCCTCCTTTGCTCTCCTGTCATTGGCAAACATGCAGATAAAACACATCAGGTGACAGTCCTCCATGACCCTCCCCTCTCCCCACTGCCCAGAGGCAACCCCAGCTCCCCATCTAGAAACTTGCCATCCAGACTTCTCTCTATGCGCCCAGAAACTTACCTAATTCCTCTAGAAATACTAGGTTAGGTGTTTGCTTTTGTTCACATAAACGTTCCTGATGCCGTCTAGAACCGCAGTTCTCCCTCGGGGCTGACTTTACCCCCCAGGGGACCTGTGGCCGTGTCTAGACACGTTTTATTGTCATCATGATGTATAGGCAGCAGCTCCTGGCATCTGGGGTGGAGGCTGGGTGCCTCCTGACATCCTGCAGTGCACAGGACGGCCCCGCAGCAGGGAATTATCCGGCCCCCAATGTCAGTAGTGGCGAGGTTGAGAAACTCTGTTCTAGAATATTCCTCAACTTGCTTTTCCCCTAAAAGCAATGTGTCATGTGCATCTTGGCAGGTTAGTAGATCTCTCTCCCTCACTCCTCTTACTTCAGCAAAGTCTGACAGCATCCCTGTTCACTTGCCTAATTCTGTCTTGACAACTTTCAGAGTGCTTCTGATGTTTTTTGATTAATGGGACACCCTGACTCACGCAGCATGTGTGAGTGGAGTGGTTCCTTCTTTGGATGCTGGTTTCGCCAAAGTGCTGGCTCTTGGTTGGTCGACTTCCAAGTACTCACCCGAAACTTCTGCATGCCGTCCGGATTTTAGGCATGGCTTACACTTGCTTCAATTTTATTTTTATTTTCGGTTTTAATACTACGCCATGTTCTTCCACAAAGGCTGTGCCGACTTAGCTCCTGACTTTCCCACCAGAAACCCAAAGTTTCAGGAAAGATAATAATAAAAAAAGTTTGGAGTTAGAGCTGCTCTTTCCCCAAGAGGATGCAAGGAGCCTGACCTTCTCAGGGTGGGTGGGAGCCTACAGTGCAGCCCCATCACAGCCCCGCCCCTGCCACACACCCTCGTGGACTCGCCGTTCGGACTCACGCACCCCCCCCAGCTCTGTGTAGCCCCCGGGGAAGTGCAGGGGCAGGATACTGCTCCCCATTTTATAGCTAAGGCTTGGCGTGGTTGAATGCTTTGCTTACCGGCTCTGGGAAGTTACGGCCTCCGGGACATCCCAGGGGGAGACCGTCAGGACCCTGGGACACGTAGTGGGTGGAGAACAGGTGGGCGGAGTGAGGCTGGCCATGGTTATGGACCTTCAGATTTCTTTCTCCTTTTTAAAAATTTTATTTATCTATCTTTTGGAGAGAGGGAGGGAGAGGGAGAGAGAGCGAGCTGGGGGAGGGGCAGAGGGAGAGGGACAAGCAGACTCCCTCTGCCTGTGGAGCCCAACATGGGCCCCCATCCCACGACCCTGAGATCATGACTTCACTTGAAACCAAGAGTGGATGCCCCACCGCCTGAGCCAACCAGGCGCCCCTGCAGGGGGCGCTTTCTTGCAGGTCTAGTAGGCCGCACACCCTACAGGCTCCCTCACGGCCCTGTCCTGTCATATCTGGCAGGACATCCATGCAATATTTGGGACATTCTTGCCCTAAACAATTATTCATTGTTTTTCTGGGATTCAGACTTGTGTTTTACCTGCGACCCCACCTGGGGCAGCAAGCAAGAGGGGAAGGGGGCCTCCCCTGGCAGTACCCCACTAGCCTGGGATCTCCTCTCTGGACTGCTGGTTTTTCATCTCTCCTCTCCCTGAACCATCGGTTTACCCTCCAGATCTTGCCTTAAGGCCCTCTTTCCCTCCAGAGAGCCAGGAGGAAGATGGGGAAGCGGATCTGCTCGCTGCACTGTCTTCTCCAGGGACAAGGCGTCCATGGCTGGGGCCGGGCAGCCCTCCCATCTCTCCCCGCTCCCTTTCTTCTCCTCCCCCTTCTCTCAGAGCCTTGACACCCGCACTCGAGAGCTCCGTCTTGCTTGTGCGTGAGCAGCAAGGCTGGCAATGGAGGGCAGTGGGCACGTCCCCGGCAGTCCCGATGGCCCCGCTGACCCCACCTCCCCACGCCGTCCATACTTAGAGCCAGCGGCCACTGCAAGTGTAATTAGTTAATAAATCACCCCGAGTGATAAATAGAATGATAGATGCAGGTTTCACTTGATCACTTTTTTATTAAGGAGAAATAAATCAGCACCACATTGTTGCTATAAACCTTTCAAACTGGTCAGATCCTGGCTGGTAGAAGCTGATTAACATGGCCACATGGAGGGACCATTTATAGCTGATCATTGAGATCAATCAATCCCTGTCATTTTCCCTCCTCGGAGGAGGTGGCAGAAGCCAGATGCTGTGCCATCATTCACTGTCCCCCTGGTGTCCGCTGTATGGATGAGGGGGAGAGACTGTGTGCTTTGCGGCCAGACAGCCCGGATTTAAATGCCAGCTGTGCCACTCACCAGCTGTGTGAGCCCGGGGGACTGCAGCCCTGTCTCTGGGCTTCAGCGTCCTCCTCCCCGACAGGCGGTGGGCAGCAATAGTTCTAGTTCGTGCGGTTGGTATAGGTAGTCGTTCTGGGAATCCGAAGGAGCCGTGGGTCTTCCTTCATGGTCATGCTGAGACGGTCTGTATCTGTCAATATTGACTGTGTTAGAGATTAAAACAGAAAGTTAAAAAAAGTTCATTTATAATAACAGTAACCAACCTATTCCGCGTCAGTGTGAATCACATTTTCGACAGAAAATATCTCCGTTTTCCCAAACAAGGAAAAGGTGAGAAAAGTGGCATCCTTTTACGTTTTTGCAATTTTAAAGAATTTCCGGCTTACCAGGAGACGGCTAGGTTCTCATATCTGCTTCTGCATTCGACCTGTTGTGATAAGTTATTTTGGTTCAAATGCATGAAGGGTGTGCCTTTCTCAACTATGCCGGTGGAAAAGGGAGGATATTTTAGCAAACTTTTCAGGGGATTATGGCTTCCTCATCTAAGTAGCCTTTGGAAGTTCCCACCGTACACTTGTGAGTGACGGAAAATAAAAAGACGAATAACATATTAGTATTTTTAGGAAACTAGGCTTGACCTCGTGGACCCCCTGAAAGGATCCCAGGAACCCTTAGGGGTTCCCAGACCACAGTTTGAGAACCACCGGGATAAGGACAGATGGAGAAGGGTTGGATGCAGGGGTGGTAGGCTTGTCGTTGGGCACTGTCACGGCTGATCTTGGAGCGTCTGCTTCCCTCCCCCACAGCCCACCCGTCCTCTGTGAAGTGGTCCTGGACGTGGTCCATGGGCCTCCAGGGTCATTGTCCACTTTCTCCCCTGCTCTAACCCTGGGCGCTGACCCGTTAGGACTGCATTCATGGACTTCCTTGCCAGTGAGAAGTTCTGACTGGAGACTGGATGGTGGGATGGGGAGGAGGCTGTGTCATTGATTTCTCCAGTGTCTTCCCTACCACGGTGGTGACAGGAGTCACAGCTGCTGCCAGTTGCCCCTTCCTCCTTCCTATCCCAGTAACTGCTCCCCTTCCCTTGTCCCTTGGCTCTCCCCACAGCTGCCACCCTTCGGGCATGGCACTCTCTTGGCTGGTTTTCCTGTACCTTGCTCACTTAAAAAAAATTAGATGCTCCTCAATTACCATCTGTTTCCTGTGGGATACCAACTAATGCACAGTTTTCTGGGAAAACTTCCTTTTCTGGAAAAACTGAAGAAAATGCACAGAACCAGGACGAGAATAACCCCACCCCGTCCGAGTAGCTGGGCTCTCTAGTTTACAAAGCACCTCCCTGGATGTCATTTCAGGAGCTCCTGGGTAGAACCTCGGGGAAGTCAGGCTGTGGAGGCTTCAGGCTCACACAGCACAGATCTGGGTCAGGCCACATGGCGGGGGAAATGGTCCAGGCCACCCTTGTGACCGAGAGCAATTCCAGGAGTTGTGCTTGCCCCTTGTCCCTCCAGCCCTGTCTGTCCCGATCCTGAAGCCCCCCGTCCAAGCCCCTCACTGCATCTCCTGCAACTGCCTCCCTCCAGCGGGGTGCTTCTTAGCTGGGGGCTCCACCTCAAGCCCTGCCCCTGGCACGTCCCAGAAGAGCCCGAAGTTCCCCGTGCTTCACCAAACCTCATCCCTTTTTATGATTTCATGCTTTTGCTCATGTTCTTTCTTTCGTCTGGTGGGCTTTTCCCACCTACTCTCCCTGGACAGACATGTGATCATTTTTTTTCTTTTCCAGAAAGTCTCCTCTGACGGCAGCTCTTTTTATTTTCCTGCAGAACTCAGTCCTCCCTCCCAGGTGTTCCCACTAGGTGTGTCAGCACCACACCGTGTTACGGCCACGATGCCCAACTCCCTCGCCTACCAAGCGTGTCTATCAGTTAGCTCCTGCCGCATAACAAACCATTCTAAAACTTAGTGGCTTAAAATAACAACCATGTATCTGACTCAGACTTCTGTGGGGCAGCTCATGGTTGGCTGATCCTAGCTAGCTTTGTCTGAGCAGTTCTCCTCCTTTCAATGGGGCCCCTTCCATGTCACCTGATGGTTGGCTCATCGAGAATGGCTTTGGTTGGGATGGCTCATTTTTTCTCTATGGTCTCTCCTCCTCCAGCAGGCGACACTGAACTTGTTTTAATGGTGGCTGAGCAGTGTCCTAAGAGAATAGGTAGAAGGATGCAAGACTGCTTGAGGTCTGACTCTGAGTCAGACAATGTCACTTCCAGCACATTTTGTTGGGCAAAGCATGTCCCAAGGCCAGCCTGGATTCAAGGACTGGAGAAATGGACTTCATCCCTTGTTGGGAGCAGCTATAAAGTCGCACACAAAGAGTGACGGATATGGATATAAGGAGGGGGAAATTGGGACCAGGTTTGCACTAAATCTATCACAACTGTGGTTAGCCATATAACGTTTGCTCTCAGCACTAAAATGATCTCTGCATGGTACAGAGAAAAAACATCAGTGTATGAAATTCATGCTGTGTATTATTATTATACACTAGCATCTTAGGTGTAATAATTGAAGTAAATATCTTTTATATAAACATGAACAAAACAAAAAAATGGGGCTATATCGGCAACAAATGAGAAATAATGCTTTTAAGATCCCAGCGCACCTGGGTAATTTTTATAGTCCAAACTTTTGACCGTGGCCTACAAGGCTCTACATGGATTGGACCTGCCAGTTTCTTTATCTTTAGTTTGCTCCATGTTCCAACCACATTGGCCTTTCATTCAGCACCTTGCCTTTAAAACGCTTCCTTCAGCCACAGGGCCTTTGCACATGCTGCTTTCCTACGCTAAGACCACTCTAGTGTTTCCATGAACTAATGTCTCCCCTTTCTCCACATTTCAACTCAACCTCTTCCTGTCTTTCCTGACTAGGTCGAATCCTCCTATTAAGAGGTTTTTAGGATACTCTATTCCACTTCTTACTGTTGCAATTTTTAACTTGTATTTATTTAAGAAACACTTACATGGAGCTTCCCAGGCACTGTTCCCATTGTACTATAAATATTAAAGCATCTCATCCTTAACACCATGATAAGGTAAGTCATGAGCTCCATAGTACATGAGGAAGCTGAGGCACCAAGAGGTGGAGTGACCTAGTCATGATCCCCCAGCTTTGATGTGCTGAAGCAGGAATGTAGACTCAGGAAGCTCCACTCCCCCTCCCAACCTCCCACTCTTTGGTGACTATTTTGATATGAATCTGTTTCTCCAGGCACCGTGTGGATCCCATGAAGGCCGAGACCATATAATCTGTTTCTCCAGGCACCGTGTGGATCCCATGAAGGCCGAGACCACATGCGTCTGCTCATTGTTTTGCTGCTTCAGGCTCTAGCACGGGGTCTGGCACACAGGTGATGCTCACGAAATATTTGTGGAAGGAAAGAACTGGAGACATGAGTTGCTTCAAGCCACCAATGAGCGGAACTGGTAAATGGCAGGGTTGTGCTGCTTCTGCGACCGATCTCTCCCTTGAGGGGTCCTCGCTATGCCCTGGGGACCCGCCCACAGCCTCCACTTTGCAGAACCCCTGGACCCCAGGAATCTCCTTTTCTGCGGTGGCCCCGAGGACGTCTCCCCTGTGCCGATCCCCGCCCCCCTCGCTTTGCAGCCACCCCTGGATGAACGACCCTGCGAAGGGTGCCGTTTTCTCTCCCTCTTGCCCTAACGTTGATTTGATCAGGCCAAATCTGAAATGATGTGTGAAAGTAATGATATTTTGTAATTAAATCTCTGGTGACGGCCACTGCAATTTGTGCTACATGCATTGTTCATAAGGAAAAAACGCATCAATTCATTTTCTGACTGGCTACTCCAGGGACTGGCAATTAGAAGCAGCTCATCTCTCGTTGCCTCGCATATTAAAGAGCTGCTGAAACGCAAAGAGAATTTGGGAGGTTTTTTTTTTTTTTTTTTTTTTCCCTCCCTCTCAACCTTCTAATAATGTTAGCTTAATTAGGGAGGCTCAGTGATAAAGGGAAAGTTTTGGATGATTTGAGCACATTGCGGTGGAAGGAAAAGAAAGAGCGAATGAAGACAGGTGAAGGTGTCCAGCAGGGGCCGAGAGAGAGAGAGAGAAGATCGGGAACGTTCCATCCTGAAGGGCTTGATTTTGTTGGAGCAGGGCTGGCTGACTGGAGCCGAGGACGAGGGCATTCTAAGCCAAGTGCCGTTCCCTTCACCTTCGGGTTGGAACTTTTCTCTTCGCATTCCAGTTTTGGCAATCAGGAGTCAGACTGTATCTTTTTCATTTGTGGTCCCCCTCCCCCCCCATGCCCGGAGGTCTCTTCCTCTAACCCGGTTACTGCTGGCGGCGTGTGCTCTGGACCAAGGAACGGAAAGACTTGTTTTTTTCACTTTCAAAATAACTTTTTAGAAGAGTTTGAAGCTCACAGAAAAACTGAGCGGGACATGCAGACTTCCCACATCCCCTGTTAAAAGGAAGCCTCTCTCAGCATCAGCGTCCCTCCCCAGAGTGGTACGTTTGTTGCATCCAGGGAACCCGCATAGACACGTCATTAATACCCGAAGTCCATAGTTGATATCGGGGTTCACTCTCATGGGCTATGTTCTGTGGGTTTGGACAAAAGTAGCATGCGTCTGTCCATCACTGCAGTGTTATACAGAATAGTTTCACGGCCTGAAAAATCTCCCGTACTCCCACTATCCCTCCCTCCCTCCCCTGAGTCCTCTGACAACCATGGATCTTTTTACTGTCTCCATGATTTGCTTGTTCCAGAAAGTGGTACAGTTGGAATCGTGCAATATGTCGTCCTTTCAGATGGGCTTTCACTTTACTTTCACTTAGTGATTATGCATTTAAGGTCACCCCTCTTCCGGGCCTATCTCTGAACCCGGGAAAGCCCCGCCCCCTGACGCCCCACTTGCCATGTGTCTGAGCCTTTGGTTGGGTCTATGCAGGCCCCGGGGACTGCTTGATGGTGTGAGAAGAGAGGTGGGTGTGAGAGACAGAAATCAGGGCGGGGATGGGGGGAGAGGGACTGGAGAGAAGGTGCAGCTAGGGCCCCGAGATCGAATGAAAACAGGCAAAACTAAACGCTGAAGTAGACTCGGCCAACATGATCTGTGCTTCTAGGGTCTACCAGACAAGGCGCTGGTCTAGGTGGTTTCATAGATCACTTTTCAGTTGGCCCTTGGGAGAACCCTTCTGCCCAGGGCGAGATGGTTAATACAGCCCATTTTACAGAAGAAGAAACCGAAGGTCTGAGAGGTCAGGTGCTCTGGTCAAGCCTTACAGGGAGCAGAGGCCATGCCGGGCCTGAGCCTGGGTTTCTCTGACCCCAGGCCAGAGCAGAACTGGCTGGGAAGATGGGAGTGTCCCGTGTCTGTGTTCCCCAGGGTGATGGTGGCTTGGTCTGTTTGGGGCAGCTATCACAAAATCCCACGATCGGGGTGGCTTACAGACAATAGAAACTGATTTCTCACAGTCCTGGAGGCTGGGAGGTCCAAGATGGAGGGGCTGGCCTTATGTGATGAGGGCCCGCTTCTTGTCTATAGATAGCTGTCCTCCCCCTGCGTCCTCACGTGGCAGAGCGGGCTAGAGTGCTCACTGAGGGCTCTTTAATAAAACCGCTAATGCTGTTCATGGGGGCTCTACCCTTACGACCCCGATCACTTCCCATCACCCCGCTCAAATATCAACACATTGGGAATAGGTTTCCACCCCGGAATTTTCTGGGGCGGACACAAGCATTCAGTCTCTAGCTGGTGGCCATCAGCCCCACGTGGCTACCGAGCACTTGAAATGTGGCTCGTGTAGGGCACGTGATATGGTGAGCCCTGGGTGTTATATTCAACTAATGAATCATTGAACATAATGTCAAAAACTAACGATGTACTATACCTTGGCTAGTTGAATTTAAATAAAAAAAATAAAATAAATGTGGCTACTGTGACCGAGGGACTGAATTTTAATTGTATTTAATTTTAATTAATTAAAATATAAATAGCCATATTTGATTACTGGCTAAGATTTTGGACAGCACAGCTCCAGACCCTTGGAGACCTCGGTGCAGCCCCTCGGCTGCCCCCGGCTCACTGGTCTACCAGCATGCTGAATGCAAACATGGTGACTAAATTATCTTCTTACACCTTTTCTCCCCAGGAGCAACTCTGCCTTCTTACTGTGTCAGGGAAGAAGGCTTCCACCAAAAGTTGTGGGATAAACATCTCTTTGTGCCAAGAGCTTACCCCCGGGTGATTTCATGAACCTTCTCAACAACCCTGTGTAGTGGGTCCATGATTAGTCCCATTTTATGGTAAAGAAAAGAAAGGCTCAGCAGCTGACTTCTAAGTCACACAGCTGGTAAATGTCTGGGCCAGATTTGGAGCCCAGGTATCTCTGTCCGAAAAGCCCTTACTTTCTCCGGTGCAACGTGGTCAGAGGTCAGTTTGGAGTGGATCTCCATTATAACTGCTAACCTGATGACCCCATAGTCTTGGTAGACATGAACTCAAATGCTAGTAGATGAACTTGGAAGGTGAAGACAGCACAGGGAGTGAGAAGTGAGACAGGTAGGGGAAGATAGCTGAGAAAGGGTGCGTGATCCTGCTAGTTCGCAGCCGGTGAAACTGTAGGAAGCTGCATAGCATACCACACACTTATCCACTCCAGGGACAAGGGAGCCAGGGTATTTATCAACCTACTCTCACTGCTCCTTGGTTGAGATCTGCCCTGGGAGGGTGTGGGTGGCCCCTCTGTCCTGCCAGACAGGTGGACAAAGTGGACGCAATGGCCAGAGAAAGCCCTCAGGCAAAGAAGTGGCAGTTGGCAGCGAAAACAGAGTGTTGTGGAAGTCCCTGTCACTTGCAAAGATCCTGGGGTCACTGTCTCAGCAGCCTGGGTTCATCAGAAGGTAAGCTGGTGCCTCTCCTGTGTCCAAAGGTCTCTAGTACCCTTAGAGAACAGAGTTGCCTTATAAGGGGTTTAGCCATTAACAAAGCAGATGGGTGCTTTGCTGGTGATCTTTGAAAATGGGAATCTATTTGCAATTCAGAAAGGAGGGGGTGCTAGGGATCTTTGCATATGTATAAATGAGGTGTTTTCTAAGAATCTTAATGGTGTAAATAAGGTTTAGGTGCATCTTTAAACCTACTTTGTGAGCATTCCCAAGGTCTTTAGAAATGCTTGTCAGCATATAAACAACTCAGTGGATTACAAATTAGTCTTCTATTTCACTAAAGCGTGCCCCCTAATCACTGATCGCAGGCAACCCTTAGCTTAGTTTGAGTAACTGCAAGCACTTGAAAAAAAAAAAGTGGGGTTTTGTGTATATTCAACAGTGCAGATTCGGTTCTAAAGCCCGCATGACCTCTGCATTCTGAATCCGAGTTGGAGCACAGCCCTTCTGACCAGATCATCCTGCCTGATAAATTGTTCAGATTTAGTTTTCTCCCCAGGTTTTAATGGAGGCAGTAGCTATAGTGAAGGCTTGTTAGACATTTCATCCCGGGTTCTTACTTCTTGCTGCCCTCTATCTGGAAACTAGCCTTTATTTAGCATCTATTATACGCCAGGCTCTCAATTAGTCTCTCTTAGTCCTTTTCATCCCGGCTGCAATCTTGTCAGGTTGGTATTTGTGGTGCTATTTTGCAACGAGCACCCCCCACCCCAGCCCCACCCTGGGGAAATGGGCAGGAAGATTTCAGGGCCACGGGGTGAAGTGTGCTCGATGTTTGGGCGTTAGCCCACTGGTCCTCAACCCTGGATGTATGGTAGAGTTACCTGGACAGCTTAAACAACAACAACAAAAAGCCCACAAAACTGATGCCCCCAGGCTGCCCCCAGACCAGTGAAGTCAGCGTTCTTGGAGGTGAAGCCTGGGGCAGGGATTTCAAAGCTGAAAACCACATCATCAGAGAGCGCGGGGCCCCTCTTTCAATGCTGGGTTCTCACACTGATGTAGGGGAAGGGAAAGGTCCCCAGAGCCAGGAGGACCTGGGGTGAAGTCTTGGTTCTGCCGCATATTAGTTGTGATATCGGACAAGGTATTCCCTGGGAATCCTCCTTTTGAGCCAATGATGATAATATTCATCATAATAATTAATAATAAGACTTGACTTGCAGGGCTGTCCCGAGGACCCGCTGGGATGCTCAGGAACCCGAGAGGCCTGACCGCCGATGGCCGTCTCATTAAGTGTCATGGCACCAACCTCCTCCAGCTTTGGCTGAGGTGGCCCAGCCTTTACCCTGCAACGAAGCCTGTGGCGGAGCCCAGGTCCCCGCACTGGCCACCGCTTTGGCAGCCACCCTCTTTGCCGGTGCCCAAGCTGTGCTCAGCCGGGCCCATCTTCTCCGGAGGAGGATGGTATCGACATTTCAAAACAGTTTAATTATTCTGCGGCTGCCTGGCTATTAGCTGCGACAAGAGAGCTCAGGGCTATTTTTCAGCATTAATTTTCCATTTGAAATGAATTCCTTTTGGTTACACTTTTTAAATGTTTCTTTTAATTAGACGCAATTACTTCAGAAGAATTGCTTTTATTCCTCAGCCTGAGATCCCAGTGATAAAGTCGCTATCTGGCCCCACCGAACGGCCGGGACGGCTCATTTAGTCGCCGCACTAAAGTATATTGAACTAGGAAATTATACAGCGAATCAACTATTAATTCCTTTTATGATCGCTCACTCTAACATCTTGAATGAGATCTTCAGGGGGAAATTTAGTCACAATAGAGATCATTGTTCTCCACCTCCAGCCGCCGGCCCAGTGCGAGGGGGGCTGGCAGCTGGGGGCTTCCCTGGCACGGGGCCTGACATGGGGGGCAGGATGGGACTGGGGCTCCTGGCCTTCCTGAGGTTCGGGGGCTGGGGGACGGTGTGGGGCCAGCGTGCGCAGCTAAAGCCCCTTGGCCAGGCTGGAGGGGTGCCCCTGGGTGCCGTGCACTGGGAGGGGGGCTGTGGCTACAGAGAAGGACAATACAGGCAAATGCTCCCATGGAAGGGTGCATATTCTGAGGATTCCTTGGGTTGTTCAATATTCCTGGAGGGAAACTGGGAGTCAGTAGGTGGCACTCTTCCCTCTGTGTTGGTAACTTGGCCGGGGGTTAACGGAAGGCCCTGGAAGAGCTTTTGCAGCCAGAGTCAGAAGAACCCTTTCTTTAGAGGCTTTGAGGCTGACCTGCTCTTAACAGATGGGGAACCTGAGGCACGGAGGGGTACACAGAGTCACCTGCAGACCGAGGCTGAATCAGGTCTCTTGCTCCCTTGGCCAGGTAGCTGAATATGGCCCCTGGGATTTTCTTGGGGTGGCAAGCTTCCCCTCCAGTCCTGGTTGGCTGACGGCTTCTTCTGGGGGGTTGTTGGTGGTGAAGGCTACAGCTTTATTCACCTAGGGCTCGTCTGCCCCTTCCATCCCCGGAGGTGCTGCACTCCCTGCCTGTGCGATGAGGTAGGCAGGAGCATGGGGTGTCTTTCTGCCCTTGGAAATCACAGGGCTGCAGGGGCTTGGGGTCGGGGGGGGCAGAGGAGGGCCCGGATGCTGGCCATGATCACAGGGCAGTCATCTCTGTCTCCACAAACCACACTGGACACCAGCTCTGAGCTAGGCACTGGCGTGGTTGGAGGGTGGTCGGAGGCGGTTGGTGGTTTTGTGGATGGGACAAAAGAAATACAGCCCCTGACCTCTAGAAGACATTCACCCCAAATCACAACATGTAAATGTGTGGTATTTCTCGTGGAGGAGCTGGGCTTTGAAGGATGCCTAGGAGTTTGCTGGGGAAAGGGAATTCTGGGTAGAAGGGACTACAAGCTCAAGGGCATGGAGGTGTGAAAGCAAGAAGGTTGGGTGCCTGGGGGGCGGGGGAAGCAGCAGGAAGTCTGCATGTGACTGTCCACCTAGGCCTTGTGTGCCATGCTGGGGAATCTGGACGGTATCCCGAGGGCAGGGGGGAGCCACAGAGGGTTTCCAGCAGGGAGGAGACATGGTCAGATTTGTGATCTTGACAGACTGTGCTGGCTGCTCTGTGGCAGGTATATCCAAGGATTTGAGAGAACAGCCCGGGAGGAGGCCTCCTGGGAGGCTGTCCCCACTGTAGACACGGCAGGCACGAGCACAGGGCCTGGGCGATGCAGCAAGGCAGGTGCGGCTGAAGTTCCGAGCAGGGCTGCCTTACGACTTCTGCGGACCCTGGACACTTCTGCCTTTGTGGGTCCCTCCCCCCAGAATATATTGTCAGGGGTTCTAAAAATCTTGTTTCTGATGAGAGAAAAAAAAGGGAAACATTTTTGTGCCCTCTAAAAGTTATTTTTTTCCTGATTTTAATTTTAAGAAATAATTTTTAAAAGATTTTATTTATTTGAGAGAGAGAGAGAGAGAGCGCATGAGTGGGGGGGAGGGGTAGAGGGAGAAGCAGACTCCCCACTGAGCAGGGAGCCCAACATGGGGCTCGATCTCAGGACCCTGAGATCATGACCCGAGTCAAAGTCAGATGCTTAACTGATGGAGCCCCCAGGTGCCCAAATTTTTCTGATTTTAAAAGAAATTTAAAAATATAGTGTAGACACACAATGAAATACTATTCAGCCTTAAAAAAGAAGGAAATCCTGCTGTATGACAACATGATGACTCTTGGGGACATTATGCTAAGTGACATAGGCCAGTCACAGGAAGACAAATATTGCATGATTCTACTTATAAGAGGTATCTAAAACAGTCAAATTCATAGACTCAAAGGACAGAAGGGTGGTTGCCAGGGGCTGGGGGAGGGAGAAATGAGGAATTACTATTCAATGGGCACAAAGTTTCAGCTAAGCACACTTTAAGTTTATACAACGTTATATGTCAAATATATTTCAATAAAAAGTCTCAGTTCAGACCAATAAGCTCTAGAGATCCACGGCACAACATTGTACCTATTGTCAATAATGTATTGTAAGCGTAGACAATTGTTGAGGGTAGATCTCATGTTAGTGTTATTATCACAGTAAAGTAAGATGGAAAGAAATTAAAACACTTTCTGGCCCCTAAAATATCAATGCTCCTGAGCCTAATGGAGAAGTTGGTGCCAGTTTTGAGGAAGAACAGAGCTTGTGCTTCGCGGGAAAGGGAGGGTGTGAGAGCCCCTCCCCACCTCCTGGTGTCCTGGAGGATAATACTAATGACAATGACGACCACTTATTGAGCACTTACTATGTCCAAAGTATGTTCTGTGCCCTATTCCCTTTACTGCCCACCATAGCTCTTTGAGGTCAGGATGAATATTCTTCCCATTTGGTAGATGAGGAAATTAAGGCCAAAAACAACAGGGGGCGGGTGGGGGGAGCTGCCAGGGGGACGGGAGAGATGGAGGGGAAGGAGGATGAACCAGTTTTGGGCGGGCCTGGGTCCCGGCAGGCAGGAGCTGCTGGAAAACAGCTGGAGACCTCCTTAAGCACCTTCCAGGATGATCTCATCAGCTCATCTTCTGGGCTTCTTTGCCCCTGCTCTTGCGGTGACCACTGTCTGGGTTGGGCCGGCAGCCCTAGGTGCTGAGGGGGGGCGCTGCTAGCTCAGGAGGCCGGAACACTCCCCAACACCTCCCAGCCTCCCCGGCCCAGGGGCAACAGAGGAAGCCAGGGATTGGACTCTCAGTGTTCGGCTGTCTTGCTGTCCCCCACTCCTCCAGGACCGGCCTGGGCTTTCTTTCTACCTGAGGAAGAGGAGGGTGCCCGGTGTGGAATTCCAGCCCCAGAATCATCCCAGCAAAGTCTCTCTCGAGTTTATGTGGCGGAGAGGAGGGTGGTCGTCAGCAGGAGACATGGTCACTGGTCAGGCCAGTTTCCTTTCTGTTTCCAGGTTTCCTGCAACAGGTTAAGGCTTGTCCCCCACCAGGCCATTTGTTGACACCCAAATCCCCAATGTGAGGGTATTTGCAAGTGAGGCCTCCGGGGCGGAAATCTGGTCCGAAGGGTTGAGCCCTTATGAATAGAATCAGTGCCATTATAAGGTGATAAAGGAGGCTCCCCGCCCCGTGGGGCTCTGATGAGAAGGTGGCCATCTATAAACTGGGAAGAGGGACCAAGAACCGGTTCACCAAGAACCGGACCGTGCTGGGATCCTGAGCTCAGACGTCAGCCCCCATCCCCGTGAGAATTTTCAGCCACCTGGGCTGCAGTACTCCGCTGTAGCAGTCTGAGCTAAGGCATACCGTTCCTCGAGGCGGCGGAACACTGGTCCTGGCCAGGATATCCTGCCTCGTGGGGGAGCCACGGGCCGTCTCTCAGAGCCCGAAGTCAGGCCCACGGCTGGCTCAAGGGAAGCCACAGCTCCTGGCCAGGCGTGGTGAGGCAAGCCAAGCGTGGGGTCATGAGAGCAACCAGTTCCTGGGACATGGGACAGTCCTGGGCAAACAGGGGTCACTCATCACCCTAGGCTGTCCGTGTGTGATTAGCGCACAGACACATTGATAGTTTCTCCTGCTAGAGACAGGTTATCCCCTTGTCTTGGGGTGATCTTCATCCTCTAGCATGTTTCCGGGGAGCCAAGTTGACCGGTTCAGCCACTGGGGATGGTTGGGTTGATTGGCTGATGAAAACACCTTCAGATGGGAGTCACAGGCTTCCAAGCGAACTCAGTTCTACACTTTTCACAAAAGAAAAATGCATGACATGTTAGGGCAGTTAATCATCAGTTAGATGATTTTAAGCAGTTCAAAAACTGAAGGTTTTATATTATTTATTTTATTTTATTTTATTTTTGGAGGATTGGAGGTTTATTTAACACCGAAACTGAAGGTTTTACAAAAATTGTATTTTTGGGCGCCTGGGTGGCTCAGTGGGTTAAAGCCTCTGCCTGTGGCTCAGGTCATGATCTCGGGGTCCTGGGATCGAGCCCCGTATCAGCTCAGCGGGGAGCCTGCTCCCCGCCCCCACTGCCTGCCTCTCTGCCTACTTGTGATCTCTCTCTCTGTCAAATAAATAAAATCTTTGTTTTAAAAGATTTTATTTATATATTAGGAAAGAGAGAGAGTGCGAGAGAGCATGAGAAGGGAGAAGGTCAGAGTGAGAAGCGGACTCCCCGTGGAGCTGGGAGCCCGATGTGGGACTCGATCCCGGGACTCCGGGATCATGACCTGAGCCAAAGGCAGTTGTTCAACCAACTGAGCCACCCAGGTGCCCCCAAATAAATAAAAATCTTTAAAAAATATTTACTTTTTTAAATGAATGCTAGCTTTAGAAAGCACATATCTGGTTTAGGAAAAAAGGGATGAATGCTAAGATCTTTTTTTAAAAAAAGATTTTATTTATTTATTTATTTTGAGAGAGAGAGGGCTCGTAAGAGCAGTGGGGAGGGGCATAGGGAGAGGGAGAAGCAGACTCCCCGCTGAGCAAGAACCACCTTCAACCACGTGGGGCTTGATCCTAGGACCTCTGGATCATGACCTGAGCCAAAGGTGGGTGCTTAACCCACTGAGCCACCCAGGCGTCCCGTGAGATGTTAAAAGACTGTGATCGAAGGAGAACAATACAGTGGAGGTAGCATCCACGGCTACCCAGGTGTGAAGCGCGCCTGCAGTGCTATTGTTTGGAAAAGGCAGGGTGAGGTGAGGCACAGGGCCGCACCCACCTGGGTTTGCCACTTCACAGGTGGGCAAAAATCCCCGACCTCTTTGCGTCTTAACTTCGTCATCTATCAAACAGATTTAATGAATATTGGGTTGTTCTGAGGATCAAACAAGATCAGTCAGGAATGTGCAGTTTCTGGTACCTAGAAAGGCTTGAGGAATGGAAGCTAATTAATTTGTGTTTTGTTTTTTCAAGTAAACAAAACTCCGTGCCCAATGTGGGGCTTGAACTCATGACCCTGAGATCAAGAGCTGTGTGCTCCGTTTGTTAATGAATGAAACGATACAAATGATCAGAGCGAGTCGGGTCCTGAAGAGCTCAAATGGTCAACGGACACACTTTCTCCAAGCCAGTGGTTTGCACGTTGGAGAGTTCGCTGGCACCCCCTGGGGTGAGGGGCGGGGGGGGGGGCAGGGGGGGGGGAGAGCTTTTTGTAAACAGATGCCCGAGTTCGAACCGCAGTGTATTTGGATTCCAATGGCCTGGGAAATCTGCCCCTCGAACAAGTTCCTGGTGAGGTGCTTTCTGATAGCCACT
>CM052811.1:104860346-104901535 GCA_028533885.1 Nasua narica | reverse complement strand
AATGATGCTCGGGGAAAGCTCTCAGCACCTGACTGGCTCAGAGGAGAAGCTTGATGAATGCTAGCTATTTATATTCTTATTATTACTATCCTTTGCATTGGTTAGTATTCTTGTTGTTATTGTCTTCATAATTATTAGAGGTGGCAAGGTGAGGGAGAGGTGGCTAGCTGGCCACCAAAAATTTATGCTTCTTATGTCACAGAATGGAGTTGGTGCTTAGGAGCAGCTGTCCAGAGAGGGACTACATTTCCCAGACTCCCTTGCATCTAGGTATGACCATATGATTAGTTCTCACCAGTGAGCTACGAACAGAAATACTTTGTGTCAGTTAGGGAGTTCCCTTATGTCCTTTTCTAGACAATACCCACTCCCCCACCATCCCTTCGGACTTCTACCATCACACATCAGATTTGCCCATTCTTGAAGTACATGTGATTCAATCATACGATATGTACTGTCTTATGTCTGACTTCTTTCCCTTAGTGTGATGGTCTTAAGATCCACCTGCGTTGCTGTGTGTATTAATAGTTTTTTCTTTATTTTATTGCTGTTTACATTCATATTCTTTATTGCTTTTCACATTGATCACATTGACTAATTGATGATTTCTTTCTCTTTTTTATGATGGTTTATTTCTTTATTTGGTTATCTGTTAATTGTTTATCTCCCCCTAGCCTGCTGGCTTCATGTGGGCAGGGTATGCATTTTTGTCATTTTTGTCCAGGCTCAATCTCAGTTATGCCAGCCTGGAGGTCTGTCTAGGGTATTATGAGAGGGCAGAGGAGGGGGATTATCTTTTCTTGGGGAAATCAGGGAAGGCTGCACTCTGGGAGTCATGTTTGTTCTGTGTAGGGCAAATGAAAGTGAGGGTGGCATTCCAGACACAGAAAACAGTAAGTGCAAAGGTCCTGAGGTATGAAAAAGCATGGTACATTTGGGAGAAGTGAGAAAGTTAGTATGCTTAGGGGAGTGTTCTAGAGGTCGTGTGTCAGGAGACCAAGGAGAATAGGCTCAAGTCAACCCCAGAAGGGCCCTGGGTGTTAGGCCAAGAGATTTGATTCTTGGGCAAGAGGAACCAACAGAGGCTTCAGAAATTATTATGGATCCATTAGAAGGGGTTATACATGCCTATGGTAAACAGTGAACAATGAATTTCCCTCCCTCTCTGTTCCCAGCCCCCAGAACCTTTTCCCCCTTTATGGAACCAAACACTGCAAAGACTATCATCCTTCCAGAAGGATGCTTTGCATATAGAAGCGTAGATGTATATGTGTCTATATCCTTAAAAAACCCTCACAAAGAGCAGCATTCTAATCACACTCTTCAGCACTTTGCTTTTCTCACTTAACAATATATCTTGGAGATTGTTTCATATCCGTCCATAAAGAGCTGCCTCATTCTTTTTTAACAGCCATAAAGATTTTCCATTGTATGAATGTGTGGCAATTTATTTAAGCAGTCCCCTGTTGATGGACATTCAGGCTGTCTCCAATCTTCTGTTATTATAAACCACGCTGCAGTGAATAGCCTTGTACATCCAACTTTGCATACATATATGCAAGTATGGCTGTGGAATACATTCTAGAGCTGTAGAATTTATGGGTCAATGGGTATGTGCATCAAACATTTTGACAGAGAATGCTGAATTGCCATTCATTGGGCTCAAAGGCTTGTGGGTTCTCTAAACTCTGGCCAGTTCAGTGTGTGATCAAACATTCTGGTCTTTGTTAATTCAATAAATTAAAAAAATGGTTTCTCATTGTGGTCTTCAGTTGTATTTCCTTTTTTTAAAAGCCTAAGGTTAAGCACCTTTTGCATGTTTAGAGGCAATTTAAGCTTTCTAATCTGAGAACTGCTTGTTCACATCCTTTGCCCATTTTTTTATCAGATTGTTGGCCTTTTTTTTCTTACTGGA
This sequence comes from Nasua narica, assembly GCA_028533885.1. Lineage (NCBI taxonomy): Eukaryota > Metazoa > Chordata > Mammalia > Carnivora > Procyonidae > Nasua > Nasua narica. The sequence goes on along the minus strand of CM052811.1, from coordinate 104,899,620 downwards.
TGGTAAGAAAAAAAAACCAGCTACCAGCTACCAGCACACTGGTAGAGTGGTGTAACTCCTGCCTGTTGGTAAATTTTCTCCAGCCCGTGACCCATCCCTGTGGTTATGCCTGTGCATACAAGTATCCCTCCTCTGAGCGGAGGTGGCAGTGGCAGTGGCTAGGAATGGTGGAGGTGGGGAGAGTGGGAATTCTGGTTAGTTCCTCCATGGAGACGTGACTAATGGGATGGAGCAATTGTACTCCTTGGCGGAGGAGTGGACTCTCCCGGAAGCCTGTGACTGGGGCAGAGCCCCCTCCTTCTGCTCCCCATCAGCTCTCTTCTTTTCTCCCTGGTCCAACCAATCCCACTCTTCCTCCCCACGCCCCAGGAGTCCTCTCTGCTCAGCTTCCCCTTTCCAAATATTAGCACAGGCACAGCCCTGCCCCCCTGTCACAGGCAGTGATTATATAGCAAATTAACCACAAGCTGTTCGGTCCTCGTCCAGTGGCAGTTGGGGGAGATGCTCCTCTGAGTAATGACTTGTGTAGTCGATGCTCTCAGCTGTAATTTGCGTGTGCAATAAATGCAGAAATAAAAACCCAATCCATATGAAAAAGGGACCAAGTAAGAGGAGCGGGGGTGGGGGAAGAAATCATGAATTTTGTGGACTGCGTCTTACAGTCTGGCTTCAATTTCCTCTTGAGTAATGCAGTCATTGCCTACATTTGATTGATGGCTGTGTTTGCCTAAAGGATGAAGGCAGGCAGAAGGAGAGCCAAAGAGCAGGGCTTGAATCCTGACGTCTCCAAGTGTGTCTTTGAGTACAGGGTAGTTATTTTCTGAGCCTCAGTGTCTTCGTCTATAAAATGGGGATAATAATAATATGTACCTCCAACTAGGTGTTAAAGAGCCTGGACTCTAAGAAGGCAAATACACAGCAAATGTTACTTTTCTTCCCTCTCCCCCCTCCTTCTCTCCCTACCTCTTTCCCTTCCTTCCACCATATCAGGTAGGATGTTTTAAAACTAAATTTTTGGCTTAAATGTTGATTCATATGCAGTTGTAAGATATAATGCAGTGGTAATATCTTCTAAAACTGTAGTACAATGTCACAACCAGGATATTGACACTGATACAATTTACAGATCTTACTAATATTTATGCACTTTTATTTGTACTTATGTGTGTGTGTATGTATTTAGTTCTGTACAGTTTTTTTTTTTTAAAGATTTTATTTATTTATTCATTAGGAAAGAGAGAGAGTGAGAGAGAGCAGGTCAGAGTGAGAAGCGGACTCCCCATGGAGCTGGGAGCCCGACGCGGGACTCGATCCCGGGACCCTGGGATCATGACCTGAGCCGAAGGCAGTCGCTCAACCAACTGCGCCACCCAGGGGCCCCAGTTCTGTACAGTTTTGACACATGTGTAGGTGAAGGTATTCAGCACCACATTCACAATAGATCAATTCACAATCAGAGCCTGGGTGGCTCTGTTGGTTAAGCGACTGCTTTTGGCTCAGGTCATGATCCCGGAGTCCTGGGATTGAGTCCCGCATTGGGCTCCCTGCTCAGTGGGGAGTCTACTTCTCCCTCTGACCTTCCTCTTCTCATTCTCTCTTTCTCTCTCTCTCTCAAATAAATAAATACGTAAAATCTTAAAAAAAAAAAAAGATCCATTACCACAAGGATCTTTTATGTTGCCCTTAAATAACCACACCCACCTCCCTCCCATCCCCCAGACCCCAGTTTACAACTCTTGACAACCACTAACCCATTCTTGGATTCTTACATAAATGGAATCATACAGTATGCAACCTTTTGGGATTAGCTTTTTAAAATTCAGCATAATTCTCTGGAGACTCATCCAGGTTGTCTACCACTAATTCATTCCTTTTTTTTTTTTTTTTAAATATTTTTATTTATTTATTTATTAGAGAGAAAGACTGAGAATGAGAGGAGAGAAGGTCAGAGGGAGAAGCAGACTTCCCGCAGAGCTGGGAGTCCGATATGGGACTCGATCCCAGGACTCCGGGATCATGACCTGAGCTGAAGGCAGTCGCTTAACCAACTGAGCCACCCAGGCGCCCTAATTCATTCCTTTTTTAAAAGTTTTCTTTATATAAGTAATCTCTACACCCCACATAGGGCTTGAACTCATGACTCCCTCCTCCAACTGAGCCAGCCACTTGCCCCTACAATTCATTCTCCTTTTTTGATAAGTAGTATTTCATGCTGTGGATGTACCAGAGTTTATTCATCCATTGAAGGATATCTGGGCTGTTCCCAGTTTTGTGCTATTACTAATAAGACTGTCACAAACATTCATGTGTAGGTTTTTATACGGTTTCACCTGCGTATGAACATAAATTTTCCTTTCTCTAGGATAATTACCCAAGACTACAATTGCTGGGTCATATGATAATTGTATGCTTATTTTTTTTTTTTTTTAACAAACTGACAAATTGTTTTCCAGGAAGGCTGTATCATTTTACAGTCCCACCAGCAATGTGTGAGTGTTCCAGTTTCTGGGCATCCTTGCCAGCCTTTGGTGTTGTTACTATTTTTTATTTTTGTCATTCTATAGGCTCCATTGTGGTTTTAATTTGCATTTTCCTAGTGGCTAATGATGTTGAACATCTTTTCATGTGCTTATTTGCCACCCGTATATGGTCTTCTGTGAAATGTCTCTTTGTATCTTTTGCCCATTTTCTAATAGGATTGTTTGCTTTTTTTTACCGAGTTTTCTTTTTTTGAGTTCTCTTTTTAAAAATAACCACTTTATTGAGATATAATTCATATATTATAAAATTCATTCTTTTGAAGGGTACAAGTGAGTGGTTTTTAGTATATTAACAAAGTATACATTGATCATCTCTCTCTAATTTCAGAACCTTTCATCAACTCAGAATGAAACCCCATGCCCATTCACAGTCACTTTCTATTTCCCTTTCCCCAGTCCCTGGAAAATACGCATCTATTTTCTATCTCTGTAGATTTGCTTGTTCTGGATATTTCATACGAGTGGAGTTATATAATATATGACTTATGGTGTCTGACTTTTTTCATTTATCATAATGTTTTCAAGTTTCATCCATGTTGTAGCCTGCTTCAGAATTTCGTCCTTTTCTATGGGTGAATAATATTCCATTATGTGGATCTATCACATTTTGTTTACTTGTTCAACAGTGGGTAGACATTTATGTTGTTTCCATTTTGGGGTTATGATGCTATAAATACCTGTGTGCAAATTTTTGTGTCATCATGTTTTCAGTTCTTTTGTATATATACATAGGAATTGCTGGGTCTTATGGAAACTCTATGTTTGGAGGAAATGCCAAATGGTTTCCCAGAGTGGATGTACCATTTTATATTCCAACTAGCAAAGTCTGAGGGCTCAATACCTCCACATCCTTACTAACATTTGTTATTCCATCTTTTTGATTATAGCCAACTAGTGGACATGAAGTGATATCTCATCGTAGTTTTGATTTCCACTTCCCCAGTGACTAATAATGTTGAGTATCTTTTATGTGCTTATTGGCAATCTGTATATATTCTTTGGAGAAATGTCTATTCCAAATCTTGCCCATTTTTAAACCGGGTTATTTGTCTTTTTTGTTGTTGAGTTGTAAGAGTTCTTTATGTATTCTGAACACAAGTCTCTTGTTGGATACATGATTTGCAAATATTTTCTCCTTTTCCATGAATTGTCTTTTTACTTCCTTGATAGTGCCTTCTGGTACACAAAAGTTTTTAATTTCGATGAAATCCAACTTATCTATTTTTTCTTTGTGCTTTTGGTGCTATATCTAAGAAACCACTGCCTAATCCAAGGACATGAAGATTTATTCCTCTGTTTTCTTCCAAGACTGTAATGGATTTAGCTCTTACATTTAGGTTGCTGATCAATTTTGAGTTAATTTTCATAAAATGTGTGGTAGGGGCCGAACTTCATTCTTCGGCATGTGGATACCCAGTTGTCCCAGCATCACTGTCTGAAAAGGCCATTCTTTCTCTATTGAATTGTCTTGGAACCAATCTTGAAAATAAATTGACCATAAATGTAAGGGTTTATTTTTGGATTTTGAATTCTAGTTCATTGATCTATACTTCTATCCTTATGCCAGTATCACAATGTCCTGATTACTGTGCTATACAGTACATTTTGAAATTGGGAAGTGTGGGTCCTTCCATCTTGTTCTTCTTCTCCAAGATGACTTTGTCTTTTCTATTGTTTTTGTCTCTTCTTGCATTTTCACATGTATTTTTAGGGTCAGCTTATTATTTTCTGAAAATAAGGCAACTGAAATTTTTGGTAGGGATCCTATTGATCAATTTGAAGAGTACTTTAATATTAAGTCTTACAATACATGAACATCAGCTATCTTTCTATTTATTTAGGTCTTTAACGTATTTCACTGATATAGTTTTCATTGCCTGAGTCTTGCACTTCTTTTGCTAGATTTATTCCCAAGTATTTTATTCTTTTAATGTTATTGTAATTGGAATTGTTTTAATTTCATTTCTGGATTGTTCATTGCAAGTGTATAGAAATACAATCTATTTTTGTATGTTGGTCTTGTATTCTAAAAGATTACTGAACCCATTACTTTTTCTAACAAATTTTTAGTAGACCCTTTAGGATTTTCTACATGTAAGGTCATGTTACCTGTAAATAGAGATAATTTTACTTCTTGTTTTCCAATCTGGAAAATATGCTTCTTGTTTTCCAATCTGAAAAATATGCCTTTTATTTCTGTCTGCCTTTTATTTCTTTTTCTTATTTAATGATCCTGGCTAGAACCTGTAGTACAATGCTGAAGAGAAAGGCCAAGAGCAGACATCCTTGTCTTGTTCTTGATCTTAGCAAGAAGACACCCAGTTTGTCACCATTGATTATGATGGTTTTCTTTCTTACAGATGGTCATTATCAGGTTGAGAAAGTTCAGTTATATTTCTTGTTAAGAATATTTTAATTTGTTTTGTTAATATATTTTTAGTTTGTTAAAAAAAGTTTACCGGATTTTTCAAATGCTTTTTATGCCTCTGTTGAGATGATCATATGGTTTTTGTCTTTGTCTTTTATTCTGTTAATGTGGTATTACAATTGACTGATTTTTGTATGTTCAGCCAACCTTGCACTCTGGGATAAATGCCATTTGGTCACATGTTGTTGAATTTGGCTTGCTAAATTTTTATTTTGTTGAGAATTTTGGTGTCGTGCTCTTGAATTTTAAGAGTTCTTTTTATATTGTAGATATTGACCCTTTCAGGTAGGGTCAGGTCACAAACTAAATTGAGTCAACTCTGGCTAGCCCAAGCAAAACCAGGAATTTGATGGTGTAGATGAAGTCAATAGGTTCAGTGCTGAGGATAGAGTCAAGTTATCAGGAAACAAAGATCAGTTGGATCATGGGATCTCTGCTCTTTTGTCCTTGCATCGCCTATTTGAGATTCAGAGTCCTGGAAATGAGCATGATTGAGGTGGCTGGTGTCACATGGCCAGGAGAGGTGGGATGCCTTGAATGACAGTCCCAGAAATGCTGCATGCAATGAGGGCTGTGTTTCCAGGGCAATATTTGGTTGCTGCTGTCAGAAGAAGAAATGACTGCTTGCCTGGATCTGCCCAGTAGAAAGTCTCTCCAGTGCTGAAGCGCACATCTTGAAAGAGTTCAGCATTTTATGGTAGTTGAGATTATGGTCTTTGAAATCACTGAACTAAGTTTGAGTCCTGGTGCTATCATTATTGTTTGCAAGATCTCAAGTGAGTAACTGGGTCCCTGTGTACCTTAGTTTTCTCAGCTGTACAATTTATAGAGGCTTTGTCATAGGGTTGTTGTGGAGGTTGAATGAGTGAAAGGATGTAATGGGTTTAGCAGAGAGTGTGGGACAAATTAAAGTGTCAAATACATGGCAGATGTTATTAATGAATTTAAAACACTTCTACAGTATAGCATCTAACTAGAGACTGGAGGAGAGGAGCCTACACTGTGTCCTAAGAAAGCAGAGGAGGCGGTATCAGGGAGGGCGGCCTGGATGTGGTGGGCTTTGAAGGCTTGGTGGACTTGGAGGAGCTGCTATAGCTTTCTCCTGGAAATAGAGGTAGTGGTTTTAGCCAAGAACATGTGGGAAAGAGTTCTAGATGATTCAAGAGGCAGCACCTCTGTCCTCCTCTTCCCCCATCCTCACATGAATCCCATGGGCCTGAGCCATGATCTCTAAGTGGGTTGACTGAGTCTTTCACCCAAGTTTAGGCTGACCCCTAGATAATTCCCCACTTGAACTCAGTCTTTTCGTTTACTAAAGGTAGACCCTAAGCCCCATAAAGGGTCTAGGGAACTTAGTATCCATCTGAGTGGAAATTTATTTCTTTTTCATATAACATTAGTGGGACAGTGAAATTTATTTTTTTGAACATCTAATGCCTTTTTATTATAAAATTATTATTTCTTAATAGGAAATGTGCAATTTATAGAAAGTATGAAGACAAGAATACAAGTTACCCATGTATCTGCATGGTGGCTAACATGTGGGGGAATACCCTATCTATCTCATAAACATTTCTGCGTGTGTGTGCATGCCTGTATATGTGTGTGTGTGTGTGTGTGTGTGCAAGTGAGAGAGAAAATTCAAGATCCTACAGCACATACTATTTTGCAGTTTTTTTTCGCTTAATAACATCTCATGATCATTTTCTCATGTCCTAAGTCATTCTTTACGAACGTGACTTTTTAAATTAATGTTTGTTTTTTAAGGTTTTATTTATTTATTTGACAGAGAGAGAGTGCTCACGAACAGGGGGAGGGGCAGAGGGAGAGGGAGCAGCAGACTCCTTGCTGAGCAGGGAGCCCCATGTGGGGCTTGATCCCAGGACCTTGGGATCATGACCTGAGCCGAAGGCAGCTGCTCAACCAACTGAGCCACCCAGGTGTCCCTATGAATGTGATTTTTAATGGTTGAAAATAGTCTATTGTATGGATATATCATCATTTTTAAACCTAACTTGTATTTTCAGATGTTTCCAATTTTTCACAATTACAAATAACATTATAATAAATATTTTGGAGCATGAATTTTAGCACCTGTCTCTGGCCAATTCCATAGAGTAAATTTCCTTAAGTGCAAGTGGGCATTTTTAATAGAACATTTGTAAGTATTTCATTTTGGACAGTTACACACACATGGTAAAAAATATCCAAATGGTTCAAAAGAGTATTCATTAAGTAAGTCTTGTTTTCATCTTTTGCTCCTGGTCTCTATATTCCCTTCCCAGAGAAACTCCACATAACCAGATTCTTATGCATAGCTCCACAAGAATAGGATACGGACAAGAAAGGCATATTTGTAAACCTCCATTTCCTTCCTATCCTCTACACATCTTTGTTTTTTTTCTTCACTTAACAATATATCTTGGAGATCATTCCTTATCACTGCATGATGATAGCGCTCCCATAGTTCTTCACTGCTGCCTAGTATGTCTTTTCATGGATGTACCACGATCTATTTAAGAAGTTTATAGGGGCGCCTGGGTGGCTTAATCATTAGGAGTCGGCTTTCGGCTCAGGTCATGATCCCAGGGTCCTAGACTAGAGCCCCACTTTGGGCTTCCTGCTCAGCGGGAAGCCTGCTTCTCCCTCTCCCACTCCCCCTGCTTGTATTCCCTCTCTCACTGTCTCTCTCTGCCAAATAAATAAATAAATAAATAAATAAATAAATAAATAAAATATTAAAAAAAAGTTTGTAGGTAGGGGTGGACAGCTAGCTTATTCACAAACTTCTACTATAAACAGAACGCTTTCACAAGTAACCTTGTTGATGTATGTTTGCGCCCATATATCTGAGAATATCTGTGGAGTAAATACCCAAAGTGGACTTATATATTGAAAATCGAATACGTACTGCCAAAATGCTTTCCAAGGGTGAACCCCAGCGTACCTGTTTCTGACAACACTGTCTGTGTCCGTTTCCTCCAACTCTTACCAAGAGCACATCATTAAACATTTTGTTCTTTGCTTATCTGATAGATAGAAAGAGGTTTAAAATTGTGGTTTTAATTTCTGAGTGAGGTTGACCATTCTTCCAGATGTTTGAAAGCCATTTATATTTCTTTTTCTGGGAACTCTGTTCCTATTCTTTTTTAAACCTAGTTTTCTGGATCCCCCCCCCCAACTTCATTGATCTGTGAGGATCTCTTTCTGTAATAGAGAAATTAGTTCTCTATTTTATGTTGCTTATATTTTCCTCTGAGTTCATGATTCTTCTTTCTTACTGTCATGTGGAGAGTTAAAATTTTAAACATGTAGTTGAATCTCTCAATCTTTTCTTTTTTTTTTTTTAAAGATTTTTTTTTTAAATTTATTTATTAGAGAGAGAGAGACTGAGAATGAGAAGGGAGAAGGTCAGAGGGAGAAGCAGACTTCCCGCAGAGCCGGGAGTCCGATATGGGACTCGATCCCGGGACTCCGGGATCATGACCTGAGCCGAAGGCAGTCGCTTAACCAACTGAGCCACCCAGGCGCCCTCTCAATCTTTTCTTTTATTCAATGGCTCTTAGATTTTTGTGTCCAGAAGTCGACACGAGAAGCCTTTCCCATTCTGAAATTCCAAAAATTTTCCTGTAATTTTTTCCTAGTATTATTCTGATTTCATTTTTTTATGGCTCAGAGTTTTGATACACACGGAATTTATTTTGGAGTGAAACGTGAAGAAGGTATCCAACTTGCTATTTTTCCAGAAGCCCAGCCAGTTTTTACAATTGAGTAATCCAAGAATGGATTATTTCTAAAGATGGCCTGAGTCTATTTAGTAATCCCAGTGGCCACAGGAAGCCGACATAAGGTCATTCGGGGCTGGACGGTAAAACTCACCTGTTGCCTTTTTGCAGGGGGTTCTGGGCTGGTGTGCTACGGCAGGTTGTTGTGAAATGTCTTAGATCAAGCAGAAAACAGTGTGGAAATATGATATTATTCAGATTTATGAAGAACTGCTTTTTAAAAGTTATATTGTAGAGTTATGTCCTTGGCTCCTTTTGTGGATACTGTAGGAGCCTTCTGGAACCCCCAGCTGCATTACCCGAAGGGCTATTTTGAGGCCATTATCATAGTGGTTCTCAATCAGGGGATCTGTTTGTTTTTGGTGAAAAAATTGGTCTAACTTATGTGCAAGTTATTTCACAATATTTGGGATATTTCCTATCCCAACGAAGATAAACAGAAAACAAACTGTTGGTTACATGTAAATGAATAGAAGCGCTGGTGCTAAACACATTTTCACCACTGTAACACTTTAAAATGCCAGAGGGAAGGGCACCTTGCAGTGTATCAGGTTTGAAAGTTTCCTGAGGTTCTTGTTCCCACCAGATGATGTTGCCTTGCCCATCAGGAAGGGTTACTTTATAAAATACCAGATTCTCAGTTATGTCTGAGTTTCAGATAAAAAAAAAAGAATACTTTTTAGTATAAGTATGTCCCAAATACTGCATGCGACATACTATACTTAAGTATTATTCAGTGTTTATTCATTGTGATATTATTCATTGTTTGAATTTTACTAGGCATCCTGAATTTCAATTTCTAAACCTAGCAACCCTACCCTAGGGGACATTCGACGATGTCTGGAGATATATTTGGTTGTCTCAAATGAGGAGGGGTCTCTACGGGCACCCAATGGGAGAGGCCAGGGATGGTCTTAAATATCCTACAGTGTCCAGGATAGATTCCCCCCCAAAACACAAATTATCCAGCCCAAGCAGTCAATAGTGTCAAGGCTGAGAAACATTTTAGCTGGTCTAACACATTCCTCATAGTCTCTCCTGAAGAACCCTGGGGGATGAAATTTCCTTTAGAATTAAAATGGAAGAAACCCTCGACTGAAGAATTGAGTCCCCTGAGGAGCTGGCTTTCTTCATTCTTTTACTAATGACAGTAAGCCCTGAGGAACTGATTTTATTCCCCTTTTCTCTTTGACTCTCAGGAAACTCCAAGCAGATTAAAGGCCCTCGGAGAAAGACCGTGTGGGATCTTAGTTGACTGCATATACATTTTACTTCCACATTTTGGACTTGCTATTCTGGGCTGCTTTGCGTTTCCCTGGTCCTAGTTCTTGTTCTCTAGTTTATTTTTCACCATTTCCTGTAAATCACTCAACTCCCTTGTGGGGTAAGTGTGACACACACACACACACACACACACACACACACACACACACACGTGCGCGCAGGCGCACGCACAAAGAGACACATTCATATACTTAAACATGGAGCTTACCAGACACTTGCCCACTGGGAACCAGGTGGACAGACAGGGCTGTCCTGTTCCTTCCCGGCTCCCCTGTAGGTCTCAGGCCCGGGTCTTAGAACACCTGCGGCGCTCGCCCTTCAAAACCAGAGCCTCCCCGAGGCTGGACTGCAGGGGCCCGGAGAGCGGGCAGAGGCTTCCTCCAACTTGACGTTGGGAGGCACGGAAGGTCTTCCCCGCTGCCCAGGAAGTGAGGCGTCCGGGGCAGAGGCCCCGCAGGTGGGGGTGGGGGAAGCCGGGCCCTGCCACGGCCCACGCAGACACACACACTGGGAAGAGATTGCATCTTCCCCCGGACCAGCAAGATTCTATAAACATAATCAAAATGTAATAGAAACTTTTTGGAAATGCTGTTATGAGGAGAAAGCATCAATCTTGATGGAACTCCGCTCAACAGGCTTTGCGGAGCTAATCAATCATGGTCAGGACTCGGCCTCCCCATCTGTCTGCGCCGGGGACCGCGCGGAGCTCGCTGGCTCCCCGGCTGGGGCTGCGTCCCCTCACCAGGCAATCCATCATGCGGTAGGGGGACGGCGGGAGGGGAATAATAGCACGCTAATAAACTAGGGGCTTTTTTCATTCCCAACTAATTTTTAGTAAATGAGCCCAATCCAGGCAGAGCAGGAAAAAGAGCCCGAGGAGATGGTGCTTCTGAGATGCGCCTCGCTGGCCGGGGACAATGGCTCGTAGGCCCGAGGGGAAGCGGAGAGCCAGCCCAGCCCAGGGATAACTGTCTCAGCTCAGCCGGGGCAGCAAGCGGCCCGTGGAGGCGCAGGGAGGAGCGGCGGCCCGAATGACTTCCGGACTGGTGGCCTGGACTTATGGGGGCGGACCCACATTGCTGGAACCCTGGCCACCGCTGCCATACTGGGCTCTGGTTTGGGGCTTGACCTTCCCAGGGAAGCCAGAAGCCAGAGCGTCGGTCTGAGCAATGGGGCAGAGGGTCCTTTGCAAGCAATGAACCCTGGGATGAAGAGCAGAGAGCAAGGTGGAGCTTAGACAGAGGGGCTGTGAATGATTGAAGGTGCCTTGTACCCATTTGCATCTGGCAGTAACTGCCGTGGGGGCGGACCTTCCAGGTTATAGAGCAGGAGGGGACCCAGAGTGGGCTAGTCCACAGATGCCTGTAATTTGGAAGACCGTCTCTGTCTTGACTCATCTTTTGGTCTCCACCACTTTGCTTTGTGCACGGCACACGGTGAGCCCTTATAAATATTTGTTAAGTGAATACATGAATGTGAATTGTCCCCGAGATAGCAGGTTTTGAAGATCTGGTCTGATAATTTCCTTAAATTCTTTTCCTAAAGTACATCATAAGATCAGTCCCTGGTTTCCTCCCATCCAGGACCCAGTTTTGGACAGGGCAGTGTGGAGAGGGCGTCCATACTTATAATCTGTTGCTACGTAACAAAGAACCCCAAAACGAAGAGGCTTTGGACAACAATAAACATATTATCTCTCACAGTTGCTGTGGGTCAGGGATTCGGGAGATGTTTTCTCCCGTTCCCTGCACCGTTCCCAGTCCTGGTCTTTCTGGAGCTGTGGTCATCAGTTCTGCACTGGGAATTTATGGATGGCTGCAAATTTTTTTGACCTTTCCCTCCTCAAGAGATGGGGTCTCATTCTTCTCCCTTTGCATCTGGGCTGATTTGGAACTGATTTGGCCAAAGACAAGTATGGAAGAAGGGCTGCTATGCCAGTTCTGGGTCTCGTTTTTAAAAGGATTGGCAACTTTCACCTTGGTCTCCTGGAACCTGAGGTGCCATCGAAGAAGTCTGACCCCACTTCGGACACAGTTCGCGCGCACGCTCTGCGTCGACACAGAGAAGGGGAGGTGCCCAGCTGAGTCCAGCCTTCTAGTCCTCACCAGTGTCCAGGCCTGTGAGTGACACCATCTTGGACCCTCCGGTCCAGCCCAGATGGCTGAATCCCACCAAGTGAGCACAGTCAGTGCCACATAGAGCAAAAAACGGTCCAGGGGAACCTTGTCACAAAATCATGGGACGTAATAAAATGGTTGTTGTTTTACGCCACTAAGTGTCGGGGTAGTTTGCTCAGCATCCAGAGACAATTGAAAGACCCAGAATCCGAGGAAAGATCATAGATCATAGCCAGTCCAACTGCACATTCTGTGTTTGAATAATTTCTTTGTGTGTTTTTTTTTTTTCTTTCTAGACATCATTCAGTCTTTTGCTTAAATACCTAGAGGGGCAAGACAATTATTACCTCTGGAGTTAGTCCCTTCTATAGTACAATGGTTATAGCTCTTCTCCCTTTGTCCTTCTCTCCCTCCATCTTCCCTTCCCTTTGCCATTTTCCTTCCTTTCTTTTCTCCCCAGACATTTTCTGGGGGGGAGAATCAGAAAATGGTTCCCAGGGGAGGTGTGTTAGTAGGGTTTTCTGAGAAACAGAACCAATAGGATAGATAGATGTGAGAGATTTATTAAAAGAATTGACTCACATTGTTTTGGAGGCTGGAAAGTCCCCCTCTTTGCATCTGCGGGCTGGAGACCCGGGATCTCTGGCAGTCTAACTCAGTCTCAGGCTGGAGACTGAGGACCGAGAGGTTGCTGGTGTAAGTCTTAGAGTCCTGAGGCCTGAAAACCAGAAGCTTGATGTCTGAGGTGGGAAAAGATGGATGCCCCAGGTCAAGAAGAGAGAGAAAGAGAGAGAGAGGAAGTTCACCCTTCCTTCCTTCACCTTTTGTTTCATTTGTGTCCCCAGTGGATTGGCTGAGGGCTGCCAACATTGGTGGGGGCAGATGTCTTTATTTAGTCTACTGAATCAAATACTAATGTCTTCCAGAAACACCCTTATGGATACACCCAGAAATAATGTTTTACCAGCTCTCTGGACACCCCTTAGCCTAATCAAGTTGACACATAAAACTAGCCATTACAGGGGGTGGCAGCTATCTTGGAGTATAGGAGGTTCTGGGTTGGAGTGTAGAGGGTGAGCGGGCACACGGGAAGGAGCCTCTTCTAGGGGGGCTGGAGTTGAGCACAGGGTGTGGGGATGGTAACAGTGGGACACGAAGAGAGGAGAGGTACTTATGGCCACATCACAGTCAGCCTTAATGCCACCTAGGAGTTCACACTCTATGGCCAGGTGGAGCTGGAAGAGAGTTCCCCTTCAGAGGGCCACCTTCTGGTGGCCGTGTGGGTGGTCAGGGTGGCGTCAGGGAGACCAGTTAGAGGTCAGTTGGGTCAAAGATGGTGGCAGCTTGGCCTGGGGTGGAGATGGCAGAGTTGCAGGAACGTGGGTGGTTTGGAAAGCGTAACATGTGTTTACTGTGTTACTTGAGAATACGTACTTCTGCTTTAAGGACAAGAACAAGTAGGATGGGCTGGATCTTCTACAAAGTGTTTGGCATAGATCGTACATAAGATGGTCGCTAATGCAACAGAGGCAAAACTTAGAGGATGTGTTAAGTACACACAGTGAGTAAGCTTCTGAGACTTGGGCAGAATTCATAAGATGTGTTAAATGTAGACACTAAGAACATTAGCGATGTGCTAATCGTAGATAGATTGGATGGCTTACATGCTAACACCAACAAGAGGACTATGCATAGAAACAGGTGGAAAGAGCAAATCGGGAGGTACCACCTCCAAGAGGTCATCCCTAAATTGGCCACCCACTGGTGTTGCCCATCCTGGGCTTGTCTGTCCACATGTGCTCTGTCCGAGAAAGGCAGATGAAACCCAGGGCTGTTCAGAGGTGAGTGGTAAAGCCACAGGACTGGCCAGTACGTACTTGCCTTGTCTCTCCAATGGAGTATGTGTGTGATTGACCCCAATGCCTTCCATCTGCCGGACCCCCTTGCTCCAACCTCAGCTCTGGTCTTCTGAACCACACAGCAGCGGGACAGGCTGGTGTGGCAAGGAAAGAGTCAGGACATCTGAATATTCCGTACCCCAGGGTTCCAGGGTCATTTGGCCATTCTCCTCACTCACATCCCATCTCAAACGTGTCAACCAATCTCATGTCTTTTATTCTTGATTCCTATTTATTTATTTAGCTTTGTGTCTTATTAGGTTTAACGAAGGGCATGATTGGAGCATCTCAGTTTGATGTTTGAGGTGGGAAAAGATGGATGTCCCAGGTCAAGGAGAGAGAGAAAGAGAGAAAGAGAGAGAGAGAGGGAGTTAACCCTTCCTTCCTTCACCTTTTGTTTCATTTGTGTCCCCAGTGGATTGGCTGAGGGCTGCCAACATTGGTGGGGGCAGATGTCGTGAGCTTTCCTGTCCTGTAGTCTGTGAGTTAGTTTCCTGGTGGTATTTTTGTGATGGGAGAAGGCAGATCGTGGGCTGGGACAATATGGGTTATCAAGAGCTTTGTTGGGGCGCCTGGGTGGCTCAGATGGTTAAGCGTCTGCCTTTGGCTCAGGTCATGATCTCCAGGTTCTGGGATGAAGCCCCATGTCAAGCTCTCCCCTCAGCCGGGAGTCTGCTTCTCCCTCTTCCCCTCCCCCTACTTGTGCTCTCTCTGTCTCTGTCTCTCTCAATCAAATGGTAAATAAAATCTTAAAAAAAAAAAGCTCTCTTAAGCTAAGAGCCTCCATCTGTATTTGGGAAGTACACATTTAATGCATGCAGAGAAGGCTCTGGACAGGGATGGGATTGCAGGGGAATAACCATCAGAGGCCCTGCCTCCCCTCTGTGGGTCTGGAGCACAGGAAGCCAAGACAAGCTATGCAAACACTTGTAAAGATCCTCCATACCCTGGATCCTTGTGCTAACGTTTCATTGGCCCAAGCAAGTCACATGGCTAAACCCAACACCAGTGGGAACATTATTCAGCCTTAAAGAGGAAGGAAATTCTGACCCAGGCTCCAACACGGATGAACCTTGAGGACAGGAGGGTGAGTGAAATAAGCCAGTCACAAAAGGACAAGTATGTATGATTCCACTTATACGAAGTACCTAGAGTAGTCAGATTCCTAGAGACAGAAAATAGAACGGTGGTTGCTAGGGGTTGGGAGAGGGAGGAATGGGGAGCCATTACTTGATTGATGGAGAGTTTCAGTTTTACAAGGGGTGAAAATTCTGGAGTTTTGTTGCACGATGATGGGAATGTACCTAACACTAACGAACTCTACAGTTGAAAATGGTTCAGTGGGTAATTTTGCTGTTGTTATTTAAAGGACTTTAATTCAAATAAAAAAAATTCAATTGAAGCACCACGTAGGATAAAATAAGTACAAAGACGAAAGTAATGTGGTGTCCACAATCCCACCACACAAGGAGAGACTCTGCTGACCACTGGAGTCCCTGCCACACATTTTCTGTACCTAAACATCCCAGGGAAGCATGTACTAATTTCCTTTAACAGAAGAAACACTGCCGCACATACGCTGTGGTGATGGATTCTTCTCAAGCAAAACTGCTTGAACAAGTCATTGTTCTGAAGTTGATACACACAGAGTCCCATCATCCTTTTTAATGGCTGGATGGTATTCTACCTACTGTGTGCTCTAACTGTATCAGTTCATAATGCCACGTAGCAAAACGTCTCAAAACTCAGTGGCTTAAGACAGCTACCATTTATGACGCTAATGAGGATTATTGGGAACATGTTTTCCTGGGAGACCACCTGCAGGAGAAGGGAAGCTAAGGAAACACGTTAAAACAGAGGAAGAAAGGTGAGTCTGGACGTGATGTTGGCAGGAGATGGGCTTCAGCTTGGTTCAGCAGAGAGTTTTGGAGCACAAAAGTGCACCTCCCACCTTGATTCTGCCTCAAGCCCCTTTGACCACCCCTCCCTTGTCAATCAACCACTGGCTACAGCCAACGGATCCCATTTTAGCCAATGGCAATTCTCCAGACAAGGGGGGAGGTGAAAGCTGCTAGCAGGGGATACTGACAGCAGCCTGCTAAAGCAGAGGATGGTAAATTTTATGTGTCTTTAACTGCAAGTGAAAACAAAAACAAAATCAGTGGGGTGGGGAGCTCCCACTCCATCTACAGTGGGAGGCCCTAAAACTTATAAGGCGAAGGGTATGGATGTATAATCCCGACATAGTGGGGTAAGAATCGGGACCAATGATCTAATTCACTATATTTTCTCAGATTTGCAGTGGTGGGGACCCTTCTCTGGCAATCCCAGTGGGGGATGGGCTGGCCCTCATCCAAGAGGCAACAATCCAAGTGAGGGGAGGGCAGTGGGGGGGGGGGGAGCCCTGTAGATGGAAATGGGGTAGGAGGAGGAACTCAGAGCCCTGTTTGTTAACGACTTTCTATATCTGAAGTACTGTTCCCAAGACTGCATTTGTTATTTCCCTTAAGCTTTCAACAAGCCCACAACATAGGTGCGCTATGAATCCCATTTCACAGATGGGGAAACCGAGGTAGTAGGAGGGGAAGTGCCCTGCTTAAAGATGCACAGCTGGGAGGAATCCAACCTGGCATTCAAACCCACATCTGCCTGCCTCCAGGACCTGGGTCTTTAACTGCCACGCCTACCACCTTGGTTGAGGATGCAAGGAAAGTGATGTGACCTACGAGTTTGGGTGACAGGCAGGTGGAAACCCCTTCAACTAAGGCTGAGCGCTGCACTTGTGAGATCAACTGAGGACAGTCATGTGGGAGAGGAGAGTGGGGAGGGGGGAAACGGCTTTGGAAAGGAAAAGGAAAATGCTCGGCTCCAAATTAGCCGTTTTCCTCTGGCCTTGCTTTTCTTCCCTTGTTTACCTGTAACTTCTTCCAACTCCGGCTGCGGCGGACAGAGAGAAGGGGAGGACGGGAATCCTCCAGGGGCCCAGGCGCTGCTCAGCTCGCAACGTAGCCCTGACAAATCAAGTGGGTAAAACCCATTAATTAGCAGTTTTGGAAACAGTTGCAAAGTTAATTATTCCGTTTTCTGATGAAAGAAAGCTAATTTTTGGCATTTACACCGACAGTGACATGAACTAACATTTTTCGAGTTGACATCCCTCAAGATAAATGATGCTGTGAGGCATTTGTGCAAACATCCTGACCCACGCGCTCTGACGGAGACCGTCTGCGGTGGGCGCCCTCACTACCGTTTTTGCCCGGTAAGTTTAGGGGGTGGGCGAGCCAAGAAAGTATCTGGTGGGGGGCGGTGAAAAGGAGAAAGCTGGTGACATACAGAGGAGATTCAAAGCCAGAGAGAACATTTGCATATTCAGAAGGCTTTGCCGTAATGGAGAGAGCAGGGGAGTTCGTTAACATCTCTGTCCATCCATCTGTCTGTCTGGGGTGAGAGTCTCACCCAGAGGAGGGACCTAGTTTTTCCATCCGGTTGCTCCCAAATTCAGGTCTTCTCCCCAGACCTTGCTTCTGACTACTAGGCCGGTGTACCCAATTTTCTGCTGGACGGTTCCACTAGGCATCTTGGAAGCCTCTCAGACTCACTTTGTCCCGAGGAACTTACTGCTCTCCTGCCCTTGTCTTCCCACCCCTAAGTCTTCCCATTCAAGGAAGCGACAGCACTGACCCTCCACGTGGTCAGGCCAGAATCACATCCCTGATATTCCCCTTTCCCTCACTCATTCCTGCCAGCTGCCTTACCGGCGAGATCTGCCAATGCTACGACCTTGGGCACACGCCCCAGACACGGTTCCTCCTTTTGCATTGCCACCAGCGCCCTGGTCTGTGTAAATAACCACCATCCTTCGAACTCACTGCCAGCCTGTAGAGACACCATGAGAGCCACACACGAAGGTGGACATTTCCTTGTTGCCACATTAAAACAAGGGGACAGAAACAGGTGAATTTAACTTAAAGCCTTTCTTTAGGCTGACGAATGTTATTTTTTCAGAACAGTTTTAGGTTCACAAAAATAAGGAGTGCAAAGTACAGAGATTTCCCACCGACCCCCTGTCCCCGTGTGGGCACAGCCTCCCCCGTCAGTGCCCATTCCCCACCAGTGGCACGTTTGTCACCCCCCCATGGACCTGCATTGTCACATCATCTCAAGTCCGTCCTTGACATCAGGTTTCACTCTTGGTGTTGTACATCCTGTGGGTTTGGACCCACATATAATGACATCCATGTATCCTTAGAGTATCATGCGGAGTAGTTCCACTGCCCTAAGACCCTCCGAGCTCCACTCTCTTCCTCCACCCTGGACCATGGCATTTCCCACCAGCCTGAGAAGACGAAGGGGACTCCCTCCTTCAGCCCATAAGGCCTGGCGAGATCTGGTCCCCGCCTACATGGCCACCCACCTCATGCCACTCTCTGCTCGGTACATCCAGTGGTCTTGGCTTTTCTTTCAGTTCTTCAAACTCATCCTGCCTGGTATTGCTGAAGTGTAAATTGCAGAGGGGGGAGTGGAGCACAGCCTCGGGCACCGTGCAGGCCCGGTGGCCCTGGGGGTACATGGGAGCCCCTGGGGGTGTGAGTGGGAGGGAGTGGGTGGCCTGGGTTTGCACTCACCCTTTGTGGCTGCCTACCTCTGCCTCTCTGGGATGGAGCAGGAATCGGGTGCTCCGGGCAGCGTCCTTCTTAACACGGGCAGATTAATTGGAAACAGATGTCAAGTGGTGGGATTTAAACACAGACATCTCACCAAATGTCAGCCCTTCCCCTGGGCTACGATGGAGTTTTCGCTTCTCATCCTCACCAGGGAACTGGGAAAAACCTCTTAGACGTGCTGGTGGTGGGCTTGATCCCAGCAGTCTTTTAGGCAAAAACTCTTCAAAAACTCAAAGCAGATTATGACACGAGAATCTGAATTTATGTGACAAATTGATTTGCACTGACTGTGTACAAACAGAAGGTACTCTCAGGACAGCTGACTCTCCTAGTAGCCACAGAGCCCTCAGATGGTAAGGGCGGGAGGGCATAGTCTCATTTCCCCGGTCAGGGGTGTGAAACTGAGGCCCAGAACATTGTAGGGACTTGTCGAAAGTCACTCAGCAGGTTAGTGTCAAAGCTGTGGCTGGGACCCACGGCCAGAGACTATTTTCTTTTTCCCTTCCCTTCCTTTCCCTTCTCTTTCCTTCCCTTCCCTGCCCTTCCCTGCCCTTCCCTTCTTTTTAAGATTTTAGTTATTTGTCAGAGAGAGAGCACGAGTGTGTGGGGATAGGGGTAGAGGGTAAGGGAGAGAGAGAATCTCCCGCACACTCTTCACTGAGCCTGGAGCCAGGCCTGGGGCTCGAACCCATGACCTCGAGATCATGCCCTGAGCCGAAATCAAGAGTCAGATGCTTAACCAACTGAGCCATCCAGGTGTCCTGAGATAATTTTCTAAAGTGCAGATCAGATGCTGTCTTCCTCCACACCACTCTGTGCCTGGAAAATAAACCCAGACTCCTTGGCAGGGCCTGGGAGGTTCCTCCCTACCTCCCCTTCACCCCAGCCTCATCTCCCTCAGTCTCCCAGGATAAATGATCTCCCTGCATTCCTGAACATAGGCCTCTGCTGCCTGGCCCATGATGTTTCCTCCGTCTCTCTACCAATCTAGTAAACTCCTACTCACTCCTCACAACCCAAATCAGATATGCCCTCCTCTTACAAGAACTCCTAACTCCCCAGCTAGCATTACTCTGCCCCACTTCTGGGGTCCCACAGCATCAGACACAGGGCACTGTAATTATTTGAGTATTTCTCTGGTCCCCCCTCTCCCTTAAACCCCTGTGTTTCGTTTTATCTGCTTCCCTGGAACTCGACACAGAACCCGGCACACAGTAGGCACTCACTGGACATCTGTGACTTTGACATTGTCAAAGCCAAGGGACCCTTAGTTGGCTTTCTTACTCCACTTTTCTGTACTACCCGACACCACTGAGCTCTCTCTTCTTGAGATGCCCCCTGTCTCACCAGCCGTGGTTCCCTCCAGCCTGGTTTTCCCTCCCAGCTCTCCAGCTGTTCTACTTCGATTTCCTTTCAGGATGTTCCCTCCTTCGCCTGTCTCTTCTAGTCTGTGGCGTTCCAGGATTTGTCCTGGCCCGGCCCTCTCCTCCCTGGAGAGCTTTCTCTCCTTGCGTGAAATGTTATAGGTTCAGAGTCTCTGTCTATGCTCTTCCCTCTCCCTGGGACACTCTTCCTGTCACTTTGGCACGAGTGGCTTCTTCTCAACCTTCAGATTCCACCCTCGCAGAGAGTCCTTGCCTGTCCACCTGAGCACCTGTCCTGAGGTTGGGCCCTGAGCAGCTGGCTGGACGGACGGACGGACGGACGGATGGACGACGGAGGGAGGAGTGGGCGGGGCCGGGGTAGAGCCGAGCACAGGGGAAGTGGCGGTGCAGGCGTCTGTACCCCCAGTGCGAAGAGCTCCCCGGCCTCATGGGCTGGGTGCCCACTGCTCCACAATCCGGAGACAGGCAGGCCACTGTGTTTTTGGGTTATTAACTCTCCTCAGTAAACTTCCAGCGAGTGTGATAAAACACTCCGCAGAATGTAGCAAGAGCTCATAAAAGCAGGATTTAGTGCCATTTTATAGATGTCAGGGCTGACTTCCACACTCAAGCTAGTGTATATTTAAAATTCATGCCTGATTCACTGCTTCAGGGAAGAGGCCTGAGGCCTGGGGGGCTGGGAGAGGAGATGGCACGGCTCCCTGCTGACCGCTCCCCCCTCAGGTCTAACACACCTGGGGCGGGTGCTGGTGTCTGAGGCCTCCTGTGGGGACCAGGCCGAGATGGACTGGGTCTCCCACAACCCTGCTTCCTGAGAGGCCGTGAGGATGGGCTTCGGAGTCAGACTATGCTTGAGTTCTGGGCGCTGACCGGCTCGCCCAGGATGGATGCAAGACTTTCGGGGGTACCGCCTGGGAGAGTCCCAGGATGAACGAGTTGGTCATCCTAGATCTGGATCTCCTGTTTCTTTGCTCTGTCAGCTTGGGAGGACCACTTCCCTCTCGGAACCACTTCTTAGCTGTCACACAGCTATGTGTGTGACACACGATGGTCACATATGTGATGACCACACGGCCGCGATGACCCACGGCCGGTGGTGTGGAGTCAGCTGCGGTGCTGTGTGTAGGCGAGGCCGTCATCCAGTTCATGGTTAACACCTAGTTTTGGGGCTACCCTCGGTGCGCTGTGCTCGAATCATAGCCTCTTCCCAAAGTGGACTGAGCCAGTTATCTGAGCTAGAAAGAGCTGAACAATTATAGGCATGGAACAATTAAACTGACTTTATTAATCAGGTTAATTAATGCAAGGGGGCATGACTGATAACCCCCCAAATCACCCCCCAAATAACAAGGCAAATCACCCCCCAAATAATAAGGCAAATACAACTTGGGTTAGGTGGCCCCTTATAGCAGCGACTCAGGGAGCTAGGCTCTTCCATTTTGTGGCTCTGTCATCCCCCAAGGCTGCCCGAAGACTCTCTGCTGGATTCTTTGTATTAAGCCGGGCAAGAATGAGGATGTTGAGGGATGTTTTAGGACAGAGGCTACACCCATGAGCCAAATGTAGGCTCTGGTTGGTTTTGTGAATAAAGTTTTATTGGAACAGGCACACCCATTAGGTTACTTATTACCAATGACAGACCACAGGGCCTTGCTTGATGTTTACTCCCTGGCCCTTTGCAGAAAGTGTTTGCAGACCTTGGTTTTAGGGCTTAGGTCTGGGAGCATTATCCATCACGTCTACCTATAGTCCATGGGCTACAGCTCCATCTAATGGCCCCAAACTAGCGGCCCGGTGGAAGAATATGGAGGAACCATATTGACTGTTAGTGACGGTCCCCACCATACCTACCTCTCAGGGTCATTATGGAGATGTAAGAAAATAATGCCTAGGGAGTATTTCTTCCAAATACTCTTCCAAAGGACAATGGGAGCTCTTCCAAAGGACAATAGCTCCTCAGTTCTCAGGAGTATACTAAGTGGCTAGGATGTGGGATTTTGTGGGAGGACCCCATCCTCTCCCTTGAGAAGAAAGAATGGGTTGCTCACGTCCCTTGCTAACTAGGACATGTGCTGAGTGCCTGGTTCCATTTCATCTGGATTTGGGGTTATTTCCGTGACCAGCTGGGTCAAGTATCAGGAAGGACCCAGTGATGCTTATTTGGGCCCTAAACCTAAGGCCCTAACCAGATGTCTCTCTGACGGGCAGTGTAGCTACTGCGTGTTCACCAGGCCTGGGCCTTAGGACGTTGCTCAGTGCCAGAGGGTCCCAGCTGGACGTCCATGATCTGGCTTCTACTCTCCACTCCCCTCCCCAAGGCTTAATATCATTTAAGAAACAGCAAGCTTGGAAAATTAAAGAAATGTTCTCTATTAATCACAGTGTCCGAAAGATTCTAACATTGAACATGTTATGTTATTAATGATATTTTTACTTTGTAAAGTAACTACAATAAAATTTATTGAAAGCATCGATTGAAGGTTAATTAGTAGTTAAGCTTGATATTTTAAAGTTAATTCATTAATGTGAGGGTGATTATTCATTAATAATAATGTGGTGATTCTCGATTTAGGTTCAAGTTTGCTAAATTTTCTTCTTTTTAGATTTGATTTTCGTAAGGGTTGAGGTCCCTAATGGATAGAAATGTGATACTGAAATCACATAGCAGAACTGTCAAGACTTTTTTTTTTTTTAATGAGAGATTTCTTTTTGTAACAGAAATCTAGAACCACTCATCAAGAGAGATGCCTGAGTGTTTCATCTTCAGGCCATAGCCTAGAGATAGAGGTCAATTCCTGTTGTAAAATTAAAACCAAAATTTAGAAAGGCATAAAACCCCGAAAACCCCAAATCGGCAATACCAGCTCCCCAGTCATGACCGAGTTCAGGGATCACCTCTCTTGGTCTTCCCCAAGCTGAGTTGGTGAATTGTTTTCCTGCTGTCTCAGGGAAAAACTGTATGAATACCTTGATTATGGGCTTACCACACTGCATCATAATTGTTTAAAAATCTGTGTCTGTGAGAGTGCCTTTGGCTGCAAGTGACACATAGTCAAATCCAAACTGGGGGAATTAATTATGTCAAGGAAGGAAAAGACTAAAGGAGCGGGACTCCATCTCTGAGGCTGAATGATGCATCAAGGGAGAGAGAACTTGACAAGGGAGTGGAAGGGTATTGGCTTTCCTCTCTTTAAAAGGTGGGGTCCAACCCTCTCACCCTTGAATGAATGTTGGACTTAGTGACTTATTCCTCGCAACTGGAACACAGTGGAAACGGTGATGGGACTTCTGAGGCCTTTATGACCCTTCTGAGGGTCATAAAGGCCATTTCAGCTGTCCTCGGTGTCTTAGATTGCTCCCTTTGGGAAGCCAGCAACCATGCTGTGAGGACACCAGTGAGCTCTGTGGATGGGCCCATGAGGAGAGGAACTGAAGCTTTCCACCAACAGCCTGTACCACCCTGCCAGGCATGTGAGGGACCCTCCTTGGAAGCAGAGCTTCCAGCTCTGGTCAAACCTTCAGATGATAACAGCCTCAGTTGACATCAGCCTTCAACCTCATGAGATACCCTGAGCTGGAATGTCCCAATCAGGCCACTTGTGAATCCTGGCCTGGAGAAATCTTGAGATGTAATATATGGTTATTACTGTTTTAAACCACTAGGTTTTGGGATAATTTGTTACACAGCATTAGATAGCTAATACACAGGGACAAAGGGATTGGGCCAACCTTGGTCATGTGCTCATCATTCCTGGACCCATAATAGTTGGCAGATGTTGCCACATGTGGACGGGCTCAGGCGACTCAGCTTCTCTTTCTGGAGCCTGCAATGGGTGGAAATCTTGAGAGCTGTTCGGTGTAGGGCCCGAGAGGTTGGGCTCGGGCCAGCCCTCCTCCCCCTTGATGTTGGCCTCTAGCTCTTTCTGAGTCTGACCTCCTCCCTTTCTGGCTCTTTCTTTTGAAGTGGGTAGCGTGGCTGGTCTATGTTTGACGGCCCTCGGGCCTGATCAGGAGGTGAAATAAACCCATGCATGAAATACATCACGATTCAGGCAAACCTCCAGATTGCAGCAGCTGGAAAGATGCTGGGACGCAGCTACTAGCGATGAGACTCTTCACAAGCCAGCCTTCGTGGGGGAGATTGCAGCAGTATTCACGATCCACTGTGGTGTCGTCCCCTCTTTCATCCCTTTCCCTCTTCTGACACGGAGCAGGTTCTATGTCTGTTTTACATCAAGTCCAGAAATGCTACTTTCTTTCCTTGCTTCTGTTGGGGATGGTGTCCGTGTTTCAGAAATCCATTCTCACAGCGCCTCAAGGGTCAGATGGTCAGGGAACTAGTTTAGCAGTCGGACAAATCCCAGCTCTGCTAAGTGCTTGCTGTGGAGACTTAAGACAATTCACTCAACTGTCTAGAGCTTCGCAGACAGCGTCTGTCTGTCTGACGGAGTGATAATGACACTCATCCAGAGTCACTGTCCGTCCAGGGTGGGCTCCTGTAGGCAATGCGCCCTGTGTACTTGTTGGAATGTTGGTGGTCACTGTGCTGGAATTGTGTTAGAATGTTGATGTGTCATAAGAAAGGGCTCTGCGGTCTGTCAGGTGAGTTTGGGAAGCCCTGGGAGGCTCTCGTTTGTTTACTGGGGGATTCCTCAGAGCCCTGAATCAGCTCACGTTCATCTCGGTCCTCTAAGAAAGCTGTTCTAACAGGCTGTGTTTCCTTAGTGCATTTGACCATAGAATTCTATGTTCATTGCCTCAGCGCTGTTTTTGCGAAGCCACCAGGGGCCACACATGTCCTGTGGTAGGCTCATATGTGGTACTTCTCAATCTTTTTAAAAAAGATTTTAATCAATCTATCTATCAATCAATTTATTTATTTGAGTGTGAGCAGGGAAAGGGGCAGAGAGAGAGAGAGAGAGAGAATCTCAAGCAGATTCCGTGCTGTATGTGGAGGCGGACACAGGCTTGATCTCATGACCCTGAGATCATGACCTGAGCCGAAATCAAGAGTGGGAAGCTTAGCCGACTGTATCACCCAGGTACCCCTCTATGTGGTCCTTCTTTCACTTCAGGGGTGGCTCCCCCGTTTGAGGTGGAAGGAAGCCCCTTCTTTCCTCCTGCGTTGTGCGAATTCTGGGCAACAGTAGGCTTAGCGATGCCTCACGTGTGCCCTCGTGTATCCAGCCCCATGGTTTGTGGGGCTTCCTAATGTGCCAGGAGTCTCAAGAGGAGCCTCTGGCATTCTGGTCCCCAGGGCGAGCGTGGAGATGCACCTGGAAGGTAGTCTTGAGGGGCCCTGGCACATGCAAGGTCACCGTGCCCTTCTCACATCCCATGCCTTGCAGCGCCATGTGTCACCGAAATCAAAGTCATCTCAGTGATGAAATGAGCAGCACTTTTCTGAAGGAAAAACCATCCTCTTTCACAGGCTGACGACGCAGCTTACTGAGCGGGCCCTGATGTGTGAGGCCTTTCTTCAGCTTCCTCAGTGACTGGACGGACGGGTGTCAGGGCTGAAGAGGGCTCTGACAAAGATAGGCCGGCACATGGCCATTTCCTTCTCCCAAAGAAAACAGCTTTTCTCCCGGCTATGAGGATGCAATGCAGTGTTCCTTTCTCTGGTAGGTTCTGGACCCCGTTGTTCTTGGCTGTCTGGTGTGTGGCCCCCTCTTACGCCGTTGGTGAGGGAAGGGAGCCCCCTGAACGGAGGCCTCAGACGCGGGCTTGTCTAGCTGAACAGCCGCAGCGTGGAGCTAGTTTGGGATTCCCGGTGCTCAAAAATTCTGGTTGAGCAGAGCCTCTGAGCTGCCATTGTTGGCCCCATTTTGGGAAATCTGATGGAATCTTTGGTTTCTCTCCCCAGAGAAACACAACCCAGGGTAGCCTGGCGTTTGAGGTACAAACCCTTGTGTTAGGGCACTATGACTCTATACGGTCCTTACTTACTTTTTCGGCTTCCTCTTTGGTTTTGCCCTCCTTCCCTTTAAAACGGCAGACATGGTGCCAGTGCCGTTGGGGCAGTGATGGCGAGTTCCTGTGTCTGGGGTCAGCTGTCCTGGCGGTGACAGCGTGGATGACAGGGGCAACAGGGCCTGGGATGGGGCAAGTCAGGGCTGGAGGAGGGGATGGGAGAGGCGAGGGTTTGGGGAGCAGGAGGAGGGAAGGAGAGGGTGGGGGAGGGGAGGGGTGGGCAGGTGGGAGGCCAGGGGCAGTGGGAGCAAGGGTCTCTGACTGGGGGGCATTCAGGAGAAGGTGACACGTGAGTGACGCCCGGTGGCTTAAGAGAGAAGAAGTTGGCAGCCTGAAAGAGAGGGAGACAGAAAGCAGGGCTCTTCAATATGGGCATTCATGTCTCGGTGACAGCGGCCATTTATCATGGCCTGAATGGGAGCACAGGGCCCAGTGTGCTGCCAAAGGCCTCTGGTTAAAGTTTTACCTGAGTGTGAAAGGGGCTGGGGCTTCCCCGGGCTGCGGGGGCGGCCCCCAGGGGCCCCTCTTTTTGGAGCAGAAAGACTCTGACGCCGGAGGAGGGGCCATGGGATAAGACGTTTCCGGGTGCGGGGACACCTCTAGGCGTCCCAGGCCGGCAGGGGAGGGGTCTGCTTCACACGGGGGCCTGGAGAGGCCTGCTCCAGGCACCAAATTAGGAGCCTGGCCCCCAAATCAATCTGTGAGCCTGCTTGGGGCAGGGGGCGGGGGGGGGCGGAGTTGGGCAAGTCAGGATGGGGGCACATTTTGGCAGGTGATGTCACTGGTCCCCAGCTCCATTTTTAAAAAAATATTATTTAGTACTTGCCACATGTCAGGCACCTTATATATAAATATACACATGTATTTAGTTAGACGACCCCGGTTTGTTACCCGGGAAGCAAGGGGTTCGTCGGGTACGGGACTTTCAGTGCCAAATCTGGGATAGTTCCAGGCAAAACAGGACAGATGGGTATTGACCTGCAGGTTAACTCGAACATGAATTTGGTTGCTCTCCAAGCAGCTCTTGGAAAGAGGCAACGCATCCACCTCCGTTTATGAGTGAGGAGCTGGGAGCAAGAGGGAAGCGGCGAGCTGGGGTCGCAAAGCCAGGGAGCAAGAGAGCTTGGGTCTGGTTTCCAAGTCCGAGCTCCCAGCCCTCCCCCTGCTGCCCAGGGCCTGGAGGAAACCCTGTGGGCTGAGCGGGTTCTGTGAACTGAAAAACCAGGACGAGGAGGTCCGACATGTTCACTCTTCAACGTGGTGGTCTTTAGGGTCGTGTGTTTAAGAAGGGGGCTTGTCCTGGACGTTTCGGGCCGTCGGGTCCACAGAGAGGCTTGGCAGTGGGGAGCGAGTCCTGGGTGCTTCCAGGGCGTGGGGCCTGGTGTCTGGCTGGGAACACAGCTAATGACCCGGAAGTGCTTGCTAAGATTCCCAAGCTCGTGGGGACCAGAGCGGGAGGTCAGGGAGGAGGCTCATGTTGGAACTTATAGCCCAGGATGCTTGGCCAAGGGGCCCCGCAGCCCAGCCACGAGCAGGCACCGAGGTGATGGCCGATAAGCGAGGACCAGGGAGAAGTCTGTGTTCCTGGGCAGGAACCACTTTGGCCCATTTTCCATCCTGGGTTGTGGGACAGCTTGGCCATCCCCTGTGCCAGGCTCCTTGCAGAGACACGATGCTAATCCAGACCCTAGAAGTCAGATCTGCTGCTAAGAGGCCATTTGGGAGAAAAATGAAACCCCCCCCCCCACCACCAATGTTTCCCCTTTTGGAGTCCTGTAGGTTGTGCTGATGCAGCAAGAATTTTTCTGGTTATCAAGTTCACACCCAACACTGTGGGCTGAGGTCTCAGTCCTGGAAAAACAAGAGGAGTGTGTGTGTGTGTGTGTGCGTGTGTGTGTGTGTGTGTGTGCTGGGTGAGGGTGGAGGGCATGAGGGTGCTGGAGGATCTCGTTTCTTTGAAGGGACCAGCACAGCGGGGAACATGGGACGATAAGTGCCCTCCTGGCCCATCCCAGAAGCCTAGCCATTGAGGCCTGGCTGACCTGGGCTTTCGCCCCAAGCTGTGACTTCTGTCTCCTGCGAGCCCTTCTCAGCTCCTTCCAGAAGCCATGCTCATTGGCCCATTCCAGCCCCAACCCAGACTCCTTGCCTCTCTGTACGATGGCGGGACCTTGCTGGGCTTGGTAATCGCACTTGAGGAAGCCACGTGGTAATGTCCCAGAGCTGGCCGATGGGGCACAAGTGATAGGAACACAGAGGTCTTGGGGAGCAGAGAGAAGGGCCACCAGTAGGAGGTACGAACCTCCCCAAGGGACCAGGTGGTGGGGGGTGTTCCGAGAAGCTTGTGATGGAGGAGGTTGGAGGGGGGCACTAAGCAGGAAATCGGGGCCAGTGCTGCTTACCGCCCCCCCTGAATCATCCATTCAACACACATGGAGCGTTGGCGCTGATTCCTACTCTGTTTGCTCTGGGTTCGGGTCTACGTACACGGGAGGGAGAACCACATGGTCCCTGATGTGTGGGGCTTAGGAATAGAACATGAAAGTGACGTCTTGTGGTTTGTGCTGGGATGGGGGGCTGGGGTAGCGACGGGCAGGGGTCTGGGAAGGCCTCTCTGAGGAGGAGACATGTAAGTGAGGCCTGGGGGTGGACAGGAGCCAGCCGGGGAGGAGTCAGCCAGCGTCCAGGCAGAAGGGAAGCCCGTGCAAAGTCCCTGAGTGTGTGAGGTTAGAGCCCAGGGCGTGGCCCGCGGCTTGGGCCGGAAGGGCAGGCGGGGACCCCATCCTTCAGGGCCACAGGCTGTGATGAGCTGGTGGGCTGAGTGGGCATCTTGTTTCATTGGAACAGGGTCCGTGAGTGTCTGGCTGGATCTCAGGGCTGGCATGAAACGTATGATGGAGGGGGAGGGGAGGGGGTAGGCATCGGTGGGGGGGGCTGGGTCAGGGCAGTGGAGGGGCAGTGGGATGTGAAAGCGGCCATCTTGGTGGTGGGGGTGGGGGCCATCCTTACACCAGCTCTGTCCCCTCGGGGCTGCCCCTGCCACTCTCCCTGCCCTCCTTGACCCTCTGGCTTCTTGTGATTGCCTTGGGGGAGCTGACCGGGGAGCCTGTGAGGGTCTGCATTTGTGCCTTGCACAGGGGACATTAAGCGAACAGAGTCCCTCTCGGTTTTTCATGTCATTAATTGGTGATCTTCAGACTCTGAAATAGCATTTCCCCTCTCCCATCCCTTATTTCATTATCCTCAGCTCAATACACATCAGTGCCGCACGAGGCAGCCTGCTTGGATATATTAGGAATTATTTAAATGAGATGGGGATGTATGGGTAGTTAAAAACGCAGTCTTCTATTCTGCCCTAATTATGTATCAAATTACATTACAATTATTCCCAAATATAAACTCGCTGAGAACCTCCGAAGGGGAGGTTCTGAGAGCATCGGAAGGAAAGTGAAATAGGGCCGAGTGGGAACAATGGCCCTGGGCCTGGAATGGGCTCTGGGCTCTCAGACCCAGGCAGTGCGTGTGTGTGTGTGTGTGTGTGTGTGTGTGTGTGTGTGTGTGTGTGTGGTCAACTCTACCGCCATGCTGTGTCTGTTTTAGGCGTTACTGGCTCAGCGTTGGCCGCCATCATCGACGAGCAGAAAGAAGTTCCATGCAGCCTCCGGGTCAGTGAGGTACTGTCACGTACCATTCCTCAGCCTGTGTGGCCCTGACTCAGGGATCCGGCTTCAGCAAGGCTCCAGGCTCAGGCTTCCCTGTGAGGCTCAGCAAACCCAGAGCGTCCATCTGCGCGGGCATTTTGCAAACACCTCATATGCAATGCTCACTCAATCCTGGGAGAAAGGGACGGGCCTGCTCAAGGGGTCTTAGCCACAAAGTGGCAGGTGGGATTCAAACCCAGGTCTGCTTCCGAGGCCAGAGAACCCCAGGAGGTGGTGTGGGGCCTCTTGGTCCCTGGTCTCGTGGTTGGGTGTCTTCTGAGTTGTTTTCATCCATTTGTTCCAAGCTAGGAGCCAGCCTCCTCTGGAGCTCTTAGGAGGGATCCAGATTAATCTTTGCAAATAACTTATAAGTGTTCATCTTCACGAGGCTACTGATGGTGCAAGGCTCAGAGTTTAGCTGCTTCCGTTCCTCTTTTCCCACACCTGCTTCCCACAGCCACTCATTCTGGGCCCGGGGATGAGAGGTGGGGGTTTTCCCATCTGAAGAGCCCTCTCCCTTCTCTCTGGTTTTTGGGCAGTTGGGGTTGCCCAGGGCTGTCAAGGCATTTTTAGCCAACACCCCAAAGCATGCTGGGATCCTATTGTGGGTTGAATTGTGTCCTCTGTCCCGCCGCTCCCCCCCCCCCCCCGCCAATGTTGAAGCCCCAATTTCCAGTACCTGTGAATGTGACCTCATTCAGACACTGGGTCTTTGCAGATAATCAAGGTGAAACAAGGTTATTAGGGTGGGGACTGGTCATGTATGATGGTATCCTTCTAAAGAGGGAATTCAGACACAGAGACATGTATAGAGGGAAGACAGTGTGAAGGGAGAATGCCAAGGGAGCCTTGAAGGCTTGGCATCTATAAGGCAAGGAACATCAAAGATTGTCAGTAGACAACCAGAAGCTGAAGGAAAGAGAGGCCTGGACCACATTCTCCCTCACAGCTTTTAGGAGGCACCAACCTGCCTGTGCCTCGATGATGGACTCTAGAACAGATAAGGTTCTGGTTAAGCCCCTCAGTTTGTAATGGTCCTGGTAATGAATACAGGACTCAGGGGTGGGGTATAGGCAGGGCGGAGGAATGCAGAGCTGTGGGTGGTGACCAGGAGCCTTGCCCTGACACATGTCCCAGCGCTGTGGGTGGGGGGACAGGTGTGGCCTGAGCCGATCGGGCAGTCATCTTTGTGGATGGGCAAAGTGATCTGTGGCAGCCAGAGTCCCTACACCGAAATGACATGCCTTCCCAGGTGGATGGCCAGCTGAGGCGTTCTTGGAGGAGTCTGGGCCAGGAATCCAGCCCATGGATGATGGGGGCAGGGAACCAACCCCAGCCTATGGGGGGAGGGCTGGAGGACCTGGTCCTGGGCTGAGCGTGGGGGCAGAGACATCTGGGGCTCACTGGTGTCCATCTACTGTGCTTATCAAGAATGTTCCAAGGCTCCACTGGGAATGTTCTAGCTCGGTTCCCTCTGCCCTTTGGTTCTGACTAGTTACCGCCAGTGGAACATAGAAGTGCTAGGATCACCTCTGAGTTGAGGTTGTTATAAGGGAGTGAGCATTCTGAACACATCCTCTTTGCCTTCTGGGGTTCAACTCCCTAACCCCAGAGGTGAGATCGCCGTGGGTGACCCTCTCTTTCCCAGATAAGAATCTCTTCCCAATACGATCTTTCCTCCAAAAACCCCTGGATTCCCCAAGAGAAGCTGGGGGTCCCCAAGCCTGACCTTGCAGTCTCTTTGATTTGCAAGATTGCTTATTTCCAATTTAAAGGAAATATTTCTAATTAAGGTAACCAAAACCCATGTGCTATTTTTGGGTGCAACTTTTTTTTTTTGGTAAGACAATTTGTGCTAATTAGATGTAAAAATTATTCCTGGGAAAATTATATAATTTACATGCAATTTACAAAATAGGGCTTTGATATTATTTGCGCTGCTACTTTGCTGTGAAGTTAGTAACCAGCATAAACACTGGACCTGGGTGAATGTGCTCTAAGGGAGGGTGGCCCAGTGGTTCCTGATGTGAGGCTTGTGGCTCTCTGGGTGATGGAGACGCCAGGTTCTCACCATGGAGGCCCAGTCTCCCCAAGGGCAGCCGTGGCGGGGCTAGCTGACCCCAGGCGTGCCCCACTGGGGCTGGATCGCAGTTTTGGGATGACTCCTACGTGGCTTTCCACATAGTACCCAGATGAGAGAGCAAGGCCTCTTGGAAGGTGCTTTGGGGGGAAGGGAGGGAGGCTGTCAGGGGTGCCTCCATCCTGGGAGGTTTGATTAGTGACTTGGATGAGGGCCATAGGTCAGTGAAGCACACTGGTAGAGGGCGTGAGACTGGGAGGGATCGTCAGCAGGGTGGAAGACAGCCTCCAACCATCTCTAGGCAGGCGGGGGCTATGTTCCAACCTCACAGGAGGAAATCTAACAGGTGCATCTGGAAAATCACCCATTAGGTGCACATTGGGGGAAGGTGACACCCAGCAGTGGCCTATCCGTCAGGTCCAATTGGGAGGCAGAAACCACAGTGGGTATTTTAACAGCAAGGGTTTCATAGAAAGGATTGGCGGTCATCAGAAAACCGAAAAGGTGAAAACTAAACACCAAGGCATCACGGTTTTGTGTGTGTGTGTGTGTGGGGAGGGGTGCCCCAGAACTTAGAAGCTGGGAGAAGGAGTCTCAAGGAACTGGGGGCTCAGATCTCCCAGGAGGAAATGCCCGCTGGCAAGGGCTGTGGGAGGGAACCTGAGGAGACCAGTTTTGTACATGGGGGAAAAAAAACCCCACAAACTGGATTGGGGTTTTGTAACTGGGGTGAAAGGCGGTTGCAGCGGTGAAGCAGCATGCTGGGCGACGCGACCAGACAAGAATTAAGGTCGACCGCGGACGTGAGCGCCATCTCCACCCCCCTCAGGCTGCAGGGGAGAGACAGAGCCCACTTGATCTGGATGGATGCAGGTGGGGGGCGGTCAGGGAAGGCTCCGGAAGGGCAGGTTCCAGGTTGGGATAAAGAAGACTTGGTTTCCCTTAACGAAGAAAAAGAAAACCTGAATTTTCTCTCTGATTTTGGAAGCAATGCCTGTTACGGTGGAAAACGGAACATACAGGTTACTGAGATATCAGCTGGGGTGCAGGGAGAGACGTTATCTCCCAGAGTTCCTGGGGAAATGAGCTGACGCCTCCATCCCCAAAGCAAAGGACACTCAAAGCCTCTGTGTATTCCCCTCTGGTTTATGTTCTCCGAGCCTCCCCTGTTTCTTAGAGCCTGCTCGCTTTGCCCTGAGGCGCAGCTGGGCCCGGGTGTCAGGTCCCCCTTGGGCCAGGCCCTCAAGGATTTAGCTTCTAGCCCATGTGTGCATCAGGGTGTTTCTCCAAAGCCCGGTTCTTTCTGAGAGGAGTTTTGGCACCAGCTCTTAAGATAATTACATTTTTTCCACCTTGTTGCATATAGAAAAGTTTAAAGAAGCAAATAAAAATCATTTGTAATTATACCTTCCAAAGATGACCACTGTTAACCTTTTGGCCTTTTTCCCTTGTGCAAATGTATTCATTTTGAAGATAATTGGGATCACAGTGAATATTATAATTTTGTATCTTGCTTCCCCGTCTCCCATCATTTAATACATGAACATTTTCCAAAGGCTGATATGTGTTTTTAAAAATCTCTTTTTGCTACAGTGGCCCGGGATATTGTCACAAATTGTTATGTGATATTTTGCTGTAATGGTTTTTTTTTCTTTGCTGACTAGTTCTCTTATTGATACCTTTGTACGTAAATCTTTGTGCACATCTTTGAACATTTCCTCAGGATAGAACCTCAAAGCAAGATAACTGATTCAAGTGATATATTAAAAACACCTTTTATTAGGGAAAAAATTTCAAATATATGTTGGAGAGAGTTGTGAACCGGACACCCTGTGTTACCATTCAGCTCTCACGATTACTGACACCCTCTCGGTTTTACCTATCCCTTCCTCATTTGTTGTTGTTGGGATGTTTTGAAGCCGGTCCTGATGTTGTATCATTTCCCCGTAGAAGTTAAGTTTTACTTCTTAAATGGGTACAATAACTTCTTGCGGCATAACCAGGATGCCATTTGCCCATCTAAAAAAAATGGACAATAATTCCTAAATATCATCTAATATCTGGCTAGGTTGGGTTTTCTCCAATAATCCCAAAAACGTCTTCCCACAGAAAACTTGTTTGAATCAGGATCCGAACAAAAGTCCACGTTTTGCGTTTGGTTGATGAGTCCTGTAAATCTCTCTTCGTCCATACTGAGGCCATGCTCTTCATGTGCTGAAGAATCTGGCATAAGACAGAGTTCTCTGGTTCTCAATACATATCAGAAAACGGATTTCCAGGAGGGTTGTGACAGTTCGCGCCTCTGCCAGCAGCCTGAGGGAGCACTCAGCTCAGCATCAAACGTTGTTACACTTTTTAAAAATCAACTTGATAGGTGAGAGCTGACACCTTACAGTAGCTTTAACTGGCATTTCTATGATGGAGAATTTTTTGAGAATTCTATGATGGAACATTTTTCCCCCATATGCAAATTAGCTGTTTGTATTTCTTCTTTTGTGAATTATCTCCTTCGACCTTTGCCCCCTTTAAAAAGTGGTATTGATTCCCCTGCTTGAGTCCATAACGTAGAGAAATTTCAAGTTTTTATGCAGTCACATTTGTTTCTCTTCTCTGTGAATCTTCTATCGTTTGCATGCCTAGAAAATCCTTTCTGGGGGTGCCTCGGTGGCTCAGTGATTTAAAGCCTCTGCCTTCGGCTCGGGGCATGATCTCAGGGTCCTGGGATCGAGCCCCGCATCAGGCTCTCTGCTCAGCGGGAAGCCTGCTTCCCCCTCTCTCTCTGCCTACTTGGGATTTCTCTCTCTCTGTCAAATAAATAAATAAAATCTTAAGAAAAATGAAAATCCTTTCTGTACCCCCAAATTCCATTTGCCTACATTTTTTTTCTTGCTTGATTTTTACCGTTTTTAAGTCCATTTGAGATCTCATATAATTAGAACATTGAGCTAGTATCGTGGATTGAATAAGCCTTTGTTTCTTTGCTAGTTTGTGATATGCCTTTATCATGCCTAAATTCATTTACACACACACACACACACACACACACCCACACACACGCTGGTCTGTTCAAGAACTTGGGCAATCAGGAGTTCTCTCGGGTCTTGAGTGGTGCTGAGTTCCCCGTGGTGGCAAGTGAGCAAACGGGTATAACACCACCTCAGGCTGGGCTCTCCTGCCTCTGGCCGTCTGGAGGTTTCTGATTGCCCTGCTCTCGAAGGCCCGCACACCCACCATCAGCTCCGAGAGGCCATGATAATCCCCCTTCCTTCCCCGCCTTCTGCTCTTCCTGCCTCCAGGACAGACCTTCAGACTCCTGTTCTGTCGGGGCTCACGGCAGGCAGGGGTGGTGCAGCCGGGACCTTGCCAGGGAGGCTGGACCCGAAGGACCCGAAGGACCCGAAGGACCCGAAGGCCACTCCCAGTGTTGTCTAGTGCTCAGACTGCAGACCCGCACGGTGACTGCACTCGGGACTCATCTCCGGGGAGAAGTGGGCTTTGCCCGCTCTCCCAGCTGTCCTTGGTCCTCATAGCATTTCCCCCGGTTGACAATCACGGCCGATTTTGTTGTTTTCTTCCTCACCGGGCTGTAAGCTCCAAAGACGGAGGTCCTGGATTCCTGTGTCTGACACATGGCAGGGACCAAGGAGTTGGAAAAAATGGGTGACCGTCCTTTGGAACTGGAGGGTGGTGGTTATGGTGACTTCATAATCTAAGCAAAAATGAGAGACTGTCATTCAACCGAACAAATGCTCTTTTGGGGACAAAGGGACAGCGTATCTGAGATTGAGGTCCATCCCAGAAAACCCAGCACAGCTGGCCTTCATGGAGAGGGCTGAGTCTCCCGGATCTCGGGTCTGTGTGGAGCCGTGAAAGTCACCTATTTTGACCTTGATCTGAGACCTGACCTCCAGAGCTGATTATTTCTCCTCTCCATGAGCACATTCCAGACAAAATGGGGTCGGGAGACATTTGCATCCAAACCACCAAGCTCTTTAAATGCTGGGGCCCGGAGGCCCGATGGGTTTATTAGATTATCATTGCGGAAGTTAATAAAGAATTAATTTCTCTTCATGTGACATCCAAAGGCAGTTATTTCAGGAGCCTGTCCATTTACACAAAGCCAAGTATTTGTCAAGTGTCAGAGGCAATTCCCAGGTCCCAGCCCCCCCTCAATAATTCTGGATTAGGGACAGCCTGAAATGACATTACACAAATTTTCTTTCAAGATGCATTGAGCTCTGGGGACCACTCAGGAATTTCAGGTTCCTGAAGGTTATACTGTCAGCAAAAGGGCTTGGGGGCGGGGAGTAGGGGGGCTGGAGTCACTGCAACTTTCCAGCTGGGCCAGCTCTGGAGGGGGGAAGCTTGGGGAAGGGGAGGGAGGAAGCCATGGACGGCCATTAGTCTGTGGGGGCCCACTTCGCCTCCTGAAAACAACTTACTTATTGCCGTTTGTATCACAAACCTCGAGCCCAGCTTGATGGCTTTTCCTTGTTCTTTGCTCAGGGCCAGGGAGGGGCTGTGGCCCTCTGGGGACGGCAGGACTGGCCCACGTCACCTTGTGGCAATATATTAGGGAAGGTCAAGGCACCATCAATACTTGTCTTGGAGTTAAGTGCTGGGAAGGGGAGGGCAGTGCAGGGGCCGACTACTAGCCCCTAAAAGCAAGTGGTCCAGCAGCCGGGCGCCCCTTGGAGCCATGGGGCGGACGTCTCTGGGGCTAGGCAGGCGGGAGAACCCGAGGCTGGTCCAGGCCAGGTTGCTGGCGTGGCATCTGGAGGCTGGTGTGGAAGAGCCCAGACCTCTTGCTGGAACTCTGAAGACACTTGCCCCTGAAGGTCAACAGGCCTCTAAGGCTCTGCAGGCTCCAAAAGGAACCCTGCATCTCGATGACTTCCCTAGCCAGGTGGAGCTTCTCCCTCTTCCTCCACGTGCACCAGGCTCTTTCAGACTTCTGTGCGATTCTCTTTCCTAGGAATGGCTCCCCTTTCCTTCCCTGTTTGTTGTTTAAAGAGCTAGTCCAGGTGTCACCTCCTCTGTGAAGCCCTTCCTGACTACCTCAGGAAGAGCCAAAGTCCCCTGCCAAGCCGCAGTTGGGTATGCTAATTAAGGACCCCACTTCCCCTGGGATCACATATTTTGGCAAATGGAAAGTGCCCAAGTGTGAATTAGAAAATGGTGTCTTTTCTCTGTGCCCCCCACCCCTCAACGTGGCCATAGACCCCACAAGGGCTCACGGTTCGGTAAAAGGAGTGTGGGCTAAATTTCAGCCCCGATGACCTTCTTAGCTGACTATGTTTGGGTAGTGCGTGACCTGGACAACCACCCACGGCAGCCCTGCTCCTTCCTTGGAGACTCTACATGCCCCTCTGCCTAACTGTGTGACTGTGTGTATTAGTTTCCTATAGCTGCTATAACAAACTACCATAAACTGAGTGGCTTAGAATAACACAAATTTATTCTCTTACAGTTCCGGAGGTCAGAAGTTTAAAATGGGTCTTACTGGGCTAAAATTAGGCTGTTTGCAGGGATGTGTTCCCTCTGAAGGATCTGGGGGAAATTCTGTTGCCTTGCCTCTTCTGGCTTCTAGAGACCACCTGTGTTCCTTGTCCCTTCCTCCACACTCAAAGCCAGCTATGTAGACCTTCGTGTCTCCCTGCCTCTGACCACTGCTTCTGTCTTCACCCTTCTCTTCTGACTTCGACTCACCCGCTTCCCTCCTTTACTCATAAGGAATCTTGTGATTATGCCAGACGCCTTCGGATAATCCAGGGCAATCTATCTCAGAATCCTTCATTGAATCCCATTTGCAAAGTCCCCTTTGCAAATGTATCCACGGGTTCTAGGGATGAGGCTGCGGACATCTTTGGGGGCCATTATCCAGCCCAACCTACCACGTGATCCCATATAGCAAAATGCTTTCTCCCACTCATTGTAAAATCCCTGAGAGCAGAATCACAGGTCTGCTCAGCATAAGCGTCTTGAGAATGTGGATCAGATGCATGGGGCCGTTGGACACACAGGACCTCCTTTGGGAGACGGGGGCAAATGCAAATCCCATTTGCAGTCCCCGTGCAAGCGCACGGCTTTCCCCAGAGGGTGGGTGACAGACCTGCATGGCTTACGGAGCAGTTTCGTCCTGCAGGGGACACCTGGCAACATCTGGAGACAGTTTTAGTTCCCAGAGATGCTCCTCAATTCCTAGAGGGCACGTGGGCATTAAAGACTTCTCCAGCTCCTGAAGTCTACAGGGCCGAGGTTGAGAAATGCTGGTTTACACCAGGACGGCATGGCTGGAGATCCCGGGAGGGACCCGTGGGCTGGCACCCGTGCTGGAGATCTCAGTGTGTCCCGTGCTGTACTCGGCGGGCTCAGCCAACTCCCATGTGCAGGTGAGAAGGGAGAGAACCGGCGGGGCCACACTCACGCGGGGTTTATAGCCAGTCCCTGATGGGGTCGGACTTTGAAGTCAGGTCCCCTGACCCACCCGGTGGGCAGGTAGAAGAAGAACGTGAGTGCCTCCCTCCCAGCGCACGGGGCCTGCCCAGCTTCCCTCCTCCTTCTCTGCTTTCCTGATCTCGGTGCTCCACCAAATCCCTCCTCCCTGTGCCACACGTGTCCCCAGATTCAGTGTCATTGTCCCCTTTTCTGCTTTCCCTCAGTTGCCTTGATTGCCTTCCCTGGGGGTTAGCACTCGGACCTTGGCTATAGCCAACTCTGCTTTCCTGACCTCTGGTCTTGCCTTTCGCGCCTGTTCTGCCCCTCAGAATGACAACCACTCAAAGATCTTCTGTGGCACCGTGACCGCCACCTAAGTCCGACATTCAAATCTGCTCTGGCCAACGGAAATGCTTGCTTTTCTGCAGACCCACTTTGCATGTCCTGGGTCTCCCCCACAACCCCCACCCCAAGTAGCACCCCTTTCGTTCCTCCTCTTTATCCCCCTGGTGCCTTTGGGAGCGGCATAGTGTTTACGGGGCACTGCTGTGTCACCGGCACAGGGCGGATGGAAGGGCACGGGGACGTTGTCCTCGTTGTCAGCAAGCTCGCAGCCTCCGGGGGAGACAGACACAGAATAGCTATTTTTGCAGTCCGTTATTTAGTTTCAGTTGGGCTTAGGATGCCGAGGAGAGGTTCCGGGTGGGGCCTGCCGTGGGAGTCTGGTCGGCAAAGTCTCCCCGAGGAGGTGACGTTCGGGCCCAGGACCTGGGGGTCGTTGCCTGGACGGAGTGCAGCTTGAGCAGAAGGAGGGGCTCCCCATCGAGGAGGGCAGGCTGGCTGGGGCGGTAAATCAGGAAGACCTCTGCCAGGCCCCCGGAGCCCTCTGGAAAGGTTACCCCGAGCTTCCTGGCCAGACTTGCTCAGACGCTATTAATCCGGCTTCCGGGAAAGGCATCAGGGTCGGGGGGGGGGGGGGGG
>CM052811.1:104799531-104860246 GCA_028533885.1 Nasua narica | reverse complement strand
GTGTGACCCGAGGACCCGCGTTCCTAGCTGCCCACACGTGTGCTTGGGGCCCTCATCACGGACTGTAACTGTACATTTACTTGTGTGATTGATGAGTGCCGGCCTCCCTGCCAGCTATGAACTCATGGGGCAGACTCCAGATGTTCGCCGTACCCCCAGCACCTCTGCCCGGCCTGGCGGGCACG
Source organism: Nasua narica (assembly GCA_028533885.1). Classification (NCBI taxonomy): domain Eukaryota; kingdom Metazoa; phylum Chordata; class Mammalia; order Carnivora; family Procyonidae; genus Nasua; species Nasua narica. The sequence goes on along the minus strand of CM052811.1, from coordinate 104,860,061 downwards.
CCATGCACATCTGCATCCCCAAATGAGCTGGGATTGCTGGGGCTCACTTCTCCTGTGGCCCAAAGGGAGGCTACTGTGGGCTGAATTATATACCCTCTCATTCATATGCTGAAACCCTAACCCCCCAGTAACTCAGAATGTGGCTGGATTTGGAGATCATGTCTTCAAACAGGTGATTCAGTTAAAACGAGGTTGTGACAGTGGGATCTAATCCCATATGCCTGGTGTCCTTATGAAAAGGGGAAATTTGAACACACACACACCCACAGACACCCACAGACACACACCCACCCACACACACACACACACACACACACTGCCATGGAAAGGCTGGAATCATGCAGCCACAAGCCAAGGAGCCCCTGGAAGCTGGGAGAGAGTCCCGGGACAGACCCTTCTTGGGCATCTTCAGAGAGGCCTTGGCCTTCCTGACACCTTGACCATGGACTTCTAGCCTCCAGAGCTGTGAGACAATGAAGATTTGTCGTGGAAGCCACTCAGTTTGTGGTCCTCCCTCCCGGCAGCCCTGGCAAATGCCTCCAGTGCCCTGGGCCTCAGGTAACCCTGTCTCCGGGCTGGGGCCTCAGCTGGCTCAGGGTGGCAGGGGCTACATTCGTGAGGAAGGCTGAGTCCCCGCCCTCGGGCGGTGGAAAGGTCTCATGCTTTCGGCCAAGAGTCCTTCCAGCCGGTGATCCCAGCAACACAGGGAAATGCCTGGCTGAAGGACCCTCTCCTTCCTAGAATCTGGATTTGCAAATCAAAGGGTCTCTTTCAGGCAAGTTCCTGAGCCGCTGGGGGAGGGGGGGGAGCAAGTGATGGTGTCATTCTCCAGGCCCTGAGGCCTTGCTTGGATGGATTTGGGGGGTCAGGGAGGTGGCCGGAAGGGAACCGCAGCCAGCAGACAGGAGCGAGGTGCATTTCAAAGGGGCTTGCCCCAGGGGCCCTTCATTCCCTATATGGTGGCCGTGGGCCCCCAAGGACCCACGTCCGGGACAGGGTTAACTTTTAACCAAGCGGGCTCCGGGCCTCAGCTGCTGGGCCTGGGCTCCTGCCGGCCCCTGAGCAGGTCTGCTTTTCTGCTCTTGTCTCCAGCGAACCTGAGTCCCTGATGAATTGCCCACCGCCCCCTGCCCTGAGCCCTGCCACCATGTTGAGTGCTGGTGTCCCCAGCAAAGATGAATGGGCCCCACTAATGAGCTGGAGGCGGCGGCGCTGTGACCCCTGACCCCGCGCCCTGGGAGCCAGCGACTTGGGGAATGGCCGCCCCAAGCCTGCTTAATGTGCCGGGCTGGCCTCTGAAAGGAAAACACATTTATTGCTACTTAGAGAAAATTGATCTAATTGGACTGGAAGCATTCTGCTGATGGAACATGGAATTTTTATTAGGAGGATGACTCAAGTTCAGCCAAGGTATCCCAACTGGGAGGAGGTGAGAGTGTGTTTCTAGGGATTTCACCCAAAACCCTCTCTCTGGCTGACACGGAGTTTCTGGGGTGGGCTGGGTCTGCATCCCTGCCGGGCTGCTTGCAGGCCCGGGCCTGAGGCCCTAACCGCGAAATGAAAAAAAAAAAAAAAAAAAATTCTTGCATCGTTGCAGTCGTGTGCACGGAAGACAATCTTCTGGACATTGGGACTGTGGCACTGCCCTTCGTGGGAGACTGGGTCCGACGGGACCTGCTCGAGCCAAGGTTCCTTTGGCCAGACCCCCTGCGGTTCAGAAACGAACCAGCCAAAGTCTCGTTGGCTCTGATTGAGGTGACTCATCTGAGAGCTATTTTTAGACCGAGCCCTGGTCCCTGAAATGGGGGGGCCCCACTGCCGACTGTCTTCGCACCTCAGCTCGCCCTCCAGCTCCTCCTCCTCCAGCTTGTACAGCCACCGTCCGTTCAGTATCTCCTAGATTTTCCCAAACCTCCCTGGACCCCATTACCCCTGTTCTGGCCTCCTTACAGGCTGTCACAGTCACTGTCCCCAGGTCCTCCCTTGTCTCTCAGCTTGTCCAAGCCCGGTCAAGCCTCCACACTCACTCCAGACGAGTCCACGCTGCGTCTCGGTTCATCCGGCATGCCTGTGCCTTCTCTGCAAATGGATCTTTCTGAAACACACCTGGGATCGGGTCACTCCCAAGCTCAAAACCCTTCCATGGCTCCCCAGTGCCTCCAGGGGAAAGCCTACACACGGGGCTCATCCGCAGGGCGATCATATCTAACTCATAATCATCTAATATGAGACGATTTGATCTTGGACAAAGAGTAAATTGCGCGGGCTGTGTGGGTAACAGGTGTCAATCAAGATGGTGCTGGGGGTGGGCGCCTGGGCGGCTCGGTCGGTCAAGGCATCTGACTCTTGATTTGGGCGCAGGTCGTGAGATCGAACCCCGAGTCTGCCTCTGCACTCAATGGGGAGTCTGCTTGGGATTCTTTCTCTCTCCCTCTGCCCCTGCCCCTGCTCGCATGCGCTCTCTCTCAATAAATAAATAAAATCTTTTTAAAAAAAACAACTACTGTCCTCGGCAAACTGGGTTGCTCTCCATCCTGACTTGCTCCTGTGGCATCTCTAGCCATCACGGTGGTGCCTCCTGTGCTCCCAGTGAAGCCAGAGAATGCCAGCTCCGTGCACTCACTTGTGCCTTAGCACATGCTGTTCCCTCTCCCGGGAAGGAATGCCCCTCTCTCTTCCCTTTCCGGCCTGTATTCTTCTGGCCCTGGCTCCTGTGTCCTCTCTGCAGCTTTTTCCTGACTCTCATTGATAGTGAAATCCGTTTCTTTGTACTAGTTGTCTATTGCTGCTGCATAAGGAATACCCCAAAATGTGGTGGTTTAAAGCCACAAACACTTACGATCTGACAGTTTTATAGAATCAGGGAGCAGTTCAACCGGGTGACTGTTGCTCAGAAACTCTTAAGAGGTTGTTTCCAGATGTCGGTGGGGGATGGGCTGTCCAATGGCGGGATGTCGGGCTTGCCTGGCGGCGCTGGCTGTTGTCAGGAGGCCTCGGATCCTCCTATAGGCCCGCCTGCGGGTCCTCACGGTGCAGCCGCTGGTTTCTCCCACAGTGAGTGACCTCGAGAGAGGGCAAAGGAGGAAGGACCCCAAGATCGTGACCTGAGCTGAATGAAGGCAGACGTTTAACCGACTGAGCCACCCAGGTGCCCCTAGCTTCCACCTTTTTAAAAATTTTATTTCATTTTATTAACATATAATGTCTGTGAATCATCAGGCTTACACAATTCACAGTACTCACCATAGCACATACCCTCCCCAGTGTCCATAACCCAGCCACTGTATCCCTATCCCCCCCACCCCCCAGCAACTTTCAGTTTGTTTCCTGAGATTAAGAGTTTCTTATGGTTTGTCTCCCTCTTTTGTTTCATTTTTTCCCTCCCTTACCCCCATGACCTTTTTGTTTCATTTTTTCCCTCCCTTGATTCATTTTTTCCCTCCCTTCCCCCCACGAACCCCCGCCCTGCCTCTCAAATTCTTCATATCAGAGAGATCATATAATTGACTTTCTCTGATTGACTTATTTCAATTAGTGTAATACACTCTAGTTCCATCCACGTCATTGCAAATGGCAAGATTTCAGAGTTTTTTTGATGGCTGCATAGTATTCCGTTGTATACATATACCACAACTTCTTTTTTTTTTTTTTAAAGATTTTATTTATTTATTTATTAGGGAAGAGAGAGAGTGAGAGAGAGCAGGAGAAGGGAGAAGGTCAGAGTGAGAAGCGGACTCCCCATGGAGCTGGGAGCCCGATGTGGGACTCGATCCCGGGACTCCGGGATCATGACCTGAGCTGAAGGCAGTCGCTCAACCAACTGTGCCACCCAGGGGCCCATACCACAACTTCTTTATCCAATCATCTGTTGATGGACATCTAGGTTCTTTCCATAGTTTGGCTATTGTGGACGTTGCTGCTATAAATATTTGGGTGCACATGTCCCTTCAGATCACTACATTTGTATCTTTAGTGTAAATACCCAGTAGTGTGATTGCTGGGATGTAGGGTAGCTTTATTTTCAATTTTTTGAGCAACCTTCATACTGTTCTCCAGAGTGGGAACGCACCAGCTTGCATTCCCACCAACAGTGTAGGAGGGTTCTCCTTTCTCCGCATCCTCACCAACATCTGTCCTTTCTTAACTTGTTAATTTTAGCCATTCTGACTGGTGTGAGGTGGAATCTCACTGTGGTTTTGATTTGTATTTCCCTGATGCCAAGTGATGTGGAGCACTTTTTCATGTGTCTGTTGGCCATTTGGATGTCTTCTTTGCAGAAATGTCTGTTTGTGTCTTCTGCCCATTTCTTGATTGGATTATTTGTTCTTTGGTTGTTGAGTTTGATAAGTTCTTTATAGATTTTGGATACTATCCCTGATATGTCTGATATCTGGAGAATGTTCTATGTGCACTAGAGAAGAATGTGTATTCTGTTGCTTTGGGATGGAATGTTCTGAATATATCTGTGATGTCCATCTGGTCCAGTGTATCATTTAAAGCCTTTATTTCCATATTGATCTTTTGCTTAGATGATCTGTCCATTTCAGTGAGGGGGTGTTAAAGTCCTCTACTATTATTGTATTATTGTTGATGTGTTTCTTTGATTTTGTTATTAATTAGTTTATGTAATTGGCTGCTCCCATATTAGAGGCATAGATATTTAAAATTGTTAGATCTTCTTGTTGGAAAGACCCTTTAAGTATGATATAGTGTCCTTCCTCATCTCTTAGTATAATCTTTGGCTTAAAATCTAATTTATCTGATATAAGGATTGCCACCCAAGCTTTCTTTTGAGGTCCATTTAGCATGGTAAAATTTTTTTCCACCCACTCACTTTAAATCTGGAGATGTCTTTGGGTCTAAAATGAGTTTCTTGCAGACAGTATATCAATAGGTCTTGTTTTTTTAATCCATTCTGATAGCATGTGTCATTTGATTGGGGTATTTAGTCCATTTACAGTCAGGGTATTATTGAAATATATGAATTTAGTGCCATTGTATTGTCTGTAAGGTGACTGTTACTGTATATTGTCTCTGTTCCTTTCTGGTCTGGTACTTTTAGGCTCTCTCTTTGCTTAGAGGACCCCTTTCAATATTTCCTGTAGGGTTGGTTTGGTTTTTGCAAATTCTTTTAGTTTTTGTTTGTCCTGGAAGCTTTTTATCTCTCCTTCTATTTTCAATGACAGCTAGGTATAGTATTCTTGGCTGCATATTTTTCTCATTTAGTGCTCTGAATATATCATGCCAGTCCTTTCTGGCCTGCCAGGTCTCTGTGGATAGGTCTGCTGCCAATCTAATATTTCTACTATTTCAAGTTAAAGATCTCTTGTCCCGAGCTGCTTTCAGGATTTTCTCTTTGTCACTCAGACTTGTAAGTATTACTATTAGATGATGGGGTGTGGACCTATTTTTATTTATTTTGAGGGGGGTTCTCTGTGCCTCCTGGATTTTGATGCTTGCTCCCTTCGCCAAATGAGGAAAGTTCTCTGCTATAATTTGCTCCAATATACCTTCTGCCCCTCTCTCTCTTTCTTCTTCTTCTGGGGTCCCAATTATTCTAATATTGTTCCGTCTTATGGTATCACTTAGCTCTTGAATTCTCCCCTCGTGGTCTAGTAGTTGTTTATCTCTCTTTTTCTCAACTTCTTTATTCTCCATCATTTGGTCTTCTATATCACTAATTCTCTCTTCTGCCTCATTTATTCCAGAAGTATTAGCGTCCATTTTTGATTGCATTAATAACTTTTTTGATTTCAACTTGGTTAGACTTTAGTTCTTTTATTTCTCCAGAAAGGGATTCTCTAGTATCTTCCATGCTTTTTTTGAGCCCAGCTAGCACCTTGATAATTATCATTCTGAACTCTAATTCTGACATCTTACTAATGTTCTGTATTGATTAGGTCCCTGGCCATTCGTACTGCCTCTTGTTCTTTTTTTTTTTTTTTTTGAGGTGAGTTTTTCTTCTTTGTCATTTTATCCAGATAAGAATAGATGAATGAGAGAACAATAAAGGGTAGCAACAACCCCGGAAAAATATACACTAACCAAATTGGAAGAAACACAAAACTGGGGGGATAAGAAAGGAGAGAAAAAAACATAAGTTCTATTCATCAGTCATACTACATACATATATGTAATATGTATATTACGTATGTATAATATGTAATGTATTACATATACACATATATATGTAATATACATATATTAGACTGGTGAATAGAACAAAGCCACACATTTGATTTTGGGTGTATTTTGGTCTGTTAGAATAAACTCCCTCTCAAAATTTTAAAGAAAGGAAAACTTATATATATACAAAAATAAGGGTAAACACAATGGAATATGACCATAAAGATGAAAACTAAAAAAGGTTCTAAAAAGGAATTGATAAGCAGTTGGTTGAAAAAAGAAAAAAAAAAAAGAGGAAAGAATGTGATCAGGTTGGAGACAAGAACAAAGCCATGCACTAGATTTAGGGTATATTTTGATCTTTTAGAAGATACTGTATCCCAAAACTTTAAAGAAAGAAAATGTATATGTATACAAAAAATAAAGTTAAAAACAATGAAGGGATAGAATATAACTATAACAATGAAAATTAAAAAAAGATTTTTTAAAAAGGTATTGATAAGGTAAAGTATTCAAAAAATATTAAAATAGGAAAGAGGAAAAATAAAAAAATAGAGTAAGAAAAAAATAAAATTAAAAAAATTTAACTTTGAAAGACTAAAGGATCATGGGAAAAAAGCCCTGAATTCTGTATTGCTCTCCCCTAGCTCTGAAGTTTTGCAGTTCTCATTGATCGGTGAACTTGGTCTTGGCTGGATGTTCTTGCTGATTTTCTGGGGAAGGACCCCGTTGCCGTGATTCTCAAATGTCTTTGCCCCAGGTGGGATTGCACCGCCCTTGCCAGGGGCAGGGCTGAGTCATCCGCTCTAGTTCGCGCTCGGGAGCTTTTGTTCCCTGAACGCTTTCCGTACCGCTTTGGAGGCCGGGAATGAAGATGGCGGCCGGGAATGAAGATGGTGGCCTCCCAGTCTCCGTCCCGGAGGAGCTGAGAGCTCGGGGCCCCGCTCCTCAGTGCTCCCTTGGAGAAGAGCAGTGAGTCCCTCCGGTCTCCCTGGTCTCTGGCTGCACCCTGAGCTCAGCCGGCCTGTGACAGAGAGTTTCTGTCTCGGACGCACGGCCCCGTTTGGAGTCTCCAAACCCAGAAGATTCCTGCAGCTGCTCCTGCACCGCTCCTCCTGGAGGTGGAAGGTGAGTCTCTCTGGATCTGCCTCTTGTGGATTCCCTGCTCTCAGAGTAGTGACCTGACTGTGCTGGGAATGTGGTTTAACGTAAGCCTGAGCTGAGAGCCCACACCTCGGCTCCGTCTCTACAGAGGGCTCCCGACTCTGATACCTGGGAGCTCTGCTGCACTCAGACACTCCCGGTCTTTCTGTGACCCTGTGGGTCCTGAGACCACACTGTCCCCTTGAGGGCTCCACCCCCGCCTAGCCTCTGGAGCAGTGGACGCTGCTCAGTGGAGCAGATTTCTAGAGGCTACGATTTTGTACACCGCTGCTCTGCGGCTTGCCGGGAGCCAGCCCCTCCCCCCGTGGTCTCTCTTCCCGTATATCACCTTGGATTTGCTTCTCTGCACGGCCTACCTTCCAGAAAGTGGTCGCTTTTCTGTTCCTAGAATTGCCGCTCTTCTCTTCGATCTCCTGTTGAGTTTGTAGGTGTTCAGAATGGTTTGGTAACTATCTAGCTGAACTCCTGGGACCCGATGATATTAGGTCTCCTACTCCTCTGCCATCTTGCTCCAGATCTCGCTTCCACCTTTTTAAAAGGAAGGCATATTGTGAAATTTGTGGACACAGTTTATTTATTTTTATTTTTTAAAATTAAATTCGATTTTATTTAAATTCAATTAATTACCATATAGTGTACTATTAGTTTCAGAGGTAGCGTTCAGGGAGACAGACCATAAGGGACTCTTAACCATAGGGAACACATGGAGGGTTGCTGGGGGGCTGGGGTAACTGGGTGATGGGCATTAAGGAGGGCATGTGATGTAATGAGCACTGGGTGTTATATGCAACTGAGGTGGACACGTTTTAAATCCATCACACTTGGTTTCATCACAGAGTCTGTCAGAGGACCTCCCTCAGGACACCTGAGGGAATACTGGGAATCTAGAATTCACCATCGGAATTGCCTGGAACACACACACACAAAATGTAGGTTCCCAGGTCTCCCACCTCAGTTGCTTGAACTGGAATCCGAGCATGGTGGGGAGTAGGGTGAGGCGAATGAGGCCAAGAATCTATGTTTTTGGGGAAATCCCCCTAAGACTGAGGAGCCACTGCCTTCAGAGAACAGTGTTTAGAAAGAAGAATCCCATTCTCTAGATTTGAATTCTAGTTTGGCCACTTGTTAGACAATTTGACTTTTTACAAATTACTTAAGCTCTCTATAGCTCCATCTGGAAAATGGGCTAATAATGGTACCTTTCTCACTGTTCCAAGTTCTAAATAAAATTAAATTTATTAAATAAGGTAAATTTGTATAGTGTTTAGAATGTTGCTTAGCAACCGGTAAGTAATAGAAATGTTTGTTACATTAAAAAAATTAACAAAAATCAACACGTGGAAAACAGTTCATTTCAATAATCTGTTTACTTTCCTATATCCCATATTAGGTAGAAGCTTCTGGAAGGCACATACCTGGTCCTCAATATGTGTTTGTGGATCAAATCTCAGTGGTTCTCAATAACGGTTGCCTCTTAGAATCACCCCTTCTTTTAAAAAGTCAGAGAATATCAAAGCCTGGCCCTCCCAGAGGCCAACAGAATCAGAGTTCTGGGGTGTGGGTGCTCTAGGAGATTCTCAGGTGCAGCCAGGGTTAAGAATGATGAGAATGAGCAACTGAAGTAAGGGCCCCTTTGAACTGAACGTTTTGGTTTAGATGAGGCTTTTCCAGAGCACAGTGATTGGGTGTAGGGCTGCTGGGCACATGGTGGGTGCTAAGAACGGTCCCAAACCCACACTGGGAATCCGTGGCCAACACAGGATTTCTGCCAATGTTCCCAGAGTTAACTGGATGCTTGAATGGTGAGATTTCAGAGTTGTTTATGGGGAATAAGTATGGAAATGCTTATTCCAAGTAGGGACCGTGGGCGGTGGTGGGAATCAGGACCCGGAGCTTTAATTGTCTCGATGGCCTGGCCCGGAGTCCTTGTTCTGCCGCTCTGGGGTCCCCAGCGGTGGCTGAGGGTTATCACACCCATCCTACAGGGTTGGTGAAGAAGTCGTGATGGTAATGTCCCTGGAAACTCTCTGTAAAGGGAGCCACAGAGGCAAAGAGGGATATCGTTATTGCTATGACCAGTGGAAATGAAAATAACTGGGGCTAGGATGTGCTGGGCTCTGCACACTGGGCTGTGGGGCACTGGCTTCTTCCTCTCGGCTCGCGGGGAGGGCAGGCGACGTAGTGTGTGGAGCGCTGTCCCCGCGGCACTGTGTGGCTCTCCTCTAGGAGGTCTGCAGCTGACCTCGATCCAGCCACAGGACACTCGGGGCTGCATGCATGCATAGTGATCGCTGTTTCCTCTCCCTGCAGCACAGCCGACACTTTGGGATGACCGCTCTGGCCGGAGACGAAGGAGGATAACGGATGAGGTTGGAGGCCTGGCCTAGGAGGAAGAGGTGGAGAGAGAAGAAGCCGGAGTCAAGGTAGGTCCTGGAGCGAGTGCCGAGGGGACCTGCGGGGGTGAGGGGGCAGGGTCGCAGAGAGAGAAGTCGGGGCCGGGCGGGGGTGGGGGGACTCTTTGGTGTTTGGTTCCAGCGGCAGGGTGGTACCACCTCCTGAGAGAGGAAACGTGGAGAAGATCAGGTCATTTTGTTTTGACCACGGTGAGTCTGAGATTCCTTGTGGAGGTGCACAGAAGGACGGAGTCTGGAGTCAGCGGGGAGGCTGGGGTTGGACATGAGAATATTAGAAGTTACCTGTATATTGATGATATTCGAAACCTGGGAATGGATGAGATAGTGTAAGGAGAGAACTGCAGGGGGAGAGAGGGAGGGAAGGAGGGAGAGAGAGAGGAGAATGAGCCCAAGATGGAGCCCTGGAGCGCTCTGACACTTGGAAGTTGTGGGATGACAGGGACCTTGCTGAGCAGAGAAAGAGCAGTCAGGGAGGCAGGAGGAGAAAGAGGGGAGGGTGATAGCATGGAAATCAAGAAAAGAAGGTTCTGCAAGGCGAAGTGGCCGGCTGGGCCACAGGTGGCGGAGGGCACGTGAGAGCTGAGTCCCCCGTGGGGGAAGAGATGAGGCATGTGGGGAGATAGCCACCCAGTGGTCCCGTCTGCACACAAGCCATGTGTTTGGTCTGGAGGGCTGCAAATGTTTCCCAGAGCAGGAGAGATGGGGGAGATGAGAGGAGATTAGGAGCCGGATCTGGGGACAGAGGGCCCCCCCTGACTCGGGCTCTGGGTCCCGCCCTCACCTAGGACTTTCCCAGCAGTGAGGTTCGTCTTCTGTAGGCCTCTTGGGGATGCTGGTCTGAGCCAGCTGGAGCGAGGGGTGAGGAAGGAAGAGGAAATTCCTAACTTTAATAAACCAACATGATTTCATTTCAAATCTTTTATTTTTAATGAATTTTATGGATGTCCTTTAGGGACGTGTCATCAGAAGGCACCTCACTAGCAATTGCTCTGGGATAGACCCACCCACCAAATATTTGATTTCCTCTCCTAAAACTCTTCCCTCTCCTCACTCCAGTCTGTGTACACCGACCTCTTGTCAGTTCCTTGAACTACAAGCCTTAAGGACTTTGCATTGGCTATGCCCTCTGTCTGGATTCTTTTTCCCCCAGAGTCTCATACGGCCAACTCCTTCAAACCACTTTCTTGAACTCTTGCTTAAATGGCACCTGCCAACAAGGCCTTCTTGACTACCTAATTTGTTTTCAGTTGGTGCTGTTTTATGCCAGTGCTCCATCTCCTTTAACCTGCCTTGCGCCCCGCCCCTGTACTTTGTCATCTTCTAGTACCTGTTTACTTATTTGTTATGGTCCTTGTGGAATGTAGGACGTGAACTCCATCAAGAGAGGACTGTTTATTCTGTTCACTTAGAGCAGCATTAGCATATCATAGGCATTCATTAAATCTTCTTCAATAAGCGAACATTTATTTAGCACCTACCATGTACCAGGCACCATAGACCCTGGGCCAGATGCCAGGAGAGTAGCAGAGAACAAGGCAGGCTAGACCTCTGCCTTCATCGCACTCCTGGTCTAGCAATTAAGATGGGAAATGAACGTGACACGTAAGGATAATTATCCTTTCGTTGTTACTGGTATGAAGGAAGAAGAAGAAACGTGTGATAGGGAAGACGGAGGAGATTGCTCTTAGCAAAGGGATTATTAACTTCCGAGGGCTGCTCTAACAGTGTTCCAGACTATGGGGCTTAAAAGAACAGAAATGTAGTCAGTTCTAGCAGCTCACAGCCTCAAGTCAAGGTGTTGCATTCTCTCTGCAAAGGCTCTAGGGAGGAACCTTCCTTGTCTCTTGTAGCTTTTGGCATGTGGCCCCAAACTCCAGTCTCCAGTCTCTGACCCCTCTTCACATGATATTCTCCTCTCTGGGTCCAAATTTCCCTCTGCTTCCTACGAGGGAAAACTCGTTGTTGGGTGGGCGCCCACCTGAATCCACCATGACTTGTCTTCACTTTACGTCTGCCAAGTCCCCGTGTATAATTAAGGTCGCATTCAGGAGTACAGAGGGTTAGGACTTGAATCTGTCTTTGGCGGGGGACACCATTCAACTCAGGGTAGGGGGTCAGGGAAGCCCTTTCTGGGGCGATGACAGGTAGGTGGATACAGAACCTAGAGAATGGGCTGGCCGCAGGACAAGGAGGCCAAGAGTGGGGGCAGAGAAGGGCTTAGGCAGGAGTCCCTGCAGAAGCCGAGCCCTGCTGCAGGAAGAGGGGAGCAGCACTGTAGGCCTTGGCCCCTCGGCCCAGACCACAGTGCCTGCACACGGTTGTCGTGAGGAGTGAAGGAGGCCCTGGGACCCCATCCGCGTGGGCATGGCAGCCCAAAGCAGAAGGCACCCGGGAGCACGCCTTTGGTCAGTGCTCTGGGGCTGGAGAATCCGGCGCCTGTCCCCACCCGCATGCCCCGATGGTTGTCGGATGCCTTTTGCTTCTCCCGCAGCCTCTCCTGTCCCCTGGGCGTACGCTGTTCCAACTGCCAAAACCCGAGTGCCGCACAGATGGCTAGAAGTCACCAGGGAAAGAAAGAGAGGAAGGAAGGTTGTCAAATCAACATGGATGTGACTGACTAGATCTCTTTTGGTGGTCGGCCCGCGTTCACTTTGGGGCCTGATGTTTGCACCACGGAGGGAGCTGAGACCATAGGGAGACTCGGTCTTAGGAAGCCACCCCTTGGGCTGGTTTGTGGGGCAGGGGGAGATGGACGTGAGAGCTGGTCCCATTGCACTGCCATTAGCGTCTCATGACTGTGCCTTGTGGCCTGGGAGCTCTTGGGGGTCCAGCAGTCAGATGTTGGGGGTTCTGGCTGAGTCCCCAGCCCTGAGCACAGGGCTTGGCCCTGAGCAGGTCGGTGTTCTATGGAAGACGAGACTTTCATCTTGTGTCCTCTGATGATCCCCCACTCGGCATGGATTGGCCTTAGTTTATGTCCCTGCATTCAGGTGGGGGTCTCAGGGCTGCTGGTGCAGGCTTGGTTGGGAGGCAGTTGCCGGATGGGCTAGCAGGGGAGAGGGGCCGGCAGAACGGAGAGGAAGAGGAAGCCCCTAAAGGCTGTGGGCAGCAGGGGCCCAGTCTCACCGGGGACCTCTGCGAGCCGGTGTAGCTCACGCACCCCCGAGTCATCCAATGCAAGGGGCAAGGAAGTTGGGGCTATGATGCGCCCACTCACAGTCTGTCATTGAGGGGGGTTTGCTTCAGGGGCGTTGGCTCCCTGGCATTTCCAGCTCACCATGTGTGGGGGGAGCAGGAGCCTCTGTGGAGGTGCAGGGGTGCGGGAAGCCGCGGCAGGTGAGTGGGGGGCTGGAGGTATGTGTGGAGGAGGGATGGGCTGGATGCCATGAATCCTCCCAGGCTCTGGTGGCCGGGGACTCCCAAGACTTTGGGTGGGGGGCACCGATGTCAACTGACTGTTGGCAGGCCTCTGACAGCGTGGCTGATGGAGGACACCCTTCCTGGGACTCACCTGGGCCCCAGCCCCCAGAGTCCCTGATGTGTGTCCTCGTTGCTTTCCCAGCCCCTGCCCTGCCCCGGCCGGTGCCCTGACAGGGGTTGGGGGGAGGCGGGAAGGCACGAGGGTGCCAGGCTTTGGCTCTCTCCCAGCCCGGAGCCGTCGTGAGTGCTGAAGTGGGGATGAAAAACGAGCAGTCTCGCGCGCATCAAATATTTAATATTCTCTCCCTGGGAGGTGTCAGGGAAAGGACCCCATAATAAATGCCGCACGGGACAATTCCATCACGGAGCTCGTCAGTTAATGGCCTCGTTTGCTCTGACAGGAACATTACGGACGCCGGGTGTGTGTCGCGTTCGGGCATGAGCTTCCCTCGAGCCTCGGACCCACGGGGGCAGGGACAGGCCGGAGACGAGGGGCCTCCTCCTCGTTTCTACTCTAATGCTTAGGGAATCCATGGAATGATGGTCGTGTGCACGAAGCTTTGTCTAACAAACACATAACCCTTGGTACCGGCCCGGCCGTGTCGTGTGTGTTCTGTGGGTACCCAGTAGCCGGTCGTCGGTGCTGCTACATGATGATGGCGATTTCCATCTTACAGGCAGGGAAACTGAGCTGAACAACTCGTCCAAAGTCCCAGTGCTGGTAAATGGAAGAAGCGGGGTTCCAAGCCAAGCAGGCTGGCTCCCCAGTCTGGGCCATGGGCCGGGGCTCTGGAGCCAGACTGCTGGGGGTTGGGGTCCCGGTTCCATCACTGACCAGCTGTGTGACCACGGCACTGTGGCTCAGCCTCTCTGTGCTTCAGTGGCTCTGTGTCTACGGTTGGGATGCTACTAGTTCTGTCTCTGGGGAGCTGGGAGAATTGTACGAGGAATCATTTATAAAGCTTTAATCGCCGCCTTGATAAAGTTGTCTCTGCTTGAAACCCAACTCTGTCGTTTATTGGCTGTGTGACCTCGTGGCAAGTGACTTGACCTCTCTGAGTGTCAGTTTCCCTCTCTGTCAATGGAAGGGAAAGTCCCGTCTCCCGGGGATACTGGGAGTGCCCTCTGACCTCCAAGCCTTGGGCTAAACCACAAACGTTCTGCTCCGGGCTGGGAATGTCCCCGCACGCCTTGGGGGGCAGGCCTGGGTCCGGTGGTCCTCGCATGTCCCAGTGGGTCGGGCCTGGGTCAGGTCCCCGTGTGCCTCAGTGAGTCGTGTTGAGTCAGGAAGACTGTGGGCACCCGCAGTCTCATCCAAGGTCCATTTGTTGGTTCCAAACTGCCCTGGGCTGCCGGAGGGGCAGTTTGCATTCCTTGAATTATAACCCAACTAATGTGGTGGGGGAAGGGTCAGCCTGACTCAGATTCCCGGAAGTGAGACAATTCCCAACCTCATGTACTCATACAAACGTGCCAGGGCTCTGGGCCGCCTGGGGTCCCAAGCAACATTCTGGTGGTTCTGGGCACCGTGTCGCCGGGCACTGTTCTGTTGGTGGCCTGGGTCTGGGCCCAGACCATCAAGGCGGCTGCCTCTGTGGCCTGGGCCGGTGTGTGAGATGGGGAGGGCGGGGGTCTGGCCTGGGGCTGAGGTCCGGACACCCCCTGCTCCTGACGGCAGGGATTCTCTGGGCAGCAGTGTTCCAGAGGTCATTCCAAAGGTCGCGGGCTCTGGTGGGGGATTACCGCTGGTCCCAGGGGTGCCATCCCCAGCCTATTTTACACCCTCAGAGCTTGGAGCTGGTGGGGGGCAGGGAGGAAAGGAAGGAAGAGGAGGAGGGAGGGAGGAGGGCACGGTCAGCAGCAGTGTTATGGATGCCTATGTGCATGTGAGGTGGGTGAAGCCTCCGTGCTGGTCCCCAGCAGCCCCCTGCTCTGCCTGACTCGGAGCAGCCGAGATGTGCCCCACTAATTTATATTAATTCAAGACCATTATTGATGAGCTATTGTTTCTCTTTTCTTTCTCATCTCCCTCCCCTGGTGGAACAACAGCGCTCAGATTCAAGTGCCAAATTGGGGTGGTCCCCGCTTCCTTGTGTGTAAGCTAAGAATCAGAGAACAGGTCGGGCAGCCCCAGTGCCTGACTCCCACCTGGTCCCCCATCTTTACCCCAAGAAGCAAGTCCTCAGGTTCTTTTCCTCTCTAAATTCAGCCAGCTAGTCTCCTAAAGAGGAAAAGACCCCCTAAGCTTTGGAGAAAAGTCTGGTGCTAAGGTGGCAGGTACAGGGCCTCCGAGGTTCTCAGGTGCATTTACAACAACCACACAGTACGGCCTTCACAACTACCATACCTCTTCTCCCTGTTTGTGCCTGAAATTGTTGGAGGGGCAAGAAGGCCTCCCGTCCCTCTGTTCTGCAGATCCCCTGCCCATGGCTCTTATTCCTGACCTGACTGAAATTTTCTAGCAGGACTAAAAGGCAGAGACAGGGATGATGGAATGGTCCTTATTTTACAGAGGAAGGAAGTGAA
The DNA here is from genome assembly GCA_028533885.1 of Nasua narica. Lineage (NCBI taxonomy): Eukaryota > Metazoa > Chordata > Mammalia > Carnivora > Procyonidae > Nasua > Nasua narica. The sequence goes on along the minus strand of CM052811.1, from coordinate 104,844,411 downwards.
GCCCACAGAAAAAGACCAAGATGGGCCCAGGACCCAGGACTCCTGAATCCAGGCAGACTGTCTCTTGAAGCCAGAGCGGAAGAGTTCCTATAATCATCTGGACACAATTGTTCAGTTCCCATGGGACCCGGGACAATGCCGGGTCATAGAAATGCCTGGCCTCAAGGCCGGGTATGACAGACACCTCATATGTAGGATGTCTCCAGAGCCTATGGGGGGAGGTACGAGCAGTCACTCAGGTGCAGTGCTCAGAGAGCCAAGCAGGTGCTGGGGTGAGCGGGGGCCAGCGGGAGAAGGCCAGTGGGCGGGGCCCAGCCAAGATCCGGAGGAGAGCAGTGGGTGCGGGTGGGTCAAGAGGCCTGACCAGCAGAGCCCCTTTGGCAGTGCCCCCTTCCCCTGCAGGCCTCAGTCTTCCCATCTGGACACTAGGGATTGTCTGGGGGACCTCTACGAGCATCAGGCTGCAGACTCCTGAGTGAGGCCTTAAGGAAGGAAAGGAAGGTGCTTTGAACACTGCCTGTGGGATCTGGGAGGGGGGCTGCACTGCTGTCTGAGGCTCGGACCCCAGACCCAGCTGGCTGAGACCGCCGGGGCAAGGCCAGGGTGGTTGTGGCCTCCCTCCAGCCTCCATCTCTTTGCCTCCACTGAACGGTGGCAGCTTAATTCCACTGCTTTTGCTTTCTTGCTCCTGGTTGAGGATGTTAAACTTACGGGGGCAGCTGAAACACTCACACACAAACCCGCACAAATGATTTCTCCCAGCATTAACATATTTCCTTTTGAAACCCTGTGAAGCTTTTCTCCGAAGTAATGGATTTTTTCCCCCCACCCCCTTGTCTGGGCCAAATGTATTCAAATCTGGTCAGAAGATTCCTATCAGCTCAGCAGGGTTTCCCTCCTGTTTCCCAGCAAATCAGCATCCTTTTTATTCCCCCCCTCAGATCTCTGTGCAAAAGGGAGGCTTTCTATACGAAAGTTTTACTGGGACAGACAGACAGACTCAGTGTTGCTGGGGCCTTTGATAGCCAAGAACACAAGATCTGACTTCAGGCAGCTCAGAAACTTCATCAGCCAAGAAGGGGGATCAGGAGAACAGGATCCTGCTGAAATGGCCCTTTGAAATCCCCCAAATGATGTTTGATGTGCCGGCGCCTTTCAGCGTAAGCCATACCTTTGGCATCAAAAGCACCTTTTGAAAAAAAAAATTAGCTATTTTTTAAGGCACAGAAGGAGTAAATTTAATATTAAGTCCTAATGGCAGAAGTCTTTGAAAAGACATTTCTGGACTTGGGATCATTTAATACTCCTCCTGATCTAGCAGCACAAGCCTCCCCCCCTCCCTTCTTTTCTTTTCTTTTTTTTCTTTCTCTTTAATTCTTAATCCTCTTCTTTCTAAATCCTGGGCTTCTGTGATGGCAGGTCAGGGCCCCGCATCCCCTAGGGGTGCAGTGAGTTCAGGCAAATGGAGCAAGAGTTTCATTCCTTTGGCTCCCCAGATCCCCCAGCTTTTAAAGGACTAGCCAACCTCTGAGACTTTCTGCTGGTTTTTAAAGGGACAGTTTAGGCCTGGAGAGGAGCTGATGAAAGGTTTGTTAGCGCTGGAAGCTGGCTCCCCATGGTGAGAATGCCAATTTCCCTAGGTGGCCTGAGTGGGAGATGGAGAACTACCCCTCGATGGGTGCTGGCCCAGCCCAGGGCCCAGGGGCTCCCCCAGCTCAGCCCAGCCCAGCTCCGCAGGAAACAACTTGTCAACCTTGATTCAGGAGGGGAACCCCTCTGACCTTGGGGGCATCTTCCCTTCCTCTTCCCTGGATTAGGGCAGCTAGGACCAGGAACAGCTCTGGGTGTGACAAGGTCTGGTTGCAGGGGACACTGCATCCTGGTCGCCCTTCAGAGTGCTAAGGGGGTCTTGTTGGACTGAAGCAAGCTTAACCTTTTGGGGAGGGACATCATGTCCTTCCCCACAGGGTCCAGGTGGAAGGTTAACAATGGAATCCTAGGGATGATAAGAAACGGAAAGGAAAGTATGCAGAAGGACTCCTAGCTTTCTTGCCTGGTGGCAGGGGTGGGGACACTATTGGTGGGAATAGGAGGCTGGGGGGTGTGTTTAGTGTGGGTAGAGGGCAGTTAGAGCCTCTCGGGGGAGCAGGGTGGTGTGGCAAGACCACCTTGGCCGTCATCGTATCTTATGTAAGTCATTCCAACTGTCCCATCCCCACCAACCCAATTTTCCTCATATCTATCCTCAGCTTAAGACCTTCTATGGCTCCCCATTTCCCTTAGAAAAAGGGACAGTCTCCTTGCCTGGCAAATGAGACCTTTGAAGGCATGCCCGAGCCCAGCTGCCCCATTCCATTTCTGGCTCCAGTTTAGGCATGCTAAGCACCTCGTGTGTGCCCTTCCCTGTCGTCCTCCATGTCTCTGCCTTTGCCGTCCCCTTGGCCCAGACGTCCTCTCCTCTCTTCCTTTCCTGGCAAATACTTGGTCTCTGGTTAAGACCCAGCTCAAAGGTCACCGCCTTGGTGAAGCCCCCTCTCATCCTTCAGGCACTGTTTCCGGTGCTCGCTGCAGACTTCTCTAATGGCACCAGCATCTTCCAGTGTGGCTGTTCCACCTGTTTTTGGCCAGTGCCTCTGAGTTCTTTCAAGACAGAGGCTGAGCCTTATGACTCTGCATCCTTATCACCTCAAGATCCAACCCAACCTCCTTCCCCTGAGCGCCAATAAATGCTATTATCTCCATTTTACATATGGAGAAGCTGAGGCTCAGAGACCTTGAGTAACTTGCTTAACACCACACAGCTAATAAGTTGAATACGTCCAGGGGAAAGAGGAGATCTGTAGTAGAAAAGCGGTTTCCTGTAGCTCAAAGACCATTTGTGAAGTGAGAGCTTTCAGAGATGGTCAAGTGGAAGCCCTTCCAAGCAAAGCCTTCTTCCTTTGGACATTTTCTTCAGTATGGTGAGCTGTCCCAACTGTCCTGAGTGGGATTCCCTGGATCTGGGGCGTCCCAGGTCCCTGGCTGGTAAACTTGGGTAAACTGAGACCGTGGAAGGGAAAGGCCCCTACAGATAGCAGAAATGGGGAAATGCGTTTGGCATTTTCTGGGTCTTGAAAACACTGCCCATGACTAGTTCTGAGAAGGTATGGAGGCTCCAGGCCATGGCTCCCACTGATTCATGTCGCTGCCCCCACCCTCCGCCCCCCACCCCCCAAAGCATTAGCCCTTTATGACTTCATATTAATCTGCAGGCATTTATTGCTCTGCAAGGCTGTTTTGACAAAAGTTCATTATCAAGACTGCTAAATGCTTTTAAAGCATTGATTGGGCGAATTATTACATCATTGGGGTAGACACTATGTTTGAAGATGGATGGTGTTGCTCAGACCATCTGAAATTTTCCTTCTTTTAATTGGATCGATCCCCAGAATAAACGAAGTTTAATTGAATTTTGAGGAAAATTGAGCAGTTGTTTGTGAGTCTCTGTCGATAGGCATTATTTCAATTACATGGTGATAAGTGAGCGGGGGCAGGGACGGGTCTGAGCAGGACTGGATTAAAATTTCCCTGAAGTGAATCCCACCTCTGGTCCCACTCATTCAGTAAATATTTACTGAACGTCCACTTTGTGTCCCAGCCCAGCGTCGGGCCAGTTCCCTCCTGGCTGCTGAGCTCATTCAGCTCACGTCACGTGATATAGCTTGGGGCAAGTTACACACGTTTTCTGAGCCTCAGTTTCCCCACCTGTAACCTAGGAATAAGATGGCTCCTATCAGTTGGGGTCAATTTAAACATGGACTACAATTATGCAGATGCTACCTAGATATATCTAGAAGGTTCTGCAAGTTTAGTTTCATACTAGAAGGGAAGCAGTCAGGAATGTACACATATCAGGAGATGAGAAAAACCTAACTTATCATTGAATTGTCTTTTAATCTCTACATTTAAAAAAATGATGGTGGGATTCTTTCTCTCCTTCTTTCTCTGTTTCCTTGTCTCTCTCTCTCTCTCTCTCTTTCTTGGGCATGCTCTCCCAGGCTTATTTCTTTTTCTCTTTCTCCACCTTTCCCTCAGTCCTTTTCTCCCCCACAATGCTTATTTAATTGTGAATAGCACGGGATTCCATAAAGTGAACATCACGAGGCGCTAAAAGTCCAGGCATCCGGAAAAACATCTTTGAGGAGGCAACATTTAATCTGAGATGTGGAGAGTGAGCTAGCGCTGTGTGGGTCTGTGCTTATGGGTATGTATGTGTACAGAGGTGGGGGTGAGAGTGTTCTAGGCGGAGGTCAAATCATGTGCAAAGGCCCTGAGGTTAAATGTAGGAATGTATGAAATGCTGTCAGCAGACCAGTGTGGCTTGAACATGGCAAGGAAAGGAGCATCTAGGTTGGTGAAGAACAGATCACACCTGAACAAATGAGGAGCCTGGGCTCAAAATCAGGTCCATGGCCATGCTATTACTCTATGCCATCTGGTCAGATATCCTTCAGTCTTTTTTGAAGTCCCAGACAGATCAAAGTGAAGGGACTCTGTCTCCCCGCCCCATCCTCCGAGGTCCACTCGCAGGCATTGGTGGCTTTGTTGAGACAAGCTGAGGAACTTTAGATTCTTCAGAATGGAGCGTTTCTGAGCCCTCCAACCTTTGTCTGATAAACCCTGGACTCCTGCTCCATCTTAACCAAGATTTGGAACTGATCATTGAAGTCCAGGTTAGATGGGTCCAAAATGGGGGTGATTTGTCCCCATGGGGACATTTGGTAATGTCTGGAGCTATTTTTTGTCATCATAAGTTGGAGAGCGTGCCACCGGCACCTAGCAGGTAGAAGTCGAGGATATCGCTAAACACGTTCCAATGCCAGGCTGTGCATGATAACAACCCAGGGATAATCCAACTCAAAATGTAAGTAGTATCTGGGCACCTAGGTGGCTCAGTGGGTTAAAGCCCCTGCCTCCGGCTCAGGTCATGATCTCGGGGTCCTGGGATCAAGCCCCGCATCGGGCTCTCTGCTCAGCAGGGAGCCTGCTTCCCCCTCTCTCTGCCTGCCTCTCTACCTACTTGTGATCTCTCTCTCGGTGTCAAATAAATAAATAAAATCTTAAAAAAAACCGTAAGTAGTGTCGAGGTGGAGAAACTCCACCTTAGGGGATGCCGGACAATGACCCTGGCCCTTTTACCGCTCATGGCTGGTAAGCAGGGAAGTCAGGGGCCTGTCTTCTGCCAACACAAAAGAATTTTCTCAGCGACTGGCCTGGGCTCCCCAGACACCCAGCTTGTCCTGTTCTTGGGGAGAAATTCCTTCAGGGATGTCTTCTATTTCCCAGAAGTCAGCTGCACTTTTCTGACTTTGAACAATGCCTCTGTTCTTGTTAGGAGCTTGAGATGCTATGTCTCTTGGTCTCCTTTCTGGGGGCGTAGCTTCTTCATGGGTGCGTCCCCTGACTCCCACCCTCCTATCAGCGCTAAGTACTTGGAAAACGCACACTGTGTGATATGGCACGATCTGGGTATCTCCCTTACTTGCCGCTAATTGCAAACTATAAAATAAAACATCAGATTGCCACCAAGGCTGCATTGCTGTTCAAATCAAGTCTGTGCAAGCACGTTTGTGAAACACGCTCACTGGCGACAGATGTGTTCCCTGCATATGAATTCAAATGATGAAGAATGGGTTCTTTATTTTCTCTCTCTTCACTGGTCACTGCAGACTTTCGTGAATGCCTTTGTGACCTCTGGAGTCTGCTCGAGGCTTGATTCTGTTTCCCCTGGTCCCTTTCCTGGGGCTGAAGTCTGGAAGAGGGCAGATTGTGTTAGGGGCTGCAGCTTCCCTGGCCAGAGGGCAGAGCGAACGTGACACCAGGGGTGTGTCAGTCTTACGCTCCTAAGGCTTTCCGTTGACCACAGCATAAAGGCTGAGCTTCTCCTAATGGCACGAGAGGCCTTTCTCCAGGTGGCTCCTGTCCATCCATTGAGCTTTTTGGCTTTTTCTTTACCCCACCAGAACTTTCACATTTCTCTGAATACCCTGTATCTTTATAGATATTATTTCTCTTACCAGAAATGTCCTTGCGATTCATGCCTGTTAGGCGATCATATCCTTCGAGATCCAACTCAAACATTACCTCCTCTGGGAAACCTTCTTTGCTCTTCTGGGATGCTCTGTTTTTTTTGTGTTTTTTTTTTTTTTTTAATATTCTCAATTTACTGTGTTCACACCTCTACTGGAGCATGCTTCCCAGGGTATTTGAAATCATATTTACTCATGTAACCCAAGTAAAACCAAGGCCCCGCATGGTTCAGTCTCAACAGGGAGTTGCATTCAAAGAGTCACATATAACAAAGCACTTTAAAGTCATTTAAGTGTTCTATTGGTATCTTTCAGAGGGTCAAAGAAGATCGAAATTGTAAATCACAGCAACACTTAAAGTTCTCTTTCCTCATTCCTCTGGCTTTTCAGGGCTCCCTTCCTCCACAGGTGCCTTCATAATTAACTCCCAACTCAAATTCTGTCTAAGTCAGAGAGAATGAGGCTCTTGATTTCCTGGTTACTCCCCTTTCTCTTTTAAGTCCTCCTTCTCTCTCTCTTTTTTTTTTAAGATTAAAATTTTTTTTTTTTTTATTTGCAAGAGAGAGAGAACACAAGCAGGGAGAGCAGGAGAGGGAAAAGCAGATTTCCTGATGAGCAGGGAGCCCACTGCAGGACTTGATCCCAAGACCCTGGGATCATGACCTGAGCCAAAGGCAGATGCTTAACCAAATAAGCCACCCAGGTACCCCAAGTCCTCCTTTTCTACTAAGTGGTTTTATTTTACAGTTTTCCAAATAGAAGTAAAAAAAAAAAAAATTCCAGAGAAACGATTGGCAGACACGGAATCCCCCTGAGAAAGCGGGAGGGAAAAAGGGTCAGAATGGCCGAAGATGGACGTCTCTTTAACAGCCCGGGAGGTGGGGAGGTTGCAAACACTTACAGTTTCATATGTCTTTTCACGCCAGTGTTTGCTTGTCCTGCCGGACTTCAAGGCTGGATTTGCACCCCATTTGTCTGGGTCTCGAGCCCCATGTAGAGTGTTTCTCACCAAATATTCACTCGGCGTTTGTCCCCAGCGCACCTCTCCTACCGCAGGTGAAGCATCAGCTCGGGCAGATGGAAAAGGCTGCAGGCTTGGCCCAGACCCTTTGGATCCCACATCGGGGCCGGCAGGGCGTGCCGTGGTATGACGCCTGCCTAGTCCCCGTCCACTGCGGCCCGCGCCTCGATGGAGTTTGCTTTCTTTTCTTTTCCCACGGCTCACACTTATTTGTTTTTGTTTTTCATCTGTGAATGGAGAAATTATTTTTACATGTTCTCTGCATTTTGAAACAGATTTTTAATTATACATTTTCAACTGTTTTAATGCGAACATATGAGCAGCTACTGAAAGTGCAGATAAATGTACCACGTTTCCAATTGTTTGTCACAATATTTGCTTTTTGCCAAAACATTCTGGGGACGTGGTCTCCTACATCCACATCTTGTAGGCTGTTTTGGAATTTCTGCCAATGGCATGGCCAGTGTTGTGAAAGCCGAGAAAGAAAGGGTCTGCCGCTTGTCTCAGTCTTGTTGGGGTGGGTGGATTCTGGAGTCTGCTACGATTCCCCCCGGCCAAGCTGTGCGTACAGCAGGAATGGAAGTGGGATGGGGCTTAGGTAGGAGGCATCCCATAGGCCAGTGGATGTGTCCAAGGCTGGGCAGAGAATTCATTCATTCTCTCAATAGATGATGCTTGTGTGCCTAGAAGCCCAGATCAGGCCTACAATTTTATGTCGTGACTATCTAAGCCTGGAAATGGGTACTGATGAGGGGCTTTGGGACATGGCCAACTTGAGTCATCGTGGGAGCCAGGCGGTGTGCAGAAAGTTTAGTGCGTACACAGAATGGAGGTCTGAGGCCTAGACTTGTTCACAGAATGAGGGGAGATCCCTAGATCTTCTTCTCTATCCCAAGAAGAGTGGAATAGTCTACTATACCCAGACAGAGTGCTAAGGTATGTAATAAATTACCTAGTGGTCACACAAGGTAATTCCTCCTTCCTTCCCTCTCTCCTTCCCATGTCCACGGAAGAAGTATACCTACCTGCTCTATTGAGTTAGACTTTGCCATATGCCTTTTTTCTGACCCACTAGGGGTAGAACACACTTTTTTATTTCCTGACTTTGGGCTTGGTTATGTGGCTTGCGTGGGCCAATGACATGTCAGCAGAAACCGTCTCTGGCCTGGAGCCTAGCCCGGCAGTTGTTGCCTAGAGCAGTCAGATCGCAGATGATCTGCAGACCCATCATTGAAAAGTAAGTGATTATTATTGTATATACTGAGATTTTGAAGCTGCTTGTTAGCTAGCAGTAGCTGGCTGATGCAAGAATCTGGCAGACACACAAAGCTCCTTGAAGGCTATACCAGAAGGCCACACAACAGTGTTAAACCCAGGTCACTTCAGCAAATACTCAAATCTCTTATACCCCTGACCCAAGCTCAGAGATGGACACATCCTCAAGGAACTGTGCCCTCTTTCTCCATATGATCATTACTGTCTTCTGGACATCTTCACTGGCTGGGATGTTTTTATTAAGCTTTACTTCCTATAGTTTGTACTATGAAAGGAATAGGTGGGATTTCAAGTTTCTAAGAGATCAAATCATGGTAGGAGATTGAGGATACTTCCAAAGCTAAGCAGTTCCCTTGACATGACCTCCTTGAAGGAAGCTGAGCCCAGGGATGAGCTGGAGGGCATCTCTACCCAAGGCGACCACAGCAGGCCCAAATATTTGTGGTTCAGGGAAGGGTCTCTACTCTTCCAGCCAGAACCTGTGCATTCAAGGTTGGGGCCCAAGCACGAAGTCTAGCTTCATATTTGGAGTCAAGTCCAAGGGATAGATTCACCCTTAAACAGATCAGAGCCATACTTGATCATACTACTTCTTATCTGGGCTACCTGTGGCCAGGGTCTCTCTACCTTTCCAGGACCCACTATGATGGGCATCTATAGGTCTTCTTCTTTTTCTTTTTTAGTATTTATTTATTTATTTATTTATTTTAGAGAGAGAGAGAGAGAGCATGAGTGGGAGGGGCAGAGGGACAGAGAGAATCTCAAAAAGACTGAGCTGAGTGTGGAGCCCAAAGTGGGGCTCAGTCTCACAACCTTGAGGTCATGACCTGAGCTGAAACCAACAGTCAGACACTTAACCCAGGTGCACCCATCTGTAGGCCTTCTACCTGGACTGAACTCCTCTTAGAAGCAGCAGAGGCCTGAGCATAACCCCAGAGATATAGACAGAGTCTTTCCTCCAATATCTTAGAAGAGTCCATGCTCTTATGGTCCCAGAGGGCCAAATATACTCAAATTTTTGAGGTCAGCTTCTTCCAGGAAGCCTTCCTTGACCTCCCTGGTGGAACACATCTCTCCATTTTGTACTTCTTAGTACCTCTCAATCTCAGCACTTGTTTGGGAGATCATTTATAATAAATATACTATAACATAAAATGTAATTATAATATTATAATTTATTATAGAATATAATTATATAATCTGGTCCATCTCCCTTGCCATATTTTAAACTCCATGAGGGTAGGTGTTGGGTCTCTTTTTGCTAGCTATTTTATTCTCTATACTTGACATGGGAGTTTGTATACAGAAGGTGATTAATAAATATTTGATGATTAGACCAATCTTTAGTTTGGCTATATGTGTCTTATCAATTTTATTCTCACTGACAAGATCTCAGGATGAGCATTGAGGGACACTAAGTACTATTTATTGAGCTCTTACTATGCACTGAGCAGAGCTAAGCCTCTTTCAGGCATTTGTTTAAGTTTATTATTATTATTTAAAATTTTTTTCTAAAAGATTTTATTTATTTATTTGTCACAGAGAGAGAGAGAGAGAGCTCAAGCAGGCAGACTGGAGGCAGAGGTAGAGGGAGAAGCAGGCTCCCCGCGGAGCAAGGAGCCTAAGGTGGGGCTCCATCCCAGGACCCTGGGATCGTGACCTGAGCCAAAGGGAGCTGCTTAGCCTACTGAGCCATCCAGGCATCCCATGGCATTTGCTTAATTAACATTCACAAGAGCCCCAGGAAGTAGGTTCTACTATGCCTATTTCAGAGGTGAAGAAATGGAGGTTGAGAGAAGTTCAGTAACTTATCCAAAGTCACACAGCGCGATGTGGTGAGGTCTGGCTGGGAACACTGGGGGACTCTGTATTAGCTGCCTACTACGGCTGCAACAAGTTACCTAGTGGCTTAAAACAGCACAGCCTTATTATTGTACAGTTCTGGAGGTCAGAATCTGAAATGGGTTTTACTGAGCTAGATCAGGTGTCAATGTGGTTGTTTCCTTTGGGAGGCGCTAGGGGAGAATCCACTTCCTGACCTTTCCCTGCTAGCTAGCTATCTTTCTATCTATGATTTTATTTATTCACGAGACAGAGAGAGAAAGAGAGAGAGCGAGCACTAGTGGGGGCAGGGACAGAGGGAGAGGGAGAAGCAGACTCCCCACTGGGCAGGGAGCCCAACTCAGGGCTCGATCCCAGGACCCTGGGATCATGACCTGATCTGAAGGCAGACACTCAACTGACTGAGCCACCCAGGTACCCCGTATCCAGCTTTCAGAGGCCATATGTTTCCTGACTTGAAGCCCTTCCTCCAACTTCGGAGCCAGGGGTGTAACATCTTCAAATCTCTTTCTCTCTCTCTGACCCTTTTGTCTCCTGATTATAAGGACATTGTGATCCCTTTGGGCCCACATGTAAAACCCACGATAATCTCTCCACCTCAAGATCCTTAATTATATCTGCAAAGTCCCTCCTGTCATGTAAAGTTTTGAGGATTAGGATGTGGACATCTTTGGAGGTTCATTAGTCTGCTGACCACAGACTGCTGTGTTGCCTCCCTTCTGGAATCTTCTTTCGGGGCCTCCGACAAACCCCAAAGGGCCTCCCTCCCTCTGTCTGAGTCCATAAGGCTTAAATCTCAGAACAGAAGTCCTCAGACATGCTGATAAAGTGGGGCAGAAGTCACAGGGCAGCCCTTCCCCCTTCCTTGGGAGCCCACAGTCAGCGACAGGAACCAAATGGCAGTGAGTCCTCCTCCTGCATCATCCTGATGCAGGGGCCCAGCCCTGGGGCCACAAGTTCCTCACTAGGCGCAGCTGTTCTTCAGGGTAGTGTCTGACATTTGCCGGCTGGTCCCCCCCGGGCTCTATGTCTTCCGGTGTAATTTGGGGTGATTAAAATGAAGTGTTTGCAAGCACCGTGTTTCCCTGCAGTGATGAGTCCCTAGCATAGTGTAGAGCTGAGCAGCTGGGTCCCTTGATCCGTCAGAGGCGGCCCATGCCAGCCTCCAGCCTCCCGGCCGATCTCCCACGCGGAATGAATTAACATGGCAGATATAATTTCCCTGGGTCACCGTGCTTCACCCGCAGATCCGTCTCTGTGCAAGCTCGGGGGACGGCTGACTGTAGCCACCTGCTCGCCTGGCCTTGGAGGCCTCATCTGGGCCTGTCCGGCCCCACCCCCAGCTTGTGCTTTTAGCTGAGAATCCCCCACTCCGGTCTAATCACCAGGGGGAGGGGAACACAATCAACTTGGGTGTAAAATTCTGAAGTCCTTTGAAAAATGCAATTGGAACATAATCCTGCCGTTAACATTTCCCAGTTAATTATCATCGGCTGTATTTTTGGCATCGGGGCTGAGCTGGTGGTGCGGGGGGGTGGGGGGGTGGGGGGGGTGGCTGGGGGTGGCGTCTCTGTCACAATACCAGTTTTAGGGCTCGTTTATCTTGTCTTTTAGACTAATTATCCCAAACTCACCACTGGGCTGTCACACTTACATGCTCCAATAAATGTAGTTTTAAATCAGCCGCTGACTTTGCGGCAGGGGTAGCCGTCCCTGGCTCGTGTCTAACTAGGGCCATCCATCTGCAATCATGGCGCTAAGGGGAGGCGGCACCATTCCGGCCTCCATGAATGATCATGCTTATTTATATGCAAATACGTTTGACAAATCAATAATGTATGATTTAGCTGTACTCTGGCTGGCAATCCCAGGTGGGGGGCCCCCCACCGAGGGTCCGTTTTGGCCCCTGTCCCATCCCACCTGGCTTTTGCTTGCAGCAGCCCTTCCCCACTGCCACCAACTTCTAAGGCCTCCCAGTTCAAGGTTTCTTTGTCCAGCTCAAGGAACTTGCCCTTGTGGGGGTTTCGACGCTGTCTCGGGCTCTGCCCCAAGTAGGACTTCGCCCCTTTCTTAAACTCAGCACATTGTTAATTCGTCACCTATTTATTGCGCATCTCCTATTATATCCCTGTCTCTCTTTGTCTACACCTGACCTGCCAAGCAAACCCTTGTATCGCGTTTCCTATGTTCCAACGTTGTTCCCAGTGCTTTACATATACTATCACTTAATCCGCCTAAGGAGATAGGTGGTATTATTGACCCCACTTTACAGAGGGAAAGACTACGATACTCTGTTGTCCAAGGCTACACAGCTAGAGAGTACCAGTCCTGGAATTCAGGTCTGGTCCCTATCTGCTGGGCCTTGCTGTTGTCAGGTGCTGTGAGCGCACTGTGGCCACAGAAGTACACAAGGCAGATCCTCCCTGATCTCATGGAGCTTTCATTCTGGTTGACAGACTAAACGTAAGAACAAAATAAAAATAATTACCAAATAACCGCAAGGCCCATACGAGTATATGATTAAAAATTCACAGGTTCTGATAATTGCTATGAAGGAAAATGACAGAATGAAGAAAGAACAGAGTCGGGAATCTTACCTAGCTGAGCACAGAACTGTTGGAGTGCGGTCAGCCCAGAGGAGGGTGTTGTCTGGCTTTGCCCATTTCTGGGGACTTCTAATCTTGCATTTAGACTCTCGGAAGCAGAATATTAGGTAGTATTTAGAAGTTGGGGAGAATGAGGTGCTTGGGTGGCCCAGTTGGCTAAGCATCTGATTCTTGATCTCAGCTCAGGTCTTGATCTCAGGGTGATGAGTTCAAGCCCTGTGTTGGGCCCCATGCTGGGTGTGGAACCTGCTTAAAAAAAAAAGTTGGGGAGGAAGTGGTGGGGAGAGGTAGGGGTTCTAGGTCCCAGAGAAAAGAACTTTGACACGGGTAAAGCCCTCCTTCACTCCACAAGAATTTACTGAGTGGATACTATGTGCCAGATGCTTTATCTCAATCAGTATCCACAACAACTTCATGAAGCAGTTGCTAGTATTATCCCCACTTTATAGATGAGAAGACTGAGGCCCACTGAGAGTAAGTGACTCGCCCAGGATCACAGAGCCAGCAAGCGAGTGTGGGGTGGTGGCATTTGATACAGAACCTCTGTCCAGTTCTCCGATTCTAACTGTATCTCTAACTTACCTCAAACACTAAACTGAATCCTCCAGAATATGCTAGAGCCCAGGGCGGACTCAGAGTTCTGTCTGCATCTCTCCAGAGCATCTTTTCAAACCCACCTAGACTCACCCACCATTGCTTGGTTGCAGCGTACTTGGGACCCACCATATCCACAGGGGAGTCTCGAACCCTCCAAAGTCTCTCCAGGCCCCTCACAATGGAGCCAGCCATTCAGTGCTCTCTCTGAGCTCTAGCCAAATTGAACTTTGGGTTTTAGTTCCCTGGGTTCCCCATGCTGCTAGCTTCCAGCCATTGTGCGTTGGGTGTTCCCTCTGCTGGACTCTTTTCCCCCTTTGCTCAGATACCTTTGTGTTTTAGGTCTCTAACCACATGTCATTTCCTCTAGAAAGCCTTACTGGATTCCCTTATACCAGGTCGGCTGTCTCTATTTATGTGTCCATTTGCCCCATGTGGTCACTATCCTCCAAGATGACCCCCAAAGATCCATCTCTTGGTATCCATGCCTTTGTGTAATGCCCTCCCACAGTGCATCAGGGTTTATCAGGGTGACCAATAGAATATGGGATAATGATGATTTGCAATTTCTGAGGGTGGGCCATAAGAATCATTGCCTTTCCAGCTTCCTCTCTTGGATCACTCACCCTAGAAAAAGCCAGCTTCCATGTTGGGAGGGCACACAAGCAGCCGCCATGCTGGGAGGGCACTCAGGCAGCCGCCATATTGGAAGGTCACTCAAGTAGACTTACAGAGAGGTCAATATTGTAAGGAACTAAGGCCTCTTGCTAACAGCCAGCACCGTCTTTCCACACATTTGGATGAGTTGCCTTGGAATCAGATCCTTTAGCCCTAATCAAAATTCGAAATGACTGCAGCCCAGGTCAACATCTTGACTACAACCTCATAAGAAATTCTGAGACAAAAACACACAGTTAAACCACTTGCAAATTCCTGACCTACAGAAACCATGATGGATAATAAATGCTTATTGTTTTAGGCCACAAAGTTTTTGAGGTAGTTTGTTAAGTAGTAGTAGACAGCTGAAACATCTCATCAATATAATTTCCCATTTTGTTTTCTGTCTTCTGCACTTGCCTGTGAGTTCCATGAGGACAGGGACTGTTTTTTTCACAGTTGTATCCACAGCACTTAGCAAGGAGCCTAGCACATGGCGGAGGACCATGCGGTAGTCAGTAAGTGAAGAATTGCACGGTGGGTGATCCGAGAGGCGTTTCAGAGGCCGGCTCTAAACCGGGCCCCTGACTCACCTTTCGGCATATCCTCAGAAAGGGTGAGGGTCTCCCTGGAGGGACATGCCATTTTCCACCCTCTGCTCACTTCCGCTTCATCCACATGGCTTGAGAAGTCAGAGTGAGATGGCTTGAACAAAGTCCCTTCCCTGTAGAAGTTTCCAGGAACCCTAAGGTAGAGGCAGGAAGCAGATATTTTGCTGACTTGAAAAAGCAGCGGCGGGCTGTGTCCAGATGATAGGGGGCTCATCAATTCCAGTTAGCGGCTCCCCTCCTGGCTCGGGAGATTGTTCTTGCCTCATCTCCCAGACTATTAATGCCAGCTCTCCCTAGCACACGCGGCCAGGCCTAGCTCTGGGCTGGGACAGTCGCTTCCTGCAGGGCTCACAGCCATGAAATATTCAGTGCCAGAGACTTCTCCTCTCATATTTCTTCATATTCAGAGTGGCCACTCAATTGATATGTAAATAAAGTGCACCAGCACTGAGCTGGTCCCACACTGCATTATTTAAGCCGCAAAACAATGCATCATCCGTCATGGGGGCCATTGGCGGGACCCTGCTGGGCGCCGGGCAATAAAGCCCGCAAGAGCCTCATCAGAAGCAGCGGGTGGCCTCGTGGAAGTTCATTTATGCATGAAATATTCAGCCAGCAACAGTGCCAGCCTTAAACATCAGTAATTGGGGGGTTTCTATTGCTCCTAACTAGTGCCTCTAAATTATTGCAAAAGACTGGCCAATTTTCAAATTACATAGATTTGTCATGCTCTTGTACCTTTCCTGAACTAACTGAAACGGCCCCTGTGTTGTGGCTGCTTGCACACTCGCCATGGTGAGCCGTGCCCCGTGGGGCCGGGGTTCTCCACAGAGTAGAACGAGCGGAGCTCCATCAGGCCAGCCAGCCCTTGGCCTGTCAACCGCACTCCCCTAATTGTTGGCCATGCCCTTTACTCGGGGCTCCGAAGTGGGCCCTTCTTCATGCCGAGGCCAGCTGTCCGAGGCCCTTGGGGGCCAAATACTCCCCAGGGCTCTCCTTCGGAAGGGCTGGGTCCTTAAGGAACTCACAATCGCTTTTCGGCCTTTTGGCTAAGATCGAGTGTGGAACTCACAAATTCAGCAGCTCACAGTTCCATTCAGATTACTAAGTAATCCTGGCATACTGTCTGGATTGGCTTCTCTGGAGGTGAACCGTGGCACTGGAATGGGAGTGCAGACAGTTCAGCAGACGTGATCCCAGCAAACTGGTGGGAGCGGGCAGGGGCCACAGGGAAGGGAAGGAAGGACAGGAAGCGTTCATGAGCCCGGCAGCTGGGGTTCAGTGTCACAGGGACCTCTGAGAGATAGGGAACATACTACCTGCGTTAATCTACCCAACGGGTGAGGGAGCAGGGGTATTTATCCAAAAACTCCTGTAATCCCTTTGAGGGACATTTCAGACAGGTGCCCCTGCCTGTGGCACGGGAGGGGTGCAGGTAGGTAAAGGCAGATTGCTTGGCATCCTCACCAGTGTCACCCCTGGGAGCTGCCAGCATCTTACAACCATCTGGGAGGGTCGGGTCTCATTTCTCCCTCCGAATTCTGGCACAGCTCCTGTGCGTGCAGGGCCAGAAGTAGGAGGTGGTCCCTGGGGAGGGCCCCACCAACCTGCCTAGGGGGCTGCTGACCTTTTGGAAAACATGGCTTTGCCTTTTAGTTGAATGGGTCCTGCATTGGCCAAAGGAGGAAGGAAGGAGGAAGGGGCACTACTCATCTCGTGACCATTTCCAGATCATTTCTAATTGTCTCAAGAATGCCTTTTCACTTGGCTGAAACCCTTCAGGTCTTAGTAAAGTGCCACCTCTCCAGAGAAGCCTTCCCTGACCACCTATCCAAGTAGATCCCTGTTCTCATATTCTTTGACGTAGTCTGCCATTATTTCATCCTCAATCTATGAATTGTGTTAAGTTACTTATCTGCTGCTTGCCTGCCATCAATCTCCTCCCACAAGGTGGTAAATTCCGGGAGGGACTGACCACATCTTCTCAATTTACTCTTTTACTCCCAGTGACTCTCCTGGCATCGGGCTCACAAATGCTCAGCCTCGGAAAATGCTGTTGAGTGAGTGAATGAGGATATGAAAGCTGGGATACAGGTATTATGAGTCTTCTTGTTCCAGGTGGGGAAAAGGAGGCCAGGAGAATCTGAAGGACTTGTCCAAGTGGTCGAGTCTGGGCTGGAACCAGGGCTTGATCCCCAGTGCCCTCCGGCAATAACTTCCTTTCCGGCCCTTTTCCATGCCAACTTTCAGCATTACATTGTCTCAAATGGTACCCAGGGAACTTTGAGGCCAAACTCAGCCTTGAGATTCACACAAGAGAAGATTCCAAGCGCTGAATTGCTCATGCATGGGGCAGGTAGGATATGGGTCAGCTCTGCCTCTGGGCTTTGCAGGGCCCTGATGCTGGGTGTCGAGTCCCAAGGTTCAGCTACCAGAGCAATGCAAGATCCTGAGGAGAAGGAAATATTCGAATATCCAAGAAACCCTTCAGGGCCAAGACCCTTTTCTGATAATCTTCTCAAAGACATTTCCCATCCCAATAATAACCCTTTCTTTGTTGCCCTTTGCAATGGACTGGGATTTTTGTTGTTGTTGTTCCTTTTTTGAAAAAAGAAAGCAGACTTTCTTTTTTCTCCATGGGATTAGGTGATTTTTTTTTTTTAAAGATTTTATTTATTTATTTGACAGAGAGAGACACAGTGTGAGAGGGAGCACAAGCAGGGAGAGTGGGAGAGGGAGAAGCAGGCTTCCTGCCGAGCAGGGAGCCCGATGCGGGGCTCGATCCCAGGACCCTGGGATCATGACCTGAGCTGACGGCAGATGCTTAACGACTGAGACACCCGGGTGCCCCGGGATTAGGTGATTTTTAAAAACTTAAGATTTCAAAATAATCTCAGATTTATAGGAAAAGTTGCAAAAATAACTCAAATAACTGTTGTATAAACTTTAACCTAAATTCTCACAAACTTAACATTTTACCACATTTATTTTATCATTGTGTGTATGTGTATACATATAATATTTTCTCCTGAACTGTTTGATAGTAAGTTGTGGACATAATGTCCCTTCGCTTTTAACATATTGGTGTGTATTTCCTAAAAACCAGGAAATTCTCACGCAACCATAATCATAGTAGAATTTTCAGAATCAGGAAATTAGCATTCATAGAGTATTATTATCTAACTGAAAACCTTCTCCAAATCTCACCAACTGTCCAGTTATGTGGCTAAAGTGCCCTCGAATGAGCAATACTGCTGGGGCTGGGGCTGGGGTTAAGACCAGGTTCCAATCCTGGCTCCTTCTTTTTTTAGTCTGGGGACCTTGGATAAATAATATATTCCATCCAAGCTTGGGTTTCTTCCTCTGTAGAATGGTAATGATAATGGGACCTTCTTCATAAGATTGTTTTGAATTAAATGAGATATATATTGAAAGGACTTACCCCAGCATCTGGCAGCCAATACACAAGCAATAAATTGTAGCTCTTGCAAATTATGGGATAGGAATGCCTTTTTTTTTTTAATTAACCTCCAGACCCAAAGTGGGGCTTGAACTCATGACCCCAAGATCAAGAGTCAGATGCTCCGATGACTGAGCTAACCAAGTGTAGGAATGCCTTGTTGCCGAGTGCCATGTATTGCAATGAGGGCATTTAACCATGCTTCTGCCTTCTCCAGGTTTAGGATGGTGAATAAGGCACCTGGCTTTACCTCTGGATCCATCTTGACTCGTCTGCTCCCTCTGCCCGTGGACACATCCCTTTGTTCCTTCTCTCACTTTGGCTATGTTTGCAGTGTGGGGTTCCCAGGCACATGAACAAAATTCTATTTTAGGTCCTCACATGTCTCTCGGCTCCCTTGTCTCAGGCCTTCCTCCACCATCTGGGGGAGTGTCCTTATTCCCTGCTCAGGTACAGCCTGGAAGTGTGGGAGACAGTACTTGCTGGGGGGCAGCCCACAGCACGAGGTGAATGCCGAACTTCCTGTAGGAGACATTCTGACAATTCCCCAGAGAGTCCGCAGTGGGAATGTGCTTCATTTGCCCCCAGTGGTAATCAACTCAGCCAAACCGGCTCTCCATCCCTCTGTGCTCACTCTCCTCCTTCCTCATTTCAGGGGTTACCGCCGACGCAAACTACCTGCACCTGAGTTCTTGCTTAAAAACTTTTAATGCAGAATAAGAGAAAAATGAAAAAAAAAATCCTGATTTCGGGGGGGGAGCTCAAACTAAGGCAGTAGCCCATCAGCACTTTGAAAATGTCTGCTATGTCCCTTGTTTTTCAACCACTCCTCCTAGGAACCAGCTTCCAGCCCCAGGCTTGACTTAGATTCTCCTTCCTTCGGTTTTGCCTCATCCTGTGGAGGTCTGGTGGTCAGAGAGGAGCCCCACCCCAGGTGGGGCCAGACCTTTGGGTGTCACTTCAGAATACCACTAGACTCCACCCTCCCCTCTAACTTCGGCCATTGTCCTAGCTCAGGCCTCGTCATCTCCCAAGAGGACTGTTGAAAGTGCCCCAGCCGCCTCCTGTCCTGGACTTCTCCCCTTCAGTCTATTTTGTTCAAGGCTTCTCATCATGCAATTCTGTTTTTATGTTTCTAATCTGCTTAAATCACTTTTTTCACCTATAGGCTGAAGCCTCATACTGTAGCCTGGCACACAGGGTTCTGGAAAAGCTCTTCAGCCCTTCCCACCTCTGCCAGATTTGTGTCTTCCAGGACTCCCAAGTTCCCGCAGCTCCCAAACACACCAGCCTGTCTTATGTTCTATGCTTCTCCATGCGCCGTTCCCTCCGCTAGGGAAGTATGTCTACTCCGGTGGGCCCAGAAAATGCTTGTTGATTGACCTTCACATTTCATCTCAAGCACCACTGCCCCTTAGAAGCTCCCACTCCCATGTCCTCCCTCGCTTGTTTTTAGCATAACATTTATTGCCCCGAACTGAAACCAGTGTCTTCATTTGCCTAGACTGGAGTTCCTTAAGGGCAGGAACCTTAAGGTCCCCTAAGGGCCTGATCTTTTTCACACTACATCTCTCAAACCTAGCACAGCGCTCGGCACAGATGAGCACCTGGGCAATGTTTAGGGGATGCATTCAAATGACAGTCTTTTCAATCCAGCTCAAAGATCTGGACTCCTTTTATTCAAACCTACGTGCTGCATTTTATGCTCATTGGTTTGCTAAGAGGTCTAGGGGCTGGAGGGACCCTGTAGGGAGAACGGGAAACTCAGTCACGTTGGTCTGATTTGGACAGAACCATTAATTGTAATTTTCCTCCTCCCCTGTTTTCCCAGTGTTCACATTTGCCCCCTTTTTGGCTGTCCTGGTCCCAATCATGGACGTCTGCTTCTCCTTGATTCCTGAGCTCCCCAAACAAACTTCCCATTAGCGCTTGCCTGATGCAAATGTCGAATGGTCCTATGCAGATGCTATTAAAATAATGAGTGCAGAAGGGGATAGATGAACAAGGCTGGGAATCGATCTTGGGCCCCTGATGAGATCATTAAGAACTGGGGGGAAAGAGTGGAAGTATCACTCTCACAGGTTGAGATTTCACCAGTGCCTCCTCCCCCATCAACTCCTTTCCCCCTTCCCATCTCCCCTTTGATTTATGAGCTGGAAGCCTCCCCCTCCCCCATCCATTACCCTCAATGCAGTGCTAGCTCACCATAGAAGATCTATTTGAGTCAAATGGACTTTTTATCTTTGCCTGGGAATTAATGCATTTTGTAAAAGATATTTTAATCATGCTTTCCTTATGGCAAGAATTTTTGCATAAAAATATCTGCCTCAAAGGCTCAGGCAGGTGCCATGTAGAAGATGTATCTTGGCTCCTTGGTAGGGAGCACATAGCAAGGCTTCTAGACTGGTGGTGCCTGAGGACTGGACATTGGGGGGGAGAGGGGGGGAGGAAGAGCTGCATGGAGGGGGTTTTGACTGGGTGATGGAGAGGGTCATGGAGAACGCTTAAGAGCAATTGCCTCTCTTATTTGTCAATATGTCCTTCTTGGAATCAAGTTCTCACAGTCTTATAAAAATAAAGAAGATTTTAATTGTGGTGGTTTGATTCAATTAAAAAGAGGTTGAGGAGGGAGCTTAATATGGAGATAAGAGCCATACCGGCATAGGTCCAAACCCCAGCAGTACTACTTCCTAAATGTGTAGGGATGGCTCCTTGAGCAGAAGAAAAATGGGAATTACTTTAGTTAGACACGTGAAGATTGAGTGAAAAAATATGCACGAACTTTCACAGCTCATGTCTGGCACATAGTAAGTCTCCAGGAAGTGCTAGCTTTCCTTTACTCCCTTCCTTCCTCGTTTGAAGTTAGAGGCATTAGGTCAAGTTTTAATATGGGCACTTCATAGCAGCCAGGCCCGTGGTGGGTACTCTGTAAACACATGCTGAGTGGAAGAATAACTTGTCTTTTGAATCACTGACAAACTCCATTCTCTCTTTGGCTTATGGAGATAAAAATTCTCTCAAACAGACCTTTCCAGGTGAACTGTAGATTTACTATTTTCCCTGCAACCTGCCTGGATTTTATTTTTCTATGCAGTCACTCTCTATTATGTCACCTTATTTAAATTCTTTTATTATCTGATATTTTCTTTTTTTACTTACTTGTTTGCTCATTGCCTGGCTCTCATCCTGGCTTATAAGCTTCACGATGGCCCATATCTTTCCCACGACCCATTGTATCCCTAGGACTTGGCACATACTAGGTACTAAATAAAATATTTGTTGAAGGTATTCATAAATAAGTAAGTGGAATAAATAAAATTGCTTTTTTTCTTCGTTAATCCCTGCTTGATTATACAAATGCCAGGAAAGCAATACCAGGCCAGTCCGTTTCCAGAATAGCGTCTACAAAGGACTTAAAACTGCAGCCATAGGAGTGGCAGTGGCTGTGGGAGACACTAGTGAACAGAAGTGCCCAACAGTCCCGTGTAAGATCTCTGAATGTTGCAAAAAATTGCCCTCCTCATCTCTACTTTGATCTAGGAAGAGAGGAGGGTGGTTTGGATTGCAAAGACCAGCCTCTTAGTGGGGCTGTTAGAAGGGGAGGGGATGAGCCCTGGTAGCGAGGTAGTAGAGGGTGTTGCAGAGGTCTTCCTGAGACCATACAGATGACACACCAGCTTGGAGAGAATGGGAAAGAGGACATGATTCTTCCCTATAAGCCCCTGGTTTGATGGCCGAAGCAAAGGAGCACATACTGCTTGGGGTCCCCTCCATCTGCCCACGGGGGCTGGTGGAATGGGGTGGCTGCCAAGGCTAAGACGAGGTGTGGCAGGGAGCCCACTTGCAGATGGGCATAACTTCCAGAATTCCAAAAGCTTGTGCCAGAGGCTCTCATTGGCTCCCAGGGGCTCAGGTTCTCATGGCTGATAGGCTCGAGAGTGAAGTACCAACTGCTCTGACGTAATCCCTCTGCTGTGAATTGTTTTGGAGAACGGCTCGTCCTGGGTGAAAGGGCTGCAGGAAGAGTGAATGGGGTGCATTCACTTATTTGCCCACTCAACCACTCGCTTTTATTAATTCACTCAATGAATTTTTTGAGCATTTCCTGTGTGTGAGATACTATGTCAGGTTAAAGAGTTCAGGAATGTAAAAGACATTTACAGTATCTGGCAACATGAATCTTATAGTCTAATGGAGGAAGACCACTTAGAAGATAAATGCACTAATAAACATACAATCACAGTTGTGCTCTGCTAGGAAGGGCAATTCATCAGTATCAGTTCTCAACTGTCACCAAATGCTGTGTAACAAGCCATCCCCACACATGGTGCCTTAAGACAAGCGTCTGTGTAACTCATGGGTCCATAGGTCAGCCCTGCAGGCTGAGCTCCATCCGGTTGTTCTTCTGGCTGTGACTCCGTCACTTGCACACCTGGCCGTGGGTCGCGTGTGGCTCGGCTGATCTGGATGGCTCTAGCCGGGATGACTGAGGGCAGCCCACTTCTGCTCAGGCGTCTCATGGCCAGCCAGCCTGGGCGTGTTCTCACGGTGAAGGCAGGCGAGCAAGAGCGTACGTGAACATACACGATGCTGCCTGGAGGCCTCGGTTCAGTCCCAGCACGTCGCCACTTCTGCTTCATTCTGTTGGTCAAAGCGAGCCCCAAGGCCAGGCTGGATTGCAGTGGTGGGGAGATAGACTTTCCCTCTTTAGTGAGGGAGGCTGCAAAGTCCTAGGCGAAGGCTGTGGATGAAGGGAGAGGGGAGGTGGTGAGGCACGGGGGCACGGGCGAAGCCCTTCTCTTGCAGCCTCCCCTGCCCGTGTAGAAGAGAGCACGTGATTTAAACCAATGGGAGGCCCCTCTGAGGACGTGTCGTACCCGCTGAGCTCTGCGGGTTGAGTACGAGTGCGCGGAGTCAAGCGAGCGCGTGCTCTCTGAGCTCTGGGGTGGGAGTGAACTGGATAGGATCGGGAAGCTAAAAGCAGGGTGGCCTGGCTGGAACATGGCGGGAGAGCCTCATCTCTCTGGGAGGCCAGGAGGTCAGAGGGGAAGGCAGAGGCCAGCTCAAGCTTATTCTGGGGCTGCCCTGCCAGGGCCGGAGGATTTCTGTGAAACTATAATCCTAATAGTCAGTCTCAAGAGCTTTAACGTACTGAGCGTCAACTGTGAGCTGAGTCTGGGTGGTTGGATGGAGATCAAGACGCCGTCCTTGTCCTTGAAGGACTCAAAGCTAAGTGGGGGGTGACCGGTCACGGAGCAAGTGACCATGCGTGTTGGGGGTGTGACGAATGGAAGTGCAGAGTGCAGTCATCCATGAAGGGGTCCTGTGGAAACAGCAGCCTCCTTGCTAGGTGGGGGCCAGGGGAGGGGAGCTGGGCCAGGAAGATGAACGGCGGGAGCTTCAGGCGCCGAAGAAGGGGCAGGGCTTTCTGAGTGGAGGGGAGGGTCCGGGGGGTCGATACGTGTGAGAGAAGCAGCCCGAGGGTCCGTGCGGCTGGAGTGCAGCGGGGTGCCTGGGCAGGAGTCGGGGCTTAGAGGAGAGCAGGTCAGGTCTGCAGAGGGTGTCGGCTGGGTCGGGGTTGGGCAGGATGGAGTTTGGGCCTCGGGAAAGACCACTCCCGTGGGGCGTGCGTGCGTGGGGAGGCGCGTGGGGCTGGGGAGCCAGAGTTGCCGCAGGGACCCAGCACGGCTGGGAAAGAACCAGGCGGCAGCGCTGGTGTGAGGTGAGGGGTGCAAGTCAGGGAGGGGGAGACCGAAGGTCTCGCAGACCCTGAGGGAGCCACTGAGGAGGTGGCATCTGGCCAGTGCGAGTGGGTCATGGAGGCTGGAGGGGCTCCTAGGGGGGCTCTGGAGAAATAGGAGTGAACAGAACCCTCCTCACTCCTGACCTCTCCTGTCTGGCCTCAGCCGCAGGGAGCTGAAGACCCCAGCGGTGAACAGGTGTGGCCGCTGGGTGACGGTGCGGGAGTGGGGGGAGGAGGCTGCGGCCCCAGAGGGGGCAGGAGGATGGGGGAGCCATGGGAGCAACCTCGAGGAGGGTCCTTTCTGCACCATGTCAGGGACAGAGAGGGCCTGGAGAGGTCAGCGAACCTGGGTTCAAATCCCACTTTATTCGAATGGTGTGGGGAGAGGTCAGCGGAGACTTAGCGCAGAGTTAGGCTGGTGGAGGCCATCCAGAAATCCCAGCCGAGCTGCCGATCCCACGGCTGCTGGGACAGCTTTGACACAGAAGGCAAGGTGGTTGTTGGCTTCTGAGTTGTGTAATAAAGACAGGAGGGGTGGGTGACAAGGGCAGATGGTGGTCTTTGGGGTCAGGTGACTTGGTGGTACTCAGCCTCGTCGGGGTGGGCCTGGAAGGAGGCCTGGCCTTTGGAGGGAGCCTGGTCCATCCCGACGCCGCTCTCCCGTTCTCTAAGGAGCTGCCATCCGTCAGGGGCTCAGACTGTCAGGCGGGCCGCCGAGGGGGCCTGCGGGCGAGGGACGCCTCCCCTGACAGGGGAGTCCTTCACTGTCAGCAGCTTCGCCTCAGTGGGTTAATAAAGCCATCCATCACCCTTCTCCACGCCAGGTATCTAAATGCCTGCTTAATACCACCCTGGGGGGCGGGAGCCTGCAACAGGGAGGCTCACCTGGCACCAGGGCCGTTTGGGACCTTGCTGCAGCCCGGATGCGAGCCCGGTCTCAGTCCTCCCTCCGCCTGGCCGGCTCGGGCCTCTCCAAGGTCAGCCAGCTCACGGGCTGCAGGGCTGCGGGTTGACACAGGCACTGAGACCCCCTGGCAGCGGTCACACTGAGGTTCCTATTTGCCGTCTTACTGCTTGCAGAGGACAAACGCTGGGGTGGGAACAGGTGTCTGCTCCCCAGAGCTGCCCACCGCGCTCGGTCCTACCCACTGGCCCCCAACGCGGGGTCAGGGATGGGCGGGCTTCGTGGGAACGCCCGTGGGGACACAGGCTGGCACTTGAGGGACACCAGGGGTGCTTTGGCGTCTGTGGGAGCCAAACAAGTTTGGGCTCCTCCTGGAAAGGTGGGGGAACTTGGGTTGATGAGCTTCGATCCAACGAGAGGCTCTTGTCTGCTGAACACTTACGATGTGCGCTTGACCTGCATCGTACCAGGGACCAGGGGCAATTCACATCCCCATTATGCAGATGGCAACAGAGGTCTAGAGAAGTGAGTCGTGTGTGCTCACGCAGCCAGCAAGCCCAGAGCTGGAATTGGAACCCAGGTCCACCTGACTTGGGAGACTTGCTCTTAACTGCCACACGTTGCTGGGTTCAGGGGGACGTCCTTTCACAGTGCTAAAATCTCCCCAACCCCGTGAACCAGCATTATCCCCCCTCGGCACCGCCCCCTACCCCGCCCCCGTTTGATCCTGGCTGAGAAGAAAGCTCAGAGAGGTGATGTGAGCAGTGCAGGGTCACACAGCCAGGAAGCTCAGAGCTGGGATCCCACCTGAGTCTGTGTGACTCCAAACCAGTATATTTTTTTTCCGTATCTGACCAGCGTATTTTCAAAGGTTTGCAGCCACACATTCTTCCCTAGCTGAAAGAGAGAAATTAGACATGGGATCCGGAGAGGAAGAGCAGATGAAAGAGGGGACCACTCTGGGTCAGCTGGGACCTATTCTAGTCACCGGCTCCTGCTGTGGAACAAATTGTTCCAAAGCCTGGTGGCTTGAAACGCCATAGTCGTTTATTAGCTCTCAGTTTTTGTGAGTCAGGAATTCAGACGGGGCACGGTGGGATGGACTGCCTCTGCTCCATGGTATCTGTTGGAAGCCTTGCAGGCTGGGGCAGGGATCGTTCTCTCTCACGTGTCTGGCAGTCGGTGCCGACTTTAGGCTGGGGGCCTCGGGGCCTCCCCGTGCAGTCTCTGTGCGAACCAGCTGGGCTTCCTCACAGCATGGAGGTTGGGCTCAAATAGCAGGCACCCGCAGGGAACAAGGCGGGCAGAGACTACGTTGCCTTTTACGGCCTGGCTCAGGAAGTCGTGCAGCATCCCTCCTGTCAGGTTCAAGGAGGAGGAGAGGAACATGTGGGACTGGAAATCTTGCTGGGGCTATTTTTGGAAAATACCATCTGCCCCAGGGCCCGAACCAGGAGCTGGGTGCCCCCCTTCTTCCCTCCATAGCTCCTGAGTAACCTATGGGTCCAAAGAATAATGAAAAAACTGCCCCATAACTTGTGGCCTGACACACAGGTGGCATTTGGAACCCATAGTCAAACCATTGCTTTCCTTTCCTAAATGGCCTGGTCTCTGTCAAAGTGGGATTCAGCCTCATCCCTGAGCTCTCCGGGCAGGTTCCCTCTTCCTTCGTTCACGATGAGGGTGGGCTGAGTCACAGCTGTCAGGGGACTGTCTGGGCTCGGGGGGAAGAGACCCCGATGCAGCAAATCATCTTGGGCAATATGCCAGGGAACTTACAGATGCCCAGTCAACCAGCATGAGCCGGAATGAACAAACAGACATTCCTGGGAGCCCCAGGGATGCCGAGGACTTTCTCCTGTGGTTGACTCCTCCCTGACTTCTGGCCCTCCTGATTTTCCTCTCTGTGACCCCGAGGACTTTTCCAGTGTCCCCTGCATTGCTGTGGGATAGTGGCTCCTGCTTCGCCTGCCCCCTCTCCCCCTCTGGTAGTGCCCCCTCCAGGCCACGCCAAAACCAGCCCCTGTCTCTGATCCCCCTGCCGGGGACCTGCTGGCTGGATCCATCTACTTCCTGCTCACTGACTTTTGGACCAACAGCTGTATTAGTTGAGATAATTCTGTCAACGCACGTCTTTTGTACCCAGAACGTGCCTGGTAAATTTGTTAAAGAATACCCCAGGCTAACACATCATTACACTCCCAAACTCATCTATCTTTACTTCGGATTAATTCTTTTTTTCCCTCTCTCTTCACCTCCTCCATAAATCCTGGTGCACTTAATTAATTTCAGTTCCACTGTAAGGTCCATAATACAGAATTGTTCAAGCAAACACAAAATTAATTATTCTATTTACAGCCTTCTCATTGAGAGGAGCATTTCATCTTTCATAATTACATTTTGGAACATCCAATTATGAATTCAGGCGCCTGCTGCTTTGCATATGGGGACGGCCCCTTAGTGTCCTCGAGGTAGGGGACTTGGGCTGGTGGCCTCTCGTGCCTCCCACCACTGACCCAGGTACTGCTGGTTCAGTCCCTGAAGGACCTTTCTAGGAGACACTGAAGCAGGGGTGGGATGACGAGGTCTGGAAGGGAGTGGTGCCCAGAGATGGTGGTGAAGGGAAGAAGGAGGAAGGGTGGGGGCTGTGCCAGTTTAATTGGGATCTCATCATATGAGCGAGAGACTTCGAATGGGAGGAAACAGACCTCTTCATCTTGCCACGGTGGCAGGGAAGATTCTCTGCTTTTCTGCAAGTCGGTGAGCCAGACATGCAAGGCAATCCCATGTCTGGCCTTTGTCCTGCTCTCAGGCATGAGTCTTGGAAGCCTGGCTTCCCTCCTTCTCTCTGCCCTTGGCCAGAGGACCACTTGGTGGCATGAATCTCACCAAGCCACAAGGCTTTTGGGAAGGACACCTCCTTCCCAAGTAGGTAGGAGAGCCACTCTTTCTGCTCCCCAGGGGCTGTGCTCTGCCTCTCAAAGTTTGTGTATGGACCAGGAGTGCCTCTCACATGGGATTAGAGGTCCTACTGTTCTGATCCCTGCTCTGGGCACCAAAGGGCCCCCACCAGAGGGAAGCCACTTGGCCACACCACTGTGCTTGGCCCGTTAGACTTTTAAGATACTGCCAGAGCCCTGCTTAAAAGCTTTAAAAAAATATCAGTTTCTATCTGACCCATATTTAGATGAAATTAAACATATCTGTTTAAAAACAAGTCAAACTATTCCTTAAAAAATTTATTAAAAGTAAGACCCAGTTTTTGGAGTGGGTATGTTCTGCTGGTTCTCACTAACAGAGAAAACAGGGTTTCACTTCAACATAAGTAGACATGTTTTTCTTTTCGGCGGCGGGGGTCGGGTGGTGTGGGGATCTATTGAGTTTCTGCTCAATGCTAGGCATTGTGCTGTGCACTGTGCTGGGTACTTTGTGTCTGTTGCTTATTTAACCCCCACTGCCACACTACGGCTTTCAGGGGTGAATTCCTGACCCATGGAACCTCTTCCTGGACATGTGTATGCAGGTGGCCCCAGGCATGTGTGTGCTGTGACATCTCAGAGAAATGATTGACACCATGAAGGTGATAAGATGTGGTGTCAAAACTGGACTGGGGACTCACAGTGCCTGAGTTTGAAGCCTAGCTGCTGGTATGCTCTAACTTCTTAGGCAACTTACTGTCTCTGTGTCTCCATTTCCTCATGTGCTAAATTGGGCTAATACTACCTGCTTCTCTGGGCTGCTGTGAGGTTTCCATGAGAATGTGCATGGAAAACCCTGGCTTCTTTCAGGAAGTCACTCACCGAGAGGTCATGTCTCAGTTTCTCTGTCTGTGGAGTAAGTAACTTTGGGGTAGAAGGTGACAGTGATGCCTTTTGGAAATGAATACACTGTCACAGTTCACAAATGTCAATGCCTGGGGAAGCTAGGACTTTTAGGGTAAGGACAGGAGTTAACATGGGATGTGAGGGATGTGAGGCACAATGAGTTTGTGCACCCTCCACTTATCATTCAATCTTGTTGCTTCTTGATTATACCCCTCTGATAGTTTCCCAGTTCATTTAGAATAAAAACATCCCCTTTCTGGTTAGCTTGTAAAGATCCTGTCTGCTTACTCTCTAAACTTACCTACTTTCCACTTTCTTCTTCACTCTCTATGTACCAGTCACACCCCTCTTCCCTCCATTTCTGAAATTGCCAATGTCTCTGCTACCCCAGGGCCTTTGCACTAGCCATTTCTAGCCCCTGACACACACTTTCTTCCTCTGCTCTTAGCATGACTGGCTCTGTTCAAGTATAATCTCTTGAGAGAAACTTCTCTGACCATGCTACCTATGAAGCAGGCCTCAGTCTGATGCTCCTTACCACATCGCTGATTAGTTGCCTTCATAGCTCTTACCACTAATGGAAAGACCTTGCTTGTTTTCTTGTTTATTGTCTGTCTCCAAATCTCTAGAATATAAAGATGCCTGAGAGCAGGAGTCATGCCTGTCTTGCTCCATTCTCTATCTCTTGATTCATGGTAGGTGCACAATAAATATTTTTGAGGTAAAAAATTTAACTTTAACTTCATCCCCAGTGTGACTAGAAGGAACCTGGAAAAACAGACTTTGGGACATCTTGATTTGTGATTAGCTGTAGAGAAAATGAGCAAGGCTTAATTTTTCCTTTAAATCAGTTTTCTGATATTGAGGATGCTTCCTCCACCCTAATAGGCCCTCAAGATGGGGGAGAGCCACTGATTTATCTCATAAGTGATTTTTTTTTTTTTTCTGGATGTGCCCATACCGAATAATTACTTGCTTTTGTGGGCCGGGAATGTCTTTCTGCTGTTCCACCTGATAGGTTTGTTTTGTTTGTTAATTAGCTATTAATTGCAAGGGCTCCTGGGGACTGGGGGTGGAGGAGAGGCCCCAGAAGTTGACCAGGGGGTGTGGGGCAAATGAGGACCCCAGACTGGAATGAGAATGACCTCACTGGGCACTGGGCTAATTTATTTCAAATGTTGTCATGTCCAGATAGTCAATGAGTTCCTGGGATGATGAGTGATTTTGTTAATTGAGTCCCATAAACACTACAGCTTAATTTCCAACAGTGGAGCTGCAGCTGGTGGGTGGGAGCTGCCGGCAGCTGCGACAGAGGCTGTCCTTGAAGGAATAGGCTCTGGGAGCAGGGAGGCTGGGACAGCGGGGAGGGTGTTCAAGGGCACGAACCTCACCATGGGGGTGTACTTTCCTCACTATTTCATGGGAATACCTCAGTTTGGCAAAAATATAACACTCATAAGTCACTCAAAGGGGATTTCAGGGCAGGCACCCCACAAAGGCCCATCCTTGTCTCTCATCTTCCTCTACTTGGCCTCCTCCAAGACCTCATTTCTGTCATCCCTTCCATTTCTGAGGCTACAGTGTGTCTCCAGAAGATTCTACATGTTGGCTTCACCTACATCTCTCCTGGCCCTCCAGCAGCCCTGCTCCAGCCCACACCGTCTCCGTCCTGGCAGGCCCTGACAACCATCTTGGGGGTCTCCTTGATGCCACTTTTGGCCCTACAGTCCTTCTTCCTCATGGTGGCCTTCATGATCTTCCTGAAATGTACACCTGAGTGTGTCATTCCCCTGCTTAAAATTCTCCTACGGCTTTCCACTTCTCTGGATGAAGGCAGAAGTCCTTTCTGAGGTCTAAGAGACCCCCTTAGCTCCATGGCCCCTCTTCTTCCCACTCTCCATTGCACATCTGGGGACTAATTTCTTTTTTCTTTATTTCAGTTTGTGGACCCAATCAGATTTCTTTTTTTAAATTATTTTTTTTAGATTTTATTTATTTATTTGACAGAGAGAAAGAGATCACAAGTAGGCAGAGAGGCAGGCAGAGGGAGAGGGGAAAGCAGGCTCCCTGCTGAGCAGAGAGCCCGAAGCAGGGCTCGATCCCAGGACCCTGAGATCATGACCTGAGTTGAAGGCAGAGGCTTTAACCCACTGAACCACCCAGGTGCCCCCCCCAATCAGATTTCTTTAATAAAAAAAAATGTGAGACCTTTGAACAAGATGCCCTTCTACCTGGAACACTTTCCATGCTGCCCATCACCTCTCTCGACCTCTGCTTGGCCCACTGCTCATCCTGTGGCCTCAGAAGCCCCTTCATCATTTTGGGGCAGCCTCTCTGGCCCCTGCAGCTGCGGTAGGCTCCCGCAGGTGGCTGACAGCATGGAGACGCAACTGCATTTGCATGCTTACACTGTGTGTAATGACATATTGATTGTCACACTCCTCCTTGAGGGCACGGGGGCCATGCGTCTCTGGGGCAGTACTCAGTACTTCCAGCACCCAGCATAGCACCTGCCACCTGGTTGATGCTCAACACATGTGTGTTGAATTGCATGAATTCAACATGGAATTGCTAGGAGGGACAGAGGGCAGTGGAGTGCATCAGTGGGGTGTGGTTGGTTCCATGGAGGCCGCAAAGAAGGGCTTCTGAGATTTTGGCAATATTAAAAAGTTATCACATTCTTGGGTCTAAAGTTTGTTTGGATTCAATCCTGGTTCTGTGATTACCTTTATCTCCTTAGGTGGCTTAGTGAAACTACTTATGCCTCCGTTTCCTCAACTGCAAAATGAATATAATAATAGCACCTGTCTTATAGGGTTTCTGTAGGATTACCTGAGGTGATATGGTAAAAATCTTGGCTTGTCATTATTATTGCCAATATACTCACCTCCAACATCATTATCACTATTTTTCTCTTCCCCTTCCCTCCTTCCTCCTCCTCTTCTTCTCCTTTTTCATTTCTCCCAACTGCATAAGGAAAAAGAAAGGAAACTGGTATTTATGGAGAACATCTTGTATGCTAGATAATTTCATATATGTTATCTCATTTGATCCTTTTCACATAGAAACTTGTATTCTCAATCTCTCTTTGTCTCCTTCTCCCTGTGTGTGTGTGTGTGTGTGTGTGTGTACAGGGTTGCCTGAACCCAAGAACACACAAATACACAGGCAGTTAGTGGCCAAGCCATGCTATGAATCCCAGTCTGGCTTGCCTCAAACCCTGGTTGACGGCGGGGGAAATGAGGAACTATTGTCTTGTACTCCTGGGTTGGATTTCCCATTTTCTGAATCTTATCTTCCTCTTTCTTGGCTTACCTACCCATTTTGGTGGAGCACTTTCTTTTGTAGTATCTTAAAGAGATATATGAGGAGTAAACAACTAAAGACTTCTCGTGTCTGATAGTATCCTTATTTTATTCTCACACTTTAATATTTGGCTGGGAGTATATTTTTGTTTATTTGTGTGTTTAGATCTTTTCCTTCATAATTCTGAAGCAACCAGGTTCCAAAATAGCCCACAATAATTCTCATCTCTTGGTATTCGTGTATAGACCCCTCACACATTTAATAGAAATGATCTGTGTAGCCAGTAATTATGGCCATAATGACATGTGGCTTCTGCCTTGCTCTCTTAGGATTACTTTCTGGGGGAAGTGAGCTGCTATGTAATGAGGAGCAGACTTTTGGAGAGGTTCACATGATGAGAAACTGACACCTCCCACCAACAGCCAATACAACTTGCCAGCCACGTGAGTGAGGCATCTTGGAAGTGGGTCCACTCGCCCCAGTTAAACTTTCAGATGACTGCAATTTCAGCCAACATTTTGACTATAACCTCATGAAAGACCCTGAGCCAGAACCACCCAGCTAATCCATTCCTGAATTCTTGATTTCCAGAAACCATGTGGTATAAATGTTTATTGTTGCTTGAAGCTACTACATTTGTTATGCACAATAGATAACTAACACACACTATTCCATCATCTTCCGGTTGTTGAGACCTCGGAAGTATTTCTGATTTCTGATCCTTTATTTGATCTGTTTTGTTTTTTTCTCTTTGGAAACTTAGAGGATCTTCTCTTTTGGATCCAAAGTCTTGACATTTTATAACATTTCACTATAATGTGCCTGGTATGAGACTATTTTCATCCTCTCTGTAAACCCTTTCACTGGAAATTCATATTCTTCAGTTCTCAGAAATTCTCACAAATAATTTTGGTAATTTTATTCCTTTATTGTCTCTGTTCGCTCTTTCTGGAATTCTCATAATTTGAATTCTTTAATTTTCTCTTCTTTTCTGTCCTATTTCCTACTTGGTGTTTTTGCTCTATTTTCTGGGGAACACCCTCCCTTTATGTTCTTAGTCTCCTGAATGTTTTTATTTAAACTCTGCTGCATTTTAAATTTCTAAGGCCCCCTTTTTATCTGTTTGGAATATTCCTTTTTATATTTTTCTACATTTGTTTGATGTAATCTCATTTCTAGTTTCTCTGAAGATACTATGTATATAATATATAATACATATTATAATATGATATATAATATTATATGTATGTATATATATTTTCGTAGCAGCCTCATTGAGATATAATTCACATACCAAACAATTGACCCATTTAAAATGTACAATTCAATGGTTTTTAGTAAAATCACAGAGTTGTGCCATCATCAGCACAATCAATTTGAGAACATTTTCATCACCCTGAAAGGAACTCTATATCCTTTAGTTACCACTCCTCAAAACTCTCATCCATACCCAGACCTAGGTAATCACTAACCTACTTTTTGTCTCTATATTTGTCTATTCTGGGCACTTTATATAAATAACATATATATATATATATATATATATATATATATATATATATATATATATTGATAGTATTATCCCTACTTTCTTCTACTTGCTTCTTGACCTGCATTTATTTGCTTTGGTCTCTATTTCCATGTCAGGGGACTTTCTCAGATGTCTATTGACCATTGGTGGTCTATTCTCATCGAAGAAGGGGGCACTAACCAGCTGATTGGACACTTCGGGTGTGTGAGTGGGCTCAGTGACTCCAAGCTTCCCCATTGGATGGCCTTTGGCTTATTTGGTAGAGCAATCTCAGAAGTCATCATTTTAAGCAATCTCTTTTTGCGATGGCTAGATTCCTAGAGAAGATTCTTTTAGTCTCCTTCCTTCTTACCTGGAAGCAAAGCTTTGGTGGTTAATGTTCTGAGAGCCAAGTGGGAGAACAGCATGAGGAAACCTCAGCATCCCAAGTGTGTAAGTTCACTTGATTCCCCTGTTTTCAGTCAGGAACCCTGCTTTTAATGGTGCCTGAGATCCTTATTCTAGAGTTCTTCTGTTTTATAATCTCTGGAGAAAAACTCTCCACTCATCTGCTGAGAGAGGACAAAGACAATGGCTTCTCTGTGAAGGAGCAGGGAGAAGATCTAGGGCTGACTGTTCTTAAAAATTCAGTCAATTTTATTTGTATTTATTCAACAAACATTTGTACAACAACTGCTGTGTTCCAGGTACTTTTAAATTTTTAAAATTTTATTGTGGTAAGGAAACAACATGAGATCTACTCTCTTAACACATTTTTAAGTGTACAGTACAGTATGTTTTTTCAATATTTCCCTATGGTCAGGTCAGATCCATCACATCCCTCCTCTATTCCTCAAGCTTCTGGCTTTCACCTCTGGGTAGTTTAGTGTTATTGGAGTGAAGAGTGCAAGGAATAGGAGGGAGATACAGTGGGCTGGACCTCACCTGACTATAGGAACAGTGTTTTACATTGGATCTCTAAAACTTACTCATCTTACATAAATTAAATTTTATACCAATTGATTAGCAACTCCTCATTCCCCTCCCACCTCCAGTTCCTGGTAAATGCAGTTCTATTCTTTACTTCATTGAATTTTACTATTTTAGTTACCTCATCTACATGGAATCGTATGGAATCATATAGAATTCGTCCTTCAGTGACTACGAAGGACTATTTGTCCTTCAGGACTATTTAACTTAGCATAATGTTCTTAAGGCTCATCCTTGTTATTACATATTGCAGGATTTCCTTCTCCTTTTAAGGCTGAATAATGTTTCGTTATTATACCACATCTTCTTTATACATTCATCTCTTGATAGACATTTAGGTTGTTTCCATATCTTGGCTACTGTGAACACTATTACAATGAAGATGGGATGCTACTATCTCTTTGAGACTCTGCTTTCAATTCTTTCAGATGAATACCCAGAAGTGAGATTTCTGGATCATATCATAGCTCTATGTTCAATTATTTGAGGCACCTCCATACCATTTTCCATTGTGGGCACCATTTTGCATTCCTGGTCAGGTATTTTCTAAGCTTTTTACAGATTCTCCTTCTTTTAGAAGTCAGCTTGACTGCCCTAAGTCTTTCAGAAATTCCAAGGAGAATCAGGTTGGTTCTGAGCTTTGCCCACTGTTGGCTTAGGATCCAGTTTTCTTGGGTGTGTCCAGTTTGGGTCCTTCAGTAAGTGGACACCAAGATGAGATTAGAGATGCAAGAGATTTATTGGGGAAGACCCCCACGAGAGAAATGGGGAGGAAACTGGAGGAGGCTGGGAGAGCTGTCAAGTCATGATGCATATTTAACCACTTGGGGGAGAGAGGGAGAGAAAGAAGATTGGGTAGCAAAAAAGCATTAGAATGATGTGCAGTTCCAAGAAAGTTTCAGCAAAGCCAATGGGGGGAGTTCTTGAGGATAAATCAACTGCCAAAGGAATCTCATGTCTTCCAGGAATACCCCTGACTTAGTATCTCTTCTGTGCTCTGCCAATGGCTGGGAGTGAGTGTGGTGATAGATTTAGAGGCTAGCAGCTGGGGCAGCTGATCAGCTATGGTGAAGCTGGAGAAAAGCACATTTCCATGGCTGCCGCATTGTCCCAGCAGGTGTGCTCATTCTGGCCTCACCCCCCAGCGAAACAATACAGAGGGATTTTCTTAAGAGGCAGAACCCACAAAGACAGAGAGAATAGGAAAGGCAGTAGCAATCAAATTTTGGAAGCTGAATGTGTGTTTTTAATCTGTCGTAAATTTACCCGGAAATCCTTCAAGGTAATTTATTCCCATTCCTTGTTCTCTCATAGGCGCAGTCAAGACTACACATGGCCCCCGGAGTACGGCCTTGGCTGCTTACTCCCAATGGTTAATATGTAACTTTTTTTAGTTTATGGCAAATGTAGCTAGCTATTGACAGTGGTATGTAAGCCCATATAACCCGATGCTTTCACACCTGGTGATAGTGTTGTCTGAAGGTCGTCTTCCTGGCAAGGGCTCTCGGCCTTTTGTGCAGAGTGGCTGACTGGAGCCAGTGTTCCAGGCTGATTCCTGCACTGTCCTACCGAGCGCGTGTTCTGCGTGAGAACCGGGAGCATAGACCGAAGCAGAGGTGTGTGTCTTGATTAGAATCACCTAGTACAGTAAGCGCTCTGAGCAGGTGGCACCGGGCACTGTTGCTGAGTAAATGGTGAGCGCCTGATGCAGCCTCTGGGGTTCGTGGAAGACTTGGAGGACACGGTTGAGTCTTTAAGGACAAGTGGGAAGAGTCTGGGAGGTTTCGGGAAGGGTATTTCGAACAAAGGGAACGAGCAAAGAGGCATGGTGTGAGGTGTCAGAGTGCATTCTGGAAGCTGGGAACACCGGGTAGTTTGGTATTATTGGAACACAGAGGGCAAGGGGTAGGGGAGAGATGTGGCGGGCCTGAACCTAAGGACCGTGGAGGTGTTAGGGAGTTGGGGGTTTGTCCTTAAGGCGGTGCCTATCCAGCCATTTCTGGTAGTTTGGGCAGTTCCTGGAGGCTGTCATTATCCCTTTCCCCAGGACCCCATGTCCTTCTGGGGATCTTGTAAGTGCTCTAGGTGCAGAGCTTGGCCGACTGTGAACATCTCCACACGATGGTGTTCCTTTGAGGAAGGCTGGGCCACCTTGCCCTTCCCCCCTCCCTAACCTGACAGCCCAGAAATACTGGCTCCTTACAGGCACCTTCTCTCTGAGAGGCTCCACAATTAAGCCTGCAAAATTGCTCTACACAGTTACCTTGCAGGAAGCAGGAGGCTAGGACCCCCTGCAGCCCCAGACTCTGCAGCTTGGCTTTGAGGGGAGAATGTGTGCTCAGATTTTCCCAAGTACCCCAGGAGTTACCTGCTTCCAGGAGGCATGTTACAAAGGGAGGTGTGATGGGGGTCAGACAGATCCGGTGCTAGTCCCAGCTGAGGCGCTCCTGCTGGGTGACCTTGGGCAGATCCTTTCTTTAGTGTGCAAGCGTTGCCTGATGCCCTTCTCCGTGCAGAGCTCTATGCTGGGTCCTGGGGAAACAAGACAACGAGGGGAGACAGACAGACAAGAAGGACTGAAGTACTTCACTTTATTTGAGGTACATTTTTGGTACGAATGGAGACATCGGGGCTCCAAAAGATCACCCAAGTCATCCAAAGTTATCTGTACCTCTGTCCTCCTGTCCATCACCCACGGTCCTCAGAGTGCCCAATAACGTCACAGCAGCAGCTGCCGCTGCTGCAGGAGCCCACAGACCTGCCCTTCCTTCTTCCTGCCTGTGGAAGGGACTGCAAGTAGCAGTGAGCCCGCAGGGATGGGGAATGCCTTAGGCCTTCAGATGGGCCCACCTGGAATGGGCAGGGCGGCCATGTTGGTGGGCTGAGATAATTCCAACCTTTTCTTTCATGGGAGCAGGACCATAGCTCCCATGTCCCTCAGCCCTGGACGGAGCAGAACCCACAGATGAAGTCTTTGGGGGCGACCATTAGGCTTCTCTCCTTGGGATATCTGACCCACAGGGCTGGGCGTGTGTGCTGGGCTGTCAGGAAGAGTTATCTCCGGACGGCCCCTTGGCCTGCCTGTTTTCTCTTCCACGGTCCCCTCCTAATTCATTTTCTGCCTTTAATGTACTGTTGTGGAGCTTCCTCTCCCATTAGGGCCTGTAATGTGCACCGATTCCCTTCAGCTTGACTGCCCTTAATAGGCAGCGTAAATAGAATTTAGTGTGGCATGCACTAACATCTCTATCCATTGTCCAGAGATTAAATACTTGCCACCGATGGTTCATGCATCATCAGCCTCGGGCCCCGTCTCATAGCTCCCAACCAAAGGAGGATATTAAATTAATTTGCAGGTTGCTTTAGCAAAACCTAACAAAAAAAAATCCTTTGCAGGAGGAGATGTGGGGGCCCGATGCATCTGGCCGCCATCAATCACAGGGCCGGAGGGTGGGAGTCGATTAGCGACCAGGGATGGTGCTTTAGTCCGTCTGGAGCTGGGTCCCTCTAGGGGCCACACTGCTTGGCTGTCCACTTCTGTCTTAGTTCCCAGGCCTTGGTCCACGGCCAGCTCTTCCTTTGGTTCTGGAATCCAGTCTAATGTGTGGAGTGAGGGGTGGAGAGAAGGATGTGGGGTTAGAGTCCAGAATGCAGAGGCGACTTTCTTCTCCTTAGGGGGGTAGTCAAGGGACAGCATGTGACAAGGCCATGTGGTCCTGGTTTGGAAGATCCCTGAAACCTCCCCGTGGACCTTTTGGGTTCCTTTGGCATCCCTTTCTCATTGGGGGCCCTGCTTGGCTGCTGTCAAGTCGGGGATGTGGAAGACAGACCATGACATAATAGGGGTGAGGCTCAGCATGAGCCCTGCCGCTGGGGTCCCGCTGGGCATTTACAGGCCTTTCTGCATTGGATGGTGGTTCGTGTCATCGGCCACGGTCATGTAGGGCAGAGACACTGTAAACAGACCTTGACAATCCAGGTGTGAGAGGTCTATACTACTTTAGAAGATTCCAGGGGGCACCGGGGAGCAGGTAGCCTTCGGGTTGGACCTCCGCACGTAAGCAGAGGTTACCTGGCAGGGTGGAGGCAAAAGGAGACTTCCAAGCACACAGTCTGGAGGCGTCACCGTGCTCAGCAATGTCAGAGGATGGCAGGGAGTTCAGAATGGCTGGGCAGCCTGGTGAGCAGGGGTGAGGCTGGGAGGTGTGCTTTATGTGGAGGCAGTGGGAACCGTGGAGGCATCGTCAGCAGGAGGGAAACACGGTCAGAACTGTGCTCGGTGGAGATCATTCTGGAATAGTGAGAGGTAGCCCTCGGTGGGGTTAGGCTGGAGGCAGGCAAATCTAGGGAAGCCTTGCACAAATCCGGGGAGATGGTGCTGGGACTGTGACACCATTGGGGACCAGAAGGGTGAGTTCCGATTCTGGACTGAGAGCCCCGGGCAGGGGAAAAAATGATTCCATCCTCCCGCTCCTCCCTCTGAGTTCTGGCCTGGCTGGGAACAACAAAACCCGGTTCTTGTGCTCAGCTGGGGACTGGGCAGAAATGCTGAGTCCAGGCTCCTTTCCCCCATGGGCTCTGTCTGCCCGGAAGGGAGGCCCAGGGTGAGAGGAGCCAGAGATGAGGGCTCAGGCTCCTTTGAGCAGGGTTGGAATGGAAGGCGCCTCTAGCCAGCGGGTGGACCCAGGGCCACTCTCCCCAAAGGACTGGTGAATGCCTGGTAAACCTGCCACCATCCTCCTTGCCATTTTCTGGGCAAATATCCCTCCTCAACTAAACCACTGTTCCAAGTGAGGGGCAAAAGGATCCTTCTGAGCACAGAATCCCAAGGCAGCCGCCACCGATGGGCTGCAGCCGGCGCAGGAGTTTGAACTGACCGTTGAGTGGGAAACAACCATGTCTAACCTGGGACGTCCCTGGCCTGACCACGTAGGATGACCTGACCTTGGCCCATGTGGCCATATTTCCCAATAGGAACTGATAGGACCGACATTTGCCTGTTTAACTCCAAGCCAGGCTCTTGTTGCTTCCCAGGTGTGAGCCGGTGTGGCGGGTGTGAGGAACCTTGCCTTTCCTCTCAGATCTAGATGCTTCTGGCCCACTGTCCCGCCCTTCCCTGCATGGCGGGAATGTGGCGGGTCCTTGTGGCTTTGGGGGCGAGGCGAGTAGGGGTCTTCAGCAGCTGCACAAGACTGTGCTGTGGGCCACCAAGTACTCCCTGCTGAAGCCCTCCACCGGTGGCCTCCACTCACAGTGCTTTATTAATAGCTTTTAACACAATCATTTGGGCTAATTGAAAATGGGAACAATGCTAATATGCTTCTTACATTTCATTCTTTTTTTTTTTTTTAATTTAAAAAAGATGCTAAAAGCATTTATCGAGTCGTTTCTGGGGAAAAGAAATAAAAAGGTCTCCCCTCTGGCCATTGCAATGGTGTGGTCTCCTGCCAGCACCCCACTCGGGGTTCTGGTGGTTCATTAGCGTGATTTAAGGTGTCCAGGTGACCCCGTTATAAAGCCATCAATGTGAGAGGCTTGGAGGCATCCTTTGCTCATGGGTGAGCTATGCCTTACTCATCCTGAAGGTGGAGGTGGGTGGGGCAGGACGAGGGCTCTTTGGCCGACGTCCCCTTACTGCGGCCCCTCTGTGTGGTCTGGTGCCACTGGCACAGGCGTGGTTATGGGAATGAGTGGTTGGGATTTAGAGCCCCGGAAGAGCAAGGGCTGATTAAGTGAGTTTAGGGTTAGTGACCCTCTCTTGGTCAAAGAGGACACATGTGCCAATGATTCTCCATTCACCCTCCTTCTCTCCCCAGTGGACTTCACTGCCCTTTTCTGGGCCCCAAAAGGCTGACCCCTGGACGTGCCTGGAGGCCTCCCATTGGGTTTTGCCAATGGGAGCCACTGGCAGGAGATGGAAGGCTGGAAGACGAGAGCCATGGATCTGACTTCTCCTTGGGTGTGTGGTTTTGTGGCTGGCCTCTGGCTCACTCTGCCTCTGGCCTCCCAGGTCATGACAGCCCACCCCAATCCTCCTTCCATTCCTGGTTCTCCTGTCCCCAGCATGGGAGCGCGTACCTGTGGTCCCAGCTGGGGAAGGCCCTGGCTCCATCAGTCACCTCCGGCACCACTTCACAAAACCTTCACCTCCATATACAGCTCCTGCTGAGAGCTCTTCTGGGATGGCCTGATCCAGAATGTTCTTCCACTGAGGACTCCTGAATACTCGTGGCCAGGAGCTCTTTCTAAAATCACTTCTACCCTCAAAGGATCAAAGTTTGCCCTTGACAAGGCTCCCTGCACAGTTCTGAAGACCACTGGGAACACTGTCAGAATAGGAGCGGGGATCTCCAGGGGGATCCTTTTGAGGCCAACACAGGAATATGGATGATCTCGTGGCTACCAGCCCTGTGGTCACAGTTCTGCTCTAGATCGTGTGCGTGTGTGACGGAAAGTGTGTGTGTGTGCACACAAGCAGCTGTCCTTGACAAGAGCCTTTGTGGGGAGGGGAGAACTCCAAAGGAAAGCTCTCTGGACTCATCTTCCAGGGGAAGGAAGTCCTTGGGACCCGCTGTCCCACATCTCAGCTCATTCTGGCAGGGAAGGGCAGCTGAGGACCAGCTGAGAGCCCTCTTGG
The DNA here is from genome assembly GCA_028533885.1 of Nasua narica. NCBI lineage: Eukaryota > Metazoa > Chordata > Mammalia > Carnivora > Procyonidae > Nasua > Nasua narica. The sequence goes on along the minus strand of CM052811.1, from coordinate 104,803,363 downwards.
AGCAGTGAGAGGTTGGGTCAAGTCAGCAAGCATCCGCCTTGTGCTGTGCAAGGGGCTACGCTAGGCTTTAGAAGTAAAAACACTGACTTGGACTTGGCTGCTGGCTATATCTCACTGGGCAGCGACTTGAGGTCTTCTTGGGCTCTCAATATCTTTATCTGCAGTACGACCAATGTCCTCCAAGATGTCCTTGAGATTCTGTGGTCCTCTGAGTGGGGAAACCTAAGTTTGTCATCCTTGGCACTTATTGCCGTTTTGGGCTGGATAATTCTTTCTTGTAGGCCATCCTGTGCATTGCGGGATGTTTAGCAACATCACTGACTTGTGAGATACTGGAGCATCGCACCTCCCCGTTTTGATGATTGAATATGTCTCTAGACCTTGCCAAGTGTCTCCTAGAGGGCAAATTACCCTGGCTGAGAAGGACTGGTGTGGAAGGATGATGGAAGCTCACTACGTGCCTGGCCAAGGGTTTCTCCACAACCGTCTTCATGAATAGAGTTGGACTTGGTTATAGGTCTTGTAATCCTAGTTCTGAGGTGTGGGACCTGGGCCTCCATTATCCCTGGTTCATGAGGCTTTGGGAGTGGAATCTGCCACACCTTCCTGTTCTAGAGACTGAAGACTCATTTACTCAATGATCAGATAAAACCTGAACCTGGCTCCTCTGAAAGCCCAACCATGCGGTGTGAGGGAGGGACTCAAGGAGAGAGGCGGGAACAAGGCCTACGTGTGGAGGGTCCCAAGAGGTGTGGGGGGAAGGAACTGGGCCTGCAGTGACGAGAGGTCGTCACCTCTTGGTGTGCCCTTGGGCGAGTTACTAACCTCTTCATGCCTCGGTTTTTCTCATCTTCAAAATGGGGGTGATAATGGTAACCTGCTTCATGGGACTCTTAAATCAGTCAAGATCCTGGAAAGACAGAAAGGGCACACTCCAAAGGTTTCCTCAAAAGGACGTCCGGAAGGGACAATCTTCACAGCGTGGGTGGGATTAAGGAAACATAGGGGATGGTAAGGTCTGGGGCTAGCCAGAGCACAAAAGAGGGAGCCCTCCTCCCTGTCCAGGCTGGAGGGGCAAGGGAGAGAGAGGTGTCTTCAGAGGCCCATAAGAGCCAGAGTTTCGGAACCCATCCTTGTCCCTCCTGATCTGTAGCCATGGCTAGCACCCCCAGCAGGGCCGCTCACCTCTTCCAGGGGCCTCCCATGACCACAAAGCACCCCAGGACTGGAGGGTGAGGGTGGCGCAGCAGGAAGAGGTCAGCTTCCCGGGGTGCCGTGTGTACCAGAGAAGGTTGGAGAGTGGAGAGGGGCAGTGCGTGGGGGCGGCCAGCACTGGAAAGACAGAATGGCAGGCAAATGAGTGGCTATTTGCTAAGCGTTTTGAACAGTGGCCAGCAGGCAGGGAGTGCTCACCTTTGGGAAACCCCGTGCTTGACTCTGGGGGTGCCACCCAAACTAAATCAACCTCTGCAGCCTCTCCTGGCCCCAGGGCAGGGCTCACCTCTAGGAAGGTCCCAGGCTCTCTGTTTTGGAGTTGTGAGGACATGCCAGGCTGGCTGTGGGGTGGTGCCCCTGGGGAGACCTTAGCCCAGGCTGGTCCCCACTCCTACCTCACAGACACACTGGGGGAGGCTCACCCTGGGCCTGGACACCCTCACCTGATCCAGAATCCCCTGGGTATTGTCAGCCCTGCTTCACCTCCCTGCGTCCTGATTCCCTTTAGTTCTGACCCCACATGTGGTCCATAAGGGGGGAGGCCTCAAGGGCTCTTCTGGGGAGAAGGTAGCCCAGCCTTTGTTTTGCCCTGAGTCCCCTTAGCAGTGGACTTTTCATGATGCCCTGAAGGGATTTTCCTTAGCTTTTGTGAGCGCTTTTGTGAAGTCCTGCAAATATGGGGTGGTGAGCCCCCAAGGCACTCCTGTGGGGCCTATGCTCCTAGCTGCCTCTAGTGGTGCCCCATTAAGGGATCCAGGGCCTAAAGGGATGCCCTGGAAGGGTGCAGAGGGAAACAAGAGGGCAACATTTCATGAGCTTTCGTGCCTCACCTGTCATACGGGTCTCACTGTGGGTTGTCCTGTGGATAGAAGGCGGGGTCCCCCCACTTCCAGGACCCATCCACCCATCCACCAGAAGGAATCTGGGGCCAGAATCCCTTTCCACTCAGCTCTGACAGAAGCCTGCAGGGTGGAGTGGGCCTGGGCTCAGCTCTTGGGGTGGCACAGGGAGGGGAAGCTTCCTAGCCTCTTCTCATCACCCCCCTAAGCCCTCCGTGGCTGGTTGCCTGTGTCTCGTGGGATCAGGGGAGCCGTGGACCCTCTTCCAGCTCCAGCTTGTTCTGACTCTCCACCTAGGGTCACCAGATAAGACTGAGCATGGTCAGTCAAATTTGGATTTCAGATAAACAATGAATCATTGCTTGGCATAAGTATATCCCAAAATGTTGCATGGAATATACTTATGCTTAATGCTTAATGACTTAATGTTATTCATCTGAATCCAAATCTAACTGGGTATCCTGGTTATTTGTTTATTTATTTATTTATTTAGATTTGTTTGGGTTTTTTTATGCTAAACCTGATAACCCTGTCCTCCCACAATCTCTGGCCTCACCCCCGTCCCTCTACTGCACCCCCTAAGTAGGTGTTTCAGTGCCCCCTCCCCTTCCTCCACGGTTCCTTCACAAGTCTCGGACCCAAGCTTAAAGAGCTCTGCAATGGGTTGTTTCCAACCGACAAAGTCCCCAGGCGTTGGTGGGTTGAGCCCTGGCTCCCACTGGCCTTTGTCAGGGGGTAGAGTGTGGGGCACAAGCAACGGGGTGGGCACACCACATGCTGGGGAGGTATGACCGCTCGGCTATCCCCCCGCCCACAGGCAGCACGGGAGGTCCACGCATGTGCAGACCCCATGCTCAGCACTCGAATCACCTTATTTCATCTCATCCTCCCACAGGTCTGTGAAGCTGGCGCTGAGGGTATCTTTGTGCAAATTACTAACCCAAGACACAGAGAAGTTAAGGGCTTGCCCAAGGTCACACAGCTCACACGTAATAAAGCGAGGGTCTGAATTCTGATCTGACTCCGGGGCTGGGGGTCTTAGCTGCTGGACTATACGGCCTGCCCTTCCAGGTCCTGGCCATCTCGTTTCTGAGGGTGTCATCCTGCCTGGGGTTGCTCCGTGGAGGGGGCTGCTGCTCAGGAGCTTGGCTGGCTTGGGCACGTTTTCCGCACGCCCCCCCGGCCCGTGCAGCTGTGTAATGAGCCCACATCTGTTACCACCACATGTTGCTTAGCGCTACGCAGATGTAAAGTCTCAATTTTTCTAATTAGCAGCAACACGAAGTCTATCTTAATTTTCTCCTCCCCTCCCTCTAATAAACGTGATATTAACAAGGTTACACGTCTGGGTTTTTGCTGGGTGTAATTGAATCAGGTCACAGATTTGATTAGAGGGGTGTGGGGCGCTGGGGTCTGGTCAGGCTGAGGGGCTGGGTCCCAGGCGTGGATGGGCCTGGGGATGGAGAGAAAGAAGAAGGTGAGGGGAGAGGAGGGGGTGGGGAGAAAGACAGGTCTGGGAAAGAAGCGAGTTGGGAGTGGGAGAGCGACAAAGACCCGAGAAACTGAGAGGCACAGATGGGTGGTGGGTAGAGACAGAGGGAGGGACAGAATAATGGGGTGAGAGGAAGAGGGGAAGAGAGAGAGCAAGAAAGGGGGTGGGGGGGAATGAGATGGGGGCTGTGTGGAACCAGACATACAGAGGGAGAGGGAGAGGAGGGAAGACACACGTGCACAGACCACGTGAGTGATGGATAGACAAAGAAGGTGGAAGACAGAGT
>CM052811.1:104729174-104799031 GCA_028533885.1 Nasua narica | reverse complement strand
TGGCAGCCATAAAAACCACACGCGCATCACACACACACACACACACACAAATCACACGCACCACACCGAAACACAGCACACACATGAATACCCGTATGGTGCCCCCACACCACCTCACATCATAATATACACACACCACACGTCACACACACCACACAAGTACGTGTCCCATATGCGACACACACAGCCCGTAGACACTTCCCCAACCCCGTAAATACCCATCGCCCCCACCCCCCTTCCAGAAGGTCTACGTTAATCCTCAGGGAGACCGAGCCCTGAAATCTAAAGGAGGATGAGGTTCCCATTCCTGCCTCCAAGGGGCTCTCACTTGGTCTCAGGACACACAGAGGGGTTTCCTCCTTGCCCTTCACCCCTCCCATGGAAACTTCCGGTCTGCTGCGAGGGACGACAGGCTCATTTCTGGGGTCTCCACCTCCTGACAGTCACCTCCTTGGGCAGACAGGTGGGTGTTGGGAAGGACCCGCGAGCCCGCGCTCTTGGAGGAGACGAGGACGGGAAGGTTCTAGGCTTCCAGTCAGGGGTAAGCCCAGTGTGCTGGCTGAGGCTCAGCTCAGCTAATGCAGGAACAGCATGTAGGTGAGTAGGGACAGAAGAGCCTGATGGGTTTCTGTGTGGGTGTACAGGTGTGTGTGTGTGTGTGTGTGTGCGCGTGTGCACAGGTGTGTGCACCCACGGACATGCTGAACGCCTCAGGTGTGCAAACAGCTCAGAGGCCAGTTCTTCTCTCCCAGGCCTCGCCTGTCCTGCTGCACTCTCTGTGTTTCCTCCAGGGCAAGGTTGCAAAGGCTGGAGTGACCCCCAGCAAGGCCCTGCTTTGTGCCCTGTCAGGGGTGCGTGGTGAGCAGCCGGGGCTTTGGATCAAGGCTGGAGACGGAGGGGCTTCCGGGATGGGCAGCTCGGGGTCTGCGTGGAGGCACTGGGCTCCCGTCTGTGTCCCGCATGGAGTGGCCAGTGACTTCCGCACGTAGTTATTGGACCAGTATTTCCTGAGCACCTTCTGTGGGCCGGGGACTGTTTGGGGCCCTTGAGAGTAGCAGTGAACAAAGAGAGGAACTCCCAGCCCTTGTTTCATTGGAGGAGACGGACCGTGAATGCAAGAAAAATGTATAGTTTGTTGGATAGTGATCATTCTAAAGGAAACAACTAAAGCAGGGAGAGGAGTAGGACATGTAGACGGGGTCCCCACATCAATCAGGGGCCAGACAGAAGAATAAAAATCACATTAGCAATGGCCAACACTCTGGCTCAAAATCTCTTTAGAGAATTTAAGTAAGGAATTGTTTACATGGAGGGAGGGGCCGAGACACTCACTGGGGAAGATGCGCAACACGGGGAAGTGCCAACCCCCCAGGCCTGGAGGGGTAGGTCTGGGGCGATAGCCATCCCCGGGGGTAGCTCTCATCAGTCCAGCCCTGCAGGAACTTTCATACTGGGGGAGGCCTTAGGGTGCCCCAAGCTTCCAGATGAAGGCTCCTGGGATGAGTTCTGGCAAAAATCACCTCGATGTTTTAGGAAAACCTGGATTCCATGGCTGAGCTCTTGAGATAGCTGTGAAAGGGGAATGGTGCCATGGGGTAAAGCTTGGCACACACAGTTCGGTGTTTGCTCTCTCTGCCAGCCCCCAAGAATGTCCTGGAGCAAAATAAAGACCAACCTTCTGGGTAACCCCAGGAAGCACCGGAGGTGCCCTGGCCTCGAGGAAATATCCCCAAACCTGCCACTATGGGACAGTCCTGGATAAAAGATCCTCCTTGGCATAAGCTTGGTGGCAAGTCCTCAAGGAACATTCAGTGGTAATTCTGGATGTTCCTGGCTCTTTCCATGGGAGATGGCAGCCAGGGCTTCTGAACAGAGCAGTGGTGTTCTAAGGCACTGGTTTTTCTACGAGAGGCTTGGGGACAGGGAGTCGGGCGGTCCTGGTGACAGCTGAGGTTGGACCCTATAGAAGATGCTGTTGAGGTCCTGTCCCACATCTCTGGGCCCGCCGGAGCCCACCTGTAGCTGCAGCCAATTTCCTTGGTCTCGTAAGTCCCATGTCTCTTTCTCCATGCCCGAGAACTCTCTCTGGTACTAAGGGACCGAAGGAACTTGCTCAGTCTGCTTCTTGGTTTACCTCCCTGACAAATAACCTCTTTCCAGGCCTGGACTTAGGGACTCCATTTAGGGGAACCCAAGCTGGGACAGGCCTTATCTGTTCCAGGTCAGAGCGGGGTGGGGTAGGGGTGGTGGTGTGGAGGGGAACAGGGGTGTTGAGTTTGCCCCCTTGACTCCATTTCTCTGTTACTTTTGAGAATCCAAGTGAGATGCCAAATATTCTGCTTCTGACCTCAGGAATAATCTCCATGCCTGAGAGGGGGAAGCTTTCTGCATCTAAGATTTTTGTCTCCAGTCGTAGAGCAAAAACCGTTTGCTAGACCTTGAGTTTCCATGCTTGGTTTGAAAGAATACGGTCAGCATGGCTAACGCAAAGGCTGCATTCCCTGAGGTGACTGTTCTCACAGTCTTTTTCTCTTGCAAGTATCAGCAAAAACATTCCTCTTCTCAATGGCCCGAGTTCCTAAGGTCTTTTAAAACTCTTCCAATTGTTTAGACAACCCATGCCTGGCAGCCTGGTTGTCCCTTCTGATTCTAGCAGGAATCTATTGGAAAGGCTTTCAATATTGAGATATGTGGGTGGCTGCTACCCTCCACTTTGTAGGACTGCTTCATGTGCCTGTGGACTTTGCATGCTGTACAATTCCAGAGATTGCCATATATTCAGATTATGACGTGAATGGCATCCCTGAGACTTGTGCAGTGTACAGCCTAAACGACTGTACACAGCAGCCCTGCTCTTGAAAATAGCAGGCTGCCTTACTGTGCTCTCTGGCCACTGTTTCTCCCTGCTCCTGGATTCCTGTTCTGCCATGGCTCCTGGCAATAGAGTAGGCCAGCAACTTACATTCTGATGAATGGACCCGTCAAAAGTTCTCCCACCAGCCTTGGGATCTAAAGCATTTGCTGTTAGTAAGTACAGGAGGCAGGAGGATCAGAGGCAGCAAAGACTGGTGAGAGATTGGAAGGACACAAGAAGGCATCCTTAGCCCTTAGACCCTGAGCTCAGGGAATGCCTCCTTTAGGACTGATCTTTCAGAGGTCTCCCACCTGCCTAAATGTAGCCTCAGACTTTGGCTGCTTTTGGGACCTGGGCTCCTTCCTGGCTCTGACTCTATTTGGATCTCAGAGGCTCCTGGTGCAGACCTGATCCCTGGCCTTTCCAGCTTTTTCAAGGGCCATATCAAGAGGCCCTTGGAAAGATTTAGGGGACACCTGGCTGCTGGAACATTCCAGAAGTGCAGGATTCAGGGAAAGGAGGGCGTGGCAACATTGAAATCGGGGAGAGGAACTGCCACCCAGGACCTAAGCTCTGGGTTATTTATGCACGGTCAGAAAGGGCTTCGTGCACCCAGGCGCAATCCAATGATTTGTCAATGAAGGCCTCCTCGCGCCCCCTGCCCCCGCCCCTGCCTCTGATAACATTTACAGTAAATCTATTGCACTGACCATTAAATCCGAGGCCGCCTCGAGCGATCGCTTCAATGGGGTGCTGACAGGCCGGGAGTTAATAATGACGCAGACGCTAACCTGTTTATTGATTTGCTTTTTGTTCCCTTCATCCTCGCTCACTCCTTCTCCCTCTCCGAGGAGAAATCTTGGAATTAGTAATCAGGTGACAGCCTCGCCCCCTCCTGTTCCCAGCCATGTCATCCTGCTTAAACTCTCCGAGATAAATTACCCCTACCTCCCCGGCCCCTGCCAGCCATTCACTCTCCCCGTTACTCAGCGCACGATGCCGCATCTGTCACTGGAGCCAGCGGACAGAAAAAACATTAACACAGACATGAAAGGCTTTTAACTTTGACAAGAGGAGTACAGCAAAGTTTTATATTTAGCCCCTCCAGCAAAGGCCACGGCCAATGCATTAGGGTGGCTTGTCAGGCTTGGGTGAGGAGGAAGAGGGCTGGGGACCGGTGGCCGGGATGGAGGGGGCGTCTCTGGTGCTGGCCTCCTCCTCTTCTCTCTTCCCTTTTGTCCTCCCTCCTCCCCTCCCTTCCCTCTCGCCCCCCCCCACCACTCCCTCCCAGGCTTCTAACTGAGCCCTTGCTGGCTCCTTCCTCTTCTGTCCACCTCCTGCATCTATCCTTTTCTCTAACCCACGAAAAGATTTCAGAGGTAAAGAAATCACCTGTTTCTCAGTACTTTTTGGTCCCCCACCCTGTGCTTTTCTCCAGTTTGCACAAGGAGGGTTCAAGGGTTTGGTTGGCCCGTGACGGGCAGAGCTGCCGTGGGCAGGCAGGGAAGGAGGATAGGCAGGGTGTGTGCGCGTAGGAATATGGACGCATACCTGCATCACGACTCCAGCTGCTGTGGTTGGAATGGCTCAAATTTGTCTCTGAGGAAATAAAAAAATTCTTTAGTGCTAGCGTTTGAGAGTGGCTTGGGGAGGGGCGGGGATGGAGGTTGGAGCCACAGCATGAGGGAGCTGCGGTGAGGGGCAGGGCCCCTGGGGGGCTGGAGGAGGAGAGGAGGATGCCCGAGCCAGCCTGGGCAGAGGTGGGCAGACGGTTTCCCGGGAGGTCCAGCGGGAAGTTGCGGGTGGAGAGCACGATGTGGATGGGGAAGGCCTTGCGTGATGCTCGAGCGTGGAGTCCTCCCAGAGCCACCCCTGAGCTCAGGATTTGGCTGTGGGGGTTGGCTTGGGAGGTGATCCCAGGAAGCAGGGACAGGGAGTGGCGCGTGAGCTAGGGAAGGGCAGCCGGCACAGTGGGCCTTAATGAGTAGCTTGTTGCTTTGGGCAACTGAGGCGCGACCCCGCTGGGGCTTCTGGGAGAGCCCGAGAACACAGCTCCAGGGTGCCCCGCCGCCACGGAAAGGGAGGAAACCGGGGCCTTTAGCCGAGGGCTGGTCTGGGTGAGAGAGGCATTCATTCCCTGGCGCTCCTGGCCTGCCTCCTTGGCGGGGGGGGGGGGGGGTTCCCCCCAGGCTCTCAGCCAGGATGAACGTGCAGTAGAGCAAGACATTGTGTGTGGATGCTTCTTTTTCTCTTTTAGGGACTGAGTCATATTCTTCTTGATATCGTAGTATATATTTCATATATACTGGCTTATAGTAGGTGCTCCAAAATGTCGAAAGCTACCTTCTCACTGTCATCATTTTAATCCTTATCTCCTTTCTCTAGGAGTTTAAGAGTTTGTGGAGGGTGGAGAGGGGATGTTTCACCTCAGTTTTCATCTCCAGAGCCAAGTTCGGTGCTGTGTACAAATTAGATGTGCCGGCAGGGTTTGTTTAAGGAATGAGTGAAGGAAAAACATCTAGAACTTTCTAGGGGACTTGGTAAGTGGGTTAATGAGATGGACCCTGTGGATCCTTGCCTGGGGTCATATAAAGGAGGCCGTCTTGGCCCCTTGGGACCTGTGGGGCAGGACACTGAGGCGAGGTGGGAGGGCAGATGAAGGGAGTGTGGAGGGCCAGGGCCCGTGGGAGCTGGACCCAACAGCTGCACTATTCAGGGAGCCCAACGGTAGGAAGCAGAAGTCCAGCCCTGGGCTAAGGTGGAGTCCTAGGGGCAGGAGACCAGCTGTGGATAGATGGTGTCCAGCGGCATTTTCTACCTGTCTCCCTCTTTCTCATCCCCTTTCACGGAGCCTCAGGGTCCCAGCCAAGCATCGCAGGGTCCAGGAGGTTCTGGGTCAGCTCTGGCTGGAGTCTTGCCTTTCTAACCCTGGCACAAGAATTCCTCGTTTGGAGAAGGGGTCTCCCACCCTAAGGCAGCCTGCTCCCTCCTTCTCAGAAGCTGCTCTCACTTCCCACGGGCTCCTGGGATGAGAAGAAGGAACCCACAGAAGCCAGAGTTTTAAAGCCTCCCCCACACCATCTCAAAGCCCAGGCCGGTGTGGAGGTGGGAGGGGGCTTCAGACTCTGGAACCCCTTGGCCCCTATTCCAGCCTTCCCTGTGGGGTCCAAGCCTTGTTCACTTTCTGTAAGGGACTGAGTTCTCGGAGAACTCTGGATGGCCGGCACAGGGTCTGTCCCGGTTGTCCTGGGGCAACGGTGGGGAGGGTCCCAGCACTGCGAGTGTGGGGGAAGGAGGCATCTGGTGACCCCGGAGGCCAGGGTAGCATTTCACTGAGACCAGATGGGGTGAGTCCTTGGCCGCCGGACAGGGCGTAATAGCTCTTGCTCTTTGTATGGCGATAAAGGCCGAGAGAAATCAAGCCAGAGCGGATCTGTGTCTCCCGAAGCAGCCGCAGTTGCTGAATCTGCTGTTTCTGAGCAAGTGAGAGTTCAGTCTGTCCTCTCCCTCTTCCCCGGCTGCCGGCACCTGCCGGGGCATCAGCCAAGCTCCTGAGCCTCTTTGGAGAAAATGGACGCTCTCGCGGAGGCAGAGTCTGGGGATGCAGTCCAGATACTTCTGGGAAGCTGTGGACACCTCCCCGGTGTCTCAGCCCTTGGCTTGGTGGCTGTGGGGACAGCATGAGGACGAGCTAGAGGGGACTTACTCCATACTTTGCCCTTCAAGAAAATGACGCCACTGTCCCCTCCCTGCCCTCCCACCTTGATTCCCAGATAAGACCAGTTTTACGCGGGGAGGGGAGGGATCAAGATACAGAGAAAATGGGCCAGAGACCTGGAGAGAAAGATAAACGTCTACCCAGGCGACATGCTGAGGTGGTTTTTGGTGAACTTCAGAGAGCTCAGTGTTGACGGGAGACTCCTGGGTCCAGCCAGCACCTGCCCTATGTCTCCCATCCCCAATTTCCTTTCCATCCTGGGCTCACCACTTTCCTCACAGCCAGCCCTGAAGCCTCTCCCTGCCTCTCTTCATTGACGGACGGGCGGTGTGGGGAGCACTCCGAGGATCTAGGGAAGGGCTGAGATGCAGAAGGAGGACTCCCGGGCCTGTGTTACCGCCTGGAGAACTGTTGAACCAGGGGCGCTCACACACTTCGTGGCTGGTGGCCATTTGTCGCTCTTCCACTGGAACCCCCTCACCGCCCCCCGCCCCTTGAGAGCACCTTCTCTGTGCTAGCACCAGTGGCGCCCTCAGAGGCGCAAGTGTAGAGAAAGGGGTCAGAGAGGGGGAGAGAGGAGGCAGGGATTGCGTCTTAGGAAAGGAGAAGGAGCCTTAGAGGGCATGGGGAGGAGTTTGGCTTTTATTCTGAACAACAGGGTGAGGCTAACTGAGAATTTAGGCAGAAAAGCGAGATGCTTCAATCTCAAAGGGCGTGCAGGCTGTGCTCTGGCAGAAACGTCGGGGTGAGGAGGGCAGAGGTGGGGGGCCAGGTGGAAGCCTCTCGTTGCTTCTGTGCTACTTCATGCGGCGTTTCCCGCCCTCCGTTCCAAGTATGACGCCAGTCTCCTAGTTCCCTTGTCCTCCTCCTCGGGGGAGGCGGAGGTCCGCCTGATGTGAGACAGAGGCTGCCGGAAAACAGAGAAACCTTGCACTAAATTGTCCTCAAACCCAGTGACCAAACTCTCTTGCCTACGGTTTTCAGAATCTGTCCTTATCCTGGGGACAGTGACATTTGTGCCCCAGACTTCTGGAGCCCACTGTGCTCTTCCACACTCCTTGCAGATGAGGGATAGGGATCCTTCGAAGAAGGTGGGGTAAACAGAGAACAGACGTTGGAGGCAGGCAGACTCAGATTCGAATCCCACTCCATCAATGACCGAGCTTTGTGACTTGGCTTCATTGAGCTGCTTTTTAAAAAATGGGGTTGTCGTAAGGACCGCACGAGGGAGGGCACGGGAAAGCCGTGGGCTCGCAGGGCATGATAACGCAGTGGTTTCTTCGCTCCTTCCTTCAGCCCTCAGGGTGCCTGGGTCTGGAGGCGGGAGATCTGGAGCCTATCGCTTGGTCGCCCCACCTGGATCGGGCCAGTAGGATTTGCCTGCAAGCTTCAGCCTGTACCTGTGGGCCCGGAACATCCGGTTGGCAGGGGCGATTCAGTCAGCGAGCAGCTAATAGCCCAACGTCAGGACCCCTGGGCGCCCTCTGTGATGGCATCTCTATCCTGCTCTGTCGAAGCACGCCTTCGCCTGCCCGATGACCCAGCCACAAAGAGGGCCTCGACTCGCCCTCAGTGCGGATGGTTGAGGTACTTCTATTTGGGGTGGTGTAGGTGCTAGGAAGACCCAGGTGGATCCATGAAGCCAGTGAACCAAGCGCCTGCAGTCTTCCATCTTGCAGACTTGAGGGGCCGAGATGTTTCCTTGATCGCCTCAGTGGGGGTGGTGAGGGCAGAGAGGGTGGAAACAGACAGGGAGATGCAGGGTTGAGAGAGGGCCCTGACCCTCTCTAGGAGGTTGACCCATTACTGAGCACAGGGGGCAGAAGTGCTGACAGCATCCCCCTCCAAATTTGTATGTTGAAGTCATGGCCCCCAGGACCTCAGGTTGTGACTGTATTTGGAGATAGGGTCTTTAAAAAGGTAATTCAGTTAAAGGGAGGCAACACCCTTCTTTCCAGGGAAAGAGCGTGATTTCAAAAGAAAGAACTATTCGCCCTAGGACAAAGCAGTTGATGGTCATGCCAGTCTCTCAGATATTTGGCTCCTTTCACTGAGGAAGAGTGAAAAGGCCCTCACACGCCATCAGCAGTTTGTGGCAGGCATGTGGGAGCCACGATGTCACAGCCAAGGTTTTGGCAATCGACAGATTTGAGTTCAAAATATACTCAAGGAACTTATGTGCTTTGTGCCCCAGGGAAGCATAGTGGCCTCTTTTGAGCCTTGATGTTCTCAGCTGCAAAATGGGGACAAGACTGTTGCAAGGACTGAATGAGTTAACTTGTGGGAGGTGACCAGGACGGTAGGTCCCTGGCACATGATCATTGCTGAGTCCCTGTTATTTCCCCTTGATTTATTTTTTCAGAGACTACTGGAAACGTGTGTGAGGATGTAAGGGAATGAATGTACCACAGACAAGACCTCTAGGATTCTGGGTTGCTACAGATTTCTTAATAAGACGTTGGGGGTTCTGTGAAGGCACTCCATTCTCTCCAGGTCCTCTGGAAGAGGGGGAGACATATGGGGGAACAGGTTCTTGGGGTCTTCCTGGTTATGTCATGGAAGGTGGGACACAGGAATGCACCACGCAAATGTCCCCAAGGTCCCAGGGATCTTGTCCAAATTGGGTGCCTTTAGCGCTGCATCATCTTTCCAGACCTTTTACCCTCTTTCCTGGGCCTGGAGGACATCTCCCTTTGGGTGTCTCATGGCTAGCCAGGCTCAAACCAGTGTCACCTTTCCCTCCAAGTCTGCTTCTCCTCCTCCGTCCATCTCATAGCAGACAGTACCGCCGCCCAATCATTCTCTTAAACGAGGAGCTCTCCAGGTCCACCGACACATGGCCTAACCCCCGGACCTCCTATCTGTTACCTCTGATACATCCCACTGACCCTGACTAAGTTCATTTCTCCATCATCTCCTCCTTGGATAATTGTTGCAGCCTTTAGGTCAACCTACCCCAACTCTATATCTCTATCATGGTGTGTTTTTAAAATACGAATCCAATTTGTGTGTCTCTCCTGCCTAAAACATTCAGTGGCTTTCTGTCCCTTCCGTGTCTGTTGGAAGCTCCTTAGCATCTCAGCATTCAGAATCCAACTTCTACTCCCCCTCCTTGCCCCGTTACACCTCTCCCCTACACGTCTCCATGGTGAAATGCGTTATGCTAGGATATTACTTGTACTCTGGATTTTGGGAGTTCTCCACTGAGTTTGGTCAGTACCTCTCTCCCCCTTCTAGTCCACCTGGTAAACTGTCCACCCTTAAAGATACAACTCAAAAGTCACCTCCTCTGTGAAGCCTTCTCATCTCTCACCTGCCAGGTAGAGAGAAGAGTCCCTTTCCTTTGCATTTCCACACCAGAACGAGTTTTGTGGTGAGCTGAGGTTCAAACTTCGCTCCATCACTTGCTAGGACTGAGAGGGTGAGCAAATTATTTAACCGGCTTGAAGCTGAGCTTCCTCAGGTGGAACGTAATGGGTTCCTAGGGAGAGGGCTATCGTGAGCAGTGACGGTGTCTGGTCCAAAGAGTATGCTCTCCATAAATAGGAGCTGTGATACACGAGAGTATAATTGTTTACTGCCATCCATCTTCCCCCTCACCCCCGGGATCCCAGCTCAGAGCTCCTTGTTGGGCTGGGCCCTGTTGTCTTTGTGCCCTGTATCCAAGCAGCCAGCCTGGGGACTGTCACAAAATAAGTGCTCAGATTTAAAATTTGTGTTCATTTCTTTCTCCTTTGCTATGGTCTAAATGGTTGCACTTCTGGGTCCTAGTTTTTCCTCTGGCTTATATTCTGGGGAGTGGGGGGGCGGCGAGGACTGCTGGCTTTGCTCCATCCCTACATCTAGGGTGACTACTTGTCCTGGTTTGCTTGGGACTTCCCTCGTTTTAGCACCGAACGTCCCCATCCCAGGCCAGCCGGGATGGCTGGTCACCCTCGATGTACGGATGGAGCCAGGTGTGGGGTTAGAAGTGAAGAGGCACCAAATTTCACCAGGAATCTGGGAGAGAGAGCACAGATTTCCTGAATCTTAGCAAGAAACTGGGCAGATAAATGACAGGGGCCTCCTGGTGTTGTGTTCTAAAGTACACAGCCTTCTGCTTTCCAGGGCATTCTCTTCTCTCTTACCTCATGTGATTCCAACAGATTTTGCTCAGAAACGCTGTGCTGTCTGTGGGGCGGCCGTGTTTCCTTCTTGGCCTGCTCTAGGCAGGGCTCTTTCTCCCCGTAAAACCTGTACGTGGACTTTAGTTAGTGGCTGGCTCATTTTAACCCAACAAAAGTTTACTAACCATTTATCGTGTGCCGTTTGCATTTCATCTCCTCCCTGTCCCCTTTCTCTGGTTTTCTGTAGCTTTAAAACATCCTTCCGGAGATTTTTGCTTCTGGTTGTGATCTGACTGGATTTAACCTCTTGCCTTAAACAGTGAAACATCCAAATAAATTAAAAGGGTCCCGACTTGGGATGTCAGAGGGTGACCCTCAGAGAAGGGAAGCAAACCCGGGGAGCGGTAGGGTGACTTCTGCCCCATTGCTGGGGAGAGTCCCAGGTTAGTGGCGAGAGACAAAACCCAAAAGGAGCCCAGCGGTCTCACTGAGTGGACAGGATGGAGTTTGCAGTTCAGGGAGGCCAAGCTTGCTAGAATTTTTTGGGGAAAAAAGTACCAGAGAAGAGAAAGCAAGCATGAAAGCAAAAGTGATAGAGACAAAGACAGAGACAGAGAGATAGAGAGACAGAGAGATCTTGGTTGCAGAAGGCTCCCCTTGAAACTTTGAGTGATGAATGATCTGTAAGCATGCAGAACCTACCTGCGTCCAGGGAAAGAACCAGTGGAAGGGGCAGGCATTCTAATCCTTACAAATTATACAGAGTTGGGAAAGTTCCGTGCTATTGCTCGCTGCCGTGGAAGGAATTCCCCAGATATAGGGCATTGAGGCGAACACTCAAAAAGGTCTTACCTCATTGGAATGTTTCATGTTGATCCGGCGTCTGAAGGAAGTTTCTCGAAATGAGGACTAAAACTAGCGTAACTTATTAAAAACGTACAGTGGATCAGTGCCGAGGGGTCAATGCATACCTATCGAATGCCAACTCCCGCTTTTCCACAGGACAGTTTCAATTTGGAGGTTTTTTTTTTTTTCCTTCATATAAATTTGGAGCATTTGGTAAACCACGTCTCTCCAGAGGAGCTGCCCTTCCCCTGCTGCGCATTCACGTGCAGGTGGGATTGGAAGTCTCCCTTAATCACTGCCAACATTGGCTTCTTATCGTTGGGAAACGCTAAGTAAAAATTACAGCTGGGGGGTTGGTGCGCCTGGCTGGCTCAGTCAGTGGAGCAGGTGACTCTTGATCTCGGGGTTACGCGTTCGAGCCCCACGTTGGGTGTAGAGCTTACTTGGAAGAAATTACAGCCTACTCATAGGTAATTGGTGTCGAGCACTTACTATGTGGGCAGGCGCTGTGCTGAGCACTTTATCTCTAACACCTGGCTGGGTCGTCCTCCTGATGACGGAGCTCAGGCTGAGACCGGTGAAATGTGTGCCTCGATCGTCCGCTGGAAGATGGCAAAGCTGGGATTCTAACTCAGGTAGGCTGCACTCCTGACTGCCCGGTTTCCCCAAAAGTCCTGGCCTGGGACTGTCCTCTGTGGCCTTTGACTCTATCCTCACCTCTCCCCCCCTACCCCACCCCCACGTCATGCGCCGCGTAAGTCTTCTGGGGGTCCGTCCATGCTCGCCTCCAGTCGTGTGCTGGGAAAAAAAAATAGCATTTGCTCATTTCCATGGTATAACTACTCCCACCCATAGCCGATTCCAAGCTACCTGTATGATGCCTAGAGAGAAGCTGGAGAGAATACACAGCTGGCCCCAGCTCACCACTGTTTTGTCCCCGTGAAATGCTGCTGTACATTCTGCAGGATCAGTGCTTTGTCATTTGCTCGGGGAAGCCTTCCCTAAGCCCTTCTGGCCGGCTTGGAGCTGGCTTTAATCAGCACTTGCTGCCATGTCCTCCCGTGATGGCTTCCTGCTTTGCTCCCCGCCCCCTCCCCCCGGGCTGGAAGCTCTTCAGGGGCTGCTCAAGCACGCAGCACAGAACATGCATCAGCCAGTATTTCCTGAATGGATAAATGACCCAGGAATTTGAATCTAAGCCTTTGTTCTGACCCGTCTTCTCGGGCTCAGCTCATTAACTCAAAGCGGCTAGCGATTTTGCTACAGCTTTTCCCTTATTTGCTTATTGGCTATTGAGCAGACGGAAGTAGTTCCACCATTTTCCCTGAAAAGAGCTATCTTTCCTCCTTTTAAAAAGGTAACATTTGATACGCACAGAGAAATATAGAGTATATCCAAGCTGTACATTGTGAGAAAACACCCATCTGTGAACTCACCCCCAACTTAGAAACTCGACGTAAAGCTCTTCATCTTCTTTTCTCTCTAAGACCTAGAAGGAGGAGCAGGCTTACCCAAACGGGGTCACTTTCTTTTGCCCTACACACTTTCTTCCTGCATCTTCTTTAGGTCTTAAGAGCCCACAATCCCCATTTTTGGCATTTGAGTGCAACTACCAACAGGGCATAGGCAGAAAGGGGGACATCTTCTCTTTTGTATGGGACAATCGCTATTTGGGCTTACTCTGGAATGGCGCCAGCGCTACTTGGTGATTCAAGGGGCTCCCGTTGGGTCGGGGTCCCAGCCCCCAAAGTGTCTCCCCTCCCTGTGTTCTTAGGTGTCAGGCTGAGTGTGTTAGAGGCTTCTAGTCCACTTCTCTTTTCCTGATTGGAGCAAATTGTCTCAACTACAGTCAGAAGACCAAAGGAGTGAGGAAGGCGGGTGGGGGAGCTAGTGTCATATGATGAAGGACAGTGTTTGGGGCTCTTGTGCTAACTCAGCTTAGAAAGGGAGCTGGATGGGTTTCAGAGCTCACATCACATACCACTGCCTTTCTCTCCCAAACGTGCGCCAAAGCCATCAACTTCTTCCCACCATCTGTGGCTAAGCCAACACCACCTCTTGCCCTGGTCACTGCAATGGTCTCTCAATGAACCATTTACAACATAAAAGTCAGAGTTATCTCTTTAGAAAGTATATCAGCTCTTGACACTCTCCCGCTCAAATCCCTCCCATGGCTCCCTATTGCCCTTAGCACAAAATCCAACCTCTTTACTTTGATAAGGCTTTGCGTGATGGGGCCTCTGCCTCTCTCTCCAGCCTTAGCCCAACCTCCTCTTCCCTTCCTTCACTCACTCCAACCTCTTTGGTTACCTTTCAGCTCCAGACACACCAAGTTCTTTACTGCCTTGGTAACTTCACAGATCTCTTCTGCATGCCTAGGATTGCTTCCCCCAGCTTCCACAGCTGATTCCTTTGTATCCTACAGGTCAGACTCTATTATTTTCTCCAGAACTCCAGCTAAGTGGTTCACCCCCTTCCTACCATCACAATCTTCATCACAGCTTCCTCCTTTGTAATTTCGTATGTATTTGCCTCTCTCTCTCTTTTTAAATATTTTATTTATTTATTTGACAGAGAGAGAAAGAGAGAGAGAGAGATCACAAATAGGCAGGGAAGCAGGCAGAGAGAGGGGGAAGCAGGCTCCCCACTGAGCAGAGAGCCTGATGTGGGCTCAATCCCAGGACCCTGAGATCATGACCTGAGGTGAAGGCAGAGGCTTTAACCCACTGAGCCACCCAGGCACCCCTATTTGTCTCTCTTTAAAAAAAAAGATGTATGTATGTATGTATGTATGTATGTATTTTAGAGAGAGAGAATGGCAGGGAGTTGTAGAGGGAGAGAGAATCTTAAGCAGTCTCTGAGCTGATCACAGATCAGCTTATGTGATCATCGCATCACAGCCCGATGCGGGGTGATGCTGGGCTCGATCCCATGACCCTGAGATCACAAACTGAACCCAAACAAAGAGTCGGACACTTAATTGGCTGTGTCACCTCTAGGGGCCCCTATTGTTCTTATATGAGTTGTCTTTCCCACCAGACTATAAGCTCCATGATGGCAGACACTGTTTGGGTCAATTACTCCTTCCTCCTAGCAGTGACCTCGGTAAGAGATTGTCGGCAGAATCACGTGTATATTTGATAGGTCAGTCTGGTTTCAAAGGTCTATGAATGGGCATAAGCTTTGGGGAAGGAATGTTATTCATTCATTCTCTCAATTATTCGTTCACACGTTCAAATATTTTCACCCGGGATTAGTGCTGGGGTCTAAGCTGCATGCTCAGGGAACAGAGGAAAATTAGATATTGTTCCTGCCCTCAAGAGACTCAGAGTGATACAAGGGGGGCTTAATGGAGCAATGCGAAAGGTGCAATGAGAGCACTGGAGGGGGAGCACTTATCTGCTGGGGGAGTCAAGGGAGGTTTCCCAGGGTGCACTCCTAAGTTGGGTTTTGAGGAATGAATAGGAGTTTGCTGTTTGCACAGGTTGAAAGAAGCTATTCTAGGGAGCCTGGTCTGAAAAACATGGTGCTGTGAGACAACAGTGAGTCTCGGGGAAGTCAGAGTAGTCCAGTCCTCCCTGGGTATAACATATGAAGGACGTGGTAGGAGGTGAAGCTTGAGAGAGAGAGAGAGCTTGAGAGAGAAGCGGGAGTGGCTCATGAAGGGCTTTGCATTTTGTTCTCCTGGTGCATTAAAGAGTATTGAATGGTGGGATTAATGTGATCATATTTGTTGGGAAGATCACTTTGGCAGCTATATTGAGGGAGTACGTTACTGGTGGCAAGGGGAAAGGGGAGATTGGAGGTTAGGAGACCATTGAAGAGGCTTTCACATGCTTCTCTGCCAAGTTGCTTTCTGGCCTAAAGCAGAACTTACTAATAGAATAATACACTCTTTTCCACTGAGTCTAGACCCTACCTCAGAATCTTTCTTTTCTTTTCTTTTTTTAAAGATTTTATTTATTTATTTGACAGAGAGAGATCACAAGTAGGCAGGGAGGCAGGCAGAGAGAGAAGGGGAAGCAGACTCCCTGATGAGCAGAGAGCCTGATACAGGGCTCGATCCCAGGACCCCGAGATCATGACCTGAGCTGAAGGCAGAGGCTTTAACCCTGGTGCCCCAGAATCTTTCTTAACATAGTTCTTTTGGCAGGAACAATCAATCAGTAGGACCTGATTCACTTAACATACCTGGCATGCTCTTCTTATACTAGATAATCCCAGCAAGGTGGGGGGGGGGGTGCTCTTTCTATCTGATGTTAGGGATTTATTTTTATTTTTTAAATTTAAATTTTTCAAAAGTTAAAATTTTTTTTAAAAATGGGTTTTTTTAAAAGAAAAAGTCTAAAAAAAGACTCCCCAGGAGTCTTTTCCTTTCTTTTCTTTTTTTCTTTCTTTTTCTTTCTTTCTTTTCTTTCTTTCTCTTTCTTTCTTTCTCTTTCTTTCTCTCTCTTTCTTTCTTTCTTTCTTTCTTTCTTTCTTTCTTTCTTTCTTTCTTTCTTTCTTTCTTTCTTCTTTCTAAAAGATTTTATTTATTTCTTTGACAGAGAGATAGAGAGCACATGTAGGCAGAGCAGCTGGCAGAGGGAGAAGCAGGCTCTCTGCTGAGCAGGGAGCCCAATACGCGGCTCGATCCCAGTCATGAGCTGAGCCGAAGGCAGACGCTTAACTTACTGAGCCACCCAGGCACCCCACAACCAGGAGTATTTTCATTTTGACACAAAATAATGCCTTAATTCAAGAATACATAGCTCTAATGGTAAAATTTCTGGTACTTGGAGCTGTGAGAGGAGGTATTTTTAAGGAGCCCGCCAGCTCCTTGTCAAAATGCATATTTTTAATGATGTGTTGACTTTCTCTATGCAGAAAGAATATTGCTCCTTTGCCGCATATGTACACCGCAGGTTCAATGATCCCACTTCCTTAAGGAAATTGGTTTCAGGAAGATTGATAAGGAGGCAATTTCTTCAGGGCATAAAGTTTGGGTGTTGCTGTCAGCCACCTTGGCTTCAGATCCCTGACTTCTGGAAGAAGGCAAACATCTCAGCAACTGTGTGTCAGTCCCGGGCTTAGTACTTTCGGGTAAATTTTACAGATGGGGAAACTGAGGCTCAGAGACATTAATCCGACACTTTGAAACCACAAGGCTGTGAATTACCCAGGCTCTCTAATTTTCCATTTACTTGTTTGTAAAATGTGGCTGACATAGCCTATCATCCCCGGGTGGAGGGTGTTCCAGAAATGGGAGACCAACACCTGGAGAGCACCTCCTGGCTGGCTGGCGCGGCCCCAAACCAGTTCCTCCCTCCCTTCCTTTTGACAGAAAGGCGGGCTGAATCTTCAGTAAAGAGAGTCTCAGTTTCATGTCCTCAGGGAGAAACGTGTCTTTGCTCCAGGCTTTGAAATCCCTGGTGGCCACAACTTAATAGACTCACAATTGGTTAATTTTCTCCTGACATTGATCAGCAAGGGGTCGGAGGGCACAGGCAGGCCCACCGGGAGGGGCGGGGGAGGAGTACCGCCAGCCGCTGGGCCTGGCCTCCCTAACCAGAAATTCAATAACTTTTTCATATAAATTGTCCGTAAGAGAAAACTTCTTGTTTTCGGCAGTTGTCGCTGCTTCAGCATTTTTCTGTACAAGATGAAAAACTTTTGCATTGAGCA
Source organism: Nasua narica (assembly GCA_028533885.1). Taxonomy (NCBI): domain Eukaryota; kingdom Metazoa; phylum Chordata; class Mammalia; order Carnivora; family Procyonidae; genus Nasua; species Nasua narica. Next base: position 104,781,843 of record CM052811.1, on the reverse strand, counting down.
AAATACAGATTTATGGTCAATAAAGTGAAGTTTAACAGTTTATAGGGGCCATACTTTCTTTCTTAAAAACCGATATTAAAAGCCATTTTTCCCAGTCTTTGTAAAAATGGCTCTTCTATCAATCAGGATCCCAGTTTGTTTAAGTGACGGGAGAATTAGGGAGAACTCTCTCATCAGAGGGCCCCCCAACAGGTGCCCATCGTCCCCCTCCTGCCCTAGAGCTCTGGAGGCAACAGGGGCCACTTCTGGAAAGGAAGGGTGGTCAAGCTGGAATTCAAGAAGTTCTGTGGAGCTGGAAAGGAGCTGGACTTCAGATGCGGCCTGAAGAGTGGGCAAGCGTAGGATGTTGCTCTTGTGTCCCAGATCTGTCTGGTCCTACCCGTCCAGCAGATGTTCACTGGGCAGCTGCCGGGTGTCTAGGAGAGCCCAAACTGGGCTCCATTGCATCACATTCCTGCCCTGGGGGCGCCCACTGCTGAGGCACTGAGCCAAACAGACAGATGGTGACAATGGAGGAGTCAGGAAGGGGGATTATGGGAATGTCGGGGAAGGATGCCTCGCCCAGGCTGAGGGCATCTGTGAAGACTTCCTGGAGGAGGCGGCAGCAGTCAGGGAGGGAAGCGAAGCCCAGAAAGAAGGGGCATCAGGATGGGGTAAGAGCAAGTCTCCCTTCCAGGACCGTCTTCCCCCGGAGAGGACTGGGAAGGTGGGGTTTTGTTTCCCAGCTGCTCCCAAACCTCTTCATCACTTCTCAGCTCCTTGCCCAGCACTCTTCCTGGAGGCTCCCCGTGCCTCCTGTGGACTCCTGCTTGTCCCCACAGTCCTGGCAGGCCTGGCCCCATCCGTGGGAGGCTTAGCATGATGGGTAGACCGCATTTCCTTTTCCTGCCTCCACTTCCCCGTTCCCACCACGCAAGGCGATTCCCGTGGGGTAGACATTATTGTGGTGCCGACGCTTCCTGCCAGAAATGACAGGGCAGGAGGGACGAGTCAAAACTCCGTGATGTCTGACTCTTCAGGGAAGAAGAGCAACAATAAAAAAGGTCCTCTGAGTAGTTTGTGAGGCTTGCTTCCTTTCCGAAGGTCCGTTCTTCCTTCTGTCTTGGAGAAAGTGCTATCCTGCTTTAGTCCTCTCTGGAGCCCAGGATCTGCTGCTCCCCACGTGTGGGCACCCCCATCCCTCTAACCTGCGGGGCTTGGTCCCCTCCTCACCATGCAACCCGAACCCACACCGCATAGCCCTCACTGAGCTGGAGGCACACCGGCTGGTGTGTCCTCCCCGAAGCACACTCTGCACGGCTTCCCCGGCTCACAAGGGGGACGGTCTTTGACACCTGTGTGCAGGACTCCGCAGCCCCTCTTGGTTCTTCTGCAGTTAGTCTGCCCAGGGCTTGCCTATATCTGAAAGCTAAAGTAGTTGCAGCCTTCCTCTTAAGGGCAGAAGCTGCCGCTCTGATGGGACAGCTTCCTTTGCTTGAGGTCAGTCAAAATGCTCAGACGGGGCACATTCTCTGAGCCCCGAGCTGAGAAAGCTCACAGGTACCGGAGGGACAGGAGGCTGTTCCCTCTATCCCAAAGGGGCTTGGACTCTCTCATGGAAACAGGATGTGGGCCACGTTCTAATTTAAAAGTTTCTGGAAGCCACATTTAAAAAGTGCAAAGAGACAGGCGAAACTAATTAATTAACCAAATATTAATGTTAATTAACCCACATTTTAGCACATCTCAATTTGGACGAGGTGCGTTCAAAAGTGCCCAATGGCTCTGTGTGACTAAGAACTATTGCATCGAACAGCACAAATGTGGAGTGTAAATGCACATGTAGGGGTGTGTGTGCAGGCGAGAGAGAGAGAGAGAGAGAGAGTATTGAGAGACGAGTCTTCAGAGAGACCTAGGCGCCACAAAGAAGATGAGGAAGAGTTTTTGCTGTGGGAAGGCATGCTGACTTTATCTTAAAAACACTGGGGACGGATGTAGAGGGATTTTAAGCGGACGAGAGTTGTGATCAGAATCACGTTTCTGGAAGATCCTCTGAATGTACAAAGAGAAGGTACTGGGAGGGGCAGGTAAGTTTGAACCCAGGAAGATGTAATGGGGAGAATTGCTCCCTGGAAATCAGGGGGACTTAAAGTGAGCGGAGTAATGGGCAGGGAGGGACACGACTGGGTTCCAGGCTTAGGAAGGGGGTAGATGGCACAGATCCTGTTGGATGTGTAGGTGTGAGGGAAGCCAGAAGTCAAGGACGATGTGCTCCACCCTGTCCAAATGGGCGAAAGTCATGCCATTTACTGAAATTTGGAACAGAAGAAGGCATCCAGGTCTGAGGCTGGAAGATGAGGGTGACGTAGGACACGTGTGTTCAACGTCCTGTGGCTGTCCAAGCAGAGGGGTTTACTGGAGAACACGCGTGTGGATCTGGCCCTGGGGAGAGAGGCACGGGCTGGAGGTGGAGGTTGAGGGCCCGCTGGTTATGGGGGAGCCCAGCCACACCTCCGACTCCTATGGATCTTTGTGGGGTTGCTCTCTCCTAAGCCTGTTGGAAAGGCTGGTAGAGACAGCACACTGCGGTGCTCTGCAAACACGCGCTGCCGGATGATCATGCTTGTTGTGGGGGGTCTCTCCCGATCTGGCGCCTGTCCTCCTAGACTTCTGCGTCCATCCAGCTGGGCCGTTTAGAAAAGGGCTAGGACAGGTGGTTGTTCTGGGGGGAAGTGGGATTTGAAACTGAGGGACCCCAGGTGAGTCTGCATCTGTCCTAGAAACTAGCAGCTCATCAGCACCCCCACCCCCCATCATGAACTCCCGCCTCTGGCCCACACCTGATTCTTTGTCACCTGGCGACAAAGTTTCCACCCAGTTTTAGTTCTTGATACTCTCCAGTGCTGTCCTTGGTGCTGGCGAGGCTCTGCAGCATCGCTCAGACTCCCTGTTCAGGGCTGAGGGATCTCTTCACCTGCTGCCATGCACGTTGTCAGTGCAGGGTCAGCCCTTGTTGGGACTCACCTGGGCTGCTCATGTGTCCTCGCTGGGGTATCAGTGGCTGCTCAGTGCGGGGTCTAAAGGCATGGCCTCTGTGCCCCAACCTGGAACATCGCTGAAGGCTCATCCCTCAGCTCCTCCTGGGGCCCCCTGAGGCTGGGTTGTTGGGACTCATCATGGCCCATCTTTTCTCCCTCTGCCCACTGCTGCCACCCGTCCTTCCCCACAGGCACAAAGAGACCCCCCTGCATGCGAGTCTCTACCTTTGTGTCCACCTCCTGGGGAACTCAGCCTGCCTGCTGCACTTGGCTTTGTTGTTCCTTCCAGCCACGAGATCCTGGCCCCGTGAGATACTGTTTGTTTAGCACCCCACCCCCCACATCTCAGGTGTTTGCTCGCTTGGCCACCAGCCTGCATCCTCTGACCCGCCTTCGTGCTGCTTTACTCGTAAATCTCCGCTCCCACCCCGTCCCCTTCTCCCCGTCCTGTCCTCCTTGCACGTGAGGAGCCTCTGACCCAACACAAGACAGCTCCTAAGCTCCAGGCCTCTTCCTCCCTCCCTCCCAGTTCCCCCCTGGAAACTGGGCCAGAGACAGAGGCGGTGCCTGGAGACCGTCAGCCTTGGTCTCTCTGCATTCGCTTGTCACAGCTCCCTCGGGGGCCCCTGAGCTGGTGAGGTGGAGAGGGCATCTGAGGGCTGTGTCCCTGCAGTCCCTCGAGCTGGGCCCCGGGGGCTGGGCTCAGATTTCTGCAAGAATCTCGAATCGGAAGAGCCTAAGTCGTAGCTCACGTCCCCACTGAACAATGAGGCTTGATGAACGGGGTGTGATGTGCAATTGCTGATGAATATCAAGCTGATTCCCCATGACTCTCAATGTGGTGCATGTGTGGGAGCGAAGCTGTGTTGTCCCAGGAGGGCTCCAGAGGGGCTCTAAGTTTCCCAACTTCCTGGCCTCAAAATCGATGTGTACAAAGGCAGAAAGAAGCAGCAGAACCCGCAGAGCAATGTTTCCCAAGATGAAGCCTGACATTATGACTGTCTCTTTAAGCTCTCGTATTGCACACACACACACACACACACACACACACTTCTTTTTTTTTTCTCAACTGCATCTTCTGACTGACAAAGCTCTTTCTTGCCAAGAGCGACCGTTATAAAATTATGACTTGCGCATATATAATGTTTGCGTTCAACAAGAAAACAGAAATGCCACCTTATTTTGTGGTTACAGCTGCGCAATTCACATCCGGCAGGATTGATCATATTAAGGTTATGCAATCATCTAATTGCAGAGACGAGCCTTGAGTAATAACTCCAAATGCTTGCACTTCCATTGGCCCAGCAGAGCTGTTGCCGAGCCTTGATGAGCGCTGGCAGCGCGGGCCCCATTCTCCGCTCTGGCTTTGTCTGAATCTCCATACCCAGCCGAGGCCATCTACCCACTCACCGATCTATGACAGACCCCTAACAGCAAAGCTGTGTGGGTTGCAGATAGATCCACGCTCCTTGGGCTATTTCCAGTTCTTTGTGGCAAAGTTTCTCTTCTTCCTGGGGGAGGACTGCCGCCAGGGAGGACTTCCCTTCCTTCTCCTTGTTGTCAGGAGGGCTGTAGGTGACTGGAGAAGAAATTTGTGACATCTTCACCAAACTCACTCCTCCCTGGATCTCAGACCATGGCTCCAAGGTCACTTTCTGAGAGGGGGTGCCTCCCCAGAATCACCAGTGATACGTGTCATCCCTGGGCTGTTTTTTGGTAGCCTGGAATCGTTTGCAATGGTACCTGCAAATCTCATGGGCTCCAGCCTCGAGCCTGGTCCAGAATGCAGTCACCTTCCCCACCTCTGTCGTCACCTGGGCTCCAGCCACCAACTCCCCTCCCCTGAATTAATGCCTCACTCCCCACCCCTCCCCTCTGGTCTCCTAGCTTCTGCTCTCTTGTCTTCTCCTCCAATCTGTCCTCAATTGAGCAGACACAATATCTTTTCAAAATGTCAGATAATACCTTCCTTCTACTCAAAACCCTTCAATGGTTCCCCAACTCACTTGGAGTAGAAGTCAGACCCCACATGGTCTTGCAGAGTCCCCTCTTTGATCTCATCTATGTCTTTCTAACCCTCTCAGTCTACTGCAGTCAGACCAGTCTCCTTGCTCTCCCTTGAGCATGCCAGGCCTTCTCGGCCCTCAGGGCCTTTGCACCTGCTCTTCCTTTTGGCCAGAATGCTCTTCTTTCAGATAATCTACATGGTTTGTTTCTTCTCTTCCTGTGGATTGCAGTTAAAATGTCATTTTCTCAGAGATGCCTTCCTTGACTATCTTATCCAAACAATAAACACTTTCCACTCTGGGATTCCTTAGCCCTCTTGCTGTGCTTTATCTTCTTCTCTGGCTTGTATCACTCTCAAATATCTTGTACAATTGACTTATTTATTTTGTGGATTGCCTTGTTTGTCCTCTCTGTCATCTAGAGTGACACCGTCCAATAGAACGTTCTTTACTGGTGGAAATGTTCTGTATCTGGGCTGTTCAGCACAGTCATTGTTTGCATATGTGATCATCAAGCACTCAAAATGTGGCTAGTGAGGCTGAGGAATTTTTAACTCAATTTAATTTTAATCAATTTAAATGCAAGTAGTCACGTAGGACCTGTGGCGCCTATGTGAACAGCACAGGCCTGGACTATTTGCTTCGGGGGGATGGAAGTCCTCTGAAGGGCAACTTTGAGGCGTGTGTCATAAGCCCTAGAAATATTCATCCCCTTTGACCCAGTACGCTTGCTTTCAGACACGCATCCTAAGGAATAGTTGTTCGCAGAAGAACGTTCGCTGCACCATGATAGATAATAGTGAAAAAAGGGAAATAAGTTACATGGCCAGCAAAAAGAAGGGGGACTGAATGAATCGGATATGATATCCATGTGATGGAAGCTATGCGACTCTTAAATTAATATCAATTAATCACGACAGATCCAATGTTTGTGATCTATTGTTAAGTGGCAAAGGAAGACAATAAAAGTCTCTGTGTCATAATCCCAATTTTAGGGAAAAATCCACGTTACATAGAGTGGTTAGAAAAGCATAGAAGAAAATCTACTGAAGAATTACGTGATTTTTATCTTCTTTGATGAGTTTTCAGTGTATTCTAAATTTTCTGCCATGAATATGCATCACCTAATTGTTGGGAAAATAAGGTGACTGTATTCTTTCTTTTAAAAAAAAAAATTCGTTTCTGCCTGTACTTCTGATTTGACTTAGCTATTTGTAGACATGGCATTTGGAACAAAGCTGAGTTGGGCCCTTTGCCTTTGTTTTCAGTGATTTAAAGTCCTCCCCGGGCTGCTGCTGAGTGCTGATTTCCTCCTTGAGGAGATTCTGTTTCATTGGCCCTGATGTTTCATTGGTCCTTCATTCCTGTTTTGAGAACTGGGTGGCCATGAAGTGTCCTAATGCATCCCCTCCCCTCCTAGAGTGCGGCCTCTGGGCGGTCTGTTCTCCCCAGCGCTCTTGCAGTGGTCACTGACCACAGAAGCTTCCAGCTTTGGTCTTGTCATCTGCGCAGGATTCCAGAAACTCTGTCTGTCCTTCTGAGCTTGGGCGACTATTCTGGACCAAAGCACCCTCTCCCACCCGAAGTCCTAATGGCTTATCTGGGCCTGTTGGCGCTTTTGGAAAAGTCCTTGTCTGTGTGCCCTCTGGTGATGCCATTCCCCAGCCTGGAGAGCTGCGTGGTCGGGCCCCTGCTTACCTTATACTTCCTCCCACTCACATATACACAATTATTTGGGGTTCCCTCTGCTCAGAATGTTCTCTCTGCATTAATTTACTCCCCCCCCCCTTTTTTTTAACTTGTGCATCAAGATCTAGGGTAACTCTTCCTCTGGTATGAACAGGGAGGATGACTTTATTTCTAGAGTTACTTTTTTTTTTTTTAAATTTATTTATTAGAGAGAGAGAGAGAGACTGAGAATGAGAGGGGAGAAGGTCAGAGAGAGAAGCAGACTTCCCGCAGAGGCGGGATTCCGATATGGGACTCGATCCCGGGACTCCGGGATCATGACCTGAGCCGAAGGCAGTCGCCCAACCAACTGAGCCACCCAGGCGCCCTATTTCTAGAGTTGCTCAATGCAGTTCACTAAAGCAGGGGTGGGTCTCAGGCACACTGCTAATCTTTGGTGATGAGAGGTTGGAGGGAGCGTGGAGGAGAAGGGACAAGCCTTAGCCAGTTCCCTGCAATCGGCTGGGTGCTTTACCTATGGCTCTCAGTCACCCTGCGTCAGAGGACCCGGATGGGGGAAGGGTCATTACAAGGTAGCAGGATGAACATCCTAAGTCAAGTGCAGATGAGGTTATGGGAATGCTAATTTCTGCTGGGATGGGGTAAGCAGTCAAAAGATTTAGGAAGAAGGTCCATTCAAGTGGGGCCTCAGAAGATAAATAACTATGTTACAGCAGCTGCCCATCCATATGAGAGTAGATGGAGCTCTTTGCCCCTCTGAGCCTCAGGGACCTTACTTCTGAAATGAACACAGTACCTGGTGTGATAATCACTGGCCACCTCTCCAGGCCCTTTTACAGATTGCCTGAGGGTAGGTCAGAAGTGCTATGGAATGAATATGCTAGGGGGGACCCTCAGCCAGTTCTTCAGGTGGTCTACCTTAGAGGTGCGTGTTCTCCCCCGGCCCCAGAGTTCCCGGGGTGCTCACTTTCTCGACCATGCATCCTTCACTGCCTTCTCTCTCCTCCCTGATATACTTTCCCTCCCCTCCTCATGGTTCCTGGGACTACTTCCTAAGGGCACCACCTGCCCTAGAATCCTTGTCTCAGCCCCAAATCTGGTGGCCTCTGGGGACGGGAGGTGTCGCTCGCCACTGTCCCCCTCCCCCACTCCTTCCCTCTTGCCCCACCACCCAGCATCAGCGACTGGGTTTTAGTTCCTGATTATGACAAACATAGCTTCTGGAGCATGAGACCCGTAGACAATAGGAACCCGGAGAACACCCAGGCTCAGCAAAATGCAGAGAAAGGGTGGATTTTATTTTATAGCGTGTGTGGGGGCGGTTCTCAAGGGGCTGCCTCCTTAGGCCAGCCCATCCCCTGTGAGGTGTCTGGCCCCAGGGTTGGAGGTGGCTGCAAGGAGGGCAGGGCTCAGGGCGGGGGGATGGTGGGAGCCGGGTCTGGGGCTCTTCCGTCCCTCCCTCCTGTCCCTTGGAGCCGGAATAGAAGGAAGGTCTGCGCTTCTGGCCCTGCCCTTTCCCAGCACCCCTTTCCTCCCGGGCCAGGGTCTCCCTTCGTGGTGGGGCATTCAGGAGAAGGGGCCCCGTCTGGGACTCTCTCTCGTCGGCTCGGGGAATTGCCGGTTCAGCCACCCATGCAGCTCGTCCCATGCTGCCGCCCTCCCAGCCAACCGTTCCCACCCTGGTCCCCGCACCTGGATTTTTGGAATCAGTTAAAACCAGCAAACAGGCCCCAAGCCTCTCCATGGCACCCAGCCCCCAGCCGGGAGCCCTGGCATCTTCAGATGAGGAAACGGAGGTTGGACCAGAGGCTTGAGAGGCGCCGGCTGGTGAAGCGAGCCCCCGGAAACAGCCTCCCTGGGCTGGGAGGCCAAACCCAGCCTCACCCTCCGGCTCCTGCTTATGGGAACTGCATTTCCGAGGTGGCAGCAGAACGTGTGGTATTCCCGCCAGCACCAACATCTGGGGCAGGGGCGGGGGCGGGGTGGGGTCTTCATTAAAATGCAGTGACTCCATTGGCACCAAAATAAATGTGACATTTATCAGAACCTGCTAAATCTATTCAGTGCTTGCTTCCTTTGGAAGTGCAGGGTTTGTGCCGTGGGCCTGGAGAGAAAAGGTCTTCAGCTGTGAGAAAGGTGGGGTGGCAAGACAGAAAGGAGGAAGCAGGAAAGGGCAGGCCAAGAGGGGGTGGGCAGCGACAGCAGCCTGCTCTCTCCAGTGCCTGGAGATCCTGTGCCAAGGGAAGGGACTGATTCTAGGGCCAAGATCAATCATATCAAGGCGGTTATCCGGCAAGGAGTGGGGGTGCTGTCACCTGATCTGGAAATAAAACAAGAGTAATCCCCCCCGAACCTAAACCAGATTAGATTAAACCTTATGGAGCCCCCAGAATGTTGCTGGTGCTTTTAAATATGTTATTTCTCACGATAACCTGGCAGGTTATTTTTCATTCTTGCTCTACAGATGGGGAAACCGAGGTGCACAGAGGCTAAGTAAGCCACTCGGGGTCACTCATCTGGTGCGTGGTGGCTCGTGACCTGAGTTCCGCAAAACCACAGTGGAGGGACAAAGATCTCATTCATAGGGTTTGGAGAGGAGTGCTTGGAAGACAGGAGACTGCAGTTTGAGTCTCGAAGGACCGTTTGGCTTTGCTCTTCCTTGGATCTTATTTCTCCATTAGCAAAACATAGTCCTTAAGATCCCCCTGGTTCTGATCACTTTGCATATGCAAGTATTTGTGTGCTTTTGGTCATCTAGTATGGAAAATCTCAAGCCAGCCATTCCCAGACCTCTTGCCTGGGCTCAGGTCTCTGGATTATAATAGAAGCTGATGGCTGGACACTTACCAGATGGGAGGAGCAGAGGGTGGCAGCACACAGGCTTCCTGGGTTCAAATCCCCCCTTTGCTGCTTGCCAGCTGTGTGTCCTTGGGCAAGTTACTTAACCTCTCTGAGCCTTTACATGCAAATTGTTTTTGTTGTGGTGAGAATGATGAATAATAATTACAGCAGAAATTACTGGGTGATTATCAAGTGCCGGGCGGTGTGTCACACGCGGGAAGATTACACGAAGATTAAATGCAAAAGTTATTTTCACTCTCCCTTTGTTAGAGATGAGAAACCCGAGGCTTAGACACTATCACCTTAGACGTGATATAACAAGACTCCTGGAGAGCAGGAAAAACTCAAGGATTTTCTTTTTTGCTCCTTAACTGGTCCGTGAGTTGCTAATTCCTAAGGACTCCTCAAACAGGCCGAACCAGGAGAGTAGCCAGGAAATGCGAATAGAGAAAATAAAACATCTCAGGAAGGAAGTTATTTTTTCTTTTTAAAGAATGGGACACAGCCAGACCCACAGTTAGCTCAAGCGGTTATTTTGGAGGCACTCTTTCACCAATGCCCCTGGCACCTTTTGGGAACCTCTTTTCCCAAGGCCACTGGGAGGACTTAGGTGGGTTTATGAGCCCCTGGTTTGCCCAGAGCATTGTTACTTGGTCCCGCGAGCCCTGCTGTGAAGTCATCAGAGAGGCAGACGGTTTGTGGCGAGGGGTTTGTGATTAGTGGGAGAAGCCGAACCACCCTTGCAGGTGGGCTGCAGCATACCTGGTACTGGGCCAGATGCCTTGGCTTAGGTGACCTCATTCTCTTCTGAGCAGCGGGCGCTCGTATCCCCATTCCTCAGAGGAGAAGACTGAGGCTCGATCGCGCCATCAGCCCCGGGCTGGGAGGCAAGAATTTAATCGACAGCCTGGTCCTCTGCATCCTGCTCTCTTTCCTCTGGGCACAGACAGCTTCCTTTCTTCCTCTGAAGGGTTAACAGTGAGGCGGTTACAAAGAAGTGCTCAGTGCAATTACGGCGAACAGTTAATACGTAATTGCATATTTTTGTAAACAAGTTTAGAGGCTTTTTCGGTGACCTCTCTGTGGCTTTGTGGTTCTGCAAATAAATTCTCTTTCCTTTTACGCTCTGATTTTAATTGGGAGCAACGGCTCTGGTACTAGCGCTCTCACAGCTCCTGGCGCTGTTGCTGGGTGTGTGTGTTTGTGTGTGTGTCCTGCACAAGTGTGCACAAGTGTGTATCGTGTGTGTGTGTGTGTGTGTGTGTGTGTGTGTGTACCCATGCGCCTCTCTGCGACCATGACAGTCAATGACGCTGCAAACTCATGGCCCATTTTGCTGAGAGCTCCTGGGCGAGGAGTCTGGAGTTTCCAGACCCTGAGATGACTATGAAGATCATGCGGATCATTCATCCATTCATTCCACAAATATTTACTGAGGCCCTTCATGTGCCAGGTTCCCTGGAAAAATAGCCCTGAACGAGGCAGGTCCAGTCCCAGAGTGGCCAGGAAATGTTCTCGAAGCGTATTTAGTATTTCAATGAGCAGCTTCGAGGCCACCCAAGTTACCTGAAACACTGAGCTTTGCCCTGGGCAGAAATCATGCCAGTTTGATGGGGTTACCTTTCTGGCCAGAGTATTTTGAATGGTTATGGCTAGTCAAAACTGGAAATGAATGAGTTATTACTTGAGCCATGTGGGCTGTTGTTAGACAAGCTCTTTTTGAAATAGGGGTACCTTGGTGGGGGGCTGCAGTGGGTTCCATTGTCAGCATAGGGGATCCTGGTTTCCACCACATCCCCTCCCCCCTGGCTCCCCACCACATGCTTCCCTGTAGGCCTCCGGAGGGCTCCCCAGCAGTGGGCAGAGAGGGCCTGGAGGGACTTGGCCAAGACTACCCCACCCCCTTCAGAAGGCCGTACCTCTGTCAAAGTCTATTGCTGCGTCCTGCACTGCTCCTTCCCTGTGTCCCCAGCCGCATCCTCCCAGGTTGCTGGGTCCTGGATCCAGGCCATGCTGGTCACTGCATTCCCTCTTGCACTTGTATTCGGGGGCCTTTGCTATGTTGCAAAAAAGATCCTCAGTTGGAAGGTCGGGGGTGTAGGTACCGGTTCTGCAGCCAGCCCCTCTCCCGCCAGCCCTGACCATCCTCTTCCTCATAGACCCCCCAGCCCCGTGGCAGGGAGAGGCTCCTGGAGGAGCATTGTTCTCTCGGCTCCATCTCTAATCTGCCGACTGCTGAACCAAGCAGAAACTCACTCCAGGAGCTCAAGGATGCAGTGTGCGGGGTACCAGCTGGGCGCCAAGTGGGGGAAAGGTCAAAGGCCTGGGGGGTGCGGCTTGGGCCAGGTGTCTCAAGTATGAAGTGATCAGGAGGGGGCTGGGCTACATGACCACAGGCTGTGTCCTCAAAGACCGAGGACCTTCCTGGACTCGACACAAGACCCATATCAGGAGGGGGCAGCAAGGCCTGGGCCTGGACGCTGGACCTGGGATCTGCAGAGTCCCAGCTCTGACGCCCTCCGGTCCTCGCGTGCCAGCTCCGTCTTTTGTAAGGGGGATTAGCCTACACCTGCCTTACAGGGGCACGGACATGAGCTTTGGGAGTGAACTATGAAGGGCTGTGTAACCAGACTAGGAGGGCTCTGGGGTCAGACTTCTGGAGTTCAAATCCTGGTTCCTGCAAACCGCTATCCTGCTGTGTGGTTCTGGGCAGGTGACTTAACTTCTCTGTGCCTCCATTTTTCATCTGTAAAGTAAGGATAATAGTAGCTCCTCATTCATAGGTCGTTGTGGGGATGGAAAGACTTGAGAAGATACAGATAAAGTGCTTAATGCGTGCTTGGGGCCTGCAAGTACTTGATGAGCAACGGTATCAGCCTGGTGCAGAGACCCGACATTGTCTTCAATTCATGCTGAAGGGCACTTAACCATCCCAAATCTCCTCCTTGGGTCTTTGACCTTGACTTGGCTCTGACCTGGTGCCAAGGCTCTGCCCGTGGGGTGGGGTGCCAGGCGGGCTCCAGCTGGGGAGCATGGGGGAACGCACACCTCCATGGGGCCCATTGTCCTGGGTTCCCTTGGGGCTGTGGTGGGTGCTGAGCCCATGACCTGCGTCAGGACCCTCACACGGGTCACTCTGCCTTTCAGAACAGGCAGGAGGCCCCCAGTGCACCCATGAGGCCGGGATAAATGGGATGTTGCAGAGCCAAAAGGGAAGGAAGAGGCTCAGTGGAGAATTCTTCTGTCTGCTGGACAGAAGCGGCAGCTCTGAGCTGACATCTGGGAAGCATTCAGAGCGTGGCTGATGAGGAAGTGTTTTACGTGGAGAAAGAGCCTGTGGGTCCACCAAGCCCATGGTCCGCAGCATGCCCTGTTTTCCGTGGGGCCCGGCATGGTGTGGCGGCTGGATTCCCAGGCCTGGGTGGTGGGGACAATACCGAAGCAAGGGGCTGGCTGGGGGTCCCAGGGGGAGGGGCGGAGGGCGTCCTTGGGGCTCCGGGGCCGTTGCCCTGCCACCCCTTCTTTCAGAGCTGGCTGCCTGTGCTTCTCCCAGCTCCAGTCCTGGACCCGCTGTCCTGGGCAGCTCGTCATTGCCTCGGGTTCTGCGCTGGCCACTCCCTGACGACAGGGACGTTCCCGAGGGGTTAGTAGGCAATTAGCTGGTACTTTGGAGGCATTTAGTGTCCCTGGTTCTACGAATATTGTCACCGAATGGACACGTGGCTCCTCCACAGCCTCTTGCCAGCTTGGCCTGAGTCCCCAGAAGGTATTGATTACTCTGGGGTGAGGCGGCCAGGACTTAGGCACCTGGCACGCTGCGGGCTTGGCCAGGCCTGGGCTGGCCAGCCTTGTACGTCCCTCTGCTCTCACCCCTTGTGCCTGCGACCTTCCATCCTGACCTCTGTTCCCCCTGAAGTCTCTCCGGGCCTCGTCTCTCCCCTCTCAGGGTCGCTCCCTGCCTTCTGCTGTCTACAACTTCGGCTTCTCCGGCTGCCGGTCCCCATCGGGTCCTCCCCTCGGGTCCTCTGAGGGGACAGGAGGCATTTGGTCTGCTGGGGTCAGCACAAGCCTCCTACTCTGTCCACAACACACAGGCTGTGGTTCCTCTCTCGGCCTTGGAGGCCCTGTGCCAGTTCCCAAGTCCTCAGCCCGTCCAGGTTTCCTGAGAAAGTTGGTGTTGAGGTGGTCCTGGCCGCTGGGTCCGGCAGTGGCTGGGCTGGATTCTCATGGGAAAGCGTGTGTGCGTGTGCTTGTGCGTGTGTGTGTGTGTGTGTGTGTTCCCAGCCTGTGGCGACACAGCCCCCCTTTCCCGTGGGCCTCTCTGCTGGCTCAGCCTCTCCGGCCACAGACCACCTGGGTCGCCCCACGTGGAGCAGAGAAGTCGGCACTTCGGCGCTAAGAGGATGACTGTGGTCCACGGCCGGGCACGGGGGCGAAAACCACGCATTTCCTGGCGTGTCCTTTCCCGGGCTCCCAGCCTGGCCCAGGGCTCAGGGAGGGGATGGGAATCAGCCGGGGGAGCAGCAGCAGGACGTGGGGTTGGATGGGCGCCCTGGCTGGGTCCTCGGGCCGCTGGCCTCACCTCCTGGAGGCCGTGACAGCGGTGGTGAAAATCCAGGAAAGTGCATCTTTTTGCAAGATGGTGCAAGGTGCAGCCTCCGAGAGCTGTGCGGGAAGGGGCGGCCTTCTAGCTCTTCTCCTTCCCTCCCCTCTGCCATCAGGTCAGGACTGAGCACCTCCACGGACCCAGGCCTCCCCTGACAGAGGCCGCCTGGGGGAACCATGCATCTCAGTTAATATACACGACAACAGGAAAGAATAATAACGCGGGATCTCGGGCCTCTCCCCAGATCTGCCGAACTGGGATCTGCATTTAAACAAGCTTGCGGGGTGTTTCAAATGCTCACTAATGTCCTCGTCCAGGGAACTAGTGAGGGTCAACCTGGCTCCACTGCTTCCCAGCTGGGTGATCCGGGGGCAAACTGGTGAAATTCCCTGGGTCTCAGTTTCCTAATCTGTAAAATGAGGAGAATAATAAAAACACACCACCTGGGGTGGCGGGGACAATGGAATGAGAGCGTGCTGAGCGCACAGGCCAGGAACCCCGGTGGCAAAGCCCTGACTCCATGTCAATGGGACTGTGTCACTGCCTGCGTGCCTCTCGCTCTTCTGGCCCCGTGGATTTATTCTGGTATCTGAATGAAAGAGGTGGAATCTTCCATTCTCCCACAGCACAGATCCCAGAAGGGCTGCTGCTCGTGGGTCCTGGAGCCATACATCCTGGGTTCAAATCCGGTCTCTGCCTTTTGCAAACAGGGAGACCTCCGATGGGCAACTTCTCTGAGCCTTTGTTTGCCCACCTGTGAAAGGGGCTGTGAGGATCCACGAAGCCAGTAAAGGCCCGGAGAGGGCGGGTACCGGGTCAGAGTTGGCAATGGGCTTTCCAACCCGGGAACCGGTGCATTGTCACTTCCACTGAACACAGGTCCCAAGACCAGCCTGGATTCAAGGGGGAGGGGAAGTGGACCCGCCTTCTTGCTGTGGGGAGCAGGGTTGGGGGGAATTGCTGACAGACAAACCACCGCAGAGGAATTCTGCCAGTTTTTGAACTACAAGTCCCTCTTCTTCCAGAGTGAACGTTGCTATTCCTAGTAGTGGGACAATTGTCTTGTCTGGGCTGTAAGAGAAGGCAGAGAATGTTCTCTCTCTCCCTCTCCGGGAAGGTAAGGGAGGCTCTCCTGCATGGGTACGATGAGAGGGGAATGCGGAGGAAGAGGGGGCGGGGGACAGAATCCAGGTGGAAGGATCAGTAAGACCCAAGGCCTGGGGGTCTGAAATGGTCACATCTAAAAGAATAAAAAGGTCACACGCAGGGGCCCGCCTGCTGTCCTGGTGTCTGTAGGCAGGCCCGACGGTCCCAGGATGATCGGAGTGGCGGTGGATCTGGAGGAGTGTGGGTTGTACCCACCAGTCCCCGCACCCCGCACAGGCAGAGAGAGAGAGGCCGGAGCTGCCTCCACCGCAAGGGGAGCCCAGTGCGGGTGGGGGGTCCCAGGCAGGCGTCTCCGGCAGACCATCCGGTCTCTGCGGAGCACATCTGAGCCATCACTCTCTGACTGTTCAGGGGCAAGGCAGCCTCGTTTTCAGCGGGGTTCTCCCCACTTTCATTTGAGAGACCAATTACGGGACAGTTTGCACCACAATTACCGGCGTTAAAACCTCTTGGTTCCGTTTGATGAATTTTAGTAGTAATTGAACAGAGGCAACCATCACACAAGAGATTGTCCAATTGAATCTGCCCATGCACTGAACTGTAAATCCTAGCCCTCCCCGAGTGGCCACGGCCACAGCCACGGGGGCCCAGCGGGGGCTGCTGGCTTCACTCCCTCGGGAACTGGAGGTGATGGGGGCTGCCTCCTGTGAGGGACAGCCAGTTGTCAGGGTCTGATGTGGAGATAAGGCTGGAGGGGGGACTTTCAGGTCTGGGAACCTGTAATCGCTGCTGTTTCAGAGCCCAGAGCTAGACTGCATTCATGCCCGCCTTTATTATTTATTGAACAAACACTTCTGTAACATTTATAGTGCGCTGGCCTCTATTCTGAGTGCATCCCAAATATTCACTTCTTTAATCCTCACAGCAACCCCAGAGTTAGGCGTATTATTATCATTCCCATTTGATGGATGAAGACACTGAGGCCCAGAGAGGTTAATTAAATTGCTCAAGGTCACACAGCTAGTAAGTGGTAGAGCCGTACTCCAGACCTCCTCTTCTTGTTTTCCTATTCTCTTGTGCTGTCCTCTCTTGGGTGTTTAGGAAAGCCTCATAAGGATTCCTAAGTATGTTGGGGGCTGAGGGAAGGGTCTGGCCACTTCTAGTCTGGAGTGGCAAAGAAGAGCGGCCACAGGGCCTGGGTGCCTGCTTGCCAGCGCGAGGAGGAAACCAGATGGAATCCCTACGGTGGGTGAGGCTCCGGGCAGAGTCAGGGCTGAGGGTCCAGAGCCACTCCGCACCTGAGGCTTTGTCCCCACACCTCCACCCCGGAGCTCAGGTTCTGCTTTGAGTGGGGGAGGCCACCTCACCCTGTGGCCCTTGCCTCCAGCTCGTGCCCGGGGCCCTGCAGTGAGGGGGAAGGACGGGGAGCCATCTCTGCCTCCAGAAGTTTGATTCCTTTGTTGTTTAGGGTCGGATCAACCTGATACCAACTCTGGGCCTTGGGCCTCTGCAGGAAACTGAGGCTTCACAAGGAAACACCATTTACCCAAGACCACGTGGCCAATGTGGGTGAGTCAGGCTTCAGACGGCTCCATTTGGCTCCCAAGTCCTGCTGTACCCATTGCACCCCACTGCCTGTCCACCAGGACAGAAGGAAAGCAGTCACACATGGCTGGACGTGGGCCCAAGACAGTCTGTGCGGCCTCGCCACCCCGCGGACTGGCGCCGTCTGTTTGTCGGGCTGTTGTCCCCGCTTGATTGTTGGGGTCTGGACGGGTCTGCAGTATTTTAAGTCCACCCCAGGGCTTGGCCTCTGGGCAGCTTTTGGTATTGGTGGGTCGGTGGGATGGGAGATTGAAAACAGGCAGGGACGTCCTAGAATCTGAAAACCATTGCTGGAGGCAACTCCCTTTCCTTGAATTTGGGAATTTCTGCTTAAGTTGAGGGGGCCTCTGAGTGGCCAAGTTGTTCCGCCTGTCCCACACTGCCCTCTGGGCCTCTGAGGACAGCGGAGTAGCAGCTGAGTTGGTTTGGCTGGGAAGAAACCCTGGGGCTCTTTCCAGCAAAATCACTGGATTCAGTCTTGCCTATTGCTTAGAGATGGTAATCCCCAAAACCCACTGGAGTCACCCGGAGAGTTTACCTAAGTAGGGATGGCAGGGTTCCCCCCTCATTCAGGGGATCTAGGGTGGGGGGTGGGGTGGCGGTGGCTGAGAATTTGAATTTCTAACAGGCACCCAGGTGATATGGATACTGCTGGTCCAGGGACCAGACTTTTCACTCTGACCAGAATAATGAGTTTGGACATTTGTTCCTTGACTCCTGTCTTGGGGGATGCTCCTGAGGGCACTGGGCTGTGCTCCGACCCCACCCCGGCCCCCAACATGGGGTGGGAGGGGTGCAGGGAACAAGCCAAGGGCAGGGCATCTCAGGTGGGAGCTCTGCAGAAAGGGTCCTGGGGCGGTGCACGGTGGCCCTGGTGGGCAGCCTGATGGCCGTCACTGAGAAGGGGCCGAATCTCAGAGGGGACCCATGGAGAGTTCAAGAAAACCCTTCTGAGGCAAAGCTGGGAGGCTGTATGGAGCAGCAGGAAAGTTCACACTTAGAAGCCGCATTCTGGCTGTGTGGGTGCATGATTTTGAGTGAAGTACTTTCCTCTGTGCCTCAGTTTCTTCATCAGTAAAGTGGGGCTAATACTACTTTCCATGGTTGGCATCAGGATATAATTGAGGTTATAAATGAGAGAGCCGCCAGTGAGCATTGGTGCCTGTCCCTTCTCTTTCCCCACCCCCAGAGATTTCATTACCCTGAGTTGCCTTGGCTCCCCTCTCTGTTTCAGCTTCTGCCTGCCCTCCACGGCCACTGGACCATCAGCCTCCATTATCATAAAAAGAGGCTGGATTTTAATTTGTGAAATGTTTCTTTCTTCTCCTCCCCCCCCCTTTTTTTTTTAAAAAGAGAAGCCTAATTAGGAAGCCCGTTAAATGCCTGCAATTCCAATATAATTCTATTAAATTCTCCCTGTAAAGTTAATGTTACAGACTTTTTAACAGATGTTTTAATTAGGCATTGTTATTAAAGAGAATACTGTAGAAATTAAAACCAGACCCTAAATGGGGGAAGAAAGGCAGTTTTCTTGTGCTGGGAAAATGGTGGCAGCCGCCCAGCAAAGAGCTGTTGGCAGCAGGTCATGAAAAACACACACAAAAGGAGAGGAAATGCTTCGTGCGATCCGCAGGGCTCAGCAAGAGGGAGAATGCCCGCGCCTGCTCCCGCCAGCCGGCACCATCCCCGGCCCCACCAGCGTGGAAGGCGGGAGAGAGGCAGGCACGGGCAGAGGCTCACTGGCTGGGATTGGCAGGCTTTTGGGGTGGGGGGGGCCCTTATAATTGCGGTCATCCCATTTGGGTTCGGCTTATCTGACTTCTATGGCAGCCGTGACTCTTACCTATTATACAGATGCAGAAACTGAGGCTCAGAGACAGCTGGTCATCTGCCCAGGAGGACACAGGAGGG
Source organism: Nasua narica (assembly GCA_028533885.1). NCBI lineage: Eukaryota > Metazoa > Chordata > Mammalia > Carnivora > Procyonidae > Nasua > Nasua narica. Next base: position 104,763,061 of record CM052811.1, on the reverse strand, counting down.
GGCTTGGGTCTCTTGCCGGGTTGGGTTTCTAGAAGTGGGGTTCTGTGGTATGGTGCAGGCTCGTCCTGTGGTTATATGCAGCCCGAGCTGGTGAGACTTCAGAAAGACCTCACTGTAAGTCTGCTCTTCACCACCGGCTCTGTGTCCTCAGGCCATTTGCTTCAGCTCTCTGAGTCTCCATTTCCTCCTGCGCAAAGTGAGGACAATAGGAGGCCCTATGAATTCAGGGGGTAAAATGAGATACTGCAGAGAAAGTACTACGCATGGGGCCTGACAGTTGGCAGATGCTCAGGGAGCGACAACAGACTTGATAAGGGCTTGCAGCTGGCAAGTGGCAGGGCTCCCATCGAAATGGTCTGGGGGTCTGTCCTCTCCCCGGCACCGTGCTCCCTCGTGCCCGCTGGCTGCCCTTGCTGGGCCCTGTCATCTGGAAAGTCAGCTCACCTTCAATGTCAGCCAGGCCAGGGCTGGCGGGAGAGTGTGGCTAGCTCAGGGAAACCATCCGCTAGTGGGGATAGGAGTCCTCGGTTGCCATGGAGACCCCGAGGGTCCCATGGAGACGTGCTCCCTCCTCCGAGGGAGGCTCCCTCAGAGATGTGCTGCCCCATTCTCCATGCTCCTCGAAGGAGAGACGGGGGGTGAGGCCGGGGAGACCTGGATTCAAGTCCTGTCTCCTTTTGAGGGTGGTAAGGCCTCTGAGAGCATCTTGCTATTTCCTCTCCCCCACCCCCCTGCCCCGGGCATCGAGCCAAGGGCCTGGGTGCAAGCGAGTGCTCCCCGGAGGTGCACAGGTGACCCACACACCCTCTAGGTGCACCCAGGGACATGCTCAGGTTTACCTTCCCAGGGGCTAATTTTCCTGTCCATCCTCCAAGACTGCCAGGCTGCGACTATCCAAATAATGTTTATTTCAGTCCTGTGACCCAGGTAGCTCTGCCACGAGCATTTTCTAGGGAGCTTGAACAGAAGAAATAGATCGAAGGGGAGACCCCACACAGGTCCTGTCCCTTGGGTTCCCGCCCCTCCCCCGCCCCAAGGAAGCTCTGCTGTTTCTCGCTTGTGCCCACCGGAGCAGGCACATATGTCCCTCCCCTCTCACCACCTCTGCCACCCCCATTCCACTCATGCTTCGGATCCAGAGGGAGGCCCAGGGGGTGACTGTTGATCAGGATGGCACTTCTTGGGTCTGTCACCATGAGAGGCCTAAAGTGCCAAGGACATACCAGCTGGCAGGAGGTACTTAAGATCTGCCGGAGGTTGAAAGATGACTTCGTCTTCCCAGTCCTGGACCCCCAGGGCCTTTTATGTCGAGGACACAGAGCAGTGCCTGATGGTCATCTCTCTTTGTAGGTAGGACAGTGCGGTGGGGACCTGTGCCTCTGAAGTCAGCTGGCCTGGGTTTGACTCCAGTCCTGCCCCTTACTAGCTGTGTGAGCCCGAGCAAGTGGCTTCACCTCTCTGAGCCTCAGTTTCTTCATTTGTAAAGTGGGGATGGTCATCCTATTTCCAGGTCCCGAATACTTATGAGGATGACATAGAACAGTGTTCTAGAAAGCATCTGACCTGTAGAGGTTAGTTATAAAGGGGATGAGCAGAGAAGTGACAATGTACACACACACACACACACACACACACAGAGAAAATGTACATAATGACCCCCCAAATCTGGTCACCTAAGTTATCTCTAGAGAGTAGAGGTGAAGCTGCTACTTTTCTCTCCAGTTTGAGTTGTTTAAGCATGAGCCTGTATGATCTTTCCACGAATCAGAGAGAGTGGCAAAGCCGATGCAGAAGCCAGAGGTGGGGTGCAGGACTGGGGCCAGTGGCAGCCAGCTGGCTTACAAGCAGCAGGGCGGTCGCAGGCTGGGCCACCCCTCCGGTCCGGACAGTTGACCCAGCTCTGGGCCCCAAGCAAGTAGGTTTGAGCCCTGGCTCTGTGACTTCTCAGCCACACGACTCCCGGTGAGATCCTTGAGCCTCAGTTTCCTTGTCTTTAAAAGGGGAGTAACTAAGCTTCTTGGTGGGGCTGTTGTCGGGGAAACGGGAGTGGGCCTGAGGCTTGGGGACCTGTGTGCACGCCAGGCAGGTAGCCATTCGGACGGCTGTTCGGTCTTCAGGTTGCTGCCTCTGCCCCAGAAGGCGGACTCACCCCCTGAAGTCCCATGAGGCCCCCGGAAGTGACTCTGGGTCACTAAGTCCTGTGGGCGTCAGGCGGTCTTCATCTTTCTTGATGTCCCAGCACCACCCACATTGCCGTTCTCCCTGCCCCTGGAGACACCCTCTGCTTCCCCTAGCTTCTGTGCCCCCTACTCTCCCTGCGAAGAGGAAAAGTCGGGGGTGAGGCTGGCCGATGAGGATCCCGTGGGGCTGGACTGGGGGGTGGGAGCTCCCCTCTCCTCAAGTGGGAGGGCAGATCATCTGGAACAATCTGTGTGCCCATCAGAAAGGATCTGGTTGAGTGCGTCAGCATCCTCGGAAGGCCAAGCAGCTGTCCGGAGCGAGTTAGACCACGCCTTCCGGGCAGGTGCAAGTCCCTCCCAGAGGCGGTGGAGCATAAACAACTCGAAAAGAAAGTGGATAGTACCGTCTCATTTTCATGAAGAAACAAGATGAAAAAATTCCTTAGCGTAGCAGAGATTAAGAACTTTTTTTTCTGAATCCCTATTGCTCCCTTGCAGGAACGCCAGCAACAAGAATGGCAGGGGTGATAATCAGGTTTTTTAAAAATGTGAGAAGCCCTTGTGTAGGGATGTTTTGAGTGGGGAAAGTCAGGATGCCTGCGAGCTAGCCCAGCGGGGGAATCAGGAAACAGACGCTCGCCTTCATGGTGAACCTGGGGGACAAGAGCATAGGGCCAAGCCTGTGGGGACAGAGGAGTCTTCTAGTGGCCCCAGAGGCAGAGTTGTGACCTGTGGCTGGGCTCTCCCTGAATGCTATTCCCTGCCTCCTCTCCTCTGCCCAGTATCATGGGGAGGTGAATGGGGTTCATGGGTGGAGGATGCCGCTTGCTGCCGATCCCCTGAGATGTCCACGTTCTAATCTCCGGGACCCGTGAACGTTAGGTCACATGGCAAAGGGAAGTAAGGTTGCCCATGGAATTCAAGCTGCCAATCAAGGGACCTTGGAATAGGGAGTTCATCCTGAATTATTTGGGTGGCCCCAGTGAATTCCTCAGAGTCCTTGAAAGATGAGAGAGGGAGGCAGATGAAAAGTCGGTGAGGGAGGGATTCCATGGGAGGACCCAGCCTGCCACTTGCGGCTTTGAAGATGGTGGGAGACGGTGAACCCTGGCACACGGGTGACCTCGACAAGCTGGGAAAGGCCAGCAAATGGATTCTTCCCTGGAGCCTCCAGAGAGGATCATAGCCCCGCTGGCACCTTGATTTTTAGCCCAGTGAGACCCACTTTGGGATTCTGACTACAGAACTGTACGATAATGAACATGCATTGCTTTAAGTTAAGTGGTAATTTGTTACAGCAACCATGGAAATCTAATACCATGGAAATCTAAATCTAATACAACCATCTAAATCTAATTCCAAGGGTCACGGTTTTAAGGGCAGCAATGAATGTCATCCCACCCCATCAGGCCTTTGTGTGGCATGGATCCTCAGCTCCAACCCAGGTCAGGGACCGCGAGACCCCCCAACCTGCTTCTGGTCAAACCTGGAGTCCAGAGATGAAGCGACCGGATGCCTTTGGGATGACAGGGGAGCTTTCTGCTCGGTGGGGCGGGCAGGTCAGAGGGTCACAGAGCAGCCTCCCTCTTCCTCCCCATTCCTGGCAGCTGCCTGTGAAGGAAGGCGCTGCTTACGATCTGGATTTGAACCCCAGCCACGCCACCCATGCTGTGCGACACCGAACAAGAAATCTTATCTCTCTGAGCCTTGAAGTCTCAACCCGTCCAACGGACATCATGCCATCCTCTGGAGCTGACGCGGGTCCGGCGAGGCCCTCACTAGGCCGCTGTCCCAAGAGTCCCCCGCAAAGACTTCCCAGACACTCTGCGGGTACCACCCGAGGCTTGGCGGGGTGATGGACGTGCGCCCCACGCTCGGCTCTGCCTGTCGTCCTGGTGACAGATGCGTCACAGAAATCTCTTTTGCATTCCACAGCACCTTGGCAAAGTGTTTTCTCTGTCATGAGGCCCACTGTTTCATGGGGAGGCACCATCAGACATTTCTAACTGCTGCTGCCAGGCCCCACCAAAAAATTCCAGAGAGGGCTGCCCGTGACTTGCACTGGAACTCTCCGCGGGCCAGAAGCACAAATGCTCAGCTTCTGTTGGGCCCAAGAGAGGCGGGCTGGCCTCATGCAGTTGGGGTGGTGAGGGGAGCTGGAATGAGGGGCAGACCCCTGGGCCTCCCCCAAAGAGGTTCCGGTTCTGGACGTCTGGGATGGTCTGGGATTCTGCTCCCGAGAGCCCATCCCCAGGAGACTGAGATGCAGGGGTCCAGGCACCGTTCTTCCAGGGGCACAAGGATAACATAGTGCATGGTACAGGCACCCACATCGAACTGCATCAGCCGCGTGACCTCAGCTGCATTCCTTTACCTTCCTAGGCTCCCCCTTTTCCTACCCGTACACCGGCCTTGCTTTCCTTGCTTTACACCAACACAATGGAGTGTTTTCTAAGTGGCGAGCCCTGGGCATCCCCTACTTGGTTTTCACAATGGTTCTCAAGGTGGGAGTTACTATTTCCAAATTCTGGAAGCCCTGATCGAGCCTGCCTCCTCCTCCCGCGTGGGACTGTGATGCCGAGTGGTAGTGAGGGGGAAGATCTGTAGGCACGGTGCTGCATCTGTGGCGGGTGACCGACATTCACTGCCGAGCCCCGGCCTGTTGGTCCAGTCTGGGGTGGGTTTGGAGCTGTTAAGGATCCGAGGATGGGGCTTGCAGAGCCTGGAGGGCTCAGAGCCTGGCGGGAGGGGGGCATCAGTTCCTCGGTGAGAATTCACCGAGGCTTCCTAACATAGGTGGAGGTGAACTTGGACTAGGGAGCAAGGCATGCACCCTGTGCTGGTTTGGTCAGGAGAATTATCCAAGCGCATCTAGGGATAGTGGAGGAGGCTTCCAGACGGGAAGCCCTCCTAGGGGAAGGTCCGCAGGGAGCTGGGATGATTCTGCTACAATGGAGTCCCTCAGGCTGGGCGATTCTCGTGGACTTTTCAGAGGCCCTCCCCACCCCTGGGGGAGCCCTGCTCAGTCCAGTGAAGCCCCTCCCAGGGAAATACTGCATCGGCACTGGGGACAAATGCAGCTGGGGGGTGGACACGAATGAAGCCTAACTCACCGTACCAACAATAGAGCAAACCACGCCAAAGGGACCAGATGAAAACGAGGGGGAAATGAAGGAATAAATGAGGGTCACTGTTTTGCTTGATCATTTTATAATAAGCAAGGTTTTGCTTTTCTCACCCCCAGCTTTTCCCAGCTGAGTTTAGACCATTGGAGTCCTGTGGATCCATGGTAAACACCCTCTGTGGTTCTCTTAACCAAGGGCAAAAGTCCAGCACTGGCTTTTCTTTGAGCTGCTAGAATAGTCTCCTTTCAGGCGTCCAACAAATATTTACTGAGCATTTACTGTGAGTGAGGCAATGTTTTGGGCACCAGAGATATCAGTGAACATGGTAGACAGAAGCCCCTGCTCTCGTGGGGATTATGTTCTAATGGGGGGAGAGAGGAAAAAAGCCTCAAACCAAAAAACCAACCAGCACAAACATTGGGACATTAGGGGGAACCGGGTTAAGTGTATATGGGAACTGTCTCTACTGTCTGTGTTTTTTTGTACATCTAAAGTTAATACTCAAGGGGCGCCTGGGTGGCTCAGTGGGTTAAAGCCTCTGCCTTCAGCTCGGGTCCTGATGTCAGAGTCCTGGGATCGAGCCTCGCATTGGGCTTTCTGCTCAGTGGAGAGCCTGCTTCCCCCTCTCTCTGTGCCTGCCTCTCTGCCTACTTGTGATCTCTCTCCCTCTCTCTGTCAAATAAATAAATAAAATCTTTAAAGTTAATACTCAAGAAACACAAAACTCTGTGTGTGTGTGTGTATATATACGTACCTGTATATATGTGTATATATATGTATAAAAATCCTGTATATATGTGTGTATGTATGTGTATATATATGTATAAAATGAAGAATAAGCCAATCAGGGAAGAAATAAGGAAATCGGGAATGCTTTGAGGTAGGAAGAGAGTTGTCCTTTTAAAAGTCTGGTCTTTTTGAAAAAATGATATTTAAGCAAAGATTTGATGGAAGGTAGAGGGCCAGCCTTGGGCTACGCAGATATGTGGGGAGAGAATGTACCCGTTAGGGAAAGCGAGTACAGAGTCTCAGTGGTACCCAGCCCTGGTGAGGGCCCTCAATGACCCCAGTGTCCAGATCCTTGTGTAGTCCCCCCACCCCTGACTCTGACCAGGGCCGGCTGACCTGTGTTATAAGATATTGACAAAATGGGATGTCCGTGGCTGGCTCATAAGAGAAATGACAGCTTTGGCCTTGCTCTTTCTTGGATCGTTCTTCCCACAGGAAGCCAGCCACCATATTGTGAGGACCCTCACGCAGCCCTAGAGCAGGGTCCACACGAGGAGGGAATGGGAATAAGACCTCCGGCCAACAGCCAGCACACCTTGCCAGGCTGTGAGTAAGTCACCTTGGAAACAGACCCTCTAGTCTCTAGATGACTGTGGCCCCATTGACACCCTGACTAAAATCTCATGACCGACTCTGAGGCGGGACCCCCAGCTAAGCCGCTCCCAGGCTCCTGACCCGCAGAAACTCAGTGAGATCAAAAGAAAAAAAAGTGTATTGTTGAAAGCAGCTACAAATTGAATTCATTTGTTCAACAGCGATAAGTAACCACCGCAAGTCTTCGGGCAGGGACACGCTGGGGTGTTTGTGGAACAGCAAAGAGGCCACGGAGCTGGGCTGTCAGGTGTAAGGACAGGAAGAGATGCGGGTAGAAGGCCTGAGTCAATCTTCCTCCTGAAGTAAAAGCTTCCTCTCTGTGGTTATTATTATTATTTTTTTAACATTTGGCCTCTCCTGAGTGTTTCTCGGCCCAGACCTTGGGAATGAGCTGTAATGCTCATTTTCTTCACCCTTCTGGTCTTCTGAGATGGATTTAAATCTTCTCTTCCCAGGAAATCTGTGGTGGTGTCATCCTTCCTGAAGTGGTTTCGGTGACACTCACGCTGAAACTGGGCCGATGCCTCTTGGGGTGGTTTTTTTTTTCTTTTTTCTTTTAAAGGCCAGATTATTTTGGTAGAGAACTAGCATAAATTTGAACAACAACAATGAGAGACAGAGAGGAGATGACAGATGTGGAAGTAGAGGTAGAGACAAAGAGAGACAGAGAGATCAAGAGAGAGTGAGAGAAGGAATTTGATTAATTTCAAACAAGTCGTGGCTCTGAGAAGGGTCAGCCGAGAAGGTGAGCGGTGGGGGAAGCAGAAAAGAGAAGTTGGCAAAGATGGTGGGTGACGGCTGTGGGAACGGGGATGGCAGAGAGGAAGGCATGTGAGGAGGACCTCTGCTTTCTGGGAATTTGACATAGTTGGTGTGGAGCCTGGGAAGAGGGCAGGGTATGGTGTGTGGGACACTTGAGTCTGAATTCCTATGGGCCAGAGGTTCTCCTTCACGGTAGCTTCCAGTCCTTTAGAGGTGGGCTCCAAATGGTGGCCCTTCTGCATCCCAGCTAGTCATAAAACCCATTCCAAGTGGATTTAGGATAAAAGGGAATTTACTGATATATGTTAATAAAAAGACTACAGTCTGATGTCATCAAGATCCATTCGCTCTCTTTGGTTCTGTCTTCTGCCATATTGACAACACCCTCCCTTATGCTCTCCCTTTGTGGTTGCCAGCCTCTTCCTGGGTTGAATCCAGCAGAAGAAGGTAGTTGGTGTTTGTAGTTGGTGTTGGTAGTTAGTGTTCATCCAGACACAGTGTTGTGTGTGGAGAGGAGGAGAAAGTGGCTGATTACTCGATGGATGATTCAACTCATGTAGACCATGCACCTCCTTCTAGGCCAGTCACCACCACCAGTGGATGTCGAACTTTGGCCAGACTTAAAGTCCCTAGACTGAGGATCAGGGTAGGGTGGAGGCTCAGATGGAGATCAGGGGCCGGTGCTACCAGTAGGTGGATGGGGCATGTGACAAGATGTGAAAGGGGCATATCTAATAGGATAGTCAAGAATGTTGCCTCATGGTAGGAAAGCGTTGGTTGGGGCACCCAGATCTACTCCCACCGACACGTGGTACGGAAAGTTCTCCCGCCGTATAGGCTGATAGCGGTGCGTGCCTTTGTAGAGTCAATGAGCTACCATCACACTGGAGCCCTGATCACACTGTCATTCTTATTGAATTGTTTATGCTATTTTGGGTCTTTCAACCCCTTTTATTACTTAGGGTAATGCTAGTTGCTATAAGAGATAAATTCTACAATATCATTGACTTAAAATGATCTTCGCTTGAGCGAAGTCCAGAATGTGAATTCTCGATTGGTGGCACTGGGGCACGGTTCCACAGAGTCATTCAGGGATCGAAGCTCCTTCCGTTCTGAGGCTCCGCCATCTCTTTGTGTCTTAGTCTTTTCTCACAGTTGGCAGGTAGGAAAGGAGACAGTAGAGCAGAGGCACCTGCTTCTGAAACACCTCTGCCAGGAGGGGAGCCACAGGTCACTTTCCTTCATATCCCATTGGTTCCGTCTCGGTGTGAGGGGAACTGGGAAATGTAGTCCTGACAGAACAGTGGTGGCCCAGGTGTTCCACGCTGTGGAGTGCGGAGACCGCGTCTTGGTGGGCAGCTAGCCAGCTTGCCGCCCCCACCAAGCGTGCCACCCCAAGTGACAGATTTTACAGTTACAGGCTAAAAAATGCCAAAAATTATTGCCAGAGGTGACTGCGGGACCGCTGAAGGGTTTTAGGCAGCACGCTGTGCCCCAGTGATACAGACGGGACGGTGGCGGTGGAATGGAAAGGAAGGAGGAGGCTTTCTAAAAACCTCAGTTGGGCGAGGGCCATGTTGTCCCCATGCCTGCCCCAGTTTTGAATGGCACAATACCTTGACGCACCTCACTTTTATATTCCCTCCATGTACTGAGGGCCCACCATGTGCCTTTTGGAAATAGTAGCTATTGATAACTTAGCAGTGTGAGGAGGCAGGTGTTATTACCTGCAACTGAAAAACAAGAAAATTAAAGTTCATGGAAGGGATATGACGTGTCCAAGGTGCGTCGGCCCTTCATTGGGTCGTCACGGAAGCTGTTGATCTGCATTTGGAAACGAGGGGACTCTACAGTGCCAAGCATGCATTTACCCTGTGGCATGTTGTCTCCTTGCTTAGGGAACAAAGGGGTCTGAGTATCCCGTGGGGGTGGGGCCCAGCTGGCAGGTGGACTAGATAGCCCTTTGTGCCCTCACCTCCCCCAGGCGCAGAGCTGCTAGCAGGGATCTCTCTGTCCCCCTGCCCATCCCTCTGAGTCACCTCCAAGTTCCCAACAAAGATGCTCTGTGAGCCCCCCTCCTCGGCTCTCAGGAATCTGCTTTGGGGCTCCTGGCCCTGGTGGGGAGGAGGACCGCAGCCATATTCCCCCGGCTGGAGGAGCCCGTTCTGCTGACTGGGCAGATGGGCCCACGCACCGGGACCTGGGGAGACGGAGAGGAGGAGAAAGTGGCTGAGCACAGCTCGGCGAGGCCTGGTGATTTATGAGGAGCAGCTTCCGTGGGCCATCTGGACCAGGACCTTCAGGAAGCACATCCTGTGTGGAGACGCAGGCAGCGTGGGAGTCCTGCCAGGGAGGAGGGAGGGGCTGGGGAGGCGGGAGTGGGGCACAGCCAACGTGGGAAGAGCCCCACCAGCGAAGTCGGACAGATTCGGGTTCTTCCTTCCATGTGTGGAAACTTTGGGGCAAGACCCTAAGCACTTGGAGCCTCAGTTTCATCAACTTTAAAATGGATCAATAATCATTGTGCTATTGAGAAGTCTAAGCGGATAAGTGCTTCTAAAAGTACCTGTCCCATTGCCTGGAAGGAAGAAAGCTGGTATTACTGAACGTCGCCCGAGAGCTAGGTGTGCAGCTGGGTGCTGGGAACACAGAGATTCACAGAGATTCCCAGTTTGCGGTCGAGTGGGGGAGGCAGACTATTTTGTATCGTGGGGGATATTTACTATAAGCTCCAGGAGCACAGAGGTAAGAACAACTAATGCCTGGAGGTGAAATTTGGGAACTAAAAGGAGAAATAGGAGCTCGGTGGCGAATGAAGAGGTGGCAAAGGGCAGTTGGAGCACAGGCTTGCCAGGCTGAGGTCAGATGTTGGTTCGTTCGTTTGCAACTCCAGCCCCGAGTGATCCACTGGGCTCCAAATCCAGATATGCAACTGCCTACTTACGTCTCTGTTTGTTTGTCTGATGGACCTGAAACAGAGCTACTGGTCCCCTGCCCTTCCCCCTCCACCCGCCAGCCTTCCTCCTCATGGCTCATCCCTATCTTAGCAAATGGTACCACTGTCTACTCAGTGACATAAAAAAATCTAGAAGACCTTTCCCCCGATATAGATATCCCTCACTATATCCAGTGGTACCGCATTGTACCACTTCATATATGTGGTCCCTCCTGGAATCGTGTGATGTGGTCTTGATCTCATATCTCCAGATTTATCCATCAGCAAGTTCTATCTGTTCTCGTGTCCCAAGTACATCGAGAACCCATTTCGTTCTCTCTGTCTCCACTGCTACCAACACATCTAATTCTTTGTCTCCATGTCTGTCTTTTGGGAATGAGCATCTAATCTCTTCATAGCTATCAGAGTGATCTTTACAAGACAGAGACAAAATCGAAGATGCCTCTGTGGAAAGTCTTTACCTGACAGTCATTTTCACAGTGGTTCTGTGCAACGGTTCACCCTAAAACTCTGTGCTACATAGGAATAAACGTTTTTTCTTGCTTGTGTGTCTGAGGGTTGGATGAGGGTTCCCAACACATCCAACACCCTCTGATTGCTCAAAGCAAGTCATGGGACCAAGTCCAAGGTCAAGGAGAAAGGAAGTGTACTCCATCTCCATGAGGCCACAGGAAGGTGTAGATATATAATTTGTTACTGTATAAAGAATTAGGATCAATAATTCAATCTTCAACAAAGGTTTTTAGTGGCTTTCCATTCAACTTAGAACATGATCTAAACATATATATATATATATATATATATATATAGCTCCATCCTCAACTTCTGCCACTTTTCCCCTCACCCATTTTCCTCTAGCCATGTGGCCTTTGTGGCTGTTCCTCAAACTTTCCAAACTCTTCTTCTACCTCAGGACCTTTGCATTTATCATTCTGCCTGTCTGGATCACACTGCCCCCAGATCTTCACATGACAGGCTCCTTCTGGCCGCCAGGTCTCAGACCCAATGCTACCTACACCTGGGGAGCTCATTAAAGATGCAGATGCCTTGGCTCCACCCCCGGAGATTCCAAAATGGCAGGTCGAGGGGTGTGTCTGAGGACAAGATGCCCACTGGTGATGTCAGTGCCCGTGTTCCATGAACGCATTCTGGTCAACGCTGCTGGGAGAAGGAAGCGTGCCCCAGGAGTACTGGGCAGGATATGCCGGGCCCAAGTCTGTCAGGGTTCGAGGAAGGCTTCCAGAAGGGGCAGAAACTGAGCCCATCCTTGAGGGTTGCAGAGAAGGTGGTCAGGCGGGCAAGACTGGGTTTGGGGGTTACCCCATGACTCTGCACGCTTCCTGGGGGTGAGCTTCCTAGTTCTTCCCACCCCATCCAGGCCAGGCCCTGCCGGCCCGGCCTCCCGTTGGGAACTAGAACCGATGACATTATATACGACCGCCATCCGAGCTTCTTGAGACGACCAATTCCACAGGAAGTCTTAGAAAGCTTTTTTCCTCTAAATGATCTTTTTTAGTGTCTGTCACCCAGAGTTGTAGAGATTTTATATCATCTATGAAATCCTATTAAGATTTTATTTCCTTATTTTCCTTTTATGATGACTGGGATTTCCTTCCTGAGAGAAGGCCTCAGGAAGTGGGCGTGCCTTGGCAGAAGCCAGGCCCGGGGCGGGCGTGCTCCTGGGACAGCCGCAGCCTCGGGCGCAGGGCTGCTGACGGGCGTTCAGGGCCAGCGGCAGTGGCGGCATCCTTCAAGATCCAGTGGCCCATTCACCCCTGAGATACCCTCTCCAGAGAGTCCTGTGACCCAGGAGAGGCAGCGATGGGGATGTGGAGTCGGGTGAAATGATCTAAGAGCCGGAGGGCCCGGGGTAAGCCTAAGCACGACTTGGAGGGCTGGACTTTTGGGATGCTCCCTACTTGGGTGGCTTAAGGCAACTGTTTACCTTCTCGAAACCTCATTGGTATCTGTGTGCACACGTGTTGCGGTGCAGGTAAGATGGGGTCGGTGCTTCGTAGGCTGGGGGCCATATCAGGACTCCTTATCTACTCTCTCCTTGGACTGAGCCAGGGAGGGGGCACCTGCTGCTTTGAAAAACAGAGTGGTGAGCTCCGGTTGGGTCTGGAGGCCACTGGCCAGCCCGGTGACAATCTCTTCTGACTTCAGGGCCCCTAATGTGTGAGTCACAGACCCTGAGAGCCACTGTTCCTCAGCCCTGGCTGCTGCTGAGAATCACTTGCGAGGATGGTAACCCGAGTGAAGGCTCCAGTCTCCGCTTAGGGTTATTAAACAAAAATCATCAAGGGTAGAGGCAGACCTCGGTGTGGGTCTCAATGTTCTACAGGTGATTCTAATTATGCAGCCAGGTGAGTATCTCCTCTTAGGGGCATTCAGTCCGATGCGGACCCACCTTAGGGTGCTAGCAGCAACTTGTGTTCTCCCATTAGCCCAGAAGGACAGCTCGAAGGCATCTGTTAAATGGGCGCCTGCTTCGTTCCGGACGCAAGATGCAGAACGCCAATGGATTTAGGTGACTCCAGGTTGAAGTTGAACCTGAGACCATATTAACAAACCTCAGCCATGTTTCATGTGCTCTGGCTGCCCCCAGATGGGCCTCTGAGAAGTCCCCCGAGTTTTGTTGGAGAGCCCCTGGTATGTTTAGGCATGAGTCTCATTCCCCATGTAATGGTGTTTGCCGAGTTCTTTCTCTCCTGCTCCTCCTTTCCTGTGGACACCTGCAGTCCATGAACCGTGGGAAGGCATCTCACCCCTCCTGGCACGGCCTGCAAGAATACAATGCCCATGTCCCATAGGCAACATCCCAGACATTGGTACCAGTCCTTGGGGTCTCACTGATTAAGCTGCATTGGGTCTGGTGAGGAAGTGAGAAGCTTAGCCTTCCTCTCTTGGGGTCACACACTGTGTCGTGTGGGTCCCCCAGTAGAACCGCTGGTGCACTAGCTCTCAGCCACTCCAGCCTCTTCCTGAAGCTTCTTCTTAGAGGACCAGGGCATGAGTTTTTGGTCCAGATCCCGGACTTGAATAGCCCATCATGGCCTCCATAGTGCATGTCTTTGCCTCTTTCACTCCCAACTAAAAAGACATAACTGATTCTGATCTAAATTGACTCAAACACATCACTTTCTGGCTGGTCCACCCAAAAGTGTGCCTTGTAAGCCCGGTATATGTGGCAGTCTGTCTTAGAAACCCAGGCCCAGCTCAGCCCCAGGTATGGACTCAACTCTCGTCAAAGCTGGGACTGCAAATTCCAAATCTGTTTCATTCTCTTGGTCTCTCTGTTCAGCCCCACTATTATTCAGAAGGAATAATAATAATATCAATAGCTACTATTTATTAAGTGCTGAATCAGGGCTGGCATGATGCTAAGTGCTTACGTGGCTAACCGCATGTAAGTCTTATAGAGTGGGGGTGATTAGGACCCATTTTACAGATGAGGAGGCAGAAGGTGAGAAAGGTTAGGTAAGCTTCCCATTGCCCTTTAGCATGTAGGTGGTGGCGCTGGGCTTTGGGTACAGATCTGGATAACCCAGATGCCCCAACTCATGGTCCGGCTGAGTTGTTTCTACAGCCCACAGGTGGACTCCTGGTACTTACCCCCCAGGGGCTCGTGGGTCATTCAGAGGATAAGCAGGCCTTCAGACTTGGCAGGAGTCTGGAATCGTGGGTCAGGGTTTCCTGTTTCCTGTTGTAAAATTCGATGGCATGTTTCCTACATCCTCCACACTCCCTCAAGAGTCCATCTTGACCAGGGGCTCAGGATTGACTGAGTGTTGGAGCCAGCAGCACCTTAGACAGGCCACCAAGTCTGCCCCCGTCACCGCGGAAGGGAAATGGGTTGGTCTAAAGATGCCCCGCGAGTCCACAGGAAGTGGGTCCAGGACCCAGGGTCCTGCTCCTAGAGCCCTGGACTCATCACATGACCTTGCATAAGTGACTGCTCTCTGAAGCAGGCAGCAGGCAGAGAGATTGCCATGGAAGCCGTCTCTGCACTAAGCTGAGCTTTTAGAGCGGCAGAACTCTGGCAAAAGGACCCCTGCCGTGGAGACCCGTTCTAACAGCTGAGGCCAAGGTGGCCTGTTGAATCAGGGCTGTGGCTCTGAGAGGTCTGTTCCTCCCCTCATCACCTTCCTCGCCTATCCTGGGGCACTTGTGAGAATGCTAGCTATTTGCTCATGCCAGTTAGAAAGTCTGGGGCTTATGTAGTTTGGTGACCTCGAAAGGGAACCGGACAGAGCGAATCTAGCCCTTATGCTGACCCATCTCAGAGGATGAGTCCTCCCACCAAAGGTTTTGGTACGTGCTGCACAACCTGCTCTCTGAAGAAGAAGGCAGGGGAAACGCCCCGATTTATAGCCCCTTCCCTGTTGCGTAAATATGCCTATCACTGCCACTTCCAAGTTACCGACATGATGTTAACAACCTGCAAATTTCCTGAAAATTTGACATTTGGCTCTGTGAGGTACAAGTTGACTCCGGCACACCGTTGCCTCCAAACCTTCAAATGCCTTGCTAGATTGGGATGGTTAAACTTTGTAGCAGGTTTTCAGCCTCATGGCTGCACCATGAAACACGGGTGGGCGGGGGTGTGCCCATAACTTGGATATCCCATCGATGGGTCTTTTCCTGTGACACCGCTACCTCTGTTTCCTATCCTGATGGAAACATTGCCATTTCTACCGTTTATAGAACAAATAGAAGTGTGATGTGACACGCGGGTCCCAATCTCCAATGCTGATTTCATATAATTTTGACAGTTTGATCCCATTTCTCACAGTTGTGATTTTTTTTTTCTCGCCCCTCCCGGGATGGCAGAGTGTCATGTTGGGACACCGTGCTGGGAGGTTTCCCGCTGATCCTTTCCGTCAGGTTGCCTTTTCCTCTTTCCAGGTTTATCCTTGCCTAAGTTCAAGGCTTTGCCAAATGCACCTTGTGAATTTTCCCTGCCCCCAGCCTGGTGCATCTGGAGCGGGGAGATGAGACTTCGTGGTTCTAAATCGCTCCCTGGCACAAGTTCTCAGGCAGGAGTGAAGAATCAGTGATTCGGTTTGAACAGAGAAACTGCAGACAGATGTGCTATTTTCACATCTGGCTACTTGGAGGTACAGCTGCACGTGGCCACCCACTCTCTTCACACGTGTGGGGGGAGGGATGAGCTCCTTCCCAGGGCTGCAGGGGGGAGGTTGCTCGGGTCCCAATCGGAGGTGCCAGGCTGACTCTGGGGGTGGGGCAGATATTTTCTTAAATCTGGGTGGTCTGGCAGACAGGTAGAAGGGTTGAAGATGGAAGACATCCTCGAGCCCTTGGTCAGCCCCTCGTCCCTGCTGTGGGTTTGGGAAAGCACAATTCCCCGTTTTATCCCGGTGACTCCGATCCAACCTCTGCGGGGGTTAGGTAAACCCATTCTCTGGATGGCACTGAGCCAGAAAATTAGCAATGATCAATGAAAGGGGAAGGATGATGAAATAAAAGTGGAGTCTCAATTATGCTCTAAATGAGCTAGGCGATGTTAAGTCTTCAGCAGAGGAGGGGCTAGGGACGGGAGGAAGGAAAAAAACGATCGCTTGGAAGAATTCCGCGCCCTAGTCTGGACTTAGCCATTGATTTCCTATTCCAGTTGCACAGATGGACCATAAAGGCCTTGTAGAGTGCATGTCTCCCCTGCTATATTTCTCCACCATCTGCATAAAGGAAATGTAAGTTCCTCTGCCCTGCATTTCTGTCCACTGACATTGGATCCTGGGTGGGTCTCAGGGAACGAACGTGTGTGGGTATTACGATAGGGATTCGAGTTTACCAGCTGCTGGGAAGTTGGATTTGTGGTTTCAGGGTACAGGATGTTTCTGTGTGAACCACGGTTAAAGTTGCTTTTGTGAAATTATAAAAGTAATTTGTTGTGTTTGTATGGAACGGCTGTTTTTACGAAATTTCAGTGATTTAAACAAAAACAACTTTCTTTTCTCCCTTAAACTCTGCTAAAAGGCAAAGTAATTGATGTTGAATTTGGTGATTTGCCCTGAAAAATGCAATCTTTGGGACAGCCTGTATCAGTCATTTAGAATGGAAACCAAATGTTTCCTTCCATATCTATCTATAATGTAAGACTTATCCCCCATCTGGCAAAACCTCTTTCTGGTGAAATGTTCAGAGTGAAATTACGTTAATAAGTAGACATCAAGCAAAATTTACTATATGCACGTTCAATGGTCTCTGTAAACCGAGTTGCACGTAGGGCTTGTATCAATAAACATCTCTACCTGTGGGTTTTCAAGACAGATTAACTGAGAAGAGCCATTATGGGATAAAAGAAGAGGGCGTGCTGGGAGAAAAATGAAATCAAACATTCACCCGAGCAAACACTTCCTTCCTGGATACTGTTCGGATTTTAATTTCTTTCTTTCTTTCTTTTTTTAATATAAAATAAAATACAAGATGTCGGTGCTGTTTGGAGATAGCCCACATCTGCACCGTAATGAGACAATTCTCCCGAGTGCAGTTCTCAGTGGGGTATTTATTTAATCCGTATTGGTTTTGGACTGCAGCCTGTAATGAGGAAGGACCGGGGCGGAGGCAGGAGACGGCAGTTGGAAGTCTGTACCTTTTTGAACATGAAAGTACAGAAGGGTCGCGCATGTATTTAGGTTTTAGTGAAAATTCAATAACTTTAGCCGTAGACGCTTTGCTCCGGAACACTAATAAAAATGGGAATGGTAATAAAGGGCCTGAATTCGAGCTTCTTGGAGATGAAGGCTGGAGCCATGCCAGGTACGGCTGCCCTGATGCTGAAGAATGTCCTGGTCTGTTTTCAAGGAGGGCGCGTGGGCCGATGTAGGGCTAGGTTGATTTCAAGGCATCATGTAACAGCACCTGAGCCCCAGGGTCCTATGAAGACCGAACAGGCCCGGCTGAAATGGGATCATGGATGAGGGCTTCAGGGATGCTCGAATTTCCTGCCGGCAAGTGTTTTGACCGACAGACACATCTGATCCAGAAGGGCCCTCCTCAACCCAGTCTCTCTCTGCCAGATCTTTTCGTCTCTCTGCAGTGGTGTAGGAATCTCATGGATGAACTGGAATTTGACTCAAAAGGCCTCAAGGAAAGCGCCACCAACTCACGACTAGTTGTAGGATTGGCCTTTGGAGGATTAAGGACTCTCCCTGAATGCTCTAGCCTCACCCTCCCCACCACTAGCCGCTGCCGCTCTCTCCCTTGTTGGGAGGCTCACTGGTCCACCAGGGCACCCTTGACCTGAGCCCAGGCTGAAGTTATAGACCTCCTCTCCTCACCAAACCTTCTGGGGGCTCTGACCCTCCAGCCTTAGGAGGAAATCGGCTCTGGAAAGAGAGATCCGGGATGAAGTCCAACCGAGTGATGCGCCTTGGTCCTGGATTTGACTATGTTTACCCAGAGTCCTCTAAGAACCATCTTCTTCCTTTTTTTCCTTTTTTTTTTAGTTTTATTTATTTATTTTAGGAATCTCTACACCCGTCATGGGGCTTGAACTCATGACCCTGAGATCAAGAGTCCCGTGCTCTTCCACTGAACCAGCCAGGCACCCCAATCACCCCTCAGCCTTCTCTGCTGCAGGCTGATGCTCTCAGCTTAAACCAGGGTTGATGCTTTGTTGATGGGTTTGCCTACATTGGCAGATGCCTGAGCACCATCTGTTTGAGAAGCTGAGACTTCTCCTTGTCAGCCGGGAGATTCTCCACCTGTGCTAAGCTTTGCCCGAGATCTGGAAGCTCGAGCTAAGAGGACTGATCATTGCCGCAGCGCCGCGCACGGGACACGGTACATCACGTCCCAGTTACTAGCTGTGACGGCTCCAAGAGCTTAGTGTACCATTTTTCTCCTTTTATAGATGAAGAAAGCGATTGGATTCTGGGTCTGTCTAAATTCCAAGCTCATGTGATTAATGCCGACCAGGGAGGCTGTGGGGTAGGTCCCTGCTGGAAGGTTCTCTTGGCGCCTTGGCAGGGTCATTGGTGTGAGCTGAGGCACGCAGGGACAGGGTGGGAAAGCCTGCTGCCAGGAGGTGCCTGCCCCTCCTCCCAGCCCACTCTCCCGTCCCCAGGCTCCGCTCTGGACCCTTTGGACCCGCTCCCCGGACCCTCTGGACCCGCTCTGTCCCCTCCGGTTGCCTTTCCCTTCCCCTCAGAGACCTGGAGCCTCTCGCCCAGCGGGGCTGACCTGCCAATGATAAATACCATTTAATTACAGAACAGGCTTTTCTGCCGTTTCTCTCAGCACGGCTTCTATTGCTGAAGATTAAACTTCATTCCAATACCACTGAATTACCTTTTTAAACCTATTATTTCAATGTGATTAACTTCACTTCTTTTCATTTAGCTGTAAGCAAAATCTTGTTTACAAGGCAAAAAAAGTCTTTGCCTTAATATCGGCAATAATAATACAAACGAACATTCCAAGAAAATAATTTATGTGAAAAACAGGAAGAAATGGCATTGATACATGAGGCTCCTCTTCAATTAATAAAAAGGAGGAAATATTTAAAAACAATTTATCAAAGGAATATATACAGTTCATACATCATGCATTTGCAAAGACTGTACTAATATCCATTCCACAAATAGCTACGTGACCCCAGGATTCTAATTTCTGTGTGTGTGACGGACTCTGGGTTGTGGTTAAAATCCAGAGCTGGGTTCGGTTAACAAAGTGCCAGCGGCCGTTTGAGTCGGCCGGACACCTGCCAGGCGGGATGCCACGTCCTCCGTTCTGAAGGCGATCAAAATGCATTTGAAGTTTTTAGAGAAGGGGGCTGTGGACTGCAAGCCCGGGTGGGCAGCCCCGAATCTAGGGTCGTTTCTACAGCTCACCTCCACCATCTCGAGCGTGCCTCTTTTCAGGACTGAAATCCAAAGCGCTAAAAACCATGATGGCATTATGAATTGCAAAAGGAAGGAATGCTTGGTGATTTAAAAAAAAAAAAAAAATGTTTTTGTTTGAAGCAAAGCCTGCCAGACTGTTTCTCAAAAGTTGTCAAGGCCGGGTGGCCGCTGGGAAGTGGCGGCATCTGTCAGTGCAGTTATGCAAATCCTCTCTTACTGGGGCCGGAGTGCACAGAGGGGACTCACGGCTGCATGTTGGCAAAACATGCACCGTATGCTTCCACTCGCATTTTTCCCTAATTTATTTTGACCATTTTCTTTTATGGCCTTCCACGAGATGCACTTCACAGGGCGGTCCTTTACGGGGCGAGGCAGAGAAATTAGCATTTACATCATATTTAACTCAGTTTACAACGAGTTCTTCTGCCCACACATCAAACAACGTGCTTTTATAAGGAAAACACGGATCTCGGAATGAGTCTCCCCACATAGGGTACTGTGTTTAGCTGATGTGTCAACTCCACGAGGGTTCAAGAAGAAAGATGGAGAGTGAGCGAAAGGCTTTGCGTGCCCAGCCCACGGCGCCAAGCCACCCAGATGTCCCTGGGAGAAAGAGGTTGAAGGGATGCTTAGAGTTCGGGGGGGGGGCAGTGGGGACCACCCTTCTGTCCCCTTCTTCCCCCTCAAGTGCTTTGTCCCCTTGTTGCTCATCCTTGCCCCTGACCAGATTTTCTTGACTTTTCCTTCCTTCCTCCCTCCCTTCTCCCTGCCTCCCCTTCATCTGTTTGATTAGGCATATTAACTGAGCACCAAAGCCAGTCTGGCCTCGACCCGGGGATCGGCGTGGTCGGAGGCAAATCAGACACCCTTGGGCTGTCTAGTCCGTGACGATTTTTGGCATATAAAATCACGCACCATCAGCCTGAACAACTTTGCCCTGCGGCGTACATCATGCTGAACTCATCTGCAGGCTTCCAATGATGATGGTGACTCGGACTGGCCAGGAGAGGGGGTGACAGACTCTGACCTTGCGTGGAACCCTGATCTCACCAGGGCCCCCGGATCTTCTGTTTTCCCTGTTAGCGCTCTGCCTTGTTCCACCCAGAAACGGACGAATAGTGCCTGTCAGGATCTTTATTTACATCTTCTCAGCTCGTCCTCAAAACGACTTTTATTTTAGGAGAGTAATAGAAGCAGAAGAGGTGTGGCCACTGGTCATGTGGGCACTGTCCCTGATCCTTGCTGGGATTTGCAGGACTGGAGCCCATGAGGCCCCTCCGGGAGTTGTTCACTGTGCCTGTGGGGGCCTCCAGGGTCTGCACCCCACTTGCCATCGTAGAGGGGGGCTTGTGGGAGCAGTGGGCATCAGCAAAGCAGCCAAGCAGACTGACAGTCAGGCCCCAAGAACGGCAGACTGCCCTCTGGGGCAGCCACCTCTCGAGGTGCCCCGGGATACCCCCTCCAGTGGGGGGGGGGGCCAGGAACTCTTCAACCCAGTGAGTGCGGCTTCTTCCAAGGTGGGGGGCGCAGAGTCTCTGCAAGGCTGGGGGAAGTGCCAGAAACCATCAGGGCAGGTTGACAGATGTGTTTCCCGCATCTGCCTCGCTCCTGGTGCTTGGCAGATGGGGCGCGGGGACCAGGCAGCTGAAAACCTGGATCAGTTTCAAACAGCTCCATTTCCCAGGCTGAAAGCAGAGCATTTCCGGAGGGCAGCCACGGAGGCAGCAGCTCCAGAGGGCCCCAGCCAGAAAAGTTCCATTGGAGCCCTGCAAAAGCCTAGTTTTGTTGGCTCAGGGAATCGTGGGTCTGAGTGAGCGTTATCTGGCATTCTCTAAAATCACTTATTTCTGCGCCTGCTTGTGTAGGTCTGCATTTTATCTTTGGTGCCTGAATTCAGACACTTGATAACCTTGAGATACGCCCACTTACCAGAAAGGACTATCAAGCTGAAGTCTGGCTTGACCTTCTAGAGCTCTGGTGTTCCATATAGAGGAGCCACTAGCCGGGGTGGCTATTGAGCTCTTGAAATGGGGCTAGTCCAAAGTGAGATATACTGTAAGTGTGAAACCTTCACTGCATTTCAAAAAAGAGTGTAAAATATCTTAACAATATTCTTTGTATTGCTTACACATTGAAATCATAGTACTTTGGATAGATGTGGCTTAAATAGGACATATTATTTTTCATTTTGTAAAAAACGTGGCTCCTACGACACCAAACCTGACGATGGGGCTTGCCTTCTATTCTTTCGGACAGCACTGTCCTGGAGGGCAGATCCGGTAGGACCATTCGCAGTGATGTTGTACCCGTGTCCCCAGCAAAATTTTCCCAGTAACCCTTATTGCTGAGGACAGCCAGGACCTGGAGGCACGAGCTCACCCTTCCTCTCTTGATCAGACTGTGAGTCGGATCGGCTCTGCTGGGACCCAGGCCCACTGTTTCTGAAGGGAAGGGGCTGCAGGGGCTTCTCCGGTTTCTCTGAACAGTTTCTGCTGATCTGGGACCACCAGGATTTAGACACAGCCTCTGGGCAAGGTCCCAGCACTTGGGGTTTCTCCCTCTGGATCCAGAGACAAGGTCTGGAGGGACCTCTTGGCCCCCCGCCCCCCAGCCCCTTTTCCTGTTATGGGGGTGGCTGCCCTTGTTCCTGGCTGACCTGGAGGACCAGGCTGCTGAACCTTTTTGGCCTTGTATCTTTTCTACCTTGATAGGCTGCCAGGTTCCAAGCAGGAGCCCCCACAAGCTGGAGCAATCTTGGGAAGTAGACAGCAAGGGGCATCTTGCTGAAGCCACCTCCATCCTGGGTGACCCCTGCCCCTAACCCCACACGGGGCACTCTTCCAGCTTGGGGCAATTGGAGACATACATCCTTAGGGATGGCAGGCATCAGGGACAGGGCGCTCTTTGTATGTAAGCCAGCCCTGAAGATGGGTTCTTTTGCTCAGAGATACCTCCTCCTTGGACTCCCCAAGGGCATCCAGAATTCCCATCTACTGCTGTAGGCTTTCCTAGGGGTGAGTAGGGATGGGCTTCATTTTTATTCCTCCTTCACTGAGCATGTATTTACTGAGCACCTGCCCCGGTGCACTGGCAACATTGTAGCAAACAGAAGGCCACCCCCACCACCCTGGCCCTCAGAGCTCCCTCTAGTGGGCGAGGCACATGCTCATCAAGGAACAGCACCCATGAGGTCTTGCAAACTGTCAGAGCTACTGGGCCAAGGAAACTGGAAAATGACTAGGTCTTGGGTGGAAGTGCTTGGGGCAAGGAAGGCTTGCCCTGGGGATGTTGGAGCTGGGATTGTATTTCGAAAGCTTTGCCTTTGTTCCCCTCCTGCTAGAGCGAGGAGGCATCCTGAGGATCTGGTGAGACTGGAAAACATTTACCAGTGAGGCAGAATGGTCTGGAAGGAAATTTTTAATGAGAATCACGTAGCGATCCATAAAATCAGCATATCCTGGCACTGAGTCTTGTGTAGGAGTCTGCGGCAAGTGGGAGAGGGAGATGGGGCTG
Source organism: Nasua narica (assembly GCA_028533885.1). Lineage (NCBI taxonomy): Eukaryota > Metazoa > Chordata > Mammalia > Carnivora > Procyonidae > Nasua > Nasua narica. The sequence goes on along the minus strand of CM052811.1, from coordinate 104,740,272 downwards.
GCATCCTGGGTAGGTGGGGGGAGCGAGGCAAGGAGTGGAAGGCTAGTGTGACGAAGGGGGAACGGGTACGTGCCTCCCTCCTGCGTAAGATGCCACTGCCGGGCAGCAGCGGCTGGATGACTTTGTGCAGGCTGCACGCTGAGTACATGGGGTTGTGATGGGCCTCGTGTTTCATTGGACCTCAGAGAAGCATCAAACAGTAGAGCGCGCCTACTGGGGCACCCCATGTTGGAAAGAGGCCAGGAAACATGGTTCCAGCCCTGGTTTTGTCCCCCGACCCTCTGTCCATCCTGGGGCAAGCCCCTTGCCCTCCCTGGGATATGGCCTCCTCATCTGTAAAATGAGGGGGCTGGACTGGATGACCTCCAGGCCCATGTGCCCATCTCAGGTTCGGGGACCCTGGGAGTCAATGACGTGCTTGACTGAGCTGTTCCCAGCTTTAGCCGAGAGGTCGGGGTTCAAGCCTGTTATGAAGCTGCCACTCAGATGCTGCCACTTCTGATATTAATTTCCTTTCTCCCCATGAGGCGTGGAGGGCTTACGAATGACCCCAAGAATTGCCTCCGGCCTTGGGGACCGGAGCTGGCCCTGCAAGCAAATGGCAGGAGAGCCCCAGAGCACCCCCACCCCAGGCTTCCTGCGCACTGACCCGAATCACCTCTTCAATGAGTAAGCTGGAGTCGCGCTCCGAGAACAGGGAGCAGCTGACCAGCTTTTATCCTGATCGTTGGCAGAGCCCTGAATGAGCAGGCTTTCAGAGCAGAGGGAGCCCTGATGTCATCAGAAGTGCAAAGTCATGGTCACGACGCGGCTCAGTTGGGAGCTACACTCCGGCAACTGGCTGAGTACCTGCAGGTGTCTTCCGTGAGCCCCTGGCTTCCTCTATAGAATGCGGAAGATGGAGTCACCCACGCTGGCCGTATGATGAGGAGGATTAAAATGAGCTCCCACGACTTTATGTCGCACGGAAGCCCCCGGGAAAACGTAAAGCTGCGTGTTGATTATTAGTATTATTATAAAATAATAATAGTAAACATATATATCCCTCCTGATGAAAAGAAATGGAGCTTAGAGATGTTGCGGCTAATAAATGTCCCCTTCATTTAGGCACAGTGCTGTAACTTCTAAGACGCTGCTCATTTTATTCTCACCGGGACCCATGAGGCAGGAATCATTCCTGCCCGCCATCTCCGCGCCCCCCCCCGCCCCGTGATGTTTCAGCTGGGCAATGGCTCAAGGAGAAGCAGAATGCCCAAGGTCACAGCCACCCTGAGAGGCCTAAACCCCTCTCTGATGGCCTCTAAGGGGGGATTTCCCCGCCCTCTTGCACCATTTGGACTGGACACACAACTCTCATATTCTTTCTCCCTGGAGTTCTTGGGACAGCCATGGTCTCTCTCTTAGAAGGTCTTGATTGCTCAAATCTGGGACTGTTGTGCCAGTAGGGACTTTGAGGGTGGGTGTGCATCCCTCTCCTTTTACAGCGAGGGGCCGAGGGCATCGTTCTGTGCCAGACCCCATGGCCAGATAGCGAGACCCCCCCCTGCCCCCTACCCCTAATGCAGTTCCAGTCCCAGGTAAGTCGTGACTGTATGTAGGGTCAGCCTGCCCATATTCCTGGGCTGATGGGTCGGCCTGGGCTGCGGTGGGGGTGGGGGGCGCCTGCAAGGGTGAGGACTGCAGGGAAGGAGGTCCATCACCGCCTGATGTGTCTGTGAATGGAAGCCACCCCTCCCCAAGCCCCTTGCACTCTGCAGGTCCTCACAGCCCCACCCCGCCCTGGGGGCTGGGGACCACACACTAGTTCCTACTAAAACTTCATTCCTACCCTGAAGCCTCTCCTTTCCGGGTGCCACGGTACCGGAAAAGCTGTTTGGGGAGCCGCGGGATACCGCCAGCAAGGACATTTCTGATTCTTGTCTAGCTAAAAATGAAAATGTCTTTTCGGGAGGGGGGGGGAGAAATAAATAAATTAAAAGAAACCCCGGAAACAACACCTTATCAGAATAATAAAATTAAATTATAACGGGGCTGTCAGTGACACAATATCTGAGGGTGACAAGATGTAATCTCAGTAAAAACATCGGATCTGTCTGTTTATAGATCTAATAAATTATGTTAGAATTGTGCTCTTATAAATCCAGGCTGTCGAGGAAACCCAACAACTAATTCATCAGTTGCTCGAGGAGAGGTCTGCTTCTCTGTTCCAATTGCTCACCATGTAGATAACAAGGAGCCTTACAGACGGGCTGGTTAAATGTCGTTTGTTTCCGAGCTGTAACACGGCACGGATCATTGCTCTCACATAGTCACCCAATTATATTAACCTGTGCAGCAATACGGTGTAATGACGTGACATTAAGGCAGCCGCTCGAGAGGGGCGCCAACTTCCCTCCCAGCAGAGGACTGAGCCTAGCCAACGGCTTCCCCCGGCAGCAATCTTGTCATTTAAATGCAAAACAAAAGCTCTTGAATGCGAGGAGCCCAGAGTCACTTCTCCCTGGCAGCCTCTGAAATCTGAAATAGTCCAGGCTTTATCCTCTGTCAGCTCTGAGGGGCTTGCTGGCCAAGTCTTTTTTTTAATCCAGCGGCTTAGTTTCCCCCAAGGCCAAGAGTCTCCCCCTTCTCTCCCCGAAATTCACAATTTCTTGCCTGGGAGTGTAGTTCTGGGATTGTCCCAAAGATCCGGAACAAGGAGGTGAACAGAACGGAGGAAGAGGGGCCGGGGACAACCCTGCCCTTCTGGGGGATTATGGCTTCGAGGGTTCTGGTTTTGTTTTGCCTGAGATAAAAGGATGGGGAAACAGATCTAGCTGATTCCAAAGCTTTGTGTTTCATAGTCTCGTCACTGCTGACGTGAGGCTGGATAACTCTTTGTTTCCGGCTGTCTTTCTACACCGTTGGATGTTTAGCAACATCCTTGCCCCTGAACCCTAGATGTCAGTAGCATCCCTTACCCCACTCGTTGTGATGACCAACAGTGTCTCCAGACGTTGCTGGAGTCACCCCAGGTTGAGAATGCCTGATCTGGGGCCGTGCTTTTCTTTTCTTTTTCTCTTTCTTTTTCTTTCTTTCTTCTTTCCTTAAATTTTATTTATTTATTTGACAGAGAGAGAGAGATCACAAGTAGGCAGAGAGGCAGGCAGAGAGAAAGAGGAAAGCAGCCTCCCTCCTTGAGCAGACAGCCCAATGCAGGGCTCGATCCCAGGACCCTGAGACCCCGAGCCGAAGGCAGAGGATTTAACCCACTGAGCCACCCAGGCTTTCACTCTACAGACATTGAGCAATACTCACAGTGCACCAGATCTGTGCTGGGTTGGGGCCCTTTAAGTTGTTCTGGAACTTTCTTAATAAAGGAGTGGACTGTCTCTGAACTTCCAGAATCTCTCTTCTCTTCAGAGAAGTGGCTCTGCCCTTCAGGCTCTTTGGATTGGAATCCCAGCTCCTCTGCTGAACAGCAGCCAAACCTTTGGGTCTTGGTGGCTGCGTCTGTGTGACGGGGATGCCAACAGCACTGATCTCATTGGGCTTTTGTGAGGGTTAACTGATTTTTGCAGGTGAGGTCCTGAAGGCTTGGACGCAGGAAGCCCTAGGCACTTGGTTGTTGTTTTCACCGGAGCCCTTTCGTCCCTGGGGATTCGGCAGATAAGGAGTTGGCTCGAACCTCAGGGACAGAGTTAGGCCAGGGGATCGGGGCAAAGCAAAGCGGGTGTCCCTGAGCAGAACTCCAATCTGAGCAAAAGAAATCAAGGATGTAGCCTATGAATGTGGACCGTGTATACCTAGAAGGGGCTCAGAGTAATCATTGCTACTCACTTTAAATCAATCAATCGGTCAGTTAGACACGTTCATAACATTTTGTCACGTGCCAAGTGCTATTATAAGAGCTTTTCAAATAATACATCCCTTACTGCTCATAAGAACCCAAGGAGAGAGAGGGATTCTAGCATTACGTCCATTTTACAGGTAGGCAAACTGAGGCAGAGAAAGTTTTGTTTTATTTTAGCAACATATCCAGGGTCCTCCATTTAGTAAGTTGTAGGACTGGGATTTGAACCCAGGCAACTGGTTCCAGGTTCCATACTCAACCACCACATCTGGCTGCTAACTCCAGCTCCCCTCACTCCCAGGGCAAAGAGGCGTGGGGGTAAGGCCAGGCTGGGAGCCTGGAGACGGCCGGCACAGAGAGCTGCTCATCCCCCATATGAGCTTGCTTCCCTCTTTCTACGTTGGTTAAAACCATTTTATCTTCCTCCCTTTCCATTGAATTGCTTATGAAAACACACAAATAACGGCCATGTTCAATGGCACCAGACCTTGGAATATGAATCAGTGATATGTACGTAATTTCCACCAGTCAAAACTCAGATTAAGTCTTGAGGCAGAAGGTGGGGCTGAAGGGGGGAAAAGGCAGGAGGCAACTTCAACCTCCCCATCTCCATTCTGTGGGACTTATGTTCTGGGGAGGCCAGAGTCCTCAATTCCCTCACCCCACCCCAGCCACACTCTCCCCTCAAGTATAGCTACCAACGCTGTCATGCCACTGGGGCAGAAGTGCCTCACAGGAGATGATGGACCTCTGGGATGTGAGGTTGGCTTTGGGAAGGGGTTCACCCTGGGACAAACATGGGAGTTCAGGGGTTGGACCTTGAATTTACACCTTACACAGATTCTTTAGGAATATGGGACCCTCTCATAGTAACGTGGCCAGTTGGCTGGTTCATAAGATACCTTTGCTCTCCATGAGCCATCAGATTCAAAGTAAAAATGAGACAGAAACACTGGAAAGTTGGAGAGAGGATTAGAGGATGTCATTTGAGGCAGCTCTCTGGCATATGTTTTGGGTCCAAAGATTCAAACAGCAGCCAGATAGACAGTGAGGACTCAGAAAATCTCATTTTATTTACCGGGAAACTCTTATCCCTGGACAGACTTTTCTTTTCTCCCTTCCTTCCCTCCCTCCCTCCCTCCCTCCCTCCCTTCCTTATCAAGGGTGAGTAAATAGGGGGAGAAGAGGCCATGAGACCTCTGAGAAAATCTTCGCCATAAACCAGAGAACATAGTATTCATGATGTAGAGAAAGAACTTACTTTTGAAAAAGACTGATTCTAGTAAACTGAAGAACATTTTACAACACATCTAAATTCGTCTTTTCAGCAAAATTCAGGGAAACATGCAGTTTATGATACAAGATATGAAAAATTAGTTGATGATACACCAATGTAAGATATGAAGGGAGCAAAGTTGAGACAAGATAGAAATGAAATAAAGCATTGACAAAAGACTAAATATAAAGAAACAAAATTAACATCAACATTAGATGCAGCACAGAGACAGAATTGGCAATGCAGAAAATAGAATCAATAATCACTTGATCTCTATGTGCCTCAGTGTCATTATCTCTTCAATGCAGATAAAAGCCCCTGCTTCAAGGAGTTGATTTGAGTAGTAATTGAAATAAAAGCATATAGAGCTCTTAGCAGAATATCTGGGATGAGGCATGCTTTAATAAATATTATCCATTAATTTTACCATTAGAAACCTTGGATAAAAAAACTAATATGATCATAAGAGAAATTGTTTTGAATTTAGTTTGTTGTGCATTTGAACCAATAGTAGGCAAAGCAGACATTATGAGACTTGCAATCGGAAATCTTGCATAAACTTGAAAAACTGGCAAAAAAGAGAAAAAAGAGAAAAAAGCAAAGTGATTAAATACACAGAAGACAGAAAACGGTGCTCCATCATAGAGCGATCAAAGTTGCCTTTCCTAAAGAAGAGACCATTGGGTATATTCTTTCATATGAAAGAAATACTTTAAAATATTTCCAAAAAATTTAAAATACAAGCAAAAATTTTCAAAGAGGTCAGAACAAACAACTGAAGTAACAGTTGAAGGTGAACTAGAGGAAAACTTTCTCATCCTCCAGAAAATGTTGAGTGTATTAATGGAATTCCATAGACAACTTAATTTGGGAAACTTTGCTTACCACATTTCCTACTATTATTACTCTACTCTTGGAGAGTAATATCTTACACGTATTTTCCTTGGAATCTCCACCTGGCAAAGGCTGACCTATATATAACAAGGTGAACTAGACCCTACATGATCTGACTTTCCATTAAAACTCTGGTATCAACAACTTCCATGCCTCCCCCCCGCCCCCTTGCTCATTCTCCCTCAGCCACACTGTCCTTTCTGTTATCCCTTGGATATACCAGGCACATTCCCAGATCAGAGTCTCCCCATGAACTGTTCCCTCTGTCTGGAATGTTCTTTGTCAGAGCCACACATCTAGCTCCCTCACTTCCTTCAGGCTTTAATTCAAATATCACCTGACCGCCGGGCTCCCTATGACCCTGATGAAATGTCCATGTGGCCAACTCCCTATGCCCTTCCTCAGCTTTATCTTCACTCTGGTATGTGTCACCATCCAAAACCCTACTTTGTTTATTCATTTTGTTGCTCATCTGTCTCCCTCACTAGAATGCCAGCTCCATGAAAGCAGAGATCTCTGTCTATTCCATTCACTGTTTCACATACATGAAACACCCAACACATACTTATTGAGTATGTGAATTAGTAAACGAATGAATCCTAGAGGCAGACAGGAAAAAACAAACAAACCCAGGTTTCCTATAAAGAACAAAGGTCAGACTGCTTTCAGACTTTGCCACACTCTGAATACTACAAGACAACAAATGGGCAATATCTATGGAATTTTGAGAGGAAAAGGTTATGATACAAAAACACACTATTCTCAGCCAAGTTTTTCATCTGCAAAGACAATGTATAGATATGCATGCAAAGTGTACCACTGATGAGCTCACCCTAAAATACAAAAACAAAACAAATAAAATCTTTGGATTTTATTCAACATGAATATGAGATGGACCGAAGTTGGAGACTTACCCAATGTTGGGTAAATCAAGGCATAAAGTCAGAGTACTGAATATTAAAACCCGTTAGACATAGAACTGAGCCCATTATGTTATTTCAATAACCATAAATATGATTACTTAGCAATGCCATTGTCTAAAAAAAATCTTGGAAAAAATGAATATAATATAAATGAACAAAATTAAACATTAATAATTTGGATTTAAAATTTCTAGATCATATTAATGAAAACACGAAAGTGAGTTGGGAAGGAATTGGGGGTAAATTTTAAAATGCTTCTTTAGTCCTTGTATAAAGGAAGAGTCAACAAAAATGACTTAATCAATTGCATCGATGAATAGACAAATATAGTTTCAAGTACAATTTTCACAAAGAAAAGACAATTGCTTAGAGAAATATAAGAAAGTAATGTAGTTTTTAGTTAGCCAGAGGGGAAAAAAGGAACAAAAAAACAGTTTATGGGAATATTTTTGTGTATAATTACTATTACTTTTTCAATATTTAAAGGTTTTTCAAAATTTTGAAATTAGGCACAATGCTGATGAAAGACACAACTAATGGCAAAAAAGTTCCAGAAACAGAAAGTATAAAATAGCAATGCAGTAAGACCCAAAATTCTGGGTCTTTAAATAGAATAAACTTTAATCGAAATAAATGAATCAATTTTAGATCTGATGAAAGCAAGCATGTAAACAGGAATTTTGCAGACACTTTAAACCTAAGTCAAAATGACACAGAAGGACAAGATAGGATTTAACATAAAAAGCACAAAACTAAAATAATTCTATTTTAATAAGGAAGCAATCCATAATAAGAAAAATAATAGTCATGAATCTTGTGCCAAATAACATACCATTAAAATTCATAAAATGAACACTGTTAGCAGTGCAAAGTGATGAAACATACTAGTGGCAGGGGTATTTAATACACCTCTCTCTGTCTTTGACAGATCATGTAGCTAAAATGTAAGTAAGGATATTGATGAGTTGAGAAATAGATCTTTTTTTTTTTTTTTTTGCCTGTATCTGTCACATCAAGGGCTTCCTGACCCTTGGAGATTTAGACAAAATTTTTCCAGTTCCCACTTCCATGTCTTAAGGTTGTCAGATGCTCCCTAAAACCTACCATCCTTACCTCCTCCTGTTTCTCTTGGTTTTCTATTTTGAGTCTGTGTGATCTTTACCCAGGTTTCTGTGAAAAATCCAGTTAAGCTGAGTATATTCGGAGTTAGTAACCCTCTAGACCATTTTGGGTATGTCACATGGAAGGGTCACAGAGCTCAATGCTCAGCACTCTGCCCATTCCCCCATAAGCTGTTTCCTTTCCATAAGCCCAAACTCTCCATACATGATATGACCCTAGGAAATAGATCAGGTCCCCCTGTTTCAGTGGGTTCCTTCCAGACTACCAGTGCATATGAATCCAAATCGCTTCCCTTACTTTCCTTAGAATTCTGAGAAAACAAAGCCTTTCAATCTCTATAAAATTATTATCATTGATAATGCAACTGCCCCCAAATTTTTTTAAAAAGATTTTATTTATTTATTTGACAGGGAGAGACAGCAAGAGAAGGAACACAAGCAGGGGGAGTGGGAGAGGGAGAAGCAGCTTCCCACTGAGCAGGAAGCAGGGAGCCGGATGTGGGGCTTGATCCCAGCACTCTGGCACCATGACCTGAGCTGAAGGCAGACTCAGCTCAGGTTAAAGACTGAGCCACCCAGGTGCCCCGCCTCCAAATTTTTTGAATGTGAATTCCTTTATGACATTTTTGAGCTTACAGCTTCAACATAAGTATATTCTAAAATTATGTAGACATACCATTGCACTAAAATATTAAACCCCATGCTCTTCAGACTAATACTTGCTACACTTTTTACTATATACCGCTATGTTTAAAACCTTTCAAGGATATACTTTCAATATGCACATACTATTAATATTAATCTTTATGAGGCTAATATGACATACGAAACATATACAAAAATAGAGTTTAAAAGGGACAAGATAAAAAATAAATATTAAATATGAGTTCTAATATTTTTTTTCTTGTACCCTATTAGATAATGCTATGATCCTTTCTGTGATGTACATCCCAAAAGGGAGACTATTTTCTAGGAAAAAGCTTCTTTTCAGGAACTCTTGTATAATAAGACAAGTTGATCATTTATTAACCAGAAAGAAAAACATCCATAATTTCCCTAAAATAAAAATTATGTGAGTCACATTCTCTGAACACAATAAAAGTAGGAAATATTAAGAAAAGGAAAGGTTAGAGGGAAAATATTTAATTAGTGGAAAGGAAAACAAAATCTTCGGGCTGGAGAGAACCTAAACTACAAGTCATGGGATATTAAATGAAAGAAGTGAGAATATTATTTAGGAAACTTAAGGAATATGGCCAAAACTGTACTCAAAGATAAATACATTTTGTCAAGTGAATTCACTATTAAAATAAGAACACAAAAATCAGAGAAGCATTTTGTCAAGAAATCAGGGGAAGATGTGCATTTTGGGAAAATAGATTAAAAGTGATATTCAGGAACAAAAGCAGAAACTAATGATTTAGAAAGTAGAAACACAGTAAGATTGACAAATGCAAGGGAAGTTCTATAGGTGTCAGTAAGATCTCTTTCATCATTTAGAAAAAGTCAGAGTATGGATCTAGAACATTAGAGTGAAAAAGGGTATTTAACATCACAAAGATAGTTTTTAAGAATGAGAAACCAAAAACCAAGCCCATGTGGTTTTAAAGGTACATCTTTTCTAGTCTAATTTTTAATCTAATTGATAATTGTTTCAGAGCATTAAAAAAAAGCAAAATTAGCAAAATTTCATACCAAAATTATATAAAGACAGAAAACTCAAGGCCAATCTACTTTTGAATGTAGATACTAAAAAATGTGAAACTCCATGTCTAATATTAAAAGAATACTACACCATGAACACATAAGAATTAATTTAGGACCTCAAGGCTAGCTTAATATTAGGAGATCGAGATTAAAAAATTAAGTTTCTATCTGTCTGTTACTATGTCATGTGAAAATACCTGAGCGAACTTTTCCCACATGTGGAGAGGATATTTGAGATTGTATGCCCTAAGATTTATCAACTGTCGTTGTGGAATATGAAAAAATCACTTCAGGGGATGGAGAATTCTGAGATGACTTCACGGAGGTTGGCAACGTCTGAGGGAGGTCCTCAGAGGAGCTGAGGACAATGGGAGGCTCAAGGTGTCCATATTTAGCCATTCCAAATCAGAGGAAGCAAACAATGGCTTCATATATGAGTCCCCATTGAAAGCCACGGGACAGACACTCCACATGACTGGCATTGATCGGTAACCAAGCTACTACACACACGGGCAATTCCTTATAGTATGCTACAAGGGAAGAAGCAACAGGGATTTGCCTAGTTAACAATGGCCAATGATTTTCTAAGGTAATGCCAGTGGAGCCAAGAAGTCAATCATAATGTAAGAAAAGATCATAGGTAAAGCACAATATTATCATTTTCATGAAGACCATAAAAGAATTTGGTAAAACTCAATATCTATTTCTGATTTTAAAAATATTAGTTAACACAGTTTAAAGACTCCTTATTCAACAAAATTTTAGTCTTAAAACTAGTAGTCAATCCACACATAATGGTGAAACACAAAAATAATTTTCACTGAAATCAAGAATAAGTTAAGAATGCCCCTCCATCCAGTAAAGGCCAGAAACATCTCCCTGGCTGTGATAAACAGAAATATCTGCAGACATTGCTAAATGGCCCCCAGGGAGCATAATCATCCCCACTTGAGAATCACTGTCCTAGAAGTTCTAGTAAATGCAATGAGAACATTTAATTTGATATAGAAAATGCAATGAGACATACACACACAATGTAAGTTTTTAAATTATGAGTTATAACAACTGAAAGAAAGAATTGTCATTACTTGCAGAAGATGTGTTTAACATCCCAGAAAACTGAAAAGAATTAACTAGAATCTCTATTGGGAGTAATGAAAAGAGTTCCTAAAGTGGCTGGATATGGAATAAATGTGCACACAAAAATCTATCTAAAATTCCAAAAGCAACTAGTTAGAAAACATAATGAACCAAAAGATTTTATCCCAGTAGCAACTGTAATAGAAAATAGAAATAGTAATAGAAAATCTTGAGTAATATACTCACCAAGATGCCTACTGAAATACAT
>CM052811.1:104596594-104729074 GCA_028533885.1 Nasua narica | reverse complement strand
CCCCCCCCCCCCAGCAACCCTTAGTTTGTTTTGTGAGTTTAGGAGTCTCTTATGGTTTGTCTCCTTCCCCATCCCATCTTGTTTCATTTCTCTTCCCCACCCCCCCATAACCCCCTGCCCTGCCTCTCAAATTCTTCATATCAGAGCGATCATGTGATAATTGTCAGAGTGATCTTGAAAGACTAAAAACGTGTTACTGATTGCTTGACACTGTCAGCACCTTCCCACTGCCAAGTTAAAGACCTGTTCAACACATGCCCACTCTGGCCCTTGCTGACCCACGAAGAGGTTTGCTCCTGCTCACTCCCTGGGCTCTAGGACGGCACAGAATATTTGAACACAGTGTCACGTGCCACTTAGTTCTGCGCTTTTCCAGCCTGTATACCCCCAGACTTTTCTTTCTAGAGAACGTAATTTCCAACTCCAGGACCACGCCCACCACCCTTCTCTGTATATATTCCGTGAGTCAAAGTCTCTCTTGAAAATGTAGTTTCTAGAATTGAATGCAATACACTGAGTGTGGTATGACCAGAGCAAAGTACTGTCCCCTTTTCTTGTTTCAATATTTTACTTATCTATTCATTAACACTTCAGGATGCAGATGAACCTGCATTTAATTCCTGGCTTTATGACTTATTAGCAAGACCTATGGCCTCTTTGAGCCTCAGTTTTCCTTTCAACCAGAGGGGGATGGCTGACAGTGCCTCCTCACGCTGTTGGGATAGTAGTACATGACACTTGTTCTTTTTCCCTTTCCTGGTCCCAGTTAGTCATGTCCCAAGTCTCCCCCCAACCCTTTCCCTTTCATCATCACATGCCGCCCATGCCAACATGTTGTGTTTGCTGGGCTCTTGTTGAAGCTGACTGGTCAGATTCCCTGCCTCAATTTGCCATCAAATCCTCTTTATAGAGCAATTGTTGTAAAACACAACTTATATTTATGACTCCTCTACCAGTACCTTTGATGCCTCCCCACTGCCTCCCAAAGGTCAAAGTTCTCATCCACAGTTGGGCTGTTGTCTAGCTTTCTAGAATCATCTTCCACTCCCTCCCTTAGGGCATCCTACACCCCGATCTGGCCCAGAAGTTCCTTGGGTTGATAAGCCATGACCTGAGAGAGGAGGTATTTCTACAGGGGTCTTCCCCTAGAAGGATTCTCAACCAAGAAAGAAAAGATCATAACAGAATGTCTTCCTTTGGAGCTACACCAAACTGCTTCTTACCAGAGAGAGGGACCCAGGGAGGGCTGCTGGACTGGCTGGGAGCAAGGATTCCAGGAGGATTTCTCTCGCAGAGCCAGAGAGCCAGCCCTGGGGCTCTGGAGGCCCCATTACTGAGCACAACAGCCTCCCCCAACCCAACACCTCATTGGTCACGGACACTTCCATTTCACGGTCAATTGGCCATAATTTCAATTATGTGGGAAGCTTTTATTTTACATGCAAATTCCAAAATGACTCAGAAATCTGTGGAGAGGTCTAGGTATAAAGGATGAGGAGTTTAGGCCTAGGAGGTGGGAATATCCCTTTATTCTCCATAACTATACCTACTGGCCCCAGGACACTCAGAGGATGCATTGAGCAAGGATTATAGACAGAATATGGGAGGTAAAGTATCTGGAGCATAGAAACCAGTACAGTTATTGTAGTCTAATGGTCTTTTACTTATTTATTTTTGGCATGTCATTAATAAATGTGTATCTCAGATGTTATTTTTATATCTCAAAACACCTTCATATCTATAGAGTCACAGATAAAATTTTTTTCGTTGGGCTGAGTCTTGAGTTTTGATTTGGAAATCCAAACCCCAATTCAAGGGAGAGGATTTTAGTCTCAGATAGACACATAAGATAGGATGAGTTTCTCCCTCCTCCTCTCTGCCTGGGCTTAAGCTGACAAAGCAGATGCCAGGCAGAGTGGCTGCAAGGCAGGCTGGCTGAGCCCTGTCCCCATGTGGAACCCAATGAATGACTGGGAGAACCTCCATTCCAGAGGTTCTCAACCTTCGCCGTCCATTGGGATCACCTGGGCAGCTTTTAAAAGCCCTGATTCCCAGCCTGCCTCCCAGGCCAGTTGAATCAGAACTTCTCAGGGTGGGAGTCCAGACTTGAGGAATTTTCCAAGCTCCCTCAGGACTCCGGCGTTCATCTGAGGTTAAGAACCATCATCCTTCCCCCCCCCCCCCCCCAGAAGGTGTCTATGAACACTCTCTAGAGGGAGAAGCACCTGCAGAAAGGAGAAGCTGAGATGCAAGAAGCAAACATGCGTCCCCATCTCTGATCTTACTGAATCTTGTGCAGCAACCCCAGGACTTGAGACGTCTGCATCGCATGCCGTCTAGTGTGTACACTAACAGACAGTTCCCGCGCACGCGCAAGCGTAGCGGACACACATGCGCATTCGGGCAGGAAGCAAGTACCGTGGAGAACCGATGCCAGGCCAGGTGCTGGACGTGTGTCCGTCATGCCCGGTGTCTAGGAAGGTGGTTGATTGAAGAAAAGGTTAAATGGATAAGCTGGGAAGATGGATGACTTGGATTTTAAGCCCAGTTTTCCAGCTGTGTAAACTTAGCCAAGGCAGTTCAGTCGAAATGTTTTCTTTGCCTGCCATGATTGTTCTATTAGAGAATTTAGGCACGCATCGTTCTGCAAGATGCACGGATCTTGCAAGCTGGGAGCAGCTTGCAAAAGCCGGTGTCCTCAGAGTCTCTCCCTGAAGTCGGCCAAGGCCCTGGTGGCGGCAGCCGTGTCTGTCCTGATCCCTCTCATGCTGAGGTGTCAGCTTCCACGGGGATCAGGTATCAAGCCAGGACCGGTCAAGGCCAGCCAGAGGTGACCCGGAGGCCGGGGTGTTGGTGCAGGCATGTAGCACTGTGTGGGCAGAAGCTTGAACGGCCCCCACCTCCACTCTTCCTGATGCCTTGAGCAGTGGGGGCAGGTGTGGGCGTCCTTTTCCCTCTGGGGCCCCGCCAGCTTCTCAGAGTGCTGAGGCCCTAGCCTGCATCCTCGCAGGCAGCCAGATGGGTATCCCCAGGGAGTATCCCAGGACGGTGGCAGAGAGCATGGGCTCTGGCCTTGAACACATCTGACCCACCTGGGTGACCCTCAGCCTTCCTCTGTGCTCAGCTCCTGACCTGGGACACAGAGATCTCGGATGTCAGGTCAGAGGCACAAGTCTATGCCCCTTATTTTAATACCCAGGTTTGTTCAATCTTCCTGGCTTTTGTCCTTAAAAGGCAAATACACAAAAATGACAATAAAACTCCCAGAACTGATTCGGAGGATATTAGGAGTCCTTTCTTCCTTGCTGTCACTTAGCTGGGCTCTGCAGTGTCACGGTGGAAACAAACTGTGCCAAGTTGGACAGCTGAACACAGGCCCTTGGCCCAGAGTCCCCAGAGACCCTTGGGAAACCACTGCGCCAGAAAAGCTTCACCAACGTGGGCCGGGGAGTCAGGAGACCCAGACTGCAATCTGGATTCCACTCCTGTGCAACCCTGGGTAACTTACTTAATCAGTCTGAGTCTCAGCTTCCTGCTACACTCCAAACAAGGCCAGATTCCCCTGTTAGAGATGTTTGCTCCCTCGATAGGCCTCATCCCTGTACCATCAGACTTTTCTTTAGGGGGTGATTTGACTGATATCTGTGCTACTCAAATATGAGCTCCATGAACTAGGAGTCTTTAACTTGCTCACTGCTCTAACTCCAGGCTAGCCCAGAGCCTGACATTTGGTAGGTGCTTAGCAAATATTTGTTGAATGATGAATTCAGGAGTGTCCAAGATTATGCAGTCAGACTCACTGATTTAAAAAAAGTGGCCTGTGCCAAGAGCTCCTGGGGGCATTGTATCAATAGACATCCAAGAAGCTGATCCATTTTACAGATTAGACAACAGGCCTCTTTGCATCCAGACTGAGCTGCCTCAGACAGAGAAAGAGGGTGCTGGGGAAGTCAGGCTTCCTTCCACCCTGTAGGTGCATTCCCTTGGGACTTGGAAGGGACGTCGGAAGACAGGAGTCGGTGAAGCTGCATGTGGACCCCTGTCTCCCAGCCAGGACACCTAGTGACAGGGTACTGCAAAGGACCAAGCATGGGGCTGGGCGTCAGGGAGCAGAGTCCAGCAGATGTAGCTAAAGACTTAAGGGGAGAATCTGGAGGTCTCTGGTAATATCGCCCAGTTGTCATAGGATTACATGAGGTTGTGTGATCCAAGCATCAAATAAGGATTGCAGTGGATTGGGACACATTGAATACAAGAAGAATCTCTGAGTCCATAGAGTTAGAAATAAATATATTCATGTATGATATATTCACCCAAATAGAGAGGGAGAAGGGAAGGCTCTTCTTATGCTATTCTTATGGTAGGATGTTCCTGGGAAACAGAGAATATGTGACGGGTTTCGAAAAAATCACCGTTTTGCCACCATCACAGGAATCCTTAATTCAGGCAAGAAGCATCAACAAAGTCAAACGAGTGAGGGCCAGGATATTTATATGTCTCCCCACAAATTAGTTATAGACAACAAAGGGAACATAGCATCTTCCACAGTGGAGAAACCCGGGGCCATTAACCCTAATAACTGAGGTCAACGTCACCAATAATGGGGCAGTTATGACACACAGAGAAAGACACATCACTTCCGCTATTTCAGCCCCAAATTCATCACCCGAATCAAATCAAGGCAACCAACCAAAGCACCTTCCGCCAAATAACTGGTCTGAACTCTTCACCAAATGTCAAGGTCACGAAAGACCATCAGGAGAGGGGAACTGGGAGCTGTCCTGAGTGGAAGGAGTCCGAAGAGGCATGACAAGTAATGTGTCATCCGGGCCCGGACTGCAGGATAAGAAAGTAAATGACTGTGAGGAGCGTGGGCGGGAAAAGTGGCAAGCTCTGCACATGGCCCATGAGCCATGGAAGAGTATTGCACCTGTGCTGATTTCCTGATCTTGGCCGGCGGCCTTGGTGCTGTCAGAGAATGTCCTTGTTCTTAGGAAGTGCGCCCCGAAGACTTTAGGAGTTCAAGGAGAAGTGAGAAAATGCATTGAAGACCTTGGCCCCAGGCACAGCTAGGAGGCTGATGGGTGCCTCTGTGCCCTGGGGGCAAGTGTAAGCAGCCTAGAGTAAACCCTGATAGCTGCCACCAACCCCGTGTGACCGGGAAGCAGGGATTCTGGTCCATCACCATCCCCGGACCTTCCCGCCCCCATGCAGTAGCTCCCCATTACTCCAGGAACAAGCCAAAGACATCACGTTCTTCTGTTTATGTGCTCTCCATGTTCCCAGTCAGAACCCACTGGAAAATACACTGAAACAAAATTAACTTGACAGGGAAATGGATATTTGAATGAAGCTTCTGCTTAAAACAATAATTTATCATGTTCCATCGTACGTCTCCACAAAACCAGGATCACGGGTGGTTTAGCTGAAATGAGGGAATTCATTACTCCCCGAAACATCTCTGGGACTCATTTCACAGGGGTTGGGGATTGTGGCGAATGAGCGAGGGAACAGACATCTGCCAAGCTCTCCAAACCTGCCGGACCCCCTTGGGCCTCTCCACCCCGCCCCCCACGCTCCCCCCCCCCCCCGGCAAACCCTCACCTTTGCCCTAGAGATGAAGATCACAGAGGAAGACGCACAGCTAAGAAGTGATGGACCAGCTTTTCGAGGTGGGAAGACTCGCCCTTATTCTCATCAAGGACAGAATGGGCTGCCTCTCTCCCTCCACCGCTAGCCAGCCTCCTAGCTGAGCCAGGCCTGTTCCTGGGGGACTGAGCAGCCCAAAGCCTGACCTGCATGGGGGAGCCCTCAGCCCGCTCCCAGGTCATGTCCTCCTCTAACAGATGCCTCACACATCTGTTAACCCCACACAAGGTATTGTGGAACGAGGAACCCCAGCGACTGGGCTCAGGAAGGCAGTGCGTGTAATTCACTCAATCACTTATTCATTCACTCTGCCAACAGAAATTGTGCACCTACGGTGTACTAGACCCTGGGGAGGTAACGTGGGGCTGGAGTCTAGTCTCAGAATCTGCTCTCTAGATCAGCAGGATTACCTGGGAATTGATAAAAATGCAAATTCTGAGGCCCCACCTCAGACAGGCTGAGTCAGAAGGCCCGGCAGTCTTGTCTTAGCAGGCCGCTGCAGTGATTCAGATGCGTGCTAAGTTTCAAGAACTATACTTGAGGGCACGTGAAACAATGACAGACTGTGATAGCAGGACCCAGGGACAGAAGTCTTTGATAACTTGAGGGCTCTGAGCATTGTAAGCAGAGCCCAGGATTGCACAGAGATGCCCAGCTCTCTCCCATCCTGCGGGGAAGTCTGGGCCGTCCTTGGCCCCAGACTGAGCAGCTGTCCCGGGTATATCCAGCGAGTGACCCATCACCTAGCTCAGCGGGGGCACTCTGGTCCTGCTGGACACCCAGGGAGGCCCCGAGAGACCAAGGATGTGGGCATCGAAAGGAAGGGAGCCGCCTGGGCCTCAGGGTAGTGAACGCCTTCTCAGGCTGTGTCTCTCTCCTTTAGAAAGTGAGGGATGTCAGTGAGTCAACCAGGATTGGCATCAAAGTTTGGGCAAGGAGTTCGGGAAGTTTTCGGGGCAATAGTTCACAAATATTGCATACACATACAAAGTATACAGGGATCTTATCAAATATCCAGACTGCCAGGCCATACTCCCGGCTGATTCTGCGGCAGGTCTGGGGGAGGCCCAGAATCTGCCTATTTTACGAGTCCAAGAGTCGTGGTTTGAGGACAGCCTTTGAGAAACACTGGCTTGTGAGATAGGCTCGCAGGCCAGCCCTCAACTCGAGGGCGTGCTCAGGCTTAGTGCCCGACCATCCCTGGCTTCCCGGCACCTGGAGACCGGTCTGTGGTTCCCTACGGGTTTCTCGGCCGAGGATGAGTAACGGTTCTCATCTGATGGGTGATAGCAGGGACAAGAAGGGGGCCTTGAGCCTGGCCAGGAGTGGTCCATGGCGCTATGAGCCGCAGAGCAACAAGGAAGGTGTTCTCATTTATAAAAGGCGCTTTGAAATCTCATTAGAAATATGAAAGTTGAGAACTTGGTCTATTTTTAAACAAAGCATGGGTTCGGCAGAAACAATCAATGTGGGAGCTGCGAGTGGCCTATTGGCCTTCACGGGGACAAGCCAGGAGCTCCCTGCGGGATGAGTCCGTGATGAGGGGACAAGGGAAAGAGAAGGAGGGGATCTGTTCAGGGCAGACGGGGCCCTGCAGATGTGGGGAAGACACGGGGAAGGTCAAGGACTCTCCAGACCCTCACAATGTCCCATCAGATACCTGAAGACAGAAAGCAGGGGGCTGCCGCACGGGCGGCATGTGGTAACCTGGGCTAAGGCCAATACATCCTATTTTGACAGCTGAGGAGAGCGGTGGGGGTGGTTTGGTGAAAAAAAGCCCGAGTTTTTGGAGCCAGATCCGAAGCTGAAGCTCAGTCCTGCTCACGTTCTCCCTGTGTGACTTGCCAAGTCTTGCAACCTTTCTAAGCCTCAGTTTCCCTGTCTGAAAATGGAGATAATAATACCTTGAGCATGATGAAAGGTACTTAGAACAGCAATTGCAGCTGACCTGCGCTGAGCATGTATTATTCTCGTGGGTCTTTGCAACCACCCTGTGAAATTCAGGGCTGGAGAACGTGCCTTATTCGGCATAGTGTCTGGTACAGAGCACGTGCCCAATGAATATTTGTTTCCTTCCCCATCCTGGGGGGCGAGGCGGGGCACTAAGGAGGCTGAGACTCCTCTCTGCCGGTACCTGCCCAGCAGGCAGTGACGGCCCATCGCTGACGTCTCCCGAACCAGACGGAGCCTTCCAGAACCTTGGCAGGGTGTTTCTGACCCTGGGACTGCCCATGGCAGAGCCGGCAGCTCTGGTCATGGCCGCCTGAGCCACGGCACGCACAGAACCCCGAGACGCTCACGTGGCAGCTCTGGTGCCACTTCCCGGGAACGTCCCACGCAGATTTGCCTTCCTTGAAGAAAAGTAATGCAAAAGGCCATTTTTCACTTTTAAATAGCCTTCATTCTATGTCTTAATAAATGCACGTTTGTTGATTTGTGTAAGCATGATGTGGGAAGTCTGCAAATGGATGTAATCTGCACCGAGGGCACATGTAAGCACCAGTGAGCACTTTTGAATAATGAATCCCTCCCGTAAAAGACGGACGCTATTCATAATAATTCCTTGCTTTTCTCATTTTGCCGCGTACAGTAGCGATTAATCAATTTGCAATGTTATGTCACCCGCAACAAATTGCTAGCACCAAGACAAATTTATTGCTTTATGATAAAAGAACTTGTTTAGGTGGAAATAAATTAAATTTGGGGGGCTGTTGTTTGGGGGCGTGATGTTCACCTAGGTGACCTATGGAGAGTGGGCTGGGAAGGCGAGGGTCCAGGTGATCCCGGCGATGACCTGGCGCCCCCGAGAGGACCACGGGAGCCGATCACGGACTGTGAGACGGCGCAGCTGGGATGGGAGACAGCACCTTCTGGAGCTCGAGATGGTTCTCGGGAACATCTGCCCGGGCTCTCCTCGTGAGCAAGTGTAATATAGAGCTTTGCACGGAGAGGTTTGGACAGTTAGCAAGGCTCCGGGGAAATGCACCCTCTTCTCCTTCTGTACTTCATTTGAGTGATCAGATTTCAATTTACCTCGCGTCGCGAGCGAAGGGAACCTACATTAGAGGAACTGGGGGTGGGGTTCAGAGATTAGAGGGTGACACAGGTCCCCATGCTTCTGTTTACCGAGGTGCACGGGGGACACGAAAATATCAGGGGAGAAGAGGGCAAAATAGTTTTACCAAAATTGTGATGTCGTAAATGCTGCATTCAGCAAATGATGCTTTTAACACACGTAACATTTAATTCTGTGTGATGGCTCTCTTCACACAGGCACTGTCAAAAGATTTAATGCCCTGCATGGAATAAAGGCCGGGCTGAATGGGCTCCCGCCACGGCACGGGTGACTCGAGAGATGGACCTCCTTTCCCTGTATCATGTTCAGAGAAAAGCAGCTCAGGGAAGGGAAGCGTTTTGCCTGAGGACAGAGCGAGGGGCTGTGGAGAAGCCTCTGACTTCCAGGATATCACACACGTTTATCATTAATTTATACTCCATTAATTTGGAATCTGGAGTGGAATTAGGGACTGATGTGTTAATTCTGCTCTCCCCAGCTCTCTCTCTCTCTCTCTCTCTCTCTCTCTCGGGATGGAGTTTTTTCCTTAAGCAATCGGATAGTCTAACATGATTTGTGAAAAGCAGGTTTCAATTAGGAAGGATGTCAGTTCAATTGCCCACGTAAGTGGATTGCTCTGCCCCAGCTCATCCAAACCCATTCCTTTCCGCTCTCAAAGTAGGCACTGGGACCACCCTTCTGGAATACCTTGACACACCCGTTCCACCTGTCAGGGAAAGCACCCCCGTGACTTTCTTGGGCCACAGTCTCTGTCATCTCATCTCCTTTCAGGCTTGAGGGAGGGAGCACGGAGGCCTCCTGCTCGCAGAGGCCCCTGCGGCCTCCTGCAGTATCCCGGCAGCCTCCTGGCTGGCCCCCAACCCTGATGCTGACATCCAGAGCCCCGTGAACAATGGGGGGCAACTCAAGCCCCCTGCTGGGACCCTTTTCACTCTCTGGGGGTGGGAGGGGTCTCCATTACCTGGTAGCCCCGGGGATTGCTGGACTCACCTGGTGACGGCTTCTTTGTCTTCCACTGTGCCTGCTCGCGGGGCTCCGGCAGCCCAGGTCCTGGCTGGAGCAGGAGCAGCCCTCACGTGCCTGGCCGGGCCTGCCCGCTCCCTGGATGCCTCCCTAGCTGGGGGTCCTGCGGGGGCTTCCGGCCCTCTGTGGGGCTGAGTTGCCCCTGCTCACGCTGCCTGCCCGCTGGCTAATTCTGATTATTTCTCTTTCTCCTTGCTCTCTTGGGCGCCTTTATTCCTGACCGTGCATTTTCTCTGGGCTCGGGATTAAAAAAAAAAAAAAAACCCACACTGCTAATATCCTTGTCAGCCTTTTCCTGAATCATTGCTGTGCGGCTCCCGGGAGCCACGGGCCAGCGCCTTCTGGCCGCAGACTCTGTCCCTGGGCCTTCCTGTCCTTGGGGTCCCAAAGCCCCCTCTTTGGGTCTCCTCATCCCCTGAAGGGAATACCCGGAGGCCCAGACGCTCTGAGGAACGCCCAGCCGGCAAGGCAGACGGGGCCAAGAGCCGAGAATCAAGCCGAGCTTTAGCTTTTCCGTCTCACAGGTGGCTTCTCTCCAATGCTATTTAGAAAAACGTTTTCAAGTGCTATCCTCCACGTTGTCTCGTTTGCTGTGATCAGCCCTGTTTCACAGAGGCCCAAATGATTTGCTGGAGGTCGTACAGCTCCTTGGGGTCAGGACTCCAGCCCCCCCATGGGTAACTCACCTACGGGGGGATAACCATCCCCGTGCACAGATGCGGTGACGGAGCCTCACGTTGCCAGAAGAGCACGTAGCCAGGAGGGGAGGTGCTTCAAGTGGGATTCAGGCACCACGGCATCCAGGCCAGTGTCCTGCTCCGGGCAGGGGTCCGTCCTTCCGTGTGGCACCTGACAAGCCAGGTCAGCCCAGGCTGAGGAACGAACACTCGCTAGAAATCACTTAAAAGCCCCAGGCTGGGGAGTCCAGGTGGCTGGGGGGCTGGCCTGCTTACCTCTGTGTGCTCACACACACACACACGGGGCCGGGTGGGAAGCCTGGGTCGACCCTGCTGAGGAGAAGGCTGGTTAACTGCCTCAGCTCATCACGCCGTGTGGCCTGGGCGATGTCCCCATTTTGATCCGCTCTGGGAGCAACAGAGCCAAAATATGACTCTGGCTGGGAACAGAAACCTCCACAAATTCTGGCTCAAGTCTGTCCCGTAAGAGACTCAGGAAGGAGTTTGTAGTCAATAAGTGCCTCCTCCCCCAGACAGCCCTCCCTGACTTTTCAAGACAGAGCAGCCCCTCCCTCCTGGACGCTGAAGCATGGACTCGTGGCCACTTTCCTGTCGCTAAGGCCAGAGGCTCCCGCACCGTCCCTCGCCGAGGCTGAGCTGCGGCCCTTTCAGCCCTCGTTGAAGCCTAGCACCTTCGTGCGCCGGTCCACGTGCCGACAGTCCGGATGACCCGCCGCCGGCCTCAGCCTCTCCCGGAGACACGTCTCCACACGGGAACGCCGTCGCACGTGTCCCGCTCAGACACAGTGTCCTGTGCCCGTGCACACACTCACCCTTGGGGACAAACCCAGGCCCACCCGGAGACCAAGATCTGCTCGCGTCTGTGCACAACCCTTTCTCCAGGCCGGCCAGCTCCCCCGCGCTGCTGGGCCGAGTGCCCTCCCCGGAGTGGAAGCCGAGCTGGCTGGCCGTCAGGAGCTGGGAACCGGGCCTGCTCAGGCCCGCAGCCTCCCGGGTACCAAGCCCTAACACCGACAACCTCGGGGACACGGAGCCCATTCCCGCTGGGCCTCTCTTTGTCCTCTTTCCCACATAGACCAGTCTCGATTATCTCCAGGGGGCATCTACCCGCATCCCACTCCCCGTCAGATAGCACGCTTCCCGTGGGGCCCCTAGGGGCCTGTCACCACCTCACCTTGCCACCTCAGCGCTTTCTCAAGAACTCACCAAGGCCAACTGTAGCTCACTCAGTGATTTTTTTTCCCTCCCCCTTCGCCTCTGAAGCTCTGTTTTCCCTCTGGACAGATGCCTTCCTGTCCCCTGCCTGTCCCTAGGGGTTTTTGATCGGTGGAATATCGGGGGAGGAAGGGAAGGCGAAGCAGGGAGTCTGCTCCAGGCAGGTCTGTCCCCTGGGCCGAAGACACCTCCACTCCTGGAGGGAGGAGGGGTAGGCATGGGGGCAGGTCGTGGATCCTGGGGTCTGATGTCTTGGGCTCCAGCCCCAGCCCTGGCTCTTCCCAGGTTTGTCACTTTTGGACAGTCACTTGGCTCCCACAAGCCTCAGTTTCTGCTTCTGTCAAATGGGCATAATCATTTGACCCTTGCAGGGCCGGTGGGGGCATTAGACAAGGTTCAACGCGTGTATAAAGTGCTTGATAAGTGACAAATGGCAGAATGCTCTCAGAATGTGAGTAAGATTATTTTTTTAACCATGGCCTTACCCTTAGCCTCACAGCCTCGAAGGTCCCTCTGACACTCAGGCCAGGGCAGGGGTCTGGGCCTCTCATAGAAAGCAGGAGACAGCTGGGTAGGTGGAGGCTGTCCCCAGCTCCCTGTCACCCAGCAGGGGATCACCCTTGTCCTGGAAACCAGGAGGGAGGGAGCCGATGGAGAAGAGGCCCTACGTGGATGAGGACCACATCTGTGCCGGCCACCTTACACATATTATCCCATTAAATCCCCAAACCAGCTGGCAAGGATTATTACAAATGAGGAGCATGAGGCTCAGAAGGAGGACATGGGCCCCAGGTGACTGAGCAGAGACTTGAACTCTGGATTTCTGACTTCACAGGACGGACTCCTCCCCAGCCTCCCGGCTCCCTTCAGAACATGGAAAGGGAACTAGAAAGCCGGCTTCCTTGTCCTCCGAGGCTTGTGCTACACGAATCGGTCCCCTAAGCAGTATTTACAGCGAATCTCACTCCCCAGGGTAAGTCCGACAAAGACGTAGTTCACGCAGCTGAATGTGAACTATGGCTCGTGTCTTAGGACGTTTGTATAAAAAGACTCTTTCTTTAGTGTCACAGCTTCAAAGCCACCTCTCCGAGGAGGACTGCCTTCTTACCGGAGGCCCCTCTGGAAGGTGGAAGATTGGGGACTTCTTCCATGAACTCACTGGGGGGCCTCAGGTCAGTTTTATTCTGTCTCTGGGCCTCAGTTTCCCCATCTATAAAGGAACATGGTTTTCTGGGGGTGTTTCTCTGGGGAGCTTCTAGTCCCTCAAAACTCTATTCCCTGTTCTAGAGCTCACATTCGTTCAACAAAGTTAGTTTTTCCGACTTACAAATTCACTTACTAGAAAATCCTTATAACGGCAGACCATTGTAATGGCATTTAGCTAATGCTTTTAGAAAATCCAAGAGGAAGTTCATGTTGGGCATAGGAGCCCAGGCAGAAATGGCTGCCCCGGTGTGACTCTAGGAACGTCAGAAAAAGCAGAATCTTTGGCTTCTGACGCTGTGTCCTTGTCACTGATTAAGTCCTGGCTGTCCCTCATTTAGAGAAAGCAAGTAGGTTCCTGGTCCAAGGGGAAGGGCCCACCTTTGTCTCTGTCTGAGGTGACTGAAAACCTTTGCAGGAGCCTTTCTTCTTCCAGAAACACAAGTCCTAGAGGTGGTGGAGTGGGCACTCGCGTTGGCCTCCCGACTGTCAGAGGGGCTTCTGGAAGGAAGCCACAGCCCCGGAAGTGTATTCTCCTGGCACTTTCTTTGGGGGGTGGAGGGGTGGGGGTGGGGGAGGGGCCTCCCAATCCAGGGACCAACAAATCAATATGTTGACAGAGCCGCCCTCCCGCGTGGTATCCGATTAAACACCGATCCCTGCGTGGGATTCAGGCTGACCCATTCAGCCCATTTGCCAAATGCAAGTGCATTAACCTTACAATTGGATAATCTAATAAAAAGGATCAATGGTCTGATACAGTGCTTATGGAGTCATTTACTGCAAGCGAGTGCAATTTAGTCAGGACCCAGACGGGCGGCCTGGGGGAAGCCGAGGCAGAGGCTTGAGCGGGCTGGGCTGTCCGGGGCTGACGTCCCCGGGGCGAGGCCCACTCTGCCTGGAGAGGCCGGGCCCAGCGGGCCAGGGAACCAGGAGGGGGTCATTCATTCATTACTGCCACTTTAATCACTTAGAGGTTCAATTAAGTATAAATCATTAGTGGTATTACAAGTCACTTTATCCAGGCCCACACATAGCACACTTGACTGGCGGTGGGGAGCTTTCTGTGTCGAGATTTAGCGAACGAGTGAACAAGGCAGTCATAGGGGTTTTTCTGCTATGAAATTGATAAATGAAGCGGGCATTCGAGGTACAGCAGTAATTTCTGTGGTGCAACCAAGTGCTCGCTCCCTTGTCTCCTCTAGCAATGAGGGCATGGGCCCCTTTAATACGGCAGCTTTCCCCTGGGGGCCCAGAGGCCAGGCTGGGCGGCAGGCCTGGGGTTTATTTCCTTGCAGAACTTCCCAGAGCCAATCCCTGATTCATTAGCGGGAATACACCTGGGGAGAGGAAAAAAAAAAGAAAAAAAAAAACTAGGAGAAAGGTTGGGGGAGAGAAGGGTCCTTCACCCTCATCCTGCCTTGTTTCTTCAGAGTAGCAAGCAGGCAGGTTGAGGAGTCGGGAATCACCGTCTCCGCAGCTGGATCCCCTCTTCCTGAGGAGGCTCTTGTCCCCGGTGGCCAGCATCCCTGTCTGGAAAGCATATTTTCTCCTAATCGGTTTTACAGCTCTTTTAAAGTAATATGTCAGATCATTTTCCCCATATACATAGTTAATGAAAGTAACCCTACAAATTCATTTTAAATAGATGGAAGTTGTTATAACCCTGATCCAGAATTTATTACGTTCATTACAATCTTGCTGAAGTAGGTAATGTAATGGACTATTACTTTTATTATCTTTTTAATCCCTCAAAATTATTAGGAACTGACTAATATTTGGCATCACCCTGTTAATGTTTAAACAGAAATTGATACTTTAATTCGTCTAATAAATGATGGGGGCACTCTGGGTGGAAACAGAAGCCTGATTGAGTTTATCTCGATCAGTCCTAAAGACTTTTAAGTGGGACTCAGGGGTCTGAATGCAATTATTTCCAGGCAGGGTATCTTCGGCAAGTACTCAGGAAGGACAGAAGAGAGATGGAGATAGTGACACAGAGACCCGGCCGGCAACAAAAAAACAGGGGCAGGAAAGCTAGAGGGAGGGAATTTTTCCTCATACGTCCAAGCTATGATTCTGATTCACAGAAAGCTCCGCTTGGAATTGCTACCACCCTAGCCGGCTTATGTCTTTTCCATCCTGCCTTCGTCCTCCCTCCTTCCCAGATTAAAAGGATTCTCCCCCCACCCTCCCCAACCATTCCTCTGTTAGTAATCAGCTTTATGGCTAAGAATTCTCAAGTGCTCTAGAATCTGTGCATTGCTGTGACAAATGATTGGGTCACATTCTCCTAGCGAGGAGTGGAGACCCTGCTCGCTCCTCGGAAAATAATGTTGGCTGCTCAATTTGCAAATTACCAGATCTCGCCGTGAAACGGGAGGTGGGGCGGGAGGGCCATACTGTTGTGTCTCTTCCAGAAACACCAGGGCTGGGCGCTAGTTTACCCTCTGGAGCCCCCTGACCCGTTCCTGCCCTGCCTGGAGGGTGGCAGGGGGTATTTAGGAGAAATTGAGCTCTTGCACTTTCTAGTTTTCACCAGGCAAAATGCAACAGTAGCCGCTTAAATTAAAAAAAAAAAAAAAAAAAAAAAAAACAACTCTACGAATTCTAACAGGGAGAGAGGAACCAAGTGCTTCCCTCTCTGGCTTGGTAAGAGCCGGAGGGAGGCACATTCGGGAGTAGACACTGGCATTTTGTGTCGCACCAAGGCAAGGGTGTGTTTTCTAACAAAGAAAGCTTCCAGTTAGCAAAGTCACTAATTAGCCCAGAGAAGCTCATTAGACTTTAGAGCCGCTTTACTGTATCGTGCCTTGGCTCTCTCTAAATGCCCTGCGTTTCCAAAGCAAGAAGTGTATCGATTAAATTGACTCGGCATGAAATGGATCTCGTTTGTGCCGACCCACAGAGAAGTAGCCTCCTGGCTTTCCTGGCCCATGGGCTGGCCAGGAGTCCCAGGAGTGGGGCCCTGGCCAGTGGGCCGGGGACGGCTTCCTACCGGCCGGGGAGCCGAAGCTGCGTGGAGGGACCAGTTGCCCATCGTCCGGCAAAAACCTGTTTTGATCAATGGAGGGGAAGCCTGCCCTTAACTAAATTTGTTCCTGACATCTTATAAATCGTGCTGGTTGCTTTCGTCAACACTGAGTTGATAAGGGCTTCGTGTCATTTGGGGCTTGATAAAGAGACGAAAAGGCAGCTTCTCAGCATGTTTATTTTTAATAGACATAAAAAATGAAAAAAGGGGGCCTTCTCACTCCTCTGAACCCTCGTTGACAGAAAAATACTGAGTGCACGGAAGTGGGGATGTACAGTGGGAGATCCTGGAGAGTGTGTGTGTGTGTGTGTGTGTGTGTTTGCCTAAATACCCTTGTAGACCCAAGGACAGCTTCGGGACTGAGAATGGGAAGCACTAGGCTCCAGAAAGCTCCATTTCCTCCCCGGGCATGAAGTGCCCGGTGCAGTATCCAGGCATCAGCATGTTGGCGCTGTGGCAGCATTCTCTGTGGGTCCCAGCACTCAGGCTGCCTTTGTGGGTGCGATACACAACGATAAACCCCATCACTTCCTACTCCATCTGTTACATAAGCAGCATTGTGGGCTGAAGCCACGCCTTCTGAGACACCTCGCTGGAAATCAACCCTCCTTCCTTTTCCCAAAACCTTTTCTTCATAGAAATAACTCCTAGATGTGTATGTGGCTTCTCTAGATGTGTATGGCATGGGAATAATTTGATGGAGACCATCAAAGCAGAAGGAATACACCTTTAAAAGCCAATTCAGGGGTGCCTGGGTGGCTCAGTGGGTTAAAGCCTCTTTTAAAGGTGTATTCCTTCTGCTTTGACCAAGGAGATGGTCTTCAAGTGCACCCCGGACCTCTACGCAGATGCCCACTTAACCCCCACGTCCTGGGCACCCCCTTAGGGCCAGGCACGGCGCTGCACCTTTTCCCGCAAGGATTTTCTCCCCTGCAACTGTGAGAAGCAGGCTTCATGGGCATCTCCGTTTAAGGCTCAGAGACGAGAAGTCACTCTCGTGGGTCACAAAGCCAGTAGGTGGCAAAGCTGGAATGTGAACCTGTGTCAATTTGGCTCCAGAGATGTCGGAGAAGATCATCAATAATGACTGAGAACACGGTTCTGGAATCAGAAAGATCTGGGGCTTTGACTCTCTTTGGGGCTTCAAGCAAATAACAAAGCTGCCTGAGCCTCAGTCTTCTCATCTGTAAGATGGGACAGTGCTACAGCCCTCTTAGCCCAAGCAGTCAACTATTGCATGCGGCACCATTATTTCATGTCAAACTAAGAAAAACAGAATCCTCACGCCAATTAAGCCATGGTATACTACTTTCTCACCCCTTAACATTTTAATTTCATACTTATGGAGAATACCTTATTTAGACATAGACTTTTATCACAAGGTCTTTGAACATACATAAGAAGGGAAATACAAGTGGAGCAATTTGTTTACGGTCTTCCTAAGACCTCGTTCTGCTCTGAGCTGCAGATCCCCATTCTGCAAGTTCTGATGTGTGTTCCCAGATGTGACAAGGACATCAGGCTGCTGCCCAGCTGACAGTGATTGTAATAAGTATCTCCATTTCAGAGACGTTGCAGTGGGACAAGGAAGTGTACTTGTTAGAATGGATGAGATGCCGTAGCTACCTTGCAGGGCTGTTGGGAAGATTGAATGAGGTTGTGCCCGGAAGGGACTTAGACACAACCTGAACTGCCCTGTGCTGCTCCTTTTCCCTTCCCTCCTCTCCCTCTCTCCCTACCTGCTCCCAGCCTTCTCTCCCTGCCTTGCCATCCTCCCTCTACTTCTTCTCCTCTTCCTACTTCCCTCGGTCCCTCCTCTCCACCCCCTCCCCAGCTCTTCTACAATAAATGGCCCTGTCACTCCAGCTCTCTTGTAGGTTTAGAGTGAATGGAAGTGTCTTTTTGAAAAGCTTGTTCTGTCTGACATTCCCGACCAGCTCAGGAGTGGGGGCTTCTTTGCACGCCCCTCTCTTCTGCTCCAAGATTTGCTCCTTGGGTTAAAGATTTACAGGGCTGCCTCTGGGCCTGGAGTGCTCCCCCCAGCCCCCCCCCCCCCAACAGTGGAGGCCGCTGGGCTGTGGCCGCTGGAGGAGGCCGGTGGCAGTCTCGGAGGGGTGTGTCCATCCTGCTTCTGGTGGCTGTAGGCCGACCGGTTTCAGGCCTGCCTAAAAAGAAACCATCTATTCTCATTTATGATTCTTTGAAAAAGAAGTTCACGGCTTTTATGATGAGCCTTACATATGCATTTAATGACATCAAAGTATTTGATTATTGCATTAAGAAGAGGTCTGAGAGCTCTTTGGTGTCCTTAGCTTTAAGTATATTTTAACTGCCTACAATGAAAGGGACAAGGCCCAAAACGAGCTGTGGCAGCATCTTCATAAATTCTGAGCTGTAATTGACGCACCTTTGCCGGGACTGGGAACGGTCCAGGCAGGTGGACACAGGAAGACGAAGAGCAGGGTTTCTACTTCCTCCGGGGCCTGGGTACCGAAGGGAAAGCCAGCATCCAAGCCAGGAATGAACGCGGGACTCAGATCCATCACTGGTCTACCTCGTACCCAGCACCGTGCCAGGCTCTTTGCACATATTACTGTGTCTAGCAGGTCCTGGTCATTAGCCCCACTTTCCAGATGAGGAAACTGAACCTCAGCAAAGGAAGGCCACGTGTCCCAAGTCTG
Source organism: Nasua narica (assembly GCA_028533885.1). Taxonomy (NCBI): domain Eukaryota; kingdom Metazoa; phylum Chordata; class Mammalia; order Carnivora; family Procyonidae; genus Nasua; species Nasua narica. The sequence continues at coordinate 104,710,495 of CM052811.1, read as the reverse complement.
TGAGTGTCAGAGCCATGATCTGAAGACAAGTCTTTCCAACAGGAGGTCTCCGAGCTGCCCGCCCGCTGGCTCCAGTGTTTGGGAAACGGTTACCGGTTACCGGAGAAGGAGGAGGGACTAGGAGCGGAGGCCAGGGCAGCGCGGGCCTCCAGAGGCAAGCTCCTTCCTCCCGCCCTCAGGGTCCCTAGCCCCTCGGATGGTGGATAGCGGTGGAAACGGAATCAGGACAGAAAAAGCCACTCGAAATGAACTGTGCCCAGACAGGCCGCCATGGTAGCGTGATTGATACTGGAGCATGTAGGTGTAATGAAACTGATGCCGGCTCCTCTGCACCTGTGATTTATTGAGGACAAATTTAAGATGAGAAAGGGCCCCATACCAGGAGCTGCACCCTCCCCTCCAAGGGAAGGGGGTCATCCATCACCAGCCATTGCAAGGGCCCATTGCGAGAGGCTCATCAGATGAGCCAATAGTCTCTTTGTTGGGGTTCCTAACAAGTGTTGGATCAGCAAAAGTCTATTTATGCTGGTGGACCTTTCAGGACCAATTTGTAGTGGGTCACTGATTCTGCTGGGGTATTATCTTCTTTACTACTCGGGCCAGTTGGGGAACGCGGCAAAGATTAATGGTTTTGGCTGCCGACTTGCTGCCGTAATCTACTGCTTCTGGACCAAAGATTAAGTTTTTTTGTGTTTTACCAGAAAGGGCCCACCTTGTGGACGAGATGTGCTTTGATTTACCGACTTGTTTACGGGGCGAGGAGTTGCGGAAATGTACTCGGTTGTGGCGAGGTTTTGGCAGGGAGCTGGGAGGCCTGGCATCCCCACTCTCCGCCGCCCGAAGGCCCTGCGGGTGGGGGGGAGGCAGCAGCTGGTGCCATGCACGGTGTGGCTCCCACAGGCCCCGGGCGGCCCTCCTCCGGCTCTAGCGACATTGAAGGCTTGCCTGGCTCCCAGGAACTGGCTCTGGGTTCAGAGAGGCAGACGGTGCCCAAAACTTTATTATTTAAAACTATGTTACTAAAAAAAAAAAGAAATATTAGTTATAGCCTTTCCTTATAATTCGGAAAATGGCACATGCTCCTTTAATACATCTTGGGAAAAAATTAGAGAAGCAAATAGAACCGTGCAGAAGCCCATTGCACGGTGCTATGACTGTAAGTATTTTGGTTCACATGTTCATCCAGGGATTTTTTTTTTGCTGTGCACAAATGAATGCATGCTATCTGACACGATTAAAATCAGGCTGGTGATATGCCGGCTTTTTTTTTTTTTTTTTTTTTTTTTGGTTCTATGGGTTTGTATTCTGCTTTTTACAACGAACATTCTAGCAGAAGCAGAAGACTTTGCCTATCGCTCCATCATTTTAATAAGCCATCTCTCTTTTTTCCTTTCGCAACTGGATTTGTTGGAACGACTCTGGTGCCAGAGGTGTGTTCCTTTATTCAGCAAAGGTTTGCCGTGTGGCTCCTCTGGGCTAGGGCCGGGGCTGGGTTCCTGGAGCGGAATGAGACACAGTGCTTGTGAAGGGAACGTACTGACCTCCGCTCCCAGGGACGTGCAGGTGCCCTGCTGGGAACTGTACCTTCACCTGTACCTCTCACGATGGCCCGAACCATCGATGGACTGTCGCTCATGAGCTTCCAGGTCCCGGTCGAATCATAGTTTCAAAGAGGGAAGTGAGGGCCTGCTTCCCCAGGAGAGGAGGCTGCTGATGGCTTCTGATATCCCCGCTTGGTTTTTCAGGGTGAAGTGGGGGCTGGGAGCCAAGTCGTCCTGCGTGGGCACCAGCAGCCCAATCTTGGAAAACTGGACGAGAAGCCCTGGAGCCCGCATGGGCCCAGCCACCCCAGCCACCCACGGAAATGGCCAGGGAGGCAGTAAGATATGACGAAAGGGTGCTGGCCCGGAACGCAGGAACTCAAAGGGACCTGAGTTTGAATCTCCTGCCCAGTGACCTTGAGCAAGTCACCTTTCCCAGTGATCTGAAAAATGGGACCTGTCCCCCTGAGCTCCGAGGCTTCTGTGCCTGTCGATCACCTGGAAAGTCCCAGGCGAACGCTGGTGCTTGGGCCAGGCCAGCCCTGCCCAGGGCACACGTTCCGGAAATCGCGCTGACGCACACAGATGGATGGGCTCTAATTGTTCCAACAACATGTGTGCACTTCACAGGGTCTTTCCTGGGAGGCTTTGTCTCGGGGCCATAAATCACTGGACCACTGTCCCCACGGTTGGCTGGGACTTCCTCCCCCCGACTGGGCTGGCTGATGGAGGGAGGGGCTGAGCGGGGCACAGGGCTGCTTTTCACCCTTGGTGTTTTAAATTTCTAATTGGGAATCTTCCTTACTCAGCGATTCTCTGGCTCCCTTTGTAGTGGCCTCTTCTCTGCCCCAGGGCGGGCTCCCTCCCTTCTTCACCACCCTGCTCCCAGATTAACATCCTTGAAGTAAGCAGAGCATTTTCACTAGGCTACTGGTATACCAGCTTTCCTGGCATTTGTCTTTTTTTTTTTTTTTTAAGATTTTATTTATTTATTTGTCAGAGAGAGAGAGAGAGAGAGAGAGAGAGAGAGCACAAGCTGGCAGAGTGGCAGGCAGAGGCAGAGGGAGAAGCAGGCTCCCTGATGAGCGAGGAGCCCGATGTGGGACTCGATCCCAGGACCCTGGGATCATGACCTGAGCCGAAGGCAGCTGCTTAACCAACTGAGCCACCCAGGCGTCCCCTGGCATTTGTCTTGATAACTTGCAGGCGCATTGGTCAGCTGACCCAAGGCCTGTGTCTCTACACGGTGTGTTCTGTTTATGGGGGAGAAGTTTCTCTTGGTTCAAGAAGAGCTGCTGATGCTCCAGACCTTCCCCAGCCTACCGGTCCTTATCTCATCCCCATCTCTCTCTCTCTGCTCCTGCCAGCCCTCCTGGACTTAACATTCCTGGAAACTCCTCCTGTCCCAGGACGTCTGCTCTTGCTGTCCTCTTGGCCTAAATGTCCCTCCCTGGGCTCTTTGCGTGGTCATCTCCTCATTGTTCAAGTCTCAGCTGAAATATGCTTTCCTGACCATCCCTCACCGCGGACCAAACCATGTCCCCCATGCTAAACTCCCCACTAGCATGTAAAGCACTCCTTTCATACTTCTCGCGGTCTGTGAAGATCTGTGTGTTGTGTTTGATGGCATTTTAACAAGTCGACTGTCAGTGCCTCCAGGACAAAGATGATCACCTTTGTTCGGGGTCTTTCTTAGGGTCTGGCACATTGTAGGCTCTCAACAAATGGATGAATGGATGGAGAGGGGAACGGATGAATTGGAGAGTAAATGAGTGAACAGATGAATGGATGACTGAGCAAATGAATGAATGATTTCTAAGGTTGTGCGCGAAGACCTGTTTTCCCTTCTTTGATGGCCAAGGGGCAAGGGAGTGTCCCCCGTACCTCTCATCTCCAGGGGGGAACCAAGCTTACTCAAAGCCAATGTTTCTAAAACCTGTACTTGTGGCTGTTCCTATATAGTGATCTGCTCCATCTGCTGTCCTTCTTCTGCTTTTAAACCGTCGGTTACGAAAATATCCAAACAAACACAAAAGCGGAGAGAATTACAATAAAACCTCGCACACTCCTTACGCTACCTCCTCTCTCACTGGAGTGTTTAAAAGAAATCCCAGACATCATCTCACTTCATACATAAATATTTTAGGAGGGTATTGCTAATAAATAATGACTTAAACATTTTTTTAAATGTGACCACAATACTGTTTTCACACCTAAAAAATAAGTCTTAAAACCCAGTTCCTTTAATATCTGCTCTTTGGTTGATGTTCAAATATTTCCGACTTTCTCAAAATGTGTATTTAACACTTAGGTTATTCAAATCAGGCCATCAACATTGCATTTGGTTGATATATCTCTTAAGTTTTTTTTTTTAAATCTGTAACAGATTTTAAAATCTGTTTTAAAACCCTCTTCTCCCCATGTTTGAAAAATCGCCATTTCTTTCTTTCTTTCTTTTTTTAAAGATTTAATTTATTTATTTGACACAGAGAGAGAGATCACAAGTAGGCAGAGAGGCAGGCAGGGGGTGGGGAAGCAAGCTCCCCAATGAGCAGAGAGCCTGATGCGGGGCTCGATCCCAGGATCCTGAGATCATGACCTGAGCCGAAGGCAGAGGCTTTAACCCATTGAGCCACCCAGGTGCCCTGAGCCACCCAGGTATCCCTCTTTCTTTTTTTTTCTTTTTTTTTTTTTAAAAATACCAAAATACCATTTGCTTCTCCATGTTTCTGGGCCATTCATCCTGCAGACTCTCGTGCATTCCAGCTGGGGGCCTCCTTATGGTGTCATCGACCATGCTCCTCTGTCCCCTGTGCTTCCCGGAAGCTGGCAGTCACATTCGATTTCAGCTAGAAGCCGTAGGTGGTGGCACTCTGCACTCCTGTTGCCTGGTGTCCTAACGATATGTTCTATAAAGATGTTAGGATTGATCGGCGGCTCCCCCTGCCTTCCTAATGAACTCCTGCTCCCGTCTCTGTTTCCACTGCTATCTGAGCTTGTTGGGTAAAACACGTCAGTTGAGAACATTGATGATATCGAGCAGATGTGGGAGTGTCACGATCTGGTGGCGAATGCCCTGATTTTGAGTCTCGGTCCCAGAGAAGAGGTTTAATTTCCCGGCATCTCGGTTTCCAAGACCATGATGGGGCCAACGGGAGCGGCTTTGAGCGCTACTATGTGGGGGAAATGTTTGGTACCTAGTTGCCGACACACAGCACAGGGTGCTTGCTGTGCGCTAGCTCACTTAATGTTCCCGACAGTCCCACGAGCTGAGCTGTGTGCGCCATTAACCCCGTTATACGTACGGGGGAGGGGAGACACAGTGGTTGGGAACTTGCCCAAGGACCACGCAGCTCGTCGGCGGCAGAGCTGGGAGACGAACCCAGGCAGCGGGGCTCCAGAGGCCACGCTCTTCATTGCAGTGCCGTGTAACACCGAGCGCGTCAGGGGGAGGTCCCCTGCTAGATGTTCGTCCGGTCATTGCAGGGGATGGCCATCTGTTGGTTCCTACCCTAAGGTGTGTCTGGGGGCGAGAGAGGGGTGGACTAAGGCAGCCCCCAGTGGCCAAAAGGCATCCGCTCTTTAAGCTTTACAAAGTCATAACTTCTGCCCTTTCTCTGCTTTGAGATGAGAACCGGAGGAACCCTGGCCTCAGTCTCGAAGCAAAAGCAAATCTTGCTGGGGCGCGATTAGAATCCAGTTCTTCTGACTCTAAATTCAGGAGAGTCAGAAGCGATGCCAGCACGTCAGCCGTGACCACAGCCCTCCCTTCCAGGTAAGGGAAGCGAGGCCCAGAGAGGGGCGGTCACTTGGGGAACTCACAGAGCCTCACCACAGCCTGGGCTGGCTGTCCTCCCCGCAGACCTGGAGGTCCCCAGAGGGGTCTCCCCTCAGGCTCGTATCCACACCCAGACCTGGAGGGTGTCTGGTGAACTCCGGGCAGCAGGGCTGGTGGCTGGGGGCCTTCTGGGCCTCGTGAGCCAGCCCGCAGGATGGAGGTCCCGTCTGGTTGCAAAGGCCAAGACAATAATTAAAGATGGCTTTGGGTTCCCTGGGCAGGGTCTGGCGCCGACGCCTTGTGGCTCCGTTGGCGCCTCGAGCCCTGGGCACTCGCTAATGGACTGAGGCTGATCCCAGGACTGATTGGCAGCCAGGCTCCAGGTCCTCAGGGGAAACCTGGAAACTGTGGCCTCCAGCCTGGAGACACTTGCCCTTCTGGGAGCCACGGGGGGGGGGGCTTCTGGTTGGCCCAAGGCAACGGGGGTGAGGGGAAATGAACTGCGTGCCCCCCAACCGAAATGAGCCTTCCAGACTATAAAATACAGAAAACTGTCAAAACACTGACTCCTCATTTCTTCTCCCTGCTGCCCCTCAGCCCTGCAATCCTGGGCTGGCTGGCTCATTATTCTCCGCCCCAGCCAGAGTGGGAGTGGGCCCAGGAACAATGCCCGAAGATGTCCTCAGATACCACATCGGGGTGCAGGGTGCTCCCAGAATAAGCCAGGCTTCCTTCACTCCCAAGGTGGAGGAGAGAAATTAACCCTTTGGGCCACCTCTGAGACCATCCCTGTTTCCTGGGTGCAGAGCACAGCACAGGCGGAGACACAAACCTGCAGGGAGCAGCCCAGGGGAGGGAGAGCATTAGGGAGGTGAGGCTAGAGGAGCAGGCCTTGGCAGCAACACAAGAATCTCAGACTTTACCTGGTTGGCAGTAGGGATCCATTGAAGGTTTAGAAGCGAGGGCAGAAGGGAGGAAACTGGAGTCAGCCCAGATTCAGGGCTCTTCCGTAAGCACATGAGGCAGGGTGAAAGGCAGACACAAAACGGAAGCATCTGACCTTTTTCTAGGACACCCAATACTTATGTGCTTTGCTCATCACCCAAATTTTATTCATTTACCCAAAGAGTGCGAAAAAGGCGCTTTAGGAAACTGCTATAAATCCAGTGCAAGTCACCATGGTAACCTGATTAGCAGCTAAATTAAGTTCATGATTAAGAAGAAATAAATAAAAATAACTCTCCTCCTTGGCTGGGGCTACCCACTGGGCCACTTGCGGCTGAGCAGATGCCCAGGCCTTGGACAGCCTGGGCCTGGGCACCCCGCAGAGTTGCTGGGGCAGGGGTGGGAGGCCTGCATTTACCGCAGAGAAGCAAGGACCAGTGTTTATACAGCTTGAGAGTTGATGAGGCCCCTGGCGGCCAGGCTGGGGAATGCAGAATGCTTTTCTGAAGGCCTACCTATGCTTTTCACAAGGGGCCCGTGACCTCCAGTGGTGTCTTCTGGATGGCCTGGACCAGTCTTCATTTGTAAATGCATCCTTTCCATGTGTCACTACCTGTCCAGTTCCAGGGCCCTATATGCTGGGTGCTGGGACCCCAACATGGTTCAGACCTGATTTTGGTCCTGGAAAGGCCAGGTTTAGTAGAAGAAACAGATTTAACAGACATTCTTGGTACAGTCAGATAAATGCACTGATGGAGGTCTGCTTAGGTGCTGTGGAAACATAAGCCAGTCAGGGAAGGCTTCCTGGAGGAGGTGATCTGTGAGAAAAAGGCAGATATATGGTTGCCGGAGACTGCTTGCTTCAGGCAAGCCTACTGGGCCTTTTGTTTGGAGCTAGCTGGCAGACTGTTGGTGTCCTAAGGCCAACTTGGATTGGGTTGACATTGGCCCTGATGAGACCTGAGGGGTCTTCCTGGGGCCTGTGTTGTTAACACATCACAGGAATCGGCAGCAGGAGAGACGGATACAAAGAGAGGAATGAGCCTCCCACTTACCCTTCCTAAGCCTCTTTCTGACCAAAGCAGTCTAGAGCCAAACAGGCTTTGAATCTTCTTTCTGCCATTTGCTAAGCATGGCCTCTAGCAAGTGATTTAGTTTGGTTGAGGCTTAGCCTCCCTGTCAGTAAAATGGGGGGTGAAAATGACAGTAGTTCCTATCTTAAAAGCACAGGCCCTCGCATGTAGAAAGCACTCGCTAAGATGGTTGGGCTCTAACTTCACCACCTGCGGAAGTCTGCCGTGATTGCGTGGAAGAGGGAGCACCCGGAGGTCTTGGGAATGCCTAGCTTAGGTCTCCTTCAAGGGAAACGGCTGTGGGGAGCACAGCCCTCCCTGCGTGCTCGGGCTGAGGCTGCCTTTCCTTCCAGGGGCTCTTGGCCAGCAGGCAAGTGACGGGCTGGGGAATGCTAATGCTGGACCATTCCTACAAGATGTGGGGCTCCCAATGGGGGACTTTGGCCCGGGACCGCCCCATGAGCCTGGTGCCACTGTCTGAGATGCTCCCTTCTAGCCCCTCTCCTCCCTCCCACAGATGTCAGGCCTCGTCTTGGCCTCCTGCTCCCACCACCTTTATCCTTCACAGGGGTCTCCCCCAGTTGGACCAAGTGTCATTTTGGTGTTGGCTTCTCAGTAGACCCCAAACGACCCAGAGGGTCAGAGGAGGAGTCCCGGAGTGGGTGGCAATGGGGGGTAGAAATGACAACCGGCAGCAGGTCGCACAGGTGCCTATGGGGGGGGGGTCAGTGTGTTTGTGCGTGCACACCTGTGTGTGTGTGTGTGTGTGTGTGGACAGCACCCCCCCCATGCCTTCTTCCATCACTGCATCGATTATAGTGCAGTGAAAAACTCTGTTTCCACCAGAAGAAGATGAGCTCCTCGCTCTGTTTGCAGATCTTAGTCCTGTAGACGGCCTCAGGCATGGCGGCTGCTCGGCCAAAATACCCGAGGGCCTGGGACTTGACTCTGATCTTCAGTTTTTCTTTGAACAAATTTTGTTTTCATTTTCTGGTATTTGGAATTGCTTCGTTAGCTTATTTAAGTTATTTAGTCCTTTGTGTGACAGAGACGTAGACACATGTATAAATCTTGCCCCCCCCCCCCCCGCCCGCCAGCCTTGCCTCATAGAGACCGCACCTGGCAGCAGACCTTTAGCCTGCCCCCCTGTCTCTGCTGAGCCCTTCGCAGTTCCCTTTCTAGAAAGGAGCTTGGAGTCTCTCGGCTCTGCTCTACTGGATGAAGCTTTTCTGGGCGCTCTCCCCTCCCCTCTCCCCTCCAGTTCCCAGCTTCTCCCCCGTCTCTCCCTCCCTGCTCGTCTCTCCCTCCCTGCTCGGCAAGATCAGGGAAGCTGCAAACCCAACCCTTACATCAAAAAGGAACTTGAAAAATACTTGGAGCAAAAATTGCTAACTGTGCATCCTTGCTCTGAGCTGGCTCTGATATTAAATCAGGAAATGGCACCGAACAGCCGCTCCAAACACAGAAACAGGGGGTGTCAACCCAGAAACCAAAAGCAATCTCTAACAGACAGAGGTGAAAGGGACCTGGCACCAGGCCGGGATGGGGGGGCCGAGGCCCAGGAAGGGATTCCTGAGCCCGGCTTGTCTCTCCCCGTTTCTCCAGCACCCAGCCTGCAGCCAGCCTCAAATCTCTGGCACTGAGCACACCTTATCTCCGCGGGGAGTGAAAGAGAGTTAAGATGTTACCTAAGTGCCTTTGGGATGCTCCTTTTCAATTCTACAGATATTTCTTGAGCACCTACTATGTGACCAAGAGTGAACCAGAAAGATGCTTACCCTCGTGGAGATGATCTTCTCGCCCTTAAGATAGGGGTCTGACTCTTTGGCATGGCATTCAAGACCCTTTAAGCCTTGGCTCCTGCAGAGGCTTGAAGCTCTATCTCTAGCCTCCCAGAAATAGCTCCTCAAGTGCCTGAGACAGTGTCCCTGCTCTATGCCTGTGACCAGTCTTCCTGCATTTCTCTGACAAATTTCTGCCCGGCCTTCAAAGCCTTAGTTAACTGTTACTTCTGCTTTGCAACTCTCATCAGCCAACTCCTCTCCCTACCCCTCATAGAACCAAGGGCTAGGGAATCCATGTGCCTTATGGAGACGTCTCCATCATACCACCCCTCCAGCTGCAGTGGGAAGGTCTGCAGTTCCCTGGAAGGGAAGAAAGAAGCAATACCCATCCCTGGGCCCTCTTCTCCCAGCACTGGTCATAGAATGGGCATAAATAGAACTGACACAACAATGAAACACCTTGATAAAATCCATGGTTGGTGTGGCAGGGGGAAACAGGTTACCTTCACATATTTCTGATGGGAAATTAAATAGGTACAACATTTGTAGAGGCTAATGTGCCAGCATGAACGTTGCAAATCGTATTCATCTTTCAATCCAGCAATTTTGCTTCTTGCTATCTCTTCTAGAGAAATACTTGCACACATGCCAAAAGGAACTATTTGTTGCAGGATTGTTTGCAATCGTGAAATATCAGAAATAGCTTAAATGGCCATAAATACAAGACTGGATTAAAAAAACACACACACTACAGAGCATCCCCTGGACGAATTGCCACGCATTAGTTAAAAAGAAAGCAGATCTCTGTGCATTGACGCAGAAGTTGCTGAGTAAAAATAAAAAGCGAGCTGTAGCTCTAGACAGAGACGTTAAAACTACATTGTTGCATTTTTTACACCGAGAGAGTAGGATTGTGCTTCTTGTAGTATTCGTTGTCTTGTAGAATTCATTTTCAAAAGACGAAAGGTAAGAAAGAGATTGAGTGACCACAGCGGCTCCCAGCTGAAATGAGCTTGGGCGCAGGCATAGCCAACCAGGCTTTTCTCCCCATCAGCCCCGGGGGGGCGGGTCCCAGCAGTGGGACAGTGCCACCTCCCTGTACCCAGAAGCTTGTTCCCCGGGCTGTGATGAGCATGTGGCGGGAAGCTAGACCCCTGCGGCTCTGAAGAACTTTCAGATAGAGGAAGGGAGAAGAGGGGAGGCCAGCAGGATGGGGTCACCGAGGTCATCCAGATGTCCTCTGAGTTGGTCCCTGGTCTGAGGAGGAAAGAGGAAGGATTGGTTCAGGAATGGTGGTTGTTTAGGGAAGAGGAGAGGGCTGGATGCAGGAAAGGCCCGAGGGTTCTGAGATGCCATACCGCAAGGGAGCCCTCCCATGTGACTTCAATGTGTGGGATTTCCATAGAGTGACTGGGACCTTGCCTTGGCTCTTGGACTCTTCTCCCCACTCTATTCCCAGGTAGGTCCCTCCAAGGCCTGGGAAGAGCCACAGACGACCTCTTCTAAATCTTTCAGAACAAAGAGACTGACTCGTTCTAGTCCGCGGGATGGCTTGTGCAAAGGCCCTGTGGAAGAACATTGCTTGAGCTGTGAAAGAACTCACAGAAGGCAGTGTGCTTGGCGCACTGGAAGGGGAATGCAGTGAGAGATGTGGTGGGGGACACTGGCAGGAGCAGGTCATTCAGGGCGTTAAGGCCATGTTAAGGAGTCTGGTTCTTTGTCCAAGTATTGAAAGAATTTGTAGTAAGCCGGGGGGCAGGGGATGAAGGTAGAATGACTGGATTCATTCATATAACCCGAAAACTGACTTCATGACCCTGTGGACAAGAAGAAAGTCTGAGCCAAGGCCTTTGTGGTCATCTAAGTGAAAACTAAGTGAAAGTAAAGCCAACAGATGGAGATCTTGAGGTGGAGGAATGGATGGATAGGTGATGGTTGGGCTGTGGAAGGTGAAGGCCTCAGCCTTGAGGAGCAATGATGAGTTTTCAGAGCCTCTAATGCTGGCCCTGGGGTCCTTGACAGGTAGTGGTGGGAAGGGAGCTCTGAGTGGTAGTGAACTTCTCATCAGCACTGAGTCATCTCTCTCTCTCTTCTCTCTCTCTCTCTTCTCTCTCTCCTCTCTCTCTCTCTCTCCTGACACTTAAGGGATAGATGAATAGGGGCTGAAGTTCGAACAGCCTGAAGGTCAAACTCAGACCAGAGAGAGGCAGCACCAAGGATCAAGGACAAGGTTAGAGGTCAGGCTGAGGCCAAGGGTAAAAGACAAGATAAGAAGACTCTGCAAAATGTCTCTTCTTTGGCTTGCATCATGCCTTGATTTCTCTCCCACCCTGACCCTCCAACCCCACATCTCAGGGAAGAAGACAGAGAAGGACAAGAAGCTCAAAGATGCTTGACTGCCTTCGACAAGAAGGCACGTTCATCCCTGCCCTTAGCAGAGGCCTGGCACTGAGCAGACATTCTCTGCTGTGACTTGAACTGAAGCATTGAATCTGGACAGTTGGAAATCCTGACCCAGAGAGCAGATGGGGCACTGCGCTGATGCCTGTGTCCTCAGGGTGCCACCCAGTCCAGATAGAGACCACGGGCTTCATAGCATTCGGAGTCCTGGACTAGGGGCTGCAAGCTCCAGCTCATTGCTGCTGTGCAGCCCGAGAAATCACTTCACCTCTCAGAGCTTCCTTTGTGCAGGTGGCGCTAATCCTCTCCACCTGCAAGCGCAGAGCTGAGGATAAAACATGGTGACCTGACTTAGGCCACTGCCGTGTGTCTATACTTAACCTATCCACCTGCCTGTCTCTGCGAAGCAGGGAGAACAATAGTTGCTGCCTTATAGGGTTATGAGGATTGAAGGGAAAAGGGAAGGAAAAAGGCTTTGCAAGTCCCCATACAAATGGGAGTGAATATTATGATCAGATCCCCCACCTCCTCTGGGGGCAATCCTGCCCAGTGGGTGTCTAACACAGCTGTTCATTAGGAATAAAATGTAAGCCATGTAGGTGATTTAAAAACTTCTAGTATTTATGTTAAAACAATAGAAAAAAGAAGCTTGTGAAAAGAGTTTTAATGTTAAATTCTCACTCCCAAGAGCGTGTGTGGGGGGTGGGGGTGGGGGGTGTCTCTGGTTCCCAGGAGAGGGAGAGGGGAAAGGGCTTGGCACAGTAGGGTGACTCTGGCTCCCTCCTGAGACCCACAAAGTCCTTCGGGTGCTCAAGGGCCCCAGGAACCAGCATCCCAAGAAGACCTTTCTGGAAGCACTGGGCTGCAATCTGATGGGCATTGTGTGGAGGCAGGGGACAGTGGAAATGACAGCTGCCTTGGGGGGAAAAGGAGGAGGAAGGAGAAAAGTCTCCTGCCTCTTCTTGGGAGCCCTGGGCCTTGGGCAGCTGGGGCGGGGCGGGGGGGGAGTGGGAGCAACAGGCCTGGAAAGAGGCGGCAGAGAGCTCAGGGCTCCTTCAGACTGGTGATCCCACTTCTGGGTGAGGCGGAAGCAGAAGGCTAGCTCCACCCTGGCAGAACTCATCCTGAGCGGGGTGGGAACACCAGCCTCTTTGGAGACCTGGGATAGTACAGCCCAGCCGGGGCTTAGGCCAGGAGCTTCCGCCTCTGCGATTCTGGGATTCCAAGGATTGCATTTGCCCTGCGTCCCCACTCAACACACACACACACACACACACACACACACACACACACACACACACACTCCAGCATGCCTCCCCCCCCCCCCGCACTATGCACGCACAGAGACACGGGCTCGCGCTTCAAACACCTGCAGTCCTCAGGAAACGACGGGTGTACGGTGCATCTCGGGGCTGAGCTGGGGTGCGGGCGGCTGGGAGCGCTGCCCTGGATTGGGGGCGCACCGGCGAGCGCGCCGCGGGGCCGCTCTTGGCTTAGCCGGTGGGTTGAACGGTAGCCGGCAGCCGGCGCGATTCGCGCAGCGAACCTCGAGCCTGGCGGCTGGCGGTGGGTGGTGCCCCTTTGAGGATTAACTTCGTGCGTCCTCATCCCGAATGCCCCAAGGTTCCGTGGCGGCGCGGGCCGCGCACAGCCTCCTCACTCATCAAAAAGAGCTGAAGTATTCCAAGGTGGTGCGCCCAGGACGCACGGGCTCCGGCCCACCGCGGCGTGGGTTAGGGAGAAGAGGTCGCGTAGGGGTGAAAACTTCAGATTGGAGTTTTGGGGGCAAGAGACAACAAACTTCGGGAGAGGGCTCTGGCCAGCAACCACAGTCCTAGGCTCGGATTCGAAAGGGGCTTGGAGCTCTGCGCACCAGCCCTGTGTCTTGGGCCTCTTTCCCTTTACTTCTCTTCCTACACTCTCCACTTCTTCCACCGCCCCGTCCCTTTCCTTCTCCTCCACCCCCACCCCTCCACCCCAGCTAGTTTTTTTAGGCCTGGAGTGCAGCCTCCAGGAACTGCCGTAGACCTATTGACCGGAAGCCCAGCACGCTGATCCCCAGAGCCCCAGGCGCGGAGAGGCGGTGGCGGCGGCTGCTGGTGGGAGCAGGAGGCCTTAGGGTTTGGGGCGCCGAGACACCGCAGCAGAGCGTGGCAGGAGCCGGCGTGGGGGAGGCTGGGCCGAGAAGTGAGGTCCTCTGCTCTGCAGCGGCCTTCGCTAGGGAGAAACCTGCGTGCCTCATTGACGAACCCAGTTCCAACATTTTTTGGAGGTGGTTGGGGGTAGGGTGGGAGAGGAGGGACTGGCTAGGCTGGGAGAGTAGCAAAAAACCGGGTTTGGGGGGAAGGTGGACCTAGGGGTGGACGAAGATATCGCAGTCCGAGCCCAGGGAACGGGACTGTCTGCAACCCAGACGGAGGCACAGGGACAAAGAGGAGCGCGCCTGCCCAGACAAAGCCTGAGTTCCAGAGACCCTGAGACGGCGGCGGGACGCGCCAGGAGAGGGGGACGTTTGGAACCTCAGAGCCGGGGCTGAAAGAACCCCTAGGGCCTCGATAGGCCAACTGCGGAGCTGCGGGTTTCTGTCCCCGATATCGAAGGTCAAGAGGACCCGTGGGGACGCTGGCCCGGCCGCCTGCCTGCGCACGCTTAAGTCCACAGCGTCAGGTGTGCTCTCTGAGCCTCCGAGTGTCTTTACCGCCCGGAAAGAGGGCGCCGCCGGCATGGGGTCAGAGGCACCGACAGAGCCTAGAGCATTTGCCCGGCCCTGGCCGCAACAGCCCGTAGCGCCAACCCGGAGCCACAGACCCCGCTGAGCCGCGGTGCGAGTGTGCTCTCGCCGCGTGCGAACTAGACCCGGGCAGGGAGGGTGTTCGTCCGCACTTCCCGGCTTCGAGCAGAGGCCGGGCAGCGGCAGGGCCCAGACCCCGCGGGGCGGAGAGCACGCTCCTTGCAAGGGGTTGAAGACGGGCTCTTCCAACATTACAGTTGCTGATCCAAACCTTTCAGTCCAAGTTTTAGTTAAAATGTATTCATTTTATTAAAAATGGGCAGCGCAGGATCGCACCCCACCCCAGCTCCCCCGAGGGCGCAAAAGAAGAGTTTTCCAATTAGCTGGAGGCAAATTATTTTACCTTAATTACTTTACCTTTAATACTAAAAAACAACAACAACAAAAAACTGGCTGTCTCCGCACGGGTATAGCCCACCTGACCCCTACGCGTGGCGTCAGTGGTGCTAGTTCTGCACGGGCGGCGGCCGGGACACACTCACCCAGTGCACGCTTCTCCTGCCTTTCGCTGCGCGCGCCCAAAGCCGAAGAGCAGAAGGGGACGTGGGAGGCGGGTCGGGTCTCCGGGTATAGCGAATTTGCGATTTATCCGGTTTCTGCCCCCGGGCCGGGGTCTCGGGAAAAGCCTCTTATTTCAGGCCGTCCTGAATCGGAGTCAGGAGGGTGCGCAGCGCCCGAGCCTTGCCTGGATGCCTAGTGCGGTGTGCTGTGGGCTCCCCGTCTGCGATCGGGGGAGGTTTCTCATCCGACAGCCCTGGGCCCCCTAGCTGTGGCGTTTCCGCTCTCAGCTACCGGCCTAACTCGGTCCAGGACCATCCCACGCAGGGAGCTGCCCAGGGGCATCCCAGTCTCTCTCCCAGCGCTCCCCTCACCTAGCGCCAAGCCAGGGCGCAGAGTTTCACGCGCGGCGATCAGCGCCGAACTCGCAGCTGAATTCCAGGACGGGACCCGAGGACCTGTGAGTGGCTCGAGGGGAACCTGTCCTGGGCCGCGGTGCACACACAGCCTCGGTTCTGGGCTGGCCTGGACTGGACCAGTTAGGGAGATCGAGCTGGGTCCCGGGCATCGTTCAAGATTTCCGGCCGCGGGCCGGGCTGTTCGGCGCGCCTTTGCTCACAGTGGCCACTTGGGGTCGCACTTTATGCCTGTTTGAGACTCGCGGCCCGCTGACGCCGCGATCTGCTAAATCGTTACAAAACGTTCAAACAAAAACAGGGTCGGTTCCCCAGCAGCCGAGAGCTACCCGGAGCACCGTCCTGAGCTGGCCTCAGCCCCAAGCCTCAGGAGCTCAGGGTTCCGTGCCACTGGCGGGGGAAAGGAATTCAGAGCCTATCGGCCGATTCGCTCCTCGCTCCCTTCATCCTGTGCTTTTGTGGGTGGGGTGCGCGCGGGGAACGGCTGGGAAAGGGGAGTCCTGTCTCCGGGCTCGACCACCGCACCCGCCAGGAGGGGTACGGCCCCTGCTTGGCCCGACGAGGGTCTCCTGAGGCTAAGAGTTGGATTTGAACACAACTCTTGGAGCCGCAAACCCACCCCCAACACACAAACACGCTCAGACCTGCAGAAACACAGGCAGGAACGGCACACACTCCTCCGGCCCGCAGCCGCGCGGCCCACGGAACGTCCCCCACTGCGCGGGGGACGCTGGGGAACAAAGGGCCCTAGAGGTGTCGTCCCAGCGCTGCTTCTGAGCCTTCTTGCGGGTGACATGGGCTGGGGGTGGGGGAGCGAAGGGTAAAGAGCGAGGAGAGCGCGCTGAGAGGTAGAAGGGACGGCCAGGCTGTTGGGGGGGGGGCGCGCCCCGAAGGCAAGCGGGCGGAGGACGGGGCCCGGGGGCTGTGGGGGGCTGGGCCCGGGCCCGCCGTCCCACTGGGCTCCAGCCCTCCGCCAGGCCTCCGTGGCTCTCCGGCGGCTCGGGCCGCCAGTCAGCTGACGCGGGGGGCGGAGGAGCTGTCAGGCGCGCCCCGCCCTGCGCCGCCGGGCCGCGGGGGCCGAGCAGCCATTGGCCAGCGCGCTGGGCCGCCCGGGCCCCCGCGCCCCGGTGACATCAGGAAGGCGATAAAAGGCAGCGGCGGCGCCGGATCCAGCACAGCTGCACCGCCGGGCTGCGAGCGGCTGCGATCGAGAGAGCCCAAGAGCAGGAGAGCTAGAGAGCGAGCGGCGGGCGCTTGCCCGGCGCCTCCCCTCCGCCCGGCCGCGCGCCCCGCTCGCCTCTGCACCCCTCCCGACTCGGCCCGGCCCCGGCGCGGCCACAGCCCCGAGCTCTGGGGCGGTGCGGGCAGCCTCGGGACTCTCCGGCGCGCCGCCGCGTCCCCAGACAAAGGCTTGGCCGGCGGCCCCGGCCCGCTGCGCCCTCGGCTCCCCGCCTCCCGGGCTCGCCGCTCTCCGTCCCCGCTCTCGGCTCGGCGCGCCCCGGCCGGCCGCAAAGTTTCCCGGGCGGCAGCGGCGGCTGCGCCTCGCGTCAGCGATGGCCGCGGAGCTGAGCATGGGGCCCGAGCTGCCCACCAGCCCGCTGGCCATGGAGTACGTCAACGATTTCGACCTGCTCAAGTTCGACGTGAAAAAGGAGCCGCTGGGGCGCGCGGAGCGCCCGGGCCGGCCCTGCACGCGCCTGCAGCCAGCCGGCTCGGTGTCGTCCACACCGCTCAGCACGCCGTGTAGCTCGGTGCCCTCGTCGCCCAGCTTCAGCCCCACCGAACAGAAGACTCACCTCGAGGACCTGTACTGGATGGCGAGCAACTACCAGCAGATGAACCCCGAGGCGCTCAACCTGACGCCCGAGGACGCAGTGGAGGCACTCATCGGCTCGCACCCGGTGCCCCAGCCGTTGCAGAGCTTCGACGGCTTCCGCGGCGCGCACCACCACCACCACCACCACCACCCACACCCGCACCACGCGTACCCGGGCGCCGGCGTGCCCCACGACGAGCTGGGCCCGCACGCGCACCCGCACCATCACCACCATCACCAAGCGTCGCCGCCTCCATCAAGCGCAGCCAGCCCGGCACAGCAGCTGCCCACCAGCCACCCTGGGCCCGGGCCGCACGCGGCCGCCGCGGCGACGGCCGCTGGCAGTAGCGGCAGCGTGGAGGACCGCTTCTCCGACGACCAGCTCGTGTCCATGTCGGTGCGCGAGCTGAACCGCCACCTGCGGGGCTTCACCAAGGACGAGGTGATCCGCCTGAAGCAGAAGCGGCGGACCCTGAAGAACCGGGGCTACGCCCAGTCGTGCAGGTATAAACGCGTCCAGCAGAAACACCACCTGGAGAACGAGAAGACGCAGCTCATTCAGCAGGTGGAGCAGCTTAAGCAGGAGGTGTCCCGGCTGGCCCGCGAAAGAGACGCCTACAAGGTCAAGTGCGAGAAACTCGCCAACTCCGGCTTCAGGGAGGCGGGCTCCACCAGCGACAGCCCCTCCTCTCCCGAGTTCTTTCTGTGAGTCGTGGCCGGTCCCGGCCCCCGCCCTTGCCCCGGCCCGGACTCCCCGTCCCGTGTCCCCAGCCCCGGACTCCCCCGGATCCTGTCCCTGCCATGGCCCCAGCCTTGACCTGTTTGACTTGAGGGAAAGGGAGGAAGGGCGCGCGGGACGCGGGCGACGGGAGGGCGCGCGGGCAGGCTGGGGGACCTTGGCCAAGGCGAGAGCGGCGTGCGCCAGCGCCGCCTCCTAGACTCGAGCAGAGCCAGAGACAGACGAGGGGGTGGGAAGTCCCGGAGCAACTTTTCTCCAGGCTGGAGGGCGGCAAGGCATAGTCCCGAGGAGTCGCCAAGGCCGTCTGGAGACTCCTGGCTTTCTGAACTTTGCGCGTTAAGCGGGGGCTGCTGCCTCGCGGCCGGAAGCGCAGTCCAACCCAGGAAGAGAGCAGCGAGGAGAGGAGAGGGACCCTGGCGTCCCGGCAGGCGCGAGGCGAGGCTGAGCGAAGGAAGGAGGGAAGGACGGAAGGACCTGTCCGTCCAGGGTCCGGAGAACACTGGCTCTCAGCCCTGAGGCGCGGGCCTCAGTTAGGACGTTCTGCGCGCAATTCTCATCAGTTTTATTGCCTGCTCGATTATATAGAAAAAATACGAAAATCTGCATTAAAAATATTAATCCTGCATGCTGGACATGTACGGTAATAATTTCTATTTTGTACCATTTTCTTGTTTAACTTTAGCATGTTGTTGATCATGGATCATAACCCCCTTGTTTCTTTGAGTGAGAAGGGACGGCAGTGCAGAAACTCCAGCGGCTGCTTGCTGGGTTTCAGTCCCGGCTGTCGGCTTGTAAATACCTGCCCCGCCAAACCGCTTAGCGATCGTGGCAGCAAGCTGAGTGTCTTCGTTTGGGTTTATTATGGCATTATTTTTTTTGTAAGTAAATAAAAAAAGTTCTGGGCATTTTGCATCAGAAAACAACTTTGTCTTGGGGCACCCTTGGAAGTTGCATGTTTTCTCCCCTTTCCTGTCTTCATTCTCCCCTTTCCTCTTGTCCCTTCCGCTTCAGTTTTCAATTTTGTTGGTGTTGAGAGAAAGAGGACTGGGGTCCCATCTCCTGAGTATCAGGGATCGGCAGCTGCCCAGTTCTGCACCCCATCGCGCCCGGGATGTCTTCACTCCCACCTGGTCTTTTGGCTAAATTGACACCCCTCACTAGAAAGGAAAAGAAAACAGATGTTATTTGCTTTATGATGCCCTCTGAATCACCCCCAGGGTCCCTTCAAAAGCCTCCAGGCCCCTGCTAATTGCTGTGGCTGCCGATCTTTTAGGGCGAGCAGGCTTAGCCAGACCCAACACTGCCCAGGGGTGACCTAAACTTGTATTGAACCAAAGGCCACACTCAGAAAGTACCGGAAACCCAAACATTGGCAAGTAATTTTGCAACTTTCAAGCGCGTCCTTTACACCAACACATTATGTGTGTGTGTGTGTGGTTTTTTTCCCCCTGCTTTTGAGACAGCAGGTGAGTTATTGGTGGTGTCCCCCCCCAACCCCCTTCAGTTGTATAGTAGTTATAGGGAAAATCTGGGTGTTTTTCTTTATTACTTTTTTTTTTCCTGCAGGTCAGTAAAAGGATTTAAGTTGCACTGACAAAAATACCAAAATGAAAGCGTATTTTTTAGTTCCCATTTGAAATTGCTGGCGCTGCTGGCCGGATGCATTTTTGAGTTTGTATTAGTTGATAAATTAACAGTAATAACAAGATTGTATGAACCGCATGGTGCTTGCAGTTTTAAATATTGTGGATATTCGTCCTGCATCAGAAACGAGCTTCGGTTTTTACGGATTCAACTGTGTTGAAATCAAATTTGCTGCAACAGAAATTTGTTTTTATTTCATGTAAAATAAGGGATCAATTTCAAACCCTGCTTATGATATGAAAATATTAAAACCTAGTCTATTGTAGTTTTATTCAGACTGGTTTCTGTTTTTTGGTTATTAAAATGGTTTCCTATTTTGCTTATTAAAACCATGGAAATGGTGTTTATTTAGAGGAGTCCGAGTTTGCCTGACTTTGACTTTCTTCTCTTGCCTTTTTAAGAGTCGCATCAATTTGGGGACACTCACTCTCTCTGGCCAATGGAGAAACAGACCATGTCTGGGCAAATCTCTCCCCTGCTTGTGAGTGTGTATGGACAAGAGCCTCAGATGTGTTTCTGCTTCTCACTCTAGGTAGACACCTCATTCGGTAACAGGTTTGTGAGCTGAGAGGGGGCACACTTTTTCGGGGCTTTCCGGCTTGGGGATCAGGACCAGCCTGCTAGGCTGCCGGCTCTGGGGTAGAGATGGGCTGATCCCTAGAAGCCAGGGCTTCCTGGTGGGGAAGCGGGGTCTTTTAGGCAATCAGGCTCAGTTGGCCCTGTCATCCTGGCCCTTCCGTTGGGGCTGCAAGGCTCTCAACTTTCTCCTGCCCAGTGCGTCTTCCTGCCCCGAGCGAGAGCGCCTGCCTGCCCCGAGTGGAGGCCTATGCCCCCTTCCCCAGGGCTCCCAGAAGCAAGTGGAATCCAGCTCCAGGTCTTGGGGCAGAAGGCCCTTCAGACTGGAAGCCCTTCCTTGGGGACCTGTGTGTTGGGGCTGGTGAGCCCTGGGCACACGTGGAGCCCTCATACCTGCAGAAGGGCACTGCATGGCTGCACCAGGATTTCAGTGACTCTCCAGACTGGGGTCAGACAGGGTTTGGGGCGTCGTTCTGGTACAGCGACTCCGACTGCAGACTGGGAGCTGGGCCCAGCACCTTTCCTTTCCAGACTCTTAAAAGAGTCAAAGTCTCCCACCTAAGTTCCCCCAAACCCCCCCTCTGCCTTCTCGGAATCCTGTCTATAATTAGAGTTAGCCTCAGATATTTCTGAGAGTCAGGGTGGGATTCCCCCCCCCACCCCCCGCCCAATCCCTCCCCAATCCTCAGAAGGATCCTCTGTTCCTTTGGCCATAGCTGGGTCCAAGGGTCTTCTGTTCTCCTCCGACCCAGTATCTGCAGTTCCGGAGACTCAGCCTGCCAGCCCTGGGGATCTCTGGCCCAGAGTCCCTAACAAGGAACTTCGGGACCTGAATGGGGGAGTGTAAGGAACCCAGGCTGCGGAGCGCCAGCCTGGAGCTAGAGCAGGGAAGAATCAGGAAGAAGGAAGGGAAAGCTAAAACTAGCAAGGAGTAGCTTTTGGCCCAGGATCCTGGAATCCTGGGGGTGGTGGTCAGGGTCTGGTAAAGACAGACCAGGGAAAAAATCCCAAACAGGAGGATGCAAATACCACCCGCAGTGATTTACATTCAATAGCACTTCCGTGTTGTTTAGTAGAAATCAGAGGTTCTAGCTGGAATTGAATTCCAAGGCCCAGTTGATTTCACTAACACAGAGCTGTGCCTGGCACGAAGGCTGCGGCTGCGATCAGGGCGCAGGATGCTGGGTGGCTGAGTCTGGTCCTACCCGAGTGCGCACGGATGATGGGGCGAGGGGCTATGATTAATTGGGTAGTTGTGCGTACACCTGTAATGCCAAACTTGGTAAGAGCACGCCCACAAGTACGAGGGTATCCCCTGTGGGGCGAAAGCGGTCTCCCTGGGCCAGGCTGAGCACTGGAAGGGCCCCCTGTTGCATGGATGCGGAGACCAAGAGCGATCACCTCCGCTCCGTGCAATGGAGGTTTGACGCCCTTTGGAATAAGGCCAAGCGCACTGGCTGGCATCTCCCACTTCTGGAGTCACCTGGACTCTGCCTGAACAGCCTCTGGGCTGGGGAGGGTCGCAGACTCCAAGGCACTGGTTTTCCTTCTCCAGGGACCAGAAACACCGACACCAGTCCAGTGACGACCAGCATTTAGGATGACGCGGTGGGTCAGGCCGTTTCAGAGCGACCCGTTACATCTCTGAGAAGCTGGCCACCCCACCGCATAGTCCCACTGACACACTGACACCCAGATACACAGACACCCACACCGGTGCCCTCGCAGGCGCCCCGTGTCCCGGCACCAACCCATTATCTCGGCTCCCGGCGGCCGCGGCCGCTCGCAGGCTTGAGCCGGGCAGAGCCGGCAGCGCACCGGAGGAGGCCGGGACCTTGAGAGACACCGGGGCGGGCGAGCCCCGGCCAAGTCTCAGCTCGCAGCCCGCCGTCCCGACCCGCCGCCACGGCCCAGAGCCGGCGCCCGCGCGCTCAGCCAGAGCGCACCGGGTCTCGAGGCTGGCCGGCCGGTAGCAGCCCCGCGGCGCCCCGCAGCCCGCCGGCTCCTGTTGGGTTCTCACCGCTCCCGGCGGCTCCCGGGACCCTCGCGATCCTCCGCGACCCCGGGGGCAAACTCCTCCCAGCGCCGGGAGACTTCCACGCCCGCACCGGGGCCACGCAGCCAGCCTGGCGCCAGCACTGGGGGACGCACGCCGAGTCAGACTCACATAGACCCCGCGACGCACGTGGGGGGCGCACACGGGCCCCGGGAAGGTGGCTCGCTCCAGGCTGAGCGCCTGGCTGGGGCGGCCCGGGTCAGGTCCCGGCCGGTGCGAACTGCCCAACACAACCCCCTCCCCGCGCCGGCCCGGGTGCGCGGGTGGCTGTGCTGGCGGGATCGGCGGCCACCACCTTTCGCTAGGGGTCGGGGATGGCGCTCCGTGCGGCGTCCCGGGAGCCCAGCCCGGGGTCCCGACCCGCGCGGCAGGGGTGGCGGCGTCAGCCCCGCTTGGCAGTCTCCCGCGTCCTTACTCTTTGCCATTTCCCTTTCCTGCAGCCCTTCCTTGGTAAACTCTTCACTTCGGAAAACTTTCTCCCTACGTTTTTCCTCCCAGTCCCTTCTGCCTTTCCTCCGGGCGCAGCCTGGCGAGGAAGGGCTCCGGCTGCGGGCTCCGAGGGTCCGGTAAGTGCGGGGACGCGCGAGGGCGCAGAGGTGAGGTCTGGTGGCCCTGAGCCTCCGCGCAGCTCGGGGCCTGAGGCTCTGGGCTCTTGCCCTGACGGCTCCGACTCCCCAGCCTTCCCTTCCATCCGACCCGCTGGCAGCAGGGCTGGTGGGGACTGACCTCCAGCAGGATCCCTGCTGATGCTGGCCAGAGAGCGGGCCAAGCCGGCTGGCTGTCGGTGTTAGGAGCTGGGCAAGCTGGGGCTGGGCCCTAGACCCAGACCCCTCTTTTGGTCACAGCTGGGCTTCCTTCGGTCCAGGGTCTCTGCGCATTTTTGCGGCAGGACCAACCCGGTCCCTGTCGGAAGGGCCCAACTCCATCCCACGCACACTCTAGCTGTCCCCTCAGGCTCAGAGTGGGAGCTGCTAGGAACCCAGCAGGATGGTCATTTGGCTTTTTCTGTGACTAGTGCCACAACTTCTCCCAGCCAGGCATTACCCCCTCCCCACTCCCTCTGCCACCCACCCCTACTCCTCAAGTTCTTTCTCAGTGGGCCCCGGGGAAACAGTTGGGTTTAGAGATTCCAGTGGATCCCTTACAGATGCAAACCCTGCTTCTGAGCCCCTGCTTTCAGAAAGGAAAACCCAGAACTGGCTTCTTGCGTAACCCTCCCCTATAGGGCCTGCTGTCTGATGGCCTGGCCTCTCCTCCCAGAGATAGTAGTGTTTGGATTTGTTATGTAAGGAAGGGTGGATTAGAGGTTTACTCTGCCCCTCCTCCCCCCACCAAAATAAAAGTCCTCAAAGGGCGCTTTTTGCGGACTTCGTCTTTTCCATCAGCAGCCCTCCTATAAGGAGTCAATCTGGTTAGAAGAGCTTCTCCCAGGCTTGGGCCCAGCACAGTACCCTCCGGAGACATGCCAACTTGCAGGGCAGGGAGGGTCCCTGGTCCAGGCTGGACCGGGTGGTGGTGGCGGAAGAAGCCCTCATAAGTCTTCCCAAGCTGGGCTTGCCTGGCTCTGAGGACTAGTTTCCCGTTGGGGGAGGCCTTTGCTGCTGCCTCTGCTGCTGCTGCTGGAATTTCATCCTTATGCAGTTTCTGCTCCTGAGAGCAGGCGTCCAGGCTTCGGAGAGCAGCCCTTTGGGCTGGGGAACACACATTCCTGGGCCTTGCACACCCGCTTGCCTCACGTTTTCTCGGCTTTTTCCACTCATCTTCCTCATATCTGAATGCCCTTCCCCATTGCGCTACACATATTATCTTAAAAGATGCATTTAGATAAGAGAATCAGAGCTAACTGTTCTCACTTGCAAGAAATTAAATGTAGGAGATAAGTTGCGGTTCCAATTTGGAAAACCACCTAAATTATTAATAAGGGTTTGCTCCAAAGCAAAACTCCGGGTTAGCTGCCCTTCTGCATTCTTTGCATGTGTTGTTTTCCTGTAAGATAGCAGCTGCTTGTTAAACATTCCTTTTTATTTGTATCAAAAGGGGATGCTGTCCTCAGGCTGGAAGAGCAGCCACAGAGGCCCGATACTTTCTGGAAGAAGCTAGGTTCAGTGTGAGAAGAGGGCAGAAGTCCACAAATTCAAATTTTATGTTGCTGGGCTTTCCTTTACAGAGCTTTGTGCATTTTATTAGGGTTTGTACTCCTTCCAGTAAATAGATGGGGGTGGAAAGCCTAGAGGGTGTTCATTTCTGAGCTGGAGAGAGCAAGACGGCCATCAAGCTGGCCTGTGACTCCCCCATCGGGAATCAGGAGCTCACTTTCAAGTCCCCTTGTTTCTTCTGATGTCACTTTCACTGCCTTGACCCTGGGATCTTACCTGCACCTGTTTCCTGGGTGAGGTCCTGGGCCGGGACTGGTCTGGGGATTCAGCTCTGCTTTCCCTGAGTGGGCCGCAGAGGGCTGCATTTCCCAACGCAGGGCTCGGCCTCTGCCTTCCTTCGTGTCCTGGGAGCTGAAGTCTGCTACACCTGTGCCTTTCCACCGACAAGGGGCATCCAGGTCACGGGGCACAAGAGGTGTGGCCAAATCATGAGGTTAATCCTGTTAGTGACATTTCACTTAGCTCTCCGAAGTGTGGGTGACTGTCGTCCATGCAGATCGGAGGTGCCTAAGTAGACCCAGTGTCACCCAGTGGAGGGCCTGAAGCTGGAGTCCCCACCCATCTGATACCAAAACTTAAATTTTTGCCACCAAACTCCACAAGTTCATCATCTCTTCTTTGGAACACCCTGGGAGCTGGGGGTGGGGGGTTGTGTGCTTGGGGGAGATGGGGAGGGGTGGGAAATAGCCCCTTTTGGGGGGGAGTTTCCTTTCTAATTCCCTTCGCATAGCCTAGTCACTTTCTTGGGGTGTAATTCCTGTTCTCCCTCCACAAGGCTCCCTGCCCGGGGAAGGAGGTGGGCGACGGCCACTTGGAGATCCAGCAGAACAAATATGACAGGGGTTGGAGACAGACTGCGGCTCTGTCTTGCATTTCAATCTCTCATGGAGAAGCCAGCAGCTTAGGGTGGTCCTGGTGTGTGTGGGGGGGACATTGGTAGCTTGGGACATTGGTGCTTTTCAAAATTCATCAACAGACCCCTCACCTTTCATGTGTTCTCAGCTGAACTGTCCAGTAAATGGATCACAACTAGCAGAGCGAGCGTCTAAGGAGAAGCAGCCTCTAGGTGAGGCAATTTGGACGGAATCATCCTTAGTGTAACCACAGCTGTTTCTGGTGTGGTGTGGAAACGTCGGACTTGCACACAGATGTGCTTACTCTCTTAAGGCCGGCGCAGGCATCAACACGTACGCAACTCACGCTTATATACACAGAGGCAGGTGTGTAGGTGCACACGCTTAAATCCGCATGCACTTCTCTGCTGTGTATAGGTAAGCAGTCTCACACGATGGCCACAAGATGTGCACAATGTTGCATATGCCTGCGTGGATTTATGCGGGCATCGAACTGCCGTGATTCTGCATGTGTAACTCTCACACGGGTCCACGCACATCTTCATACGCTCACATGCGCCGACATACGTGTATTGCCTATTGAGCACTGGCCTTCGCACTCATTCGCACACAAGCACTCATTCGCACACAAGCACCACGTAACAAGTGAAATGAGTGAAATGTGGCACTGGCGGGGTTAATGGAGGCCCAGGCTCCCATAAATATTTATATGAAGCACTCAAGATCTCAAAGCCAGAGAGGAAAGCTCTCCCCACACACCCCTGTAAGCTGCTTCTCCTTACTGGTCAGATCCTCAGATCGAGGCAGTGCGATCAGACTTGCTCCTGGATGGTGCACACGGCCCTTTTCGGGCCTCAGCAGACATCGCAGTGCACGTACCCAGTGCACTCCCAGGACCCTTCTGGGAGCTTCGAAAAGAAGCATTTCCAGGCTGCTGTCGCAGGTGCAGATGAAGGGGGAAGAAACCGTGGTCCTTATCTGAGACTTGGTGTCTCGGGGAAGACAGAAGTTATCCTGAAGAGACAGCACGTGGGGGCCTGGTGCAGGAGTGAAATGGGGGTCCCAGGCCGATCCAGGCTCCAGCTTCTGGAGCTGCTCTGACACACCGAAACTTTGGGTCCCAGGAGCCCACTGTCCATGTCTCTGCAGCGGCTGCAGTCCTGCAGCACAGGGCGAATCCTTTGCTTCCAGGCCTGCCGCCCAAGACTATTCATTCAATCGCTGACCAAATATTTGCTGTGTGTCTTCCATATGCCAGGCATTGTGTTGGCAATATAACAGTGAGCAAAGCCAGAAATCCTCCCAGCAAACGAATCCCCATGGAGTTTACCATCTAGTAAGAGAGTGCGAGCGAGCAGTTAGGTATTAAACTAATCAGCACACAGTTTCGAAAGGAGAAAGCAGACTGGACCTCTGATAGCATCTATACTACAATGAAGTTGACATAGACTGGGGAAGGAGTAGTCAGGGAGGGCTTCCCGGAGGAGGTGACATTTGAGCTAGGATATGAAGCCTGAATAGACATCGCCCAAGTCAAATGGGTAGGGGAAGAACCTTCTAGGTCTAAATTTCTTTCTGGAATAGAATGATTATTCTCTGCTGAGGATACATGCTTGAGTCATTCCCTCTACCTGAGCCATCTTCCCTCAGATAAAGCTGCGGCAGCCTCTCTCACCCCCTTTACTTCCTTGCTCAGATCTGTCTCTCCTTCTTGGTGAAGCTTGTCCTGATTTCCCCTACCTGATCTGGCAGCCTGCTCCCTCCCTCTTTCCTGGGCCCTCCAGACCTGCCTTATTCTCCTCTGTCTTTCCTCTTCTTCTCTCCGCTCTTCCTGCACCTCCCCCATAATGCTAATCACCTTGGAATGCTGGATTATTTATTCATCTATTGCTTACTTGCTGCCTTTTCCTGCCAGCACATAAGCTCTGTGCGGTCCATGTCGGATGGCTGTTTGGTGCACTAATGTTCCCAAGCACCATAAGTGGTGCCCGGCACTGGTGAGACCCCAATAACCCAGTAATTGGCTGAATGAATATGCATTGAGTAAAATGTATTTAAAGAGGAAAGGGGTGATTTCTGTGAAAGCATGGCTTTGAGGGCCTCGCTATTTATCTATCTGTCTCTCTTATCTATCTCTATCCATCTATGGTCTGTCGTGTGTATCTATCTAGTTTTTTGATACTCTTTAAAATAAATACTGCTATATATTTTTTCAAGATTGTTTATCTGTCATCCACCCAAATCTTGTATCCCTCAGGGGTGCACTTTGGGACACATTCAGGTGTCTGTGGGGAGAGAGGCTGACATCTGATATGAGAGGCAGGTGGGGGGCAGTGGGGTGGGACAGGAGGGAGGGAGGGCTGGGAGGGGGCCTGAATAGGGCTCAGTCTCATTGTTTCCCCCTGTATTCCTGTGGGTGTTTGAAGAGAGAAAGGCAGGGATGGGTGGATGGGAGATGGGTCTTGGTGGGTCAGGGAACAAACTAGCTTCCCTCCTATTTCTTTCACCCTCCCTTCCCCAATTTATCCCCCCTCCCTCTGATCTCCTGCCGGGGGGAAAAAAAAAAGGCTCCTCTTCCCCCCTTCCCTGTTGTTTCTGAGCTGAGAAGAAAGCCTCCTAAATACTTTGTCCCCTTGACAAGTTATTTTTAAAAAGAAATAATGTCTCTAAATCTAACATTTGTGATGATTTTTTTTTTTTTTAAAGAAAACACTCCACAAATCAACAGCTTTCTTGTTTTAAGCAATCGCTGGGGTTTGGAGAACAGGCTGCTTGGTAAACACACTTGGTAAACATCCAGAAAAGATCGTATTCAGTGTCCTCAAGTCAAAATCAACCTTCCCCAAGCTCCTGCTTTGTGTTTCATTGACGCAGGAAGAGGCTTTCTAAAAGCGGAACGCAGATGAAGAGAGGGTGACACAGTTCCCGAGGACATTTCTTGTGCACGGTCAGGGCTGGGAGATGGAGGCTACATCTGTGAGCAGCCCTCCGAGCCCACGCCCCTGGAGTTCTCCATTACTTTTGGCTCTTTAGCTCAAACCGGAAGGGATCAGGCATCAGGCCATTTCACAGCTAGGTAAATAGAGTCAGGGGACTCTTGTTTGCAAGCAGAGCTGGGAGGGATTGTCTCTCCTCCAGTTGGCAGCTAATCCCACCGGCCTGTGAGCTCCTTGAAGTCCCTGTTGTTCCACTTCTTGAGAAAGAAGCCGATTTCTTGGGGGCAGATCTGCTTTCATATCCCCTCTGTGATGCACGCTTCTGGCTTTTTCCACCACCGCACCTTAGCTTGGAATGTCCCCACTTGGTTCTGGGTCCATTCCCAGAGTCTCGTAAACTCGCCTTCCAGGCCCCACCCTCGCCTGGCCCCTCTCAGGCTGCCTGGGGCCTCTTCCAAAAGCTTACCTCTGGTCTCATCACGGTCTGATTTACAACATCAACAGCCCTCGAGTCTGTCTTTGCCCCAGAAGAGCGCAATGCCCCAAATTCTAACTGTGCCTCAACCATGGCTTTGGCAGTCCAAGGGTCCAAGCCAGATTCCGAGCCGATTTGGGGAAGGTCAGAGGGCGGAAGCAAAGCACAGTGGCCCCTGGGAAGAGTCTGTCCCGGCTCTCAGATAGTGACCTCAAAGGGAACCCCTATTGGCCTGTCTGCCTGGCTTCCGTCTCTTCAGAGTCAAGAGAGTGACCTCCCCTGGCTTGTATACTTTTCTAGAGTAGGAAAGGCACACATCAGCTGGGTTACAGGCATCACGTATCTAAAAGACTTTCCTTTTGCTTGAGATCTCCAAAAAGTTTGGCTCCGTGGGGTTCTCTTGGGTGGCCCTCCTTCCTGGCTCTGTTTGCCCGAGGGAGGAGAGTGTACCCCAAAGCCAAGAAAGGTCCAGAAGCCCTGCTCTCAAGAAGTAGCAGCACTTGTTTGAACCTGATGAAATTTGTTGACATGTAGCAGATTCATTCCACAGATTACAGACCCGCGAGCCTGAAGTCGGTTCTTGGGACTTCACCAAGGCATGTAGTAAAAGTGATGGTATGCTGGTAGCGAAAGCAATGGGTGAGTACTAGGACCCAGAATGGGATCACTGAGAACATCTGATGTCCGACTCCTGTTTCCATCTTTGAGAGGTACACCAGGGGCTCTGGCCTCAAAGGTCCTTATTTGGCAAACACTTTCCATATGCCTGGTTGCTAAGCATTTCTCAACTAGTAATTCATGCAACCTGTATACTAACTCTGTGAGCCAGGGGAATAGCGCTATCCCTGTTTGCTGGAGGAGGAAACGGAATCACATAGAGAGGTTAAACAACTTGCCCAAGGATGCACAGCTAGTAAGTGGTAGGACTGGGATTCGAACACAGGCAGTCTTATCCAGAGTCTGTGCTTTCGACTCTTATCCTCTTGAGCCTGGAGGTTGGGTGATGGGTGAGGTAGAATTTGCAACTGGCTGAAAAATGCTTCTGGGATTTTATTCAGTGGAGATTTGACTCTGAGAGGAGAGCACTGTATGTATAATATTATATATATTATAATATATACATTTGTATATATTACAAAATGATCACCCTAGTAAGTCTAGTTAACGTCTGTCACCGTACAGAGTTATAATTTTTTTCCCTTGGGATGAGAAGAGATATTGCTTTTTTTTTTAAGATTTTATTTATTTATTTGACAGAGAGAGCCATCACAAATAGGCAGAGAGGCAGGCAGAGAGAGAGGGGGAAGCAGGCTCCCCGCTGAACAGAGAGCCCGATGTGGGGCTCGATCCCAGGACCCTGAGATCATGACCTGAGCTGAAGGCAGAGGCTTTAGCCCACTGAGCCACCCAGGCGCCCTGAGACATTGCTTTTAAATGAATTTTTCTGAGGCGAATGGTCCTGCTCAGAAACCATCTGTGGCTCCCTAGCACATCTGGGGCCCTCCCTGAGTGCTTTGGCCTGGCCTTCAGGGCCCTGTGTCACGAGCCCTTGCCCATTCATCCTTCACTCAATACCCTGTGCTCTGGTCACACTGACCCCAGCTCCTGCCGCAGGTTCTCCAGCCTCCCCTACCTTGGCTTGAGCTGTTGCCCCGTGAAGTTCTCTGCCTCCCATCGTCCACTCCTCTCTGCATCACCTCCTTTTCAATCACTTCTGGGCCGCAGGTGCCCAAAGAAAAGCACTGTCTTGTTTCTGAAATCCTCACTGGGGCCGGAGTGGGGGGCCTGGAGTGGGCCCCTCTTCTTCCCAACGGCAGGGTGGGGAGGACTTAGGAAATCGACTTTGCCTCTCAGAGCCTCTGTTGATTCTTGCTAAAATGGGGAATATTTTAGAATCCCTTCTTCTGGCTGCAGGAGGGCTGTATGGGGACACAGCCTGCCCCTGATGTCAGATGGGTGCTGGGACGCAGTGAGTGCTGGCTGCGGGGATGATGGTGGCAGGGCTGGCGGTGATTGTCACCCCAGGAAGATGCTAACTCAGGAGAGGGCTGGGAAGGAGGTGGGACTTCAGGAAATGCTCCCAGAAGCAACTTGGAAGGATAGACTTAGCCACAAGCCCAGACTCCCGCATTGCAGCTGGGAGACTGTCAGGCAGGTCCAACCGGTT
The DNA here is from genome assembly GCA_028533885.1 of Nasua narica. Taxonomy (NCBI): domain Eukaryota; kingdom Metazoa; phylum Chordata; class Mammalia; order Carnivora; family Procyonidae; genus Nasua; species Nasua narica. The sequence goes on along the minus strand of CM052811.1, from coordinate 104,679,850 downwards.
CCTCTGGCCAGGATCTCGGGCTGAATTCACACTGAAATTGATTGGCAGGGAAGGCCCTGGAAGGCGGTGTGCAAACCCCAGCAGGAACTCCTGGGAAGTGGGACTTACAGCTGTGAAAGTGCTGTGGGAAAGAAGCTGGAGTTTCAGCCCTGAGTGCGAATATTCTCACCCCCACTGGCTCTTTCCAGATGCTCAGAGCCCAGGGAGCCTTGACTGACAGGGCTCGCCAGCATTTTCTGGCACAGTCGCTATGCAAACTTGCCACCCACCTAGAGAACCACGTTTTGGAGAGAACATCTTGAGTTTGGGCCGAGGGCTTGGGGCCCTAACTGGGTCTTTGGAAGCTGCGTTTGCATGAGTCCGTGTGGGATGAGTGTGTCCTGGTACACGGCACACGTCCTAGCCCACGGGCTCATGGAAGAGTGCGTGTGCACACGGGTGCCCAGCCACAGATACACAACGTGCCTCTGGGGTACAGGTGGGGGACCCACAGTATTGGAGTTTGCTTCCTTCTCCAGGTTTCAGACTTTATGTCGGCCGAACGGAACTATACTCACGTCGGAGTTAAAATCTCCTCTGCACCTGTAGAGCGCTTGCCGCAGTTGCCTGAGGCATAGTAGGTGCTTGATAAACAGTGACGGCTGTCCTCATTGTGTCATAAATCTAGTAATATTGTTGGTAGGAGCGCAGACTCTGAAACCAGAATGCGAGACCCAGCACGCACAAGCTGTGTGATTTGGGACAGGTTACTTACCAGTTCCTTGGCTTGGTTTCTTCATCTGTAAAATGGGCTGATAGTGCTTGTGGCTGCCTCGCAGAGTGTGTCGTAGAGCGCCTGGGACCTCGTCTGGGAGATACGCGGTGCCTGTGTGTTCGCTCGTGCCCGCCACGACCACCGCCATCATCATCGCCGTCATCTTCGCGATCGTGGCCATTGCCTTGCCGGCCATTGGCGGCCATTGTCTCCTCTGCAGAGTCCTTGCCCATGTTGTGTGCGTGTGTGTGTGTATGCATTTGTGTGTGTACACGCGTGTGTGAGCTCACCTCCTCTCTCCCTACTGGAAACAGGTTATGGAGCCAGAAGTCAGGGGCTGCTCACCACGCCCTTCCCGGTGTCCCCGAGGACCCCGAATATGGGCCACTGCCCAGCAGCCGGGAGTGGAACTTGTGTGTAAATTAATGAAGATGTGCCCGTCTTCAGGCACGAATTGCTCATTCACTCAACGAACGCTCAGGAAGCGCTGTGTGCTCCCCACTTGTGCACCCCCAACCTCACTCCCCTGCCCTGACCTCACTCCCCTGCATTCCCACTGCCTGAGAGGCTGTGCCGGCAGGTGGCAGCTCACGAAGAGACCTAGGGGTGTGCCCAAGCCCTCCTGCTAAGTGGCTGAACTAGGATTCGAACTGAGGTCCGGCTGTCCCCAAGGCTTCTCCTCCTTGCTTCGAAGTCTCTGCCTTCTGGAAGTCTAGCCCCCTGAGAAGGCGATCAGAGCCTTATGGGAACTTGTGGTGCAGGGTACAAGGTGGAAACAGCAGGAGGGGGGTGGATGGCATCGAATGGGGACCAGAGGAGGCCAAGTACTGTCGGGGCGGACCGAGGGAGCTTAGGAGAGGGAGGAGGTAGCGTTTATGCTGGTCACACGCCAGGAAAGACAGAGCTAGGGGAAGAGGCTCTGGGTGGGATGGGGTAGAGAATTAACCTGGGTGAAATCTCAAAGGAGGGGTGGAAGAAGTTTCCAGAATAGCAAGTGCATTAGCGAGGTGTCCTATTTGGCTGCAGACCAAGGTGCAGCAAGGTGGCTAGGACTGGAAAGAGGAGGCTGCATGTAGGTCCTAAGGGGCTTGAAGGCGTTGATGAGAAATCCGGGCGTTTCCGGCCGCCATGTTGTTGCTGGGCCATGTGGCCCCCATCATGGGAACGGCACAGCCCGTGGACGCGGCTGCTCGAACTGGGAGTGGACACCCGACTCGAGCTGGGCCAATAAGCATTTACTTCTCCAGGAAATTAGAAGCTGATCCTGGGCGGCTGGTCAGAGCATGGTGAGAGCTCGAATCAGGGGGAAGGGTGAGGACGGGGAGGTGAGGCGGCCTCGCCTGGGCCTTGTGCGCAAGGAGGAGCCAGAGACAGACTCTCTGCAGAGAGGGAGGGATGAATGCTGAAAAGGTGTCAGATGGCTGGGTATAATAGGGTCAGCCAAACCAGATTACAAATTAGTAAAAAAAAAAAAAGGCAGAAAGTAAACGCAGGGTAGAAGAGTGAGATTGAACAGAAGTGACATTATGGTTTCCGTGTTATAGGAAGTCATGTTGTGGTGGGTCCCCGAGTTGACTCTGGACTTCCTGGTGGCCAATGGGAAGAAGGAAAAAAGAACACCTTTGAGATCTACAGTGCTCCTCAAGGAAACACAGACAAACCCACTGCTCAGGAGAAATGTAGGCATTGCTGGTTCTGGGGCAGGAGGGAAATTTCACTGGTGGACGGCCTAGTACCCGGAGAGATTTTGGTCAGGGAAGAGGTGAACAGAGGCAGAATCCCGCTGTGGGAGTCAGAGACTTGGTTCTGCCTTCAACTTCATTGTGACCCTAGGTGGTTGCTTAGGCTGTCTGAGACTTCATTTCTCCAGCTACGACTTGGGGCGCCTCCTTAGAGGGCTCTGAAGGTGGCTTGGCCTAGGCGATGGAAGTCTCAGGCACACCGTTGTCAGTCCAAAGGCCTAGCCTGCCTCCCTCCCTCCCTCTGAAAGCTGTCTCCCTTCAATTTACCCTTTCTATTGCTCTCCTGCCCTCTCCCTGCCATAGGCTAGCTCCTCCCTGGGTCCACCCCTGCCCTTGGGCCCAGGGCAAGGCTGGGTGGCTGCTGGAATGGTGCCTCCTGGAGTCAGCAGGGCCCAGCCTGTGGTATCCACAGTGGAACAGAATTCAGAGTCAGGAACCGCACCCCCCCCCCCTCCAGCCTGCATTGTGTTGCAAACCTCTTCCATGCCTGGCCCCAGCGGGGGGTGGGGGGATGCTGAGAACTGTGCCCTCCAGCACAGCTCAGCCCCCACCACCTGCTCCTTAGAACCCTTACCTCCTCCTTGCACAAGTTCCAGGAATAGAGAAATAGTTCTGTGCAATAAGTTGTGTTAATATCCATTTCCCGGCGAGGACACGTGTGTCATCAGGCATGGTCCGTCCATAGGGCCTGCTACGGAGTAAGTGCTTGAAATATATTGGCTGAATGAATGAATGAATGAATGGAATAAATGACTTCAATGACATCTTGTAATGGTGGGTTCTGGGAAGTCCTGTGAGGGAGATCACACGCAGGCAGAGAGGCAGGCAGAGAGAGAGAGGGGGAAGCAGGATCCCCACTGAGCAGAGAGTCCAATGGGGGGCTCGATCCCAGGACCCTGAGATCATGACCTGTGCTGAAGGCAGAGGCTTAACCCACTGAGCCACCCAGGTGCCCCTCCCCTTTCTACCTCTTAACCAGGTCACTTTGGACTCATTCTGCAGGCCTCCCTTGGGAAGGTCACTCCACAGCTGCAGACTGGACCAAGCACCCCCCACCTTTTGCCGTGACCACCACCTCGCCAAGGTCTGGTCAGATTCCTGTCCCCACACGTTCATCTCCTGGGGACTGGTTATTTGGTTTCCTGACCCTCCTGAGTCCATCAGTTATGCGATTTTCAGGGCCCAGCAAAACGAAGACAAGGGGCCTCATGTTTAACGATCATTTAATGACAATTGAGAAGTTTAAGATGGCAATACAGCGTCAAAGTGAACGTCGCTCTTTCCAGCTGCAGGGTCTACACAGGTGACTACCCAGGTCACACGCCCGCCCGTGAAGCTGGCCCTGATTCTGTGACAGCAAGGACATGGTCGGCGTAGTTTACCGCTGCTTCCTCCTGCCCTGGGCCTAACCCAGTGCCTGGTCCTCATTAGCATCTCATTGAAACATCTGATGAATGAATGAATGAATGAATGAATGAATGAAAGCAGATTGTACGAATAGATGTTACTTAGGCTCTCTGAGCTCCCGTCTACAAAATGGGGATATCTTGCTTTCCTCCCAGCCAGGCAGTGGAGGCCCCCTGCTTTAGGGTCATGGGATCTTGGGGCGCTGGTCCTGGACTCAGTGAGAGGCAGGTGGTCAGAGGCCAGAGGCCAGCTTTGCGTGGGGCCGGGGCAGCCCGGCCTGATAAGGCCAGTGGACTCTGCCCTCCCCAGGCAGGCAGCCCTTTCTGATGACGTGCTCCCACCTGGCTGGAGGCCAGGGGCTGGGGAGAGGCTAGGAGCTCTCTTCTGAAGAAACCCCATTTACTGGGTATCTCCCACGTATCAGGTACGGCCCAGGGCATTTTTCGTGCATGATCTTTTACCCTCATTCGGCAGCTGGAGAAATCAAAGGTCAGAGAGTAATCATAGCTTGTGCGAGGCTGCCACTCAGTCGGCAAAGGGGCAGAGGCCGCCGCGGACGCTGGAGCTGTCATCTCGTAGACCGGCGCCCGCCGAGAACGGAAAGTCTGCCCCACAAGGGCTGTTGGCAGAACCCCGCGTGCAGAACGCCGCACACTCGTGTGAACGTGGGCTTGTTCGAGAGTCCAGGCCTCGGGCAGCATTTGTGTCTCGGCTCCAGAGGCCGCTGACCTTCCCCGAGGCCCGAACAGGGACGGTTCCGCGGGCCTGCCCACCCCCGAGGCCCGAGGTGGCGCCGATTGCTGACCTGCCCCGCCCCCGGTTTCCCTGGGTACCAGCTCCCTACACAGATCGGATTATGTATTTACTTCTGGGTCTTCATTTTTTTATGATTAGAGAAATAGTGGTTTTTAAGCTTAAAACTGTACGAAGACTTTTGGGTTACCTGTATCAGCTTGTTTTAAGAGATTAAGAAAAGGCAAAATGTAAACAGAAAAAAAAAAAAAGGGCCAGAGGCCCTGATATCCTTCATTCCCACTACAGATCTGTCATGAATTTCTACACCCCTCCCCCCAGACACAGACACACACACACACACACACACACACACCCTTTCACAGACTCCAAAGGTCAAAAGCTGACTGTCCACTTCGAGAACTGGGATTCGAATGTTCTATGTGGTGGTCCCGTGTGACCGGGTCTAACTTACTCCCGCCCCGGCCCCCCCGGCCCCACCCCCGGAGTCTTGTATGTGCTCATGTCTGCCTTGTGCCTTAAAAGCATTTGCTTTCTGAAACTTAGCAACATGGGCACTTTTTTAAACAACGAATGGGTCCCACCTATACCCCGGCGCTATGAAACTCCCTCTTTCCTTTTGCTTAACAACATGTTTTGGACATCTCGTCTGCACCAAGTCTGACCTCACCCTTTTTAACAGTTGCATGGTGTTCCGAAGAATTGCGGCTTGAAACCTTGTTCTTTATCATCAAGCAGCAGGGGGAAGGTCTCTGGAACAGAATGTGCTAAACGGCAAACTTCGAAGAAGGGTCCTGCTTGGGGCACCTCACCATGGTCAGGGTCCCCGAAGCCGGTGGGGGGGGGGTCTGTGCGGTATCACACAAGGCCCTTGGAGCGCCTTCCAGATGAGAAGATGGGAGGCTCAGCCAGGCAATGTTGTCCTGACGGACACAGGGGACGCTGCCCCTTTTAGACCCAGGAGGAGCTGCCCAAAGCCGGCCAGATGTGGGGCCTGAGAACCTTTGCAGGGATGCTCCCGACCAGGGGGCTGGCGGCTTGTCCATTGCCCGTCTGCCTACTTCCAGCCTCTCAGAGCACCCAGAGGAGGGCCTTCTCCTGTTTGTGTGGGCAGAATAATCCCTAGCATGGCCGAGTCCGAATCCCCGGAAGCTGCGAACACGTTATCTCGTTATCTCACTATGGAAGAAAGGACTTTGCAGCTGTGATTAGGGTTAATGACCCTGAGATGGGGAGATCGCCTTGCACTACCTGGGTGGGGTAAATGCCATCACAGCGGTTCTTAAAGGCGGAGGTGCTTGCTCAGCCCTGAGCAAAGGGAGACTTGAGTGGGGAAGCAGGCTTGGGGAGAGGAGGCCGCGGGTGTGAGCCGGGGTATGGAGATTAGGTTCTCTCCTAGAGCCTCCTGCAGGCACCTTGACTTTAGTGTCAAACTCCAATCTATCGAGCTGTAATCAAAACTGTAATATTCACTCACCCCTTCATCCAGGAGGATTCATTTATTCACCCACAGGGTCCTTCCTGGGTCATATCACACACACACACACACACTCGCACGGTCATATCACACACACACATACACACGCACGGTCATATCACACACACACATGCACGGTCATATCACACACACACACACGCATGGTCATATCACACACACTCGCACGCACACATGTGTGCACGCGTGCACACACATCCCCTTGTGTTCACACTCAAAAGCACACACCTCACACTGCTCGGACCGGCGTGTGCTCTCTCTCCTCTCCCTGGCCAAGGGGCAGGAGGCAGACAAAACGGAGTCTGGAAACTGTCTACAAAAGGGATTTTCCTGGATTGTCCTCATGTCCAGGCGACAAACAATGTATTGATAAGAACAAAAGTCGCTAATTCCCCCCGACCCCCCAACCCCCCACCCCCGCCCCGAATTTCGCATCTCCTTTTTGAAACTTCACTCGTTTCAACTGGATGATTGGTTCAATGTGTAATTAAATGTGAGTCAGTGTGTCTGGTGTGGCGGAATTCCTCAGACCTGTCGGGTCTCGGGTCTTGGGGGAGAGCTCTCAGAAGCTGCACTCTGCTTGGCCTTCCTCAGCCGTGGGGTCTGGAAACAGCCCCTGCGCCCCTGGTGTCCTCCTCTCCCACCCCCCTCCCCCAGGCCACAGTGGACTGAAGAGATAATTGGTGTTTTCAGGCAGCCAGCGGCTTGGGGGGGGGTCACCGCTCCCCCTCCTTACCTGCCTCTGAGGCAAGGCTGGGTCCCCCGGAACCTGTCGGGCTGGTTTGGAGATTGTTATTACCAGGGCTCCCTGGGAGGGGATGGAGCGCTGGAGCGGGGGCAGGGTGGACAGGAATGAGGGATGGGGGAGCAGCGGGCTGCAGAGGTGCCATTGGGGCTGGGGATGGAGAGGGGGAGGGGGGAGGGGAGCCCTGGGGAGAAGAATGGGGCTGGGAATGGGGAGGGTGGGGATGAAGAGGAGGAGGGCTGGGCTCTGCCCAGGCTCACCTCTGACCTGGCCCGGCTTCCCCACTTCCCACCCTCTCCCCCAGCTTCAGTCCCAGGAGAAGGGTTGAATCTGGTTCTCTGGCTCAGCACAGGGTATATACTGAGGGGGGAAAGCCGCTTGAGAGTCCTCCAGATTCTCAGCTGGGAGCTCACCTGGTGGGGGTTCGAGGCTCCCCACTCCACCCAGCGAGGGGTGCTGGGAGCTCTGGGGCTTAGGTGCCTTGGGAGAAGAGGGCGAGAGGGCCACGGGGTCCGCTCGCTGGTGCGGGACCCTGAGTAGACGGGGCTGTCTACGCAGTCCCGTTCCTGGGTAATCAGGTTGGATGCAGTTGCCCTTCTTCTTGCCCCCAGCCATTTGGGGCTTAATTAACAAAATAATTAAGGCCCAAGTTATTTTTCCATTATTAATCTCCATGTCCAGTCTCATTACCAACCTCCTGATCGCCTTCTTCTGACATATTTCCTTCTTTCTCCTCCCCTCTCCCCCTCCCTTTCCCTTCCCTTCCCTCCTTTCTTCCTCTCTCCCTCCCTTCCTTCCTTCCCCCTCCCTTCTTTCCTCCTTTCACCTTCCCTCCTTCCCTACTTTCCCCCTCCCTTCTCTCTTCCCCCTCCCTTCTCCCTTCCCCCTCCCTTCTCCCTTCCCCCTCCCTTCCCTCTCCCCCCTCCCTTCCTTCCTTTCCCCTCCCTTCGCTCCTTCCTTCCCTCTCCCTTCCTCCCCTTCCCTTCTTCCCCTTCCTTCTCCCTTCTTTCCTTCCCGCTTCCTTCCCCTTCCCCCTCCCTTCCCTCTCTCCTTCCTTTCTTTCTTCTCCCCCACTTCTCCCTCCTTTCCATCTTTCCTCCTCCCTCCTCCTCCCTCCTCTTCCCTCCTCTTCCCTCCTCCTCCGTTCCCACTTTCCTTCCTCCCTTCTCCCTCCCTTCCTCCTTTCTCTCCTTTCTTCTTCCCTCTCCCCATTCCTTCTTTCCTCCTTCCCTTCTTTCTCCCTCTCTTCCCTCCTTCCCTCCTTCCAACAAGCATCACAACACAACCAGCCCTGGGTTTGGGGCTGGGATCCAGAGGATACTCGGATCCTCCCAGAGCTCACAGCTCTGGGGGCTGCGCTCTATCCTCTGTCTGAGTGACTCCCTGCAGGGATCTCAGAGGGGGTGATGTTTGAGCCAGGGTTTGGGGACTGAACAGTTGGGGGTAGGTAGTGGTGGTTTGAGGCCAGCTGAGGGAGTACTCCCTGAGTTCCCACTCTGGGCCTGTCACCCTATATACCCTTTCTCAGAGAACTCTCATGAAAACAGTATGAGGTAGGCCTTGTGGCTCTGATGTGACCGTGAAGGAAATCAGTGCTCAGAGAGGTCAGGTAACTTGTCCAGGGTCACACAGCTGGACCCAGGGGCAGAGGTGGGATTCAGACTCAGGCCAGTCGCAATGCCATGTTCAATCCATTGGAGAACTTCCTCCATCTGGAAGGGGGTTCCAGGCTGAGAAGTGACATGGGAGTTTGGAGACTCATCAGTGGCTCTGAATGGTGGCCGCGTGCCTGATGTCATGGCGGAGGCGGGGGGGCCGGGGGGCCCTTACAGGACGCGGCAAAGGCCAGGTGGGACAGCCGTGAGAGTCAGGCCAGGGAATAGGAAGAAGGGGACATGGAAGAACTTCACTGGGGCAGCAGCGCGGGCGGTGCGGGGAGCACGCCGGGGCTCCTGGCGGCTCGCAAAGCTGGACAGACGGCTCTCTGCTGCTGAGCCTCAGCAAGGCCCCAGCCCCCAGGACTGCCTCCCCGGCAACGGTACTCCCTCCCGCGGCGCTGCTCAGGGCCCTGGTTGAGAAGAGTGTTCAGCACAGAACCTGGCACAAATCGAATTGAAAATTATTCACGTTTTCTTTCAGAAAGCTAAGGACTGGGGCCGGTGTGGGGGATGGTCAGGAAGCTCCGGAAGAGGGTTTCGATTTCCAGAAGAGACACAGGGAGGCCGAGGGCTGCTGGGGGTGGTGGGGAGAGGGGGCCCGGCAGGCTCGGGAGCCCTTCCTCACAGTGCCCACTGTCGTGCCCAGGAGCTCCTGAGGGATGGGGGTGGGGCTGGGGAGGGGAGACAGAGATCAGAGATGCCAAAGGTCACCCGTGGGGCCCCAGCTCCTCCCAGGGAGACAGAGCCAGGAAGCCAGGGGAGGGCAGAGGGCAGAGGGCAGCCCAAGCATCTCTCCACCTGCCGAGCTGGGGGAGGGCAGGGCTGGGGCTTGGGGCAGCTTGGGTTTTCCTGCTGTTTCTCTGCGAGCACCAAACTGATCTGTTCGAACCCCCCTTCCCCCCATGATGGAGCTTTTCTCTCTCGATTGTCTAACTGAAGAGGTGAAAATTTCCCAAGGTCTGGAAAAAGATATTCTGCAGGGCTCTGGGGAGGATTCCCCTGGCCTTCGGCATGGCTTCCAAGGTCTATATCTGTGTGGCTTCCAAGGTCTAGACCCCAAAGAGCGGCTTTGGTTAGTTTGCGGGAGGACTGCTTTCTTAGGCATAGAGACCCTACTCCCGAGGCATCTTTGCCCAGGACTTACCCCCCATCCCACAGGCACAACCCTACCTTCCTGGGTCCCACGACGCTTTGGGGAGTCCCATGAATATAGCTGCATTTCTTTAAACTCAGATGAAAAAAAGGTGACTACAATTCAGCCTGGATTGTATTTTTCTCCATATCAACCCAGTCCTAGAGGATCACTTTTAATATACTTTTATGGCAGTAGGAGCCCATTCAAGCAAAAGTTCCTGGGTCACACGAAAGACATGATGCAACTTGGTCTTGGCGTGGCCTCCTCCCCTTGCAGGACAAAGTCCTGGGGGACAAAGAACTCAAGTTCTCTGGACTCACACGGAACTGGGTTTAAGCCCTGATTCTAGCACTTGCCAGCTTTGGGCCCCTGAATAAGTCTTTTAGCTTCCCCAAGCCTCAATTTCCTCTTCTGTAAAATGGCATAATGAATGAATGAAGGGCTTTTTTAGCTAGGTTGCCTCTGAGCACGTTAAAAGCATCTAACTTATCAAAGCCATCCTTACCCCCGCAAAAGGCATCAGCCTGCTATTCAAAATCATTCTTTTAATACACTTTTGCTGGTCCCTAATCACTCAGCTGCTGCATGTTCCTTAGCCTTTGCAGGCCCTGGTCCCTACACCATGCATGTCTGTACCCCCATCACCCCGCTCCCCAGTCCTGAGTTGCAGAGACCCTTCTGGTTCCTGCCTAAATCTCTTTTCTTCCTGTCACTTCCACATCCGGATCCTTGGAATTGTCTTCCTGATCTGGCCACACAGCCTGATCTGGACCCAGTGGAGGTCAGCTCTCTGCTCCTCGATGTCTGCTCCCTGTGGAGGCTCTGCCCGAAGCTTTGTTCCCCTTCCTGCCCCCTGTGCCCCAGTGGGTCCCCCTTGGACCCGAGAGCCCCTTCTCACTCTCCTCCACAAAGCCGCCTTCAAATGCAGCCCTGGAGTTGTCTGTGTTCACTTTTCCCCAACAATCTCCAGAAACGGAGGTCAGGCAACCTCCCATTTGAAATGTTGACAAGCTCAGCTACCTAATAAAATAAAAGGCTGTTTTCTCTCTTATTGCTGCCAAAGACATCATGAATGATTGATTGATTGATTTAAAGAAATTAAAACATGTCACATATTTTATAAGCAACTTAACCACCCATGCTGGAGTTTGGGTACCTGACATAAAGATTCTGGATTTAAATGTGGAAATAAATATTTTTGAATACCGAAATCAAGATAAAATGGGAAAAGATGAATAGTGAGCAAAAATAATTACTTTTTTCCTGAGGTGACACTAAAAACTTCTGGAGCCCTACATTTCCCATAGTGGGATCCACGGCTTAAATTAGGGGATAATTTAATTAGGGGATAACACATAAACTAAGAATACAAAAAATAATAATTAGCACAAAGACACTAGGTCAAGGAATTGAAAAAAACCCTTCCCTCATTCCCATCTGCTCAGAAAACTCCTACCTATGCTTCAAAACCTCAGTCAAATGTTCCGGCTCTTGGTGCCGCCCCTGTCCCCCTGGGAGCTGCGCTCCCATACTGCTTTCCATTGCCTTCTCTTAGGGCAGTTCACACGTCAGCAGGCCACAGAGCTCCTGGGTCTTTCCTGGGTTCTAATCTTGCCTTTGAGACTTCACTCACTCACTCAAAGATTTACTGGGCACCTGCCTCTTTTGTGCCAATCCCTGGGAATTAAATGGTAAGCAAAGGCAGACTGGCGTTTGCTTCTGTAGAATTTCCTAGAGGCACGCCCATTAGCCTGTCCCCAGCTGTGACACGGGTTCTACCCCCTTCCTCAGTGGGGTGTGGGGCGGATTTAATTAGAAGTCACAGCCAGGCACTCAGGGCCTGCCGGGTGCTTGTAGATTTGCCCAGGCCCCAGCTCCCTCCCTGGACTCTGAGCTCCTTCTGGGGGTAGGGGAGGTTCCCATGTACTCCCTCTCCCCCTGGGTCCAGAAAAGGTGGACAATAAACTGAGGATGACTGAGTTGCACACGTGCGCATGCACACACACACACACACACACACACACACACACACACACGGTCAGACCTGACCTGACCACGTGGGCTCTTCCAAGACCCAGACCACCGTCCTCTACCTCTAACTGGGCCTATGCTCGGGTGCCGGAAATCCAGGATTCCCAGGTCTGGGAGGGCTCCAGGGTGTCCCGGGCGAGGGTGTGCCCCATCTCTGACCCGAGGTGGCTGTGACCCAAGATACGGTCCACTTTCACCCAATTTCTCAGAATCCCTGGGGACAGCCCATCCCACTGCCACTCCGGCCCAATGCCTGACGTGTGGCCGGAGGGCCAGGCGCCCGCCCCCTTGAGCAAACGGCAGTTCACGTGAACAGCGTTTGGCCTCAAGTCTGGACGTGGCCACCCGATCACTCAGGACTCCTACCCCCATTTTTGGGGGGTGGAGGGGCAGACCAGGTGCCTGGATATACGGCTTCTTGCCCCAACCCCAACCTTAAGGCCAGATCTGGTGCATAGCCCTTCTTGTCTCTAGGCCTCAGTGTCTCCATCTGTACCAGGGCCTGGCTGGTTGGTAGGAGGAGCAAGACTCGGAGTCTTTTTAGTCTCTTAATTTTTCTATCACGTTCTTCGGTTTGGGGTGGAGATGTGGGCATTTCAGCTTTAGGTTCTGCACACATTTCTTGTGCACCTGCTATGTGCCAGGCCTAGCAATCTCTGGAGTCACCCCCAAACTCCTTTTGTCTTGAGTTCTAATCTGACCTAGCGGCTGCCTTCCTCATGTCCCTTCAGGGCTTCTCACGCTCTTGGGGACCTCCCAGGTTAAGTGTCGCTCACCCCAAAGAAGTAGGCAGGGAGTGAGCACTCCTGCTCCAGAAGAGAGCAGGGGAGTCTGATTTCTTAACGGGGGGGCTCGGAACTCTAAGAGCAGTTAAGGAAAGTGGAAGCTTCATGGCGCGTGACACAGCCTAGGAAGTCAGACGGTGTCGCTTCCGCCATATTCTGTTGGTCAAAGTGGTCACAGGTCCCCCCTGTTTCGGGAAGGGGGTAGCACAGACTCCACGTCTCGGTGAGCGTAGCGTCAGAGAAATTAGGGCCATGCTTTCAGGCCACGATACTATTGTGGATCTGGGGGATCAGGCCCGTGAGCCGACGCTGAGCGGATGACCCAGTGGGTCTCCCACTCAACTTTGCATCAGAGAAACACTTTGAAATCTGCCAGGCAGAGGAAGAAAGAGGCCGGTACCTGCGCAGGCCTGAGTTCAAATCCCGGTGTTGTCACTGAACGTCCCTGAGTCTCAGTTTTCCCAGCTGAAAAACGGAAGTAAGTATTATCCCTTCCTCAGGCTGGGGCTGCAGGGGGCAGGTGGGAGCTGACAGAGGAGGGTCTGAGGCATGGGCCACGGCCAATAGTAGCTATTATTTGGTATCATAGATGCTTTTGTATGGAAACGACAGTAAGCACGATGCCACCCAAGCTTCCCGAGGCTTGCCGCCATCCCCCGCCTTCAGCCGCCATCCACCGGGAGGGGCGAATTCAGCCCATGGTCTCCGGCTGGTTGCTCTGCAAGGATCTGGATTCGAGCACAACAGAGCTGTCAGGCCTTGGGGGACCCATGCCCAGGGGACAGGGGAGACGGAGGCGGCGGCAGGGGAGTGGTGTGTGGGTCCTGCGTCTCGGCACAGCCTCCTTTGGTCCTGTCTTCGTCGACACACTGCTCAGCAGTTCCGTTTCGGTCCGACAGCTTCCTGAAGTCACAGGAAGGACCGGGATGGGAAGAGCCCGTCTGATAAGAACGCCTGCGAATAAGGCCCAGTTGGGGTCTTGGCTGGCGGCTTCTCCAGTGGCCCACTGCCTCTCCCCCTCTGTGCTAAGCCTCCTTCGTGCGGCGCTTAGCCAGTAGCTCTGTGGGGCAGGCGCCTGCGTTGGTCCCCTTTACGGATGGACACCCAGACTCGCAGCAGCCGCGCGGGGGGCTTGTCCAGGGCCACATGGTGTTAGAGTGGCCGAAACGCTAATGTCACTCCGGAGTGCACGAACGGAAGTGAAGTGTCCGTGAATGGAAGCGTGGCAGAGACACCTGTGTTCGGAGCTGATTAGGAACCCCTCCCCCCCCGCCGCCCCCTGGGGTGGTTCTTCCTGAATTCCACCGCAATCCCTCCAGGGGAGGGAAGGGGAAAGACCTCAAAGTCTCTTTGCTATGGGAGACAGAGGCCAACCCGATGAGGCAGATTACTCCCTCAAATCTCCAAGGGGCTCTTATGGGCCGAAGAGAGCTCCACGCTCCCTGAGAGACCAAATCTGACCAGCTATTACCATCTGGAGCTGTCTGAAAACCGGCCTGGTTCCCCGGGTGAAGTAGTGAGCTTCCTGTCGCTGGGGATGTTCCAACTGGTGAGGTTCCAAGCGCTGCCAAGAGCAGGCGTGCGGCGGCCGAGCGGTGGGTGGGCTTTCTGCCTCTCGTGAGTGAGGTGCTTGGCATTGAGCACGTGCTCACGCCAGGGGGCCGTCCAGGTTCAGGATCGGGGCTCGTCTGGTTGCTCGGTGAGAATCATTATTTGGCTCCAGGCAGCTGCTCGTGTGCTAAGGAGGTAGGAATGAGTTTCGTGATGAGCAAGCATCTTAGGTACATTATTTCATTTGAACCTCATCTCAGTGCTAATCGCTGTGGGTACTGGAGGGGATTATTACAGCTGAGCAAACTGAAGCACAGAGAGGTTAAGCCACTGGCCCAAAGCCACACAATCATTGGAAGAGCTGGGTTTGAACCCAGGCCTCTGGCTCTGCTCACTGCTGTCCTTGCCTGAGGACCTGGCAGGGGCAGATGGACCCTTGGAGTCTCTGGCCCACGCTGCTGATAAGGGAAGTTGTCCCATTGACAGGACCCCTAAAGCATGGCCGGGCTGGGGGACCCTCAGCAGGACACGGTTTTGACCCACCCAGTGCTCAGTGCTGGACCCGGGAATTCAGCAGGGCAGCGGGGAAGAGTAAGCGCAGTGCGGGGGGAGGGGCTGGGCTGGGGGAACCCCGAAAAAACCAACAGGGATGGGACTGGTGGGTGGACAGCCGGCTCCTTCCCCCACATGAGGCAGCTCGTCCAGGACTTTCCAGAGTGAACCCTCAGCCTGCTGCCAGGGGGAGCTGCCTGGTGCACCCCCTTTCCTGGCTGCCTTCGTTCCTGTCCCTAAATCGTGGGACAAGCCTAGGGGACTCTGTGAACCCCAAAGAGGGGCACCTTGCCCGGCAGGGCAGAGGTCCAGAAAAGATCCCTGAAGGAAGAGAAATGTAAACGGAGGCCTCAAGGGAGGTTCGAGGAGGTTGGGGGCAAGTGGGGGTGTGTGACAGGAAGGGGGGTGGGCAGGGGCGCTGTGACAGGTGAGGCAGATCCCAGAGCGCACAGACTTGGAGGCCATAGGGAGCAATTTGTATTTTGTCCCTGGGGACCAGCCGAGGGCTTGGTGGCAGGGGTGCGGTCAGAGAGGGCCTGTGGGCTGGGAGAGGGTCTGCGGAGGGCTGGCATCGGGGCCACCGGGTCTGCTCTCTGAGCCCTCAGTGTGGGGGATGGGGAGAGGCTCTGTTGAAAAGGTTCCTGGGTCCCTTTCAAGGAACTTCCTCCTGCCGCCTGGCCCCCCATCTCCCGGAGCCCATAAAGCCAGTACTGTGGGTAATTACAGGCTGCCAGAGGCCCAGGGCTGGGAGGCTGGGGACGTGAGGGGGGCAGGGGGTGGGGGTGCTGGCCAACAGGAGCCGTCACGCGGGCCTGGCTGCTAAAGAGAGAGGGTGCAGACATAGGGTCCCCCATAAAGTTACTCCAGGGCAGGTCCTTTTTTACAGGCATTCTGGGTGGAGACATGACATCACTGGGAGCCAATTGGGGGCTCCCCTGGCTCTTTTTGTTCTCCGGGGCCTCTCGCTGTGGTTGCCTGTGTACATTCTTGGGAACGAGGTTGCCGTCCTCTGGAATGCTTGCGCCCCGTGGGTTTCGCAGCCACAGTCTGTGCCGGTCCCCTTTCAAGCCGTACTTCCAAGTCCTCCCTGGCAGACTGAGTAGGCCGCCTCGCGCTCCCTTCAGGTTGCAACTTCCAGCTTCTTTTCAAGAATCAGCTTCTTTGAAAATACACCACTTGAAAAGAATCATCAACGTGGATCGAGAAACAAGACAACGAAAACCAAAGACAAGGGAGCAGAAGGATCTGGGTGTGAGGGGGTCCCTGCTCTGCTCCTTCCCACCCGTGTGGTTCTCGGTTAGGTCTCCATGGCACCCGAGCCTCAGTGGCCCCGTCTGTAAAATGGGGATATTACAGCCACCAGCAGGGTGGGTGTGGATGGGGATTAAGTTTTCCACAATCCTTCACCAGTATTTCCCCCAAGTCCATTCTTCCTCACAGCCCTTGATTCAAAGACTTAAAAAGCCTTTCCAGGCCTGCCCACTTTCCACAGGACATTTATGGGGGCCGACGATCTTAAGGAAGACAGCAGTGGGGCCCAGGCAGGCAGAGGGTCTTGGGAAAGCCACGCTGTTTGTGGTTCCTTTGTGAAGCGTGATCATTTGTTAGCTCTGGTTAGAAGACACTATAAAGCCCGTATATAACCCAACGGAAAACTTAGAAATCGAGGAGGAGAAAAGAATCCTTCCCATCAGGCTCCCAGCCTAGCATCACAAGTGCAGTGACTTCTATGTTAACCCATGGTGTGTGCTGCTGGCCTTGACATTAGACGGGACACGTGAACGTCGCTTTCCCACTTACCGTCTTAAAATCACCTTGGCCTGCTGTGCCAGCCTTATGGTTTATCATATTAATGGATACCTGTTATTTCACGAAATTGATGTCGAGTTTTACTTTCCGTTTTCTCCTATTCTAAATAACGCTTTAATGAACATGTTTCTTTTTTTTTTTTCCACGGAGTGTTTCTCTTTATGGGTCTCATTTCCTTAGGATAAATTCCCAGAAGCGGAATCAGTGGGTCTCAGGGTAGCAACATTTTTGTAGTTTGTGATACATATTTTCCAATTTACTTTCCATAAAGCCTGTTCAAATTTACTTTGCCTCCAGCAAAGTTTGCAATTTCGGGACAACCTCACCAGCATTAGGTGTTGGTGTTTATAATTTTGTTTGCTATGGGATACACTGTTATTCCTTTTTATTTTATTTTCGTTTGCGTTTCTTTGTGGATGAAAGATGTGCATATGTATATATATCTATATCGATATATCAGATCCATTAATGGATTTGCATTCTCTTTTAAACATTATCTGACATTTTTGGTGTATTGAATAAGATGAGTGTCTTGCTACACAATGCAAGAATGCCATTTCTACGGAGGCCTGCCGGTGAAAGGCAAGTGTATTCTCTTCCCCGTCCGACAGTAAGAGTTATAATACACTGGGGCTGTGGCCGAAGTTGAAATAAACAAATGGTTACAGCAGACAATAGAAGCGCAAACCTGACCCTGATTAATGAAGTTGCTAATGTGGCTTCCTGGAGACGATGTCAGCCAAGGGCTTCTCCTGTGACTTACATTAGGTCCTAGTGACAGCCTAAGTGGTTTGGGGACTTGGGGAGGTGACAGAATGCTTATGGGGCTGGGGGGTGGGCGCTGAGATTTGGAGTGGGTGGGTGGAGTCTGGTTTCTACAGAAAGCAGAGAAGTCCTGATCCAGCAGAACTTTGCAGGGAGAGGAGTTTGCACCGGGAGGTGAGCAGACACCGGTGGGGAGGGCTGGAGGCAGGTCCCTGTGCTGCTTGGATGGGCCATCCCAGACCGAGTCCCAACGCCCCGCCCAGAACTGAGCAGCCCTGCTGGGCCGGACCCAGGTTCACTGTGGACTGAGGGGCATCAAAGAACCACAGGCAACCCCTTCTGCCCCCTTCGCTTCCCGGCTGGGTCCGGCCGTCCGCGGCTGGTGTCCCACTGGTGCCCTCCCTGTCCTGCAGCGTGCTCCATGTCTCTGCTCAGGCTCACAGGCTGCCCTTCGACAGCCTTGCCTCCTCTTGGTGCGAACGAAGGCTTCTCAGATTGATGTCCTCAGAGCTCCTGTGCGCTTAATGCATAAGGAGCAAAACCTGCCTGGGATCCCCCGTCTTGGGTCACCCCACGCGTGCTCACTCTCTTACTGGAGAATAAGCACCTCGCTCAGACTCACGCCCGTTCATCCGTGCAGTGCCAATGCTAGCTCCCCCTCCCCTGGGAAGCCTGCTTGACCTCCACCGCTCGCTAATGACTCCCTCCTTCGCCCTCCTCTGTGGAAACTTTTACTGCTGTTCTTGTCACACCAGACCTCTGACTGCCTGGTCACAGGTTGACTGTCCTCCCCAGGGGCTGCCAGAAACTGCGGCCATATCACATCCGGGCCTCCTTCCCCCATCCCCAGCCCCGGCCAGGGCACATCCCAGGCGCCCCTGGGACCTTGGCTGCAAGAGTGAGCGATAAACACTCTGTCGTTCACAAGACCCTCTCCCCATGCGTGCTGGTGGCTGGCGGGAACATTGTAAAGGCAGCCGGGCTGAGTGTCGTTATGCGCGTTTCGCAGATGGCAGTAACCGATGAGGCCGGCTGACTTACCGAGCATCTCGGTGTGCCAGGACTGTGCTCAGCATTTTATAGGTAGTCTCCTGAGTCATGGTTCTGGCAACGAGAGGAGGCAGGTACGCCCGTTGTCCCTGCTCCCCTGGGAGGAGGCTGGGTGAGGTCAGTAACTTGCTAAGGTCGCACTGGACGGCGGGACAGAGCCTGAGTCCGAATCCGGCTCTGCATGTTCTCCGAGCTTCCACTCTGCTAGGCTAGACCTCCACATGGCCTCGTCTTCCCTGTCTCCGTGTCTGGACCTCGAATTCCGAAGGGAAGGAGCAGTGTCTCATGTGCTCTTGTCCCTCCAGCGTCTAGCACAGGGCCGGGCACTGGGAGGCATCCATACACGCCGACGAATTGAATGGATGGACGGAAGGACAGTTGGTCGGACGTCTTCCCCAGCTCCGTTGCAACTGGGGAGTTTCTGCTTTACGGCCGCACAGCCGGGAGACCGGAGTCGGGGCTAGCTTGGGGCCGATCCCGTACCTGAGTGGTTCTGGTCATAAAACACGAGGGTGTGTCCTCATGGGGACACGGTGAGCCATGTGCTTGCCAGTAGCACACCGGGCAAGTCTTGCCAAACACTGAAATGTCCTAGGAGAGCAAACAGCCGCCTCCCGCCCGGGCCAGGCAGGCAGGATCATTTTGCCCCATCTACACACGCGTTCCTCTCCCCGTGCTGGTCTTGGGAGATAACGGGCCCCGCGTATGTCCCAGAGCGTGGGGAGCAGATAGCGTGAGCGTGACGGCTGCCGTCTGGGTGGGCGGACTCCCTCCCTCTCCGGGCGGCACACTGGAGGGAAGCAGGAGCGTCCATCCCGGACCTGCGACATCAGCCGGGGCCGCCGCTGTCTCTCCAGCCAGCGCTGGCTGCACCTGAGCGCCGGGCCAGCGGACTCCGGCCCAAGTTTGGAGCCGGAATGAGTTGCCCTATTCTAAACCCTGCTTGGGGCCCACCGGCTGGACATGCAGCCTAGTTCCCCATCGGTACCTGAGGTCCAAGTACAAAATGCAGGCCCCCCCTTTTGCACATATATCCTGTCCATGGCCCCCCACTTCGCCTATGTGACCTTCTTTGGGTTTTGAGGTGGACATTAATATAGATACGAGAATGACTAAAATCTATGGAGCATCTGCTCTGGGTTAAATGTGAATCTCATTCGGACCGTTGGTATTTCAAAGCAGCTAACGGCATGGATGTTGGAGTAAGCAATACTTGGGCTCAGGTTCTGACCCTTGGGCTAATAACGGTGCGACTCTGGGCAGGTCACGTCACCTGTTGGAGCCACGGTCTCTGAACCTCGTAGGTGGCTGGGGAGGTTGACGGGGACCCCTCATACATGTGCACGCTGCTGGAGAGACAGGGAGACAGAGAGAGAGACAGAAGGGGGGATGCAGAGTGGGGAGGCATGAAGGGCCACGGGGAAGGGGGGTTAGCTAGTCAGGCCCCCACTCTCTGCTGCTGAGGGTTCATTCTTGAGGTCTGCTTAGGACCGCAGGGCAAGACCCTTCCCTGGGAGGACAGTGGCCAGACCTACCTGCTCTCTGTCCTGCCTGGGTGGTACCTGAGCTAAGTGCCAGGATTCTCCGAGCAGGAGGGAGGGCCGGGCCCTGGGAGAGGGGGCAGTCAGAGGAGGAGAGCTGGGGCTGGGGCCGGCAGAGGAGAAAGGACGTTCTCCCCACCCCCCAGCCCTTCAGCCTGACTTCCTAGGGCTCAAGACTGGAGGGGGCTGGCAGGTCTGCTCTTGCTACTTGGGTCTGGATTCAGTTTTCCTGCCGGGCCGCCCCCAGGCTCTCCCTGGTCCTCTGTACTTCTTCCCCAAACTGAGTGAGGAGCCACAAAACAGTGACAATGATTCCCTTCCCAACTGTATTCTGAAGGCCGTGGGTGTCTCTCGTCCTCTCCTCCCGTGTCCTAGGGAATTTTCTGGTTGAGAAAAATGTTTGTTGAGCGAATGAATGAAATGCGAGAAAATGCGAGAATGCTTCTGGTTGCCTGGGGAAACAGAGATTGTTTGAAACCGGCTTGTTCCACAACACGTGGGTCAGGGCATGTAGTCATGCTGGGTAGAGCGTGTGTGAGTGTGTGTTTACACGTGGGTGTGAAAGGTGGAGGGAAATAGGCAGCCACTGCCCTAGAGCCACTCGCTGTCCCGAGAGCCTGAGGTTTCCAAGGCAGGATCTGTCTCCACTCACGCACCCCGCAGCTGGGGGGCGGGGCAGGGGTCCGGGGGCTGCGTGTCAGTGGGGGGCTCTTGTTTCCCTGAGAGGGGCACCAGCCCTCACTGCGGGATTTGTACTAGCAGCTAAGCAGATAATTGCTTGTCAGATTGATTGAAGGCTTTTCAAAATGTCTTTTCCTTGAAATGTCCTCCCATCCCCCCAATGAGCAGATTATTTGAGTTGGAACATTTCCCCCTCAGCTTTTTCCCTCCTTTCTCAAAGTAGTAATTACTGCCCAAGTAGCCCTCTGTGGCGTTTCCTGTCATCCGGAGGCTGAAGCCAGTGGCTGTTTCCTCCACTGGGTGAACGAGCCAATTAGGGAGACACCCTACCCCCAGACTCAGCCTTGGTGGCTCCTGGT
Organism: Nasua narica; assembly: GCA_028533885.1. Classification (NCBI taxonomy): domain Eukaryota; kingdom Metazoa; phylum Chordata; class Mammalia; order Carnivora; family Procyonidae; genus Nasua; species Nasua narica. Next base: position 104,659,037 of record CM052811.1, on the reverse strand, counting down.
GGCCTGGATGGGGCCACACGAAGGCCTGGCTGTCCCCAGTGGGGATGATGGTTGGGAAGGAACCGGCTACCTGACTACCTGATGTACGCCCCCTTCCAAATCCCAGAGCTTTCCTTATGCTTTGTGTCCTTATTTGTGTGTGTGTGTGTGTGTGTGTGTGTGGACACACTCCTGCATATGTGCAGACCTGTTTGTGGACATGTGAACTATGCATGGGCCCTTTGGACCCACTAACAACCCCAAATCACTTTAGTGATTTTCCCAGGGGAGCTCAGCCTTGTCGGCAAAGGGTCTCCCCTTTTAAGCGGATCGATGGCCGGCAAGATGGACAGATACGCAAAAATGCAAGTATAGGGAAATGCTGATCGCCAAACTTAGGTGATGGGTTTAGGAGTGTTCATGGTGCAATTCTTTCAACTTCTGCATATTTCTGAATGTTTCCAAACAATTCACAATAAAATATGGGTAAAAAGTTGGCAAGGTTGCTCCACTCACCCGCTCACCCACACTCTGGATTTGTAAGGGCCAGTAGTCTTGCATTTTGCTTTCACGCTGTTCTTCTTCCTCTTCTTCCTCTTTCTTCCCATCATTTCCTCCTCCCCTCCCCCCGCCCCGATGCAGCCCGCAAAACTGAGCAGGACGCGGTCCGTGACATGAACAGCGGAGGCTCATGAGTCGACAGGTTGGGTCAATTTCAAGTCCTGCCAGTCTGTGACCTTGGGCAAATGACCTGACCACTGTGTGCCTCACTTTAGCCATCTGTAAAATGAGGCTAATAACAGAACCTTCATAAGGTTGCCGTGGGCACTGAACCAAAGAATGCATGTAAAATGTTTAGCACTAAGGTTTGACCGTGATCCGTGCTTAACAAATGTTTGGTAAACAAATAATAAAAATAGATCTCATAGGGAGGTACATAGCGCAGAGATTCATGGGAGGGAACATGACAAAGAGATGAGTGGGGCAGGGAATCGTGTGTTTAGGGGACCCCAATGGGTTCAGTGTGGCTGGAGTATAATATGGGTGGGCGGAGTGTAGAAGGACAGTGGTGGAGGGAGGCTGGAGTAGGGGGAGGGTGTCGGACCGCTTTGCTTTGATGGTAAGAGCATGGACCCTGGGATCAGATAGTGTGGTTCGAATCCCAGCCCTGCCACTTACTAACTGTCTAGCTTTGGACAAATGACTCACATCTCCATGCCCTACTTTATCTGTTACACATGGGACCACCGATGATCCTAGGTAAGGGGGCTGGATTCACTGAGTTAGCAGCTGCAAAGCACCTAGACCAGTGCCTGGCTGCCCGGCCCGTGGGAATGTGTGATGAAAGTGTTTCCTATGATTGTCATTCTTGCACGGACCGCAGGCAGTCGTGTACCTGTGGCTGTCTCACATGTTCCAGGTACACACGCATGTGCACAGTTGCATCTTCAGCCACGTGATGGCCATGTGTCCGTATGGAGGGGTGTGGTGGGCCCTGGGGCCCAGGGAGTCCCACGGGGCACTGAACCCATGGGAGATGGCACTTCCACCCTGGGCGGAGGACCTCTTGTGAGAGGCAGAGCCCTGGGGGACCCCAACCACAGCCCAAAGTATGATTTATCCATAGAGTCAATGTCACTTCCCTACTTGAATGCCTCCAACAGCCATTCATTCATTCATTTCTTCATTCAGCCAACAGACATTTCTGGAGCACCCGTCATGCACCAGGCCCTCTGCACTTGCTGTTGGCTTTGTCTAGCTTGCTCTTCCACACTTGTTCTCTTTGGCCTTTTAGACTCAAGTCCAATGTCACTCGGTCTGCGAAGATTTCTGGACGGCCGCAGGCCATGTGAGTGGGCTCCCTTGGTACCTAGGTTTTGAGCCCTGCAGTGAGACCAGGGGTTCCTGCCTCTTTGCTCTTGAATCCCTAGCCCCAGGCACGGCTTCAACACACTTGTTTTAAATGAATGAATGGGTGGATGGATGGATGAATGAATGAATGGTTTAGTGCGAAGACACCACAGGGGGCCCAAATCCTGCTGACCCCGTCAAGGAAGAGCCTGGGATTTGGTTCATCAATTTCTTAATCCCTGCCCTCTGTCCCACCAGCTCCCCGCGGGGAAGGTGGCAGAGGCTGGAGGGGGGAGCTTGTAGGAACCATGGGAGCAGCTGCAGGGGCTGCAGGGAGCCGTGGCATGGTGGCGGGGGGCGGTGGGGAGGGCAGTGAGTTCCTCAAGGCTGCTGGATGTGTTGGGAAAAGCAAGACAGGAAAGTTGTCCACGTCCTTCAGATACAGGGACATTCCGACCTTGGACTCAGCCCAAGGTCCTTCCCTGGAGGCCCTGGTGGCCCTGGCGCTCCAGGCCCTGACACCCAGGGGAGGCCAAGGAAGCCGCCTTGGCTGTGGCCGCGTAGACGCTGAGCCGTGCTTTATCTCCTCGCACCACATGCCGGCGGGGGGCTGTGGTGGGTAAGGAGCGCTGCGGGGGCTCACAGGAAGCCGGGGGAGTTTCCAGCCGAGGGGTCAGGGGTGGCCGGAATTTGGCAGCCAGGGAAACGGGGAACTTCCTGCGGCCCTCCTCCGAGCTGAGACTGGCAGCGGGAACCCAAGCAGAGCTGGCAGCCGGGAGATGCCAAAGCTGTGATTTTCATGGCCAGTTCCTCCTGCAAGACACATGGTGGGGCTGGATTTCACAGTTTCTGCGAGCGCAGCATGTGTGTGTGTGTGTGTGTGCGCACGCGTGTGCGTGTGTGCTAGTGTGTGCACACAGGCATACATGCACAGTGGGTGCTCGTGCACAAGCGTGTGTATAGTGTGCGTGCACACATGTATATAGCGTGTCATGCACGCTCACATGTATGTGTATGTGTGCACGTGGTGGTGAGGCAAGAATTCAGGGTCTGTGTGTCTAGATAGACCCGTGTTGGTGCCCAGTTCGGGTGTGAATGCTCCCGGCATACGTGTGAATCAGGAATTTGTACGTGTGCGTGCTTATATATACATCCTGTTTGCTGATAAAGGTAACGCTTACACTCAAATGTATGAGCCATTTCTATCTCTGTTAAATAGGATTCCCAGTCCCAACCAGCCTGGTTGTTAGTCGGAGGTAGGCACCTGAAGGGATTGGCGATGGGGTTGTTTACGGGCCAGGAGCAAGTAGAGCTTCCCCTCTGCTGGGGAGGGCCCAGGTCTGGGAGCCCAGCCCCACCTGCTGCCAGCCCGCCGGTGATCTCAAACAGCATCAATGGCGGGGGGGGGCCCTGCCTTGAATGACCACAGATATGAACTCTAAACCCATGGCTGTGGGAACAGAGAGGAAGGGCCATTGATACGAGGCCTTGTGGGGAAGGAGGAGTTTCAGTAGAATCTTTGCCTTCACAGCATTTAAGAAAGTTTGTTATTCACCGTTACTAGGTATTTGTGTGATGTATATCTGTGTGATATCTGTTTCTAACACTAGACCCACAGTCAGTAAACTATGGCCTGTGGGCCAAGTGCGGCCCACTGTCTATTTTTGCAAATAAAGTTTTATTAGAACACATCCACACTCATCTGTTTATATATTTTCTATGGCTGCTTCCATGCTACAATGGCAGAGTTGAATAGCTGTGACATAGACCCTGGCCGGCAAAGTTTATGTATTTACCATCTGACGTTTACGGAAAATGTTTGCTGACCTCTGTGCTGGACTGTTAATTTCATGAGGGTGGGGATTATAAGGTTGACACATAGCAGGTACTTAATAAATACTAGTTCAATAGATGAATGGCTTGATCAATTTTGGAAAGTGTCAGAATTCCAGGCAGAGGGAACAGCATGTGCGAAGACGTGCAGCCAGGAAATAGCATTGGGTGTGCTGGTGATGAGGGCGCTTGGTGTGGTTGGAGTTCAGAGAACATAACCTCCCCCCCACTCCCCCCCCCACACAGTGGGGACTGCAGGGGCCCAGAGATGAATACAGCAGAGGGAGGTTTTGGTGAGGGAAGGCTTCCTTGAGATGGTGACGCTGAACAGAGTCTTGCACACATGTCGACATTTTCCAGAAGGTAGAGGAAGGGCATGCCAGGTGGAGGGAGCAGCAGAGGTCAAGGCTGGAGACCTAAGAGAGACAAGGCTGGATGCTGGGAGCAAGGCCCTGTTAATGACTCTGAGCTTAGACGAACACGTGATGGGACCACTGGGGCCAGCGTGGAGCTGGAGAGGTTTTGGGGGTGACGTTTGCAGGGCCTGGAAGGTTTCCAAAAGGGGGTTTGCTCTTTGTTTTCTGGGCACTGGGGAATCTCTGGGGTGTCAGCAGAGGCTCCAGGGAGTTGTGATGTCTGCCTCCCAGGGTGAGGCTAAGGGGTCCATGACATTGGGAATATAAGCACATCCGCCCCAAGCCTGGTACACGGAAGCAAGAAGCAGGGTTGCCAGATACAATACAGGATGCCCAGTTAAATCTGAATTTCAGATAGATGAGCAATCACATGTTACTGTAAGTATGTCCCAAAATTATATGGGACTTACTTATCTTAACAAATGATTTGTTAGTTTTCCGAAATTCAAATCTAACTCAGTGTCTTGTATTTTTACTTGTGAAATCTGGCTACCCAACTATCATGGGATCTTGGCTGAACCTCGTCTTTGTTGGTGGCTTCGAGGCTGGGAAAACTTGCCAGTGAAGCCAGAAATGGGATCCCAAGCAGGGGGACTGGACACTGGGGCTGTGAGCCCAATCTCTTGGCTTACGGGAAAGGAAATAGAGGCTCAGAGAGGGGAAGACGCCAGCTCAAGGCCGCCTAGCCAGGGGTGGCCTTGGCATCATGCTTTCCTCTGGGGCTGGTCAAGGAAAGCTCTAGCTCTTGGGGAAACTCCCCAAGATCGTCCAAAGGCAGGAGGAAGGATCCAACCAGAGAGCTTGGGGAACTCTTAGTGTGGCTTCTGGAATTTTCAGAGCCATCCTGGTCTTCCCCGTAGATGAAGTGTGTGATCTCAGTCACATCTCTTACCCTATCTGTGCTTCAATTCACCCAGCTATAAAATGGGGCTAATTACACCTACCTCACAGGTGAGTTGTGAGGATTAATTAATGTTTGTAAAGGCTTTGTGGTCCTCGGATGAAAGACGCTCCTTACATATAAAGGGTCATTATATTTATTATTATTATACAAGTGCCAAGTATTATTACCTTAATTAGCTTTGCTAGATATCAAAAGCAATTAGACTGATCACTTGCTGAACTCGGCTTTGGAAACTCAAGTCAAAGAAACTCACACACTGACCTATCAGCTGGCATTTTGGCGAGGAGCCGCCACATGCCAAGAGGGAGGGCTGAAATTTGTTTCTGGTTCTGGCCAAAGCCCATCCCATAGCAAAATTTTCCAGGCATTCAAAATTCCCTGAAAACGGAGGTTTTTTTCCGTGGAAATGCTGATACAGGGAGCTCTAAGGGGAAGGTTTAGCTTTGCGGCTAAGGCAGACTCGACTGGGGGTGGAAATGTGTTCTGTATCCCTTCTGTCCCTGAAAGGGGCCAGTGCGAGTGGGGCAGAGGGAACCCCATCTCTGAAGGGGGCCTACTGTGTGTCAGGCGCTACTTCGATGTGTGCCTATCTTTAATCACAATCCTATGCAGCAAGTAGGAACTTTTTTGACCTTCATTCTACAGATGAGACCACTGTGGCTCAGAGAGGTTAAGTGATCTGGGAAGGTCACACAGCTAGGAAGTGCAACAAGAACGCAAATGCAGATCTTGCTGATTTCTCAGCCCACACTGGGGTTTGATGTAGTTGCCCCGCTGTGTGTTACCTGTGGTCCATCTGTCCTCGGTCTAAACCAGTCTGTAAGTCATCCATTTCCAGGTTGGCTTATATTCAAAAGGTTGGATGGTACCATCTAGGTCCAAGTGGCTCACTGTGGTGCTGAGGCCACTGCAATCCCAGGCCTTGCTCCAACGGGCTTTGCCTGTTCAGAGTCTTTGGACCCAGTTCAGAGCCCCATGGCTCTGGCACAGGAGGGGCCTGTGGCCTGAATGTGTCCCATCAGGGCAGCAGGACAAGCCAGGGCAGAAATCAGTGGGGTGAGGCTTCCTCTGTATTTTCCAGTTAGCTGGGAGCGTGTGAAGATAGCTGTAATTAACTTTACCAGCATCCTTAAGAGAGGTGAGAGGACCTTTCTCCCACCCCCCTTCCTACTCTGTCCAGCTTCTTTGGTGGCCTTAAGGACCCGCCCAAGGCTGTGACGACGCAGGGGTAGCCCCCGACGGAGCTACAGTGCCAGGGTGTGCCAAACCAGGATTACATTGCAGGCATGCGTGTTCTAGAAATCTATTTTCTTTCCACTACACCACCCCGAGGGCTGGGTTGGGGCCTTCGTACAGTTAGTGGGTGCACTGAGAAGTAGTTGAAGTGTTGAGGGCTTGCTTGCTGGGTGAAGGGGTAAGTGTCGTAAGAAAGTTAGCATTTTAATGGCAGGGTTGCTGGCTGGCTGGCTGGGATGGTGGATGGGGGTAGCTATGGGACGGGGAGTTGTACGTAGAGATGGAGGGAGGGCTGCGAAGGAATGGATGCACGATGTGTGGGTGTAGGGATAAGTAAGGGTGGGTCATAAGCATACAGAGGGGTAGGAGATTTGGGGGGATGGAGAGAAGATTGGGAAAGGGAGACAGGGCCTAGTAGGTGGGGAGTTGGAGGAAGGGCAGGGTTGGCCAATGTATGGAGAAGCTGGCCAATGGGTGGAGGGGTTGTGGGCAGATGGATGGAGGAATCTGGAAGCCAAGTGGAGAGCGGTCCACAGGGGGAGGGAATATCAGATGGGGAACAGGTCGGCAGAGATGAGGGCTGAATTAAGAATGCAGGGGCTGGCGGATGGGTAACAGAGTGGTGAGAGGTAGGGACGTTGGTTGGTGAGGAAGGAGGGGTGGGTGGAAGAGGGATTGGCATTGGGTAGAGCAGTCGGTGGATGGGTGAGGGGCGGGCTGACTCATGGAACTTTCGATGGATTGGCGGTCTGGCAGACAGGCAGAGGTAGGCAAATGAAGGGGGGGTGGCCCCGTGGAGGAGCCGTCAGCTGGGAGAAAGTAGTGGCAGGTGGGAAGAAGGATCAGCAAAGGCGTGGGAAAGATGGCGGATGGGCTAACTATGCAGTGGCAAGATGGAGGGGTTGCTAGAAGAAGGGCTTGGAAGAAGAGTAAAACCATTATCTGAATGATGGACCAGTTGACTTTGTGGCCCAGGCTGCAGTCTGGACAGACCTCCCTTTATCTCTTGGGGCCTCTTGGGACAGCTTTTGTCCGTGGGAGTCCGAGGAAGGCCAGTTCCAGGTGGCAGACACCTTCGGGGGCCAGCTTGGTGGGTGGTGGTGACCATTCTCCCTCCCCGCGTCTGCCCACCGCTCCAGCAGCCGAGCTCTCTCCGGGCTCGTAAATCCCAAGCCGGGCAGGCTTTCTGTAATTATCCCTGGAATATTAGCCCCAGAGGTGGGGCAGGTGGGGCTGGGAAGAAAGAAGCTGACTCAGAGGCCCCGTCTGTCTTTGGAAGGTGCGTCCAGTGCGGCCCACGGCCCGTGCGCCAGGCCAGGAGCCCTGCGGCCCCTCCCTCCCCACCCCATGTCCCAGGTGCCTCCGCAGCCTTCCCCGGGAAGCTTGGGGCCAGGAGAAGTGCGAATCAGGCAGGATCCTGGCCAGCATATCTCCCTCTGTCCCTGTCTCTTCCTTTTTCTTTCTCTGGCTCGGTCTCTGGCTCGAACTCTTTGCTCCGTTCTCCTTCCTTGTACTCTTTCTATTGTGTACTATTTCTACTGTGTCTGACTCCTCTGTTTTCTCTTCTGCCTCCTCCCTCCCTCTCTGTCCCTTCAGTCCTTGTCTTTGCTGTTTTGTTCCTTTCCCCTCGGTCATGCTCTCACCTGCTCTGTCCCCTTCCTGCACCTGTTCCCCGCGGGGGCTCCATCCCTATGCATCCCGTACACAAAAGGAGGTGCTCTTCCGGGCTTTGGGTTACATTTAGAATCTTTCAAGAAAGCATTTTCCCTTCTATCTCTTTGTGATGAAATGGTGTAATCGGCCCACAGGAACTCTGGCCAGAGCTGGAAGGGCAAAAGCGAAGGGGAGACAGACAGTGGCCACTTGCTTTCTGCAGGTAGCAAACCTTGGCCAAGGAAGACTCTTCCCCCAGAGCAATGAGGGCGGATCTCATTGCGAGATGGGGGATCTGGGCACAGACACAGGCGAGAACCCAGTGTTGACTATCTCATGGGGCCACAGCATATCCTGCGGTGGAGAGCCCTTTGGAGTTCGAGAGGCCTGGGTTCTAGTCCCGTCCCCTCCCCTCTCCCTGGCTGTGGGATCTTGGACAAATGGCTTAACCTCTTTGATCCTCATTTTGTTCATCTCTAAAATGGGATCGACAACAAGACCTTCCTTACGGGTGGTTGTGGAAATTAAATGAGAATATGAAAAGAAAAGCACCTATCAAGTTTTAAGCAGAGAAGCCAAACCACTAAGAGTGAGCGATATGAGGCAGGAAATTGAGGATTTGGTCCCACACGGTGGTGGGAGTGGAGTAAAGAGTCTCTGGGGGGTTGTCTCAGTTATGTTGGAAGTCGACAGGCCAAGGTGTCAAGAGGGAAAGACAGGCGCGAGCAGAGAGCAGGGACAAACGGAATCCTAGCTGGAACACACTGGGACGTGTGGGTCCCCAACTTCAACGACACAAGTGACGTCCTGCAGAGCCTGGATGCCGTGTGTCACAGAGCTCAACGTGCTCCAAGCCGAAGACTTGGGGGTGCTGCCCCACGTCACCCAGGTGAGCCTGCGCCCCAGCAGCGCCCCAGACTCCGCAGAGCTCCCGAGCTTCAACAGACTCTGCCTGCGGCTTCTCTTCCACCTCCCAGGTCTCTCGCAAGAGGCCACCGAAGCTAACTCCGAGCTAGGCAGGGAGGGGTTAAACTTAGTCCCAGCTCCAGGTCCCCTAAGTTCACTCTGTGCAAACCCGCTACTGCACCCCCACCAGCCATGAGCTACTGGCCTCCGGTGTCTGTTCTTGTTTGCATCACGTGAGTTTTGGGGCCCGAAGATGACTTCTTTGGTTGCCAAGTGATTTCGATCTTTAGGGTAAAGGTGATATTTAAGAAATATTTTTTCCTTTTTAAAAAAATTAACATATAATGGATTCTTTGTTTCAGGGGTACAGGTCTGTGAATCATCAGTCTTACACAATTCACAGCACTCGCCATAGTGCCTGCCCTCCCCCGTGTCCATCCCCCAGCCAACCCATCCCTCCTCCCCCCTCCCCTCCAGCAACCCACAGATCATTTCCTGAGATTAAGAGTCTCTTATGATTTGTCTCCCTCTCTGGTTTCGTCTTATTTCATCTTTCCCTCCCTTCCCCTATGACCCTCTGTCTTGTTTCTCAAGGGTAAAGGTACTATTTTAAAATAAGCTTTTGCTTTCCGTGTGTTTAAAGCTCACCAAATGTTTTTAATACGCAGCTGGGCACGGGGGCCGTTCGTCCACGTGCAAAGTGACCGGGAGCGCGGGGGTTCCCACGGGGCGGGCCGGGGGCACGTGCTCAGTAAACGCCAGGACCCGAGACACAAGGTCACACGATGGTAAGCCAGCCCGTGCTTCTGCTGTATCTCATTGTATCCTGAGAGGACAGAGCAGGGGGTGGAGACGTTGGTGAGCTTATGTCCCTGTCCCTGGGAAGGGACCTGTGGATGGGACACTGTGGACTCTGCTCCTCCTTCCCCCTACTGCCGGCAGGAGATCCTCAGCTCTGGGGCTGCGGCTGGGCTAACCCACTTCCCAGTGGCCAGGCCAGGGCTTGGTGATGGGAAAGCACTCGCCACGTGCAGCAGCGGCCTTTGGCTTGTCCTCTTCTCGCACAGCCCTGGAAGGAGCGGCTTGCCACGGAGAAGCAACTGTCCACCCAGGGACTGTACTTCCCGGGTCCCTTTGCATAGGGTGGGGCTGACCACAAGTCCTTGCCGACGGCATGGCAATGGGAATGATGACTATGGCAGAGAAGGAGCAGCGGGGTTGGGGAGGGATGCTCACCAACCGAGAACGCCGGGATTGCACAGTTTCCCGGTGGGACACAAACTTTCACTGTGACAATCCACGGCCATTTCAGAGTTTGTGACAACATCCGGCATTACTATAACCCAGTGGTCCTCAAAGGGTGGGCGCTGGGCCGTTAGCAATGCAGAATCTTGGGAACCCCCCTGGATTTCCTTAATCTGAAAACTCCCGGAGGGGGGTGCCCTGCCATCCGTGTTTCAATAAGCCCCCAGGGGATTCTGGTGCACTTGGAAGTGTGAACCCCCTTGCCCCAGCCTATACACGTTTCATTCATAGCTCCTGAATGGAGACTCAGGATCGCTCAGGTGGCTCCGTGTGTCCCCCGCCCCCACACCCTCACCCCCACCCAACCTTGCCTCCCAGGGGCCCCAGAGCAGGGACCCATGTTCTAACTCTTGCGATGAAGGCAGCACAGGCAAGCACACTCTCTGGAGAACTCAGGATGATTCCTCTCATTGCTTTATTCTCTCGACTGTCAGAGATACGTTGAACACTAAGCTGACGGACAGTCTTCACTTGTGAAGCCACAAGGTGCAGTTTGGACCAACAACCTGGCAAGCAGGTTTTGGCATCCAGACAGTTTTCGAGAAGCAAAAACCAAGCCTCAGAGGTGCCGACGAGCAGTGGGACTTTGGGCACTGTCATTCCTTTCGTCCGCTCGTTCCAGAAGGTTGGTCTCCTGCAGCGAGAACTCACCAACTGCAATCTCTTTGCATCTAGGGAAGAATCCCATCAGGCATCCAGGCCATTCAGGAAAAATGTGCCTGTCCTAATTTTCTGAGTATGTTAGATGGGGGCATATGTCTCCTTTACGTCTGTACCCGTGAGTTTAAGACACCTTGGGAAGGTGAAGGAATGAGCTCACCACTCAGTGGGCATTTGGGTAACTTGCTTGCATCTCTCATCTAACTTTGCACATCTCGTGGCTTCTTACACTCAGAGAAAACACTTTGGGGATTGCTCCAATTGTTTGTGGAGGACAAACAAATGTGCACGGTCCTTGCAGGCTGTGGGTCTCCAATGGGAACTTGCGTCAGAATTCCCTGCAGGACTTGTTAAAGCACGGATTGCTGGGACACCTCCTACCCCCCACTGCCAGAGCTTCACGAGCCCAAATTTTGCACTTTTAATCATTTCCTAGTTGCTTCTGCTGGTGGGTGGTCTGGTAGCCATACTTGGAGAGCTCCCGGGTTTGAGTAATGCTGACTGCTAGAGCACACGAGCACGCCAGTGTCCGTGGCAGGCACTGCGGAAGTGTATTTCCCGCTCATCAAGAGGGCAATGGTTGACCATGTTGTGACACTCCATAGGCTCCGGCTCTCAGAAAGAATCAGATATGAGTGCGATGTATGATCTTTTGGCTGAGAAAAGCAGTTTGTAATCTCTATAATGGGATCCTGTTTTTGTTTTGTTTTTTGTTTTTTGTCAAAACAAAAGCAGAAATCAAAATGAAACAATCCATTTCCCTAAACCCCAAACCCTGAGTATGTTTTCTAAATATAGTAAAAAGTACGTATGACGACACCAGGTTATTCACGTAGAGGTTCCTCTGAAAGTTAAGGGAGATAATTAACTTTCTAATCGTATTCCTGTGTCACTGAAGAGGATGCGATTTTTAGCATAATATTGGAGGGTAACAAAGTGTTGAAAACTCCTCAGCTCACAAAGGGCTGGATTTGAGCCTGCCGTGTTTTTCTGCGGTGTAGCCCCGTGCAGAATATGCAGGCTGCATTTCTTCTGTTATGGGGCATGCGCTGTTGGAACTCATGGAAGTTTCAATGAATGAACAATCATGTCAGTTATCATATGCATGAGCTGCTCTTGGGACCCGGACCTGCCGTGGGAGCGAATCATCTGGGAGGCTCTCAATGGGGCTGTTCTGAGGGGGTAGCTACTCTAGAGTGTTCTCCGGGATGCCCTGGCTGTAGAGGGCGGTGTATGCTCCAGGATCCTCCCTACCTGGGTCCAAGTCTTTGGTGGATCCCAGAGATTCGTTCTTGAAGCTGCTGGTGGATAGCAGAGGCTTCAGCACGGACAGGCAGAGAAGGACTTCTCCCAGAGGACACGAGTGGAGATCAGACTTTATTATACACCGTGTTCGCAGTCCTGGGGCCTGAGGCATCAGATCCTGGGGAAGCCAAGGCAGCGTCTGAGACTCTACACTCCTAGGCGGCAGTCTGTCCCTCACTGGTGAGTGGCCAGGCCAGTCCTGACGGGGGAACTGGAGATCTGGCTCCTCGAGGTGAGGAGTGAGGACCATTATCTCCAGGCTGGCAGGGTTGGTGGCAGAACTTACTCACTAACACCTCTGGGCTGGTCCGGGAGGCTCCTGGGTACGGAGACTTAGGGCTGTTGTGTTGGGGTCTCAGCCAGCCCTCCTGGCTCCCAGAGGTCAGAGGCTCTGGCCCATTCTGCAACCGTGCCTGGGGTCTGCCCACCCCCCTCCCAGTGGGAACTGGGGGTGGGGGGACCAAGTGGCTTGAGAGCCACTTGCATTTATCCAGTGGTAGCGTGGGAGGTCACCCCATGTAGGGCACCTCTGGGAAAATCTCTGAGGAAACGATCCCATCTGCGAGGTTGGGATGGGAAGTCCCTTATGGGCGTCCAACCCAGGAACAACTTGATTCAGTACTTGGTACGGGGGAGTGAGCCCTCAAGAGGAAATCTGGATCCCATTTCTGCCACTTGTTCGTCGTGTGACCATATGCCCGTCTTTCTGCTTAGCTGAAAGGTTACAGATATTAGCTGATTCCAGCTTCCTAAAACTTCCACACACTCACTGTCAACATTCTCCCTTGTCACATTTGCCTACGGGGACACAGCTCCGGAGACGTCAGGGCGAGCCGCCATGGGAGGCACACCTGGTCCCAGGCTCCGGGCTGGTACTGTCTTTACTGATATTCCCATACCTTCTTCCTCAACATCGCTGAACTCCACTTCGGGCTTTGTCTGTAAAATGGATTTGTATTCGTCTGTTTCCAGCCCAGAAATGGGAATTGCTTTAGGTCTTCCCAACAGAGGGAATTTAATACAGGGAACTCGTCGCACAGGGGACTGGAGAGATGGAGAGGCAGCTCATGTGTAAGTAAAAGCAGGAAGCTGCTGCTGCCTTTAGGGCCTGAGGAGCAAAGCCGAAGGGACCGGAATTACATCTGGGGAGTTAGGACCCTCAGCAGAAGCAGTAACCATGGTAGTTTATGCCCAGAAGAGGGGTTGTCGTGGCGGAGATGGGATCCCTGCCCGAGATGCCCCAGGGAGCAGGAAGAAGGGAGGGGCATACCCTGATCCCCCCTCACCTTCCTCTAGTGTTTCCTATTGGTCAAAACCACCAGGAAGCCAGGGGGACCCGGGAGCCGGGCGAAGGCAGGTCCCAGAGCAAGGCAGAGGAAGGGCAGGGAGTGGATCTGAGATCAGATGGGCAGTTGACCAGCTCTGAGTTCAGGGTCGGTGGGAGCACTGAAGGAAGGCCATGTGGAGCAGGGGATGACATTGGGTGGGGCACAGTGTGTGGGACCAGCCTGGCTGCCACTGTCATTCCACCATCAGGAAGTGATGGGTGAAGAGAGCCTGTTAGGTTCCATGGCTGTTGAACCTTCTGGAGGCCTGGAAAAGCTATTTGAATGAGACACAGAAGGAAGGCGGTTGGCTCCATGGCCAGCAGGGAACTTGCCCGTATCCCTGACCTACTGACATCTTCCCAGATCTGCTCCAGTCCTTCAGGCTGTCCCTTTTCTCTGCCTGCTGCTGCCTCCCAGGGTGTGCCCAGGGGACCGCTGGCAGATCTGGCCTGCCCTCGCTTCGTCCGGCTGGGGTGGACGCCTGGCTGGCGCACGAGGAAAAGGAACCACAGAAGGCACCTCTGGGTCTAAGACTCAGATATTCCAGAAATTCCTGAGATAGCCGGGGTGGGGACTGCGGTGTGTGAGCTGCTCTCTGCCTGCATCTAAAATTTGGCTCATACCGATCAGGTCCCTCTAGGACCTCCCTCTCTCCCACCTTCCCTCCATCCTCCCCTCCTTTTCTCTTTTCCTCCTTCCCTTTCTTTTATTTTGCCTTCCAATAATCTTCGATCATTTATTATCCACCGGGTATGCTGCTCTGTAAATATGAATAAGGTAGCTTAAAAAAAAGTACACATAGTTTTGAAATTTAGAAACCCGTTTCTAAATAGCGCATGGCTCCAATGGGAAACCATAAAGCATGTGACATAGTTGCGATTTACAACTGGAGAGTAATGAAAATGCTATGTATCAAAACTTGTAGAATATACCTAAGCAGTACTTGGAGTGATATTTGTGGCTTTGAGTGTTCATCATGAGCTTAGGAAGATAGGAAAAAAGAATAGATTAAACTCCAAAAAGGTTTAGTAACAGAGGAAGGAAGCGACATAAGAGCAAAATTTAGTAATAGACACAGATAACATTGGGGGAGGATCAGCACATCTCAAGCTGACTCTCTGCAAAAGCCAGGAAGGAAAAAGAGAGGCTGAGTTCATCTACAGCAGATAGGCATTCCAAAAACCAAAAGACTATGTGAATCAGCTTATACTAAGATATTGGCCCTCTTTTTGAAGGGGACACTTTTAAGAAAAATATAATTTACCAAAAATATAATCTAGCAAAACTTAAGAAAAAATAAGTCCAATCGATCAATAGTCATCATCTTATTATTTCAGATAAAATACATAATTTCTGTTTTATGAATAAGGAAACGGAAGTCCCGAGAGGTAAGCAAGGTTGCCTACGATCCTACGGGCGGGGAGTGATGGAGGCGGGGGCTGGTCTGGGCGCCAGGTTTCTCTCTCTGGGAGCGAGGGCTGGTCCACCCTGTGGCCTCTGCTGGGAAATTCCCCAGGGTTGCCTGCTCCTGGGGTTGCTCAGTGACTGGGCACTTCTAACGTACCTCCAGGAGGGTATTTGGTTCCAGAATTTTCCCTGAATGTTTCACCATCTCCGATTCGGGGACGTGCACAGCAGCCGTGCCCTGCCTCCCGGTCTTTCCGTACCGCCCGGCTGGAAGCAGCAGGACTCAGCAGCCTGCCCCAAGGCCCGAGGCCCTTTGACTCAGCCACCTCCCCAGCCCCAGGATGCTCAGAGTCTGACTCGGTACCCCCAGCCACAGCCCAGACCTCGGAGCCAGGTCGCCTCTGGTAGAAAGCGGGTGGCAGCTTGTCTGGGAGTCTGGGTGGGTGACAGACTCCCACGGTCAGAAGCCTGCAAGGACCTTGCATCCTGTGATGGGAACGGTGGGATTAGGGGGGTGGGTGAAGATCCAATGGTGGGCCTTCACCTTCATAACTCTTGGGAACTGCTGTCCATCATTGCTATTTTTCGTTCTTTCATTCCTTCTATTGTGAATATCACCCACCCTGCCCTCCTTGGGGGTCAGGTGGCATTGCCAGGGACAGAGTCTTGCCATCTCTGGCCATGTGACTCAAGCCAACCAGCTCTTCCCTTACTTCTGATATATGGATACAACCTCGTACCTCTCGATTGGCTAAGTAGGAATAATGTAAGCCTGGAGTTTGGGGCAGGGGGACATTCCCGTCTGCCTCTGTGTCATGACAGCCAGAGAAGGAAACAAGGGAGTGCACAGAGATCATAACGCTGGGAGCAAAGTAGGTATACTTGAAAACGGTCCCCGAGTTCCTGGATGCAGATGTGCCTGCAGTCCAGTTTTTTTGTTTCTCTTGGGGAGTGGGAGGCAATATTGTCTCTTTGTTCTGAAATTTGTGGGAGTTGGCCTTTTATCTTTTGAAACCCAAAGAAACCTGACTAACACCGTTTGTCTTGGCTTCTCGTTCTCTCTCTGTCCCTTTGAGTGGTGAGTCACCTCCCCGCACCTTACAGCTCCCCCCAGATCCTCCACTCAGGAAATGGGCTGCGGCGTGTCCAACTTGCTACCTCAAGCTGAATGCCTGGCCTGCTTCTGAATATTGCCGTGACTGATGTGGCGATAAGGGACAAGAACAGAGACCCTGCAGGGGTGGGGATCCCACGAAACCTATCTGCCCTCTGAAGGCGCCTGTTGAGAACTAGTAACCGTGGCTAACACTGGGGGAGTCAGAAATGATGTTGCAAGCTCGGAGGGCTTCAGCATTCTTGCAGAGACTAAACTTGGGTTCTACTCTTTCTCTTATTTGGAAGACGAGGCGTCTGAGGGTCTTGGAGCTCATGTCTGAGGTCACACAGGTATGAAGGGCTGAGGCCAACTTTTTTTTTTTTTATTTGACAGAGAGAGACACAGTGAGAGAGGGTACACAAGCAGGAGGAGGGAGAGAGGGAGAAGCAGGCTTTCCGCAGAGCAGGGAGCCCGACGCGGGACTCGATCCCAGCACCCTGGGATCATGACCCAAGCCAAAGACAGACTTAACGACTGAGCCACCAAGGCGCCCCGAGGCCAACTTTTGAATGGAGGAATTTTATTTCACAGTCCTAATTCTTATGCACTCTCTTGTCTTCATTATGTCGGTGTGCTGGAATTAGGTGGGGTCTTTTTTCAAAATGATTTTCAATATCCTTTACATTGTTTTCTCAATGTGAAGGCACTTGAATAAACAGGTTAAGTCTATTTTACCTGTTTGTTTGTTTGGGAAGGAAGGGATTCCATAAGAAATGTCTTCAGTTAAAGGAGAAAACTAAAGCAGACCCCAACCCCCCTCACAATGCTTTCCATTACTGCCAGTTATCCCCTTCAAGCAAAGTCATGCTGTTCTTTTCAGAAAAGAAGGAGCCATTGTAGCTCTCCTCCACGTGGAAGTTAAAGGCAAAAGTCCATCATCTGACTTTCAAAGCCCTCTGCAGTCTGGTCCCAGGCTCTTTCCCCCAATTCTCTAGACTACGCCCCCCTTCCCTGAGGCAGCTTCCCCCTGCACCTATGAAATTCCAGCTCAGCGCCCTTGCTAGGGGTCCTGGCGACATGCCCCCATGCTCATAGATTGCTGCCGAATTTGCGAAAGTAAGATATTTTTTGACGGACAGGTTAAAGCCACTGCCTGTTTTCTTTGGCTTCTCTACTATCCCTCCATCTCTCTTTGCTGTCCCAGGGGCGGCAGGGTCTCTGCCAAGAGCAGGCTAAGCGGGGGACGCACTGAGTTTGGGTTTACGGTGATGTGATTTGCAGTTGCCCCCGTGTATTGTTAAGCAATCCCTCGTCACCCTGGTGTAGAAATCGCCTCCAGGGAAACCCGTACCTCCTCCTGGGCCGTCTCACACGTGACACATGACGTGTTGTGACATGAAGGTTTGGGGCTGTGTCACGGCACGAACGTGTCCCGTGGCGCCCCAAGTATGGAGGAGAAACCAAGCGGACATGTACGGAGCCATAAGCTCGTCCCTGGGAAATTCTCACGAGTCTTAGAGCCCAACTATGAGAAAACCTAATAAAGGCTTTGCCAAATGTTCTAATGATCCTAAAAAAACAGGGGACATTAACAGAGAGTTAGGCAACTGGGGGACATTTTCTCAATGATCAATGATAAAAAACGAAATTTGACCCACCACTGATATTAAAAAAAAAATTGTGATATTGACAAGTGCAAGAGACAAAGAGAATGAAGGCAAAATACGCAGGGAGAAGAGCATTATAGATGACGTTCGAGCCGTCAGGGAACACACAACCTGGCTTTTTTTCTGGATATCGCCACGTTTGTGGTATTTGTCGACTTTCTAAAACTTGCACTTCATTATTTCTTTTCTCATTCTAAACGAATATTGTCTTTGTACCTGAATTCTTACATGTTTATTTTAAAAAGCATCTTTCTTGAGGTGTAAGTCATGTACAATGAAACACATATACCTAAAGGCATAGTTTGTGAGTTGTGATGAAATGTATACACCCGGGAACCATCAAGACATACACCATTTTCACGAGCCCCTACCTTTCCCTCTTTCCCCTTACGTCCACCTCCCTTCATGTTCCCACCCCAGGTCACCGTTAATCTACTTTCCGTCACGATGGATTTGGATAGTTCTAGACTTTCCCCTAAACAGACTTGTGTAGTACCCTTTTGTAGCTGGCTTGTTGTGGGGTGAGGGGAGGAAGCACAGGTCAGCCTTGTGCCTCCTTTTGTGTTACTAATAATTTTTTATTTTCTCCTTGACGAAGACCTCCTGATTCCGTGACGTGGGGTCTGGTGGCCTTGCGGCTGCCCCCACGCCTGGGTCACCAGGAGGCCCTCTTGGTCCATACACGTCCCGTGTACGCACCTGAGTTCATGCCCGAGCTCCCTGTCCCCTCTGCTGGAATGCCTTCCCTCCTGATCCACTCAGTGGGGGCGCAGGGTAGATACCTCCTACCTTCTGGATTCTCTAGGTTGGAACCCAAACACTCCTTTCTCCGCCCCGGGAAACACTGGCTTAGACTTCTTATTGCTGCTCACTGGATTGTCGCTTTCTGGGCTCCGCTTAGTTTTGTTTTTCTGACCGTCTGGGATCCGAGGTTTCTGGTGTAGGAGCTGCGTGCAGCGTGTGACACTCCCCTCAGGCCCTGGCTCACCCTAAGTTGGCAGGTGGCCCAATTCACAGCAACAAATGTTGGTTGGAAATGAAAAAAAAATGTAAGGGTAACTCTTCGTCTGGGGTTATAGAGAAAAGACACACAACTCTCTCCTTTGGTGATAGCCATTTCTCCTTGGTTTCTCGCTCTGGATCCAGTGGGGTCAGGGCACTCGCTGTTCTTCTAAAGGGACCGGAGTAAACCTAGGGGGAACCTCGAAGGACACTCTGAGCTAGGGCCTTGCTCCGGGACTGCAGTGGGTTGCATAGAGTCTCCCCCAAAAGACAGGTAGCAAGTCCTAATCCCCAGAGCCTGTGAATAGGTCCTTCTTTGGAAATAGGGTCTTTTCAGGTGTAATTAAGGCCAGGATTTTGCGGTGAGATCATCCTGCATTTAGGATAGGTCACAGAGCCAGCGACAGACATCCTCATCCTAGTAAGACAGAGAAGGAGAAGACAGGCAGTGACGCAGGAAGAAGGTCATGTGAGCACAGAGGCAGAAACTGGCTAAGAGATGGCAGCAGCCCCTGGCAGAAGGCTCTTAAAGAAGAGGCAGGGAAGGATCCTGGGCTGGAGCCCTCTGGGGGCAGCACGGCCCTGCCTGCACCTCAATTCTAGACTTCCGGCGTCCAGAATCGGGAGAGAATGAATGTGTGTTGTAAGCCTCTGCGCCTGCCCTAAGTTGTTACGGCAGCCTTGGAAACCAACACAGGCTGGTCACTTTGAAAGGATTGCGTATGAATTGGGATGTAAGCCAGGGGCGATACCATGAGCCCCGGGGAGCTGGAGTCCCAGGTTGGTTGCGAAGAATCAAACCCCCAGAGAACTTTGCGAATGTTTCAAGTGATCCAGGCAGCAGGATGCTACTTTTTCTTTTGTTTGTTTGCTTTTTTGGAAATGATTTAAATTACTGAAACAGTGGAACAATCCAAATGAAATAAGAGGGTATCATTTTCATCCATCAAAGTGACAAATAGAGGGGCGCCTGGCTGGCTCAGTGAGTTAAGCGTCTGCCTTGGGCTCAGGTCATGATCCCAGCATCCTGGGATCGAACCCCGCATCGCATCGGGCTCCCTGCTCAGCAGGGAGTCTGCCTCCCCGCCTCGGGCCCTGCCCCCCTCCCCCCGTTCGCTCTCTCTCTAATAAATAAATAAAATCTGCAAAGAAATAAATTGACAAATATAAAAAACAATGTAATATTTGTTCTCACAGGATGTGGAAAAAAAGTAAAATTTTATACTCAGAGTAGGAGTCTAAACCTCCTGAATTTGCCAACAGAGAGAAAAAAAAAAATCTTAAAAGGTACATCCTTTGACCAATTAATACTATCTCAGAATTTATGCTAAGGAAATAGCAGAGATGTAAATGATGTAAGTGAAGATGTATTTAAGGTTGTTCATTATAGCATCATATGCAACAGTGAGAAGTTAGAAACAACTTCTGTCTTGAGAATGGGTTGGTTAAATATGCATTGGTACATTCACAAAAATGGAAAAATTCAGTCCTCAAAATTTGCTAGAGAGAGCTACCTCATAACTTGAGGAAATGCTCGTGATAATTTTATCATAAGCAAAAAAAGGATGGTAGAGGGCCTGGGTGGCTCAGTCAGTTAAGCGTCTGCCTTCAGCCCAGGTTATGATCCTAGGACCCTGGATCGAGGCCCACACTGGGCTCCCTGCTCCGCGCGGGGTGTGCTTCTCCCTCTGCCTCTGCCATTCTTGCTGCGTGCTTTCTCTCTGTCAAATAAATAAAGAAAATCTTAAAACAAGGACAATAAAAACATTATTTTTTAAAATTTTATTTATTTATTTGACACAGAGAGAGATCACAAGTAGACAGAGAGGCAGGAAGAAGGAGAGGGGGAAGCAGGCTCCCCGCTGAGCAGAGAGCCCGATGTGGGGCTCGATCCCAGGACCCTGAGATCATGACCTGAGCTGAAGGCAGAGGCTTTAACCCACTGAGCCACCCAGGCGCCCAATAAAAACATTATTCAGTATGATCCTGATTTACTTAAAAATATGCATAGAAAACTGGAAATTTCATGGTTATTTTTAAGTATTGAGACAGAAGCTGGTTTTATTTTTCTGTCCATACCCGTTTTTGAGAAAAAAAAAAAAAAAAGAAAAAAAAGGCAGTATTTTGGTAATCAGGAGAAACAGTAAATAGAATTTTAAATGATACTAAAGGTTTTGATTTTGTTATGGTCTATTAGGGGTTATAGTGTATCTCTCTTTAGACAAAAGTGACTGGGCTCAGGATTCAAAGGGCACTTAGAATTAAATTATTTATATATGTATTTAAATTATATATATATATATATATATATATATATATATATATATATATATATTTTGCATGTGGACTTTGCAGGGAGCTGAATCCTAGTTTAAGCCCAGTGTAGCTGTCACTCGACCCAAAGGGAAAGACAAAGAGCTCATGCAAAACGCCGCAGACATGTCCACCCATGTGTCCCTTTGGTTCCTCCTCCCCGGAGCAGCATGGCTCCTGGTAGAGCAGAGAGGTTCCTCTGCCCTCCTTGCTCAGGACGTGGTCAGACCGCTATTGCCTTGCCTTCACAGCATGCCTGGATTGGAGTCTTCTAGGTGTGCAAGGGGAACTCAACTTCTAAGCAGCCATTGTAGGAGGGGGCAGGGCCGGCAGCTGGACCCAGAAGACCAGCAAGAGCTGGTTCCTCCTCCTTCCCTGCAGCCTGGCCAGACCCTAGGGAGTGGTGGGCAGGTCACGTCCTCAGGGCTCCTCAGCCTTTGTTGTTCCTCTGCGGGCTCGGGGGCACCCGGAGCACTTGGGTTGTGCTTAGAGTGACTAGACATCCCAGTTTGTCGAGGGACAGTCTTAGTATAATTGTGATTCCTAATGTAGGGTCCATTTTGACTCTCTGATTTGGAAGACAAATTAGACAACCACTGGAGTTTTGTCCAAATGTGAACTATAGAATCTAATTCATAATATAAAAAAATACTCATTCCTACCGCTTATTGAACACACTCACCATGTGCCAGATCCCATGCATAGATTTAGTTAATTTTTACAAACTTCTAGTCACTAGACTCTAGTCAATGTCTCACGGACTCCTCGGTCAACATGTTCCCAAGTCACACCGTCCTGCTCCCTTCCCCTCCTAGCTCCTTTGCCTGGGTCTTTTCTCCCAGGACGTGGGACCACCATGTTTCTGGTTGCCCAAGTTGGGAATCTGATGTCATCCTTGGTCATTCTCTCTCTCTTCCATCTACTTCTAATCAGCCCCCAGGTCCTGTGATTCTATCTGCTTAATATCATACAGCCACACCGACCTGTCTATTCTGAGAACTCTCCATGGTGGCTTCAACCTCAGGGCATGTGCTATTTCCTTGCCTACTTCTGCAAGATTAACTCCTACATTTACAGTTCTCAGCTCACTCATAACTTGACCCCGATTCCAGTAGGGTTACCCCATTAAAAAGACCATACCATGCTTTGTATTTCTTTTGTGGCATTTGCATGTGTACTTGGATGTTGTTTGTGGACCCCCTACATTGTGAGCTTGTGAAAGTGGGAATCTTGGCTGTCTTGTTTCCTGCAGAATTCCTGGATTTTAACACAACATCTGGAAAATGGAAGTTTCTCAGTAAGTATTGACAGAAAATGTGCTTGAGTGTATCTAGTTTTCTTCATTCCTCTGCCCCTGCTGCTGTCCAGGCACCTGGCTCTTTGCAGTGGCCTCCTGTTTACATATTACTTCTCCTCTAATCCATTCTATGAGGAAGATCTCATAAGCTAGACTGTGTCATTCCTTTACTTAGATCTTCAGTGGCTCCCTATTATTGCTGGGATAATGCCCCAATTCCTAAACAGAGGCTTTTTGTTTTGGCCCCAGTTGACCCTGAACTCTCCTTGGTGTCTCTTATCTCTGAGTCTTTGCAAAGGAATATACACTTGCATCCTACCCATCCCTAGCCAATTTCTACTCTTCCAGATCTCACGCCCTCCTGGGGGGACTTCCCTCCATGCTCAGGTGGGGTCAGACTCCTCCTTGGTACTCACACAGCTCCCCAACAGCTGGATGATCACAGGTTATTGTGTTTAACTTGTTTTTATATATTCTTTTTTTCATCAAAGTCCTTTGGTCTGGTGTATTCAAGTTGTATCCAAGTTTTGCTGTATTCAGAATTCTAGCACAGTCTTCATGGCATAGGAAAAAACAAAAACAAAAAAAACTGTGAAATGAATTAAATTATCCCTGTTTTAATGTTAAGAAATTTCAGTAAAGAAAAGGGAAATCCCCCGAATGCCATACAGCTGAACACAGGTTTCAAACCCAGGACAGTGTCATACTGTTATAGGCTGAATTGTGTCTTTTCGCATCCCTGCCCAACCCACCCCCATACCCTCCCCCCAGCCCTCAAATTCCTATGTTGAAATCTTAACACTCCAGTACATCAGAACCTGACTGTATTTGGAGATGGGGTCTTTAAAGGGACAATTAAGTTAAAACGAGGTCATTAGGGTGGCCCTAACCCCCTATGACTTGTATGTTTATAAGAAGAGGAGATTAGGGCACAGGTGCACACAGAGGGAAGTCCGTGTAAGGACACAGGGAGAAGACAACTACCTACAAGCCAAAAAAAGAGCATCGGAAGGAACCAGCCCTGCCAACACCTTGGTCTTAGAGATCAAACCTTTACAATTGAGAGAGAAAATAGATTTCTGTTTAAGCCACCTAGACTGTTGTACTTTGTCCTGACTGCCCTACCAAACTAGTACACATGGCTAAGAATGTCTTTTAACTGTCCAGAGCAGAACTTTCCAACAGAAAAATACTGTGAATCACATATGTAATTTAAAATTTTCTAGTAGTTGTATTACCTAGTTTAAGAAAGGAGGTGAATTTACCTTACACCAGTTAGAATGGCCAAAATCAACAAGACAGTAAACAACAAATGTTGGAGAGGATGCGGAGAAAGGGGAACCCTCTTACATTGCTGGTAGGAATGCAAGTTGGTGCAGTCACTTTGGAAAACAGTGTGGAGATTCCTCAAGAAATTAAAAATAGAGCTACCTTATGACCCTGCAATTGCACTACTGGGTATTTACCCCCAAAATGCAGATATAGTACAAAGAAGGGCCACATGTACCCCGATGTTCATAGCAGCAATGGCCACAATCGCCAAACTGTGGAAAGAGCCAAGATGCCCTTTGACAGATGAATGGATAAAGAAGATGTGGTCCATATACACAATGGCATATTACTCAGCCATCAGAAAGGATGATTACTCAACTTTTGTATCAACATGGATGGGACTGGAAGAGTTATGCTGAGTAAAATAAGTCAAGCAGAGAGAGTCAATTATCATATGGTTTCACTGACGTTTGGAGCATAAGGAAAAACATGGAGAACACTGTGAAAGGGAAAGGAAGGGTGAATTGGGGGAAATCGGAGGGGGAAATGAACCATGATAGACTGTGGACTCTGAGCAACAAACAGGGTTTTGGGGGGTTGGGCGAGCCTGGTGGTGGGTATTAAGGAGGGCACGTATTGCATGGAGCACTGGGTGTGGTGCATGAACAATGAATCTTGGAACACTGAAAAAATAAAATTAAAAAAAAGAAAAAAGAAAGGAGGTGAATTTAATTTTAGTAATATTTTCTAGTAATTTTAGTAATATTTTTGATTAACCTAATAAATATTAAATATGATCAGTTTTAGCATACAATGTATGCAAGACATTATTAGTAAAATAGTTTGCATTCCTTTTTTCAGACCAAGTGTTTGTAGTCTGGTGTGTGTTTTGTGCTCAGAGTGCACACCAGTTCACAGCAGCTACGTTTCTTGTGCTTGATCGCCACATGTGGCTACCATATTGGAAATTGTAGGTGTAGTAGATAATCCCTTCCTTTCTGCACACCATTGTTTTGTTTTTTTTTTTAAAGGTTGCTGTTTTATTCTGAGAGTACGTGATCCATGTAAACAATTAAAAAAACCCAAACAAACCCAGCATGTCTGCCGGGGATGTCATTCCTGAAAATTTTGTTTTTGCTTTGATGTTAGCCACTCTATTAGCTGAATTAGTTGTTCTTCTAAGGACTAGACCAATTTGGGCATTTTGGTCCTTCATCGCCTGCCTGGCATCAGATTCAGAATGTTCCTGGGAGGAAGCCTTTTGCCTCTCGTCCCCTCAACCACATGTCCCTACTAATTCACCTGGAAATCCAGAGGCAATAGTACATTGCTACGTGCTTTCACCCCCCAACCCTCCACCACAGTCTAAGTCTAGTGTGTCTCTTGGATGATTGTCACTGCCAAGTTTGAACCCAAAGCCTCTCTGGCCCCATGCAGGTCCGGTCACCCCATCCTGTGGCTCACTGCTGGCTCCCGACTCCTGGAGCTGACGGTCTGTGAGTCTAGAGGGCTACCCCAGGCAGGGACTTACGATGTGCTTAGCCTGTCCCCTAAGCCAGGCCTCTTGAATGGACTTGCTGAACTTCCTACTATGTTAGGAGCAGAGAACTCCCCTCACAGAAGGGGTGCAGCAATGCAAAATCAGAGACTCAGGGCATCAAGTAGTTATCCTCAGACCTATTGGCCACCCTGGTGCTTTTCCTGAGGACATCTTTGAACATGCTGTGGCTCAGTAGTTGAGAATGTGGTTTCAGGTATCAGACAGACTGATTTATTTATTTATTTTTAAAGATTTATTTATTTATTTGAAGGACAGAGAAGGAGGAGGGGCAGAGGGAGAAAGAAGTCTCAAGCAGACTCCCTGCTGAGCATGGAGCCCAATGTGGGACTTAATCCCAAGACCCTGAAATCATGACCTGAGCCAAAATCAAGAGTTGGCTGTTTAACCGACTGAGCCACCCAGAAGCCCCAGAAAGACTGCTTTTTACCTTGCTCTGCCAGTTGCTACCTCTGATATCGGATGCTACTTTCACTTCTCTGGGCCTTTTCTATAAAATAAGGATGATAGCAATAGTGTCTATATTATTGGGCTCTGTAATCTAGTTCTGATATGGTTTTCAACGATAGAGTGCTTATATACTATATACTATATATATAGTATTATATATATTATATACATGTTTATATACTATAGCGTGGCTAGCATGTTGCCTGGTCCATGAGAAGCTGTCAGTCAATGTTGGGAAAGAACCAAGCACGCCAGTCCGGGTCAAGCACCTGGAGTCTGTTCCATCATTGTTTGTAGTTGTAATGACAGAAGCCCGCTTGTATTACAAGCCCTTGATTACAAGGGCTCAGGCTGTTTTACAGAATGCAGCCTGGCCTCAGGGTGGGACTGGAACTAGATATGGAGCATTCTGGAAACTGGAGAGCTCTTACCTTCTCCTTCTGCCTCTCATCTCTGCTTCAAAGTATGTGCCTCTTCTCTTCTTTTTGCACACTGCTATCCTCAGTTTTTCTGGCCACGGGTTGGGTTGATCTCAAGCTTCTCAAGATCCCTTTTTTCCAGCGACCAGTCTAGACTGTGTGGGATTTCCACATCCCTGAGAGACAGGTGGGATTGGCCTGGTTTGCGTCAGATGTTGACTTCTGTCCTGATCAGCTGTGATCAAAAGGGAGTCATAGAGTACATGCACGACCTTTTTTTTTTCTTTTAATGTTGTATTTAGTTGGAACAAATAGAGTTAATGAGGTAGAAGAAATAGGTGAACATGACTTTGTGAACAAGATGATCACATCTTAGTCAACAAAGTGAATGGAGATGTAGACTTAGTAAAGAGCAAGAAACTGTACAGTTTTGACTCCAAGTTGTGACCACAAGAGAGGTGGGACTCAGGAAAGTTTACTCCAAGGTCAAGAATTGAGACCTTGTAGACAGTGGTTGAAATTGTGGATTAATAAGGGAATTACTGAGCCTGTTTCTTGTGTATGACTCATATCTATCATTCATTCATTCATTCATTCATTCATTCATTCATTCATTCCATACATTCTGAGTGCACTGGAGATGTGATAGTGAACTTGTTGTCACAGAGCTCACCTTCGCTTCTCCTGTTGGTGTGGTTTTGCACAAGGAAATAAATCGAGTACTTATAGAGCCCCATTGTTGTCTCACTTTTCCTACTTGAAAGCAGCAGTTCAGGGAAAAACAAAACAAAACAAAACCCTGGACGTGAAGAGGGTGGAAGTCATCTTCTTGGTGATTTTGGAAACTGGCTTGCGGTCTGGTCAGCTATGGCAAACTTTTGCTTTGATTCATCTCCCCACTCTTTTTTTTTTTTGCAACCACTAAAGGGTTAAACTCATCCAGAGGCGGCAGCAAAGGAGGTAAGGGAGTGTGACATTGTGATTTATAATAAGAAATATGTATTTGGTCTTCATCCCAGTTTCTGACACAGAGCTCCTAAAACCCTTGGAATTTCCTAAGTGATAAGAGCGATAAAAATGTCTTGATATTTATAACAAATCCCTTTCAACCACACCTGAGTTTCTGTTAATGAGGTGACTTTTGGAAAGCCCTTAAGGATGGGGGCTGGTTGCCAGGGGAACTAACCATGTGATTACAGAATTGGAACTCTAAGTCACACCCCTGACCTCCTGCGAAGGGAAAGGGCCTGGAGTATCATGTCCAATCACCAATGGCCAATAATTTAATCAACATGCCTACGTAATGAAGCCTCCAAAAAATCCAAAAGGATGGGATTCAAAGGGTTTCCAGGTTGGTGAATACGTGCAGTGCTGGGAGGATGGTGTGGGATCTGTGCGTCTCTTTCCACACGCCTTGCCCTATGCATCTCTTTGGGATTGGGCCTTCTTGGAGTATCCTCTTTTTTGATCTTTGAAGTCGGCTCTTTGAAACCATTTTGTCAGCAAGTAAGTGCACAGATATATGTATGCTATTTGTTGTAGTTATAGGAAAATGGTTCTCCTGCATCATAGACACCTCACATCCAAGCTTTAATTTGATGGTAACGTGAACCAGAGAGAACGGAGTGGACTCAGGTGGCCTTTCTGGGATCTTCAGTGGATTTGCCAGGATCTTCAGGTCTTTCCAGGGGCCTTCAGATGGTATTTCAGGATTTTATAAAAACTCTGGAGTGATGAGTGGTTACAGCTGAGTTGGGAAAAACTTTGGGACCTGGAGGCCATGGTTTTCAATCCATCCGAACTCTTGAAGGGAATCTTCATTTCTGAATGTACCTGAGGACACGATCATCTGGTTTTCACTGAAATGATGAACACGTTGATCAGTTTCCCCCAAAAGAACAACCAGGGTTCTGGTGACCAGAACCAGGTGAACATAGTTAGGCAATGACTGGGGCAGAATGTCGGCAGAAGGAAGGGACCAGTGTCCCACTGTGGAATGAATGTATGCTGTGTGCCAGCCAACGTTGGTCTGTAGAGCAAAGACTTGTGGGTTCTCGAAGAAGTCAGCTGGAATACATCCAGTTTAAAATGGCACCTGGCTAGCTATAGCTGCCCCTGGCACAGCCTCTCTTGCTTTCCAATTAACCTCTCTAATGAAGATGTAGAAACAGCACAGCCCCACTACCATAAAAGTGGACCCCCTCTCTCCTTATCCCCCTTTTTGCATTGGCTTACAGACATAGCATCTGCAGCAATTAAAATATTGCATGGCCGTCTCTCAAGTCTGTGAGTATCGCTTTTCTTGCCATCCTCAATATTTTTTTTTTTTGGGTGACTATGTCTTTTAAATAAAGCAGCAGGGAAGAAGGTTGGGGCCATATCACACTGATCCTGGGAAGAACAGACACTCTGGGGAAAGTTACGTGGGTTGAGGATGAGGCAAAGAGGATTGAGGATTGAGATGAGGGTTAAGACAAAGGAGTGAGGATTGAGGATTGAGACAAAGAGAGACTAGATAGCAGGGTCTCTGGGAGACTACAGATTTTACTGTGTTCTGTTGGTTTTGAATGTCAGAAAATAAGGCAATAGAAGAAGCAGAAGATTCCAGTCAAGGAGAATTCTATTAGATAAAAAGCTGAAAAAAATGAACAACAGATTTAAAAATAAACCCTTTCCCCCAAAATACAAATAAACAAATACCAAATTCTTTATGTAAATGTAGAGTCAAAGAAGTTAAAAAATAATCTTTCTTCGAAGAA
This sequence comes from Nasua narica, assembly GCA_028533885.1. Lineage (NCBI taxonomy): Eukaryota > Metazoa > Chordata > Mammalia > Carnivora > Procyonidae > Nasua > Nasua narica. The sequence goes on along the minus strand of CM052811.1, from coordinate 104,630,421 downwards.
AACTCCAGGCTTACATATTTTCACCAGTGAATTCTTTTAATATTTAAGGAAGGAATACCACTAATCTTGTGTGAACTCTTTCTGAAACTAGAGGAGGAAGTAATGCTTCACAATTCATTTTATAATATTTATGAAATCATTATACAAAATTCTCACAGAAATTCTGAAAGGAGAAAGGAAGAAAGAAAGAAAGAAAGAAAGAATTATTAAAATCCTGCATGAATATAGGCTAAAAAATTCCTTAACAAAATATTAGTAAACAAATCCAACAGTATACAAAAAAACATAACACATCATGACTGAGCAGGATTTATCCCGGAAATGCAAAGTTGGTTTAACATTGGCAAATCCAACAGTGTAATCCACTACATTTATAGAATTAAGAAGAAACATATACCAAAGAGAAAAGGCACTTGATAAAAATGAATATCTATTCATGATAAAAACTCAGTACACTAAGAATAAAAAAAGAATGTCTCAATCTGATAAAGTTTATTTATGAAAAAGTTATAGCAAACATTATACTTGTTGGCAAAATACTGAACACTTTTTCACTAAGATTGGGAACAAGGTGAAGCTGTCCTTTCTCACCGTTCCTGTCTAACATTGCACTGAGATTGTAGCAATTGCAAAATGAAAATAAAAGCCCCCCCCCCCCGCAAAAGCATATTGGATAGGAAAGAAAAAGGTCAAATTGTATTTATGTTCAGATGTTAAATTGTTTATGAGGAGAATCCTAAGAAATCTACCCCACAACTACTAGCACAAATAAGTGAATTTAGGAAGTTCATAGCATTCAAGATTAATATACAAAGATCAATTTTATTATTTATATACTAGCACCAAATATTTGGAAAGTGAAGTTTAAAGATCCCTTTGCCAGAGCATCAAAACCAAATCAACAAAAGTATACCTGAGGATTAAATTTAACAGAATATGTGCAAGACCTCTGTACTGAAAGGCATAAAACAATGCTGAGAGTAATTAAAGAAGACCAAAATCAATGGGTATTTATAGATAGAAAGGCTCAGTGTTGTTAAGATATTAATTCTTCCCAAATTGCCCACTAGATTCAACATAATCACAATAGAAATTCCATAGGGTCTTGTGGAAATTGATAAACTGACTCTAGCATTTATATAGAAATGCAAAGCACCAACAATATCAAAAGCCATCTTGATAAAAAAAAAAAGCACGCTTGGAGGACTTAACACTATCTGACATCGAGACTCATTTTAAAGTTGTGATCATCAGAAGTGTGGTACTGGCATAAAGATTGGCAAATGGATGAATGGAACAGAACACAAAGCCCAGAAATGACCTCAACTGGCAGACTGATTTTTTAAAAAATCTTACTAAGTTCTTAATTTTAATTCCAGTATAGTTAGCATATAGTATTGTATTAGCTTCAGGTGTGCAATACAGTGTGGCCAACTAACTAGATTTTGACAGAGGCACCAAAGCAATGTAGTCCAGAAAGGAAAGTCTTTTCTTTTCTTTTCTTTTCTTTTCTTTTCTTTTCTTTTCTTTTCTTTTCTTTTCTTTTCTTTTCTTTTCTTTTCTTTTCTTTTCCTTTTTTTCCTTCCTTCCTTCCTTCCTTCCTTCCTTCCTTCCTTCCTTCCTTCCTTCACTTCAGATAGTCTTTCCACTAATGAAACTGGAATAGTTATTCATAAGGAAAAAAAAGGATGTCAATTCCCACTTCATAATGTATACAAACCCACAAAGCTTTCGGTAGAAAATGTAGGAGAGTGTCACCATGACTTAGAGAGAGGCAGTGTTCTTAGGACTCATAAAAGAAAAACTGGCAAGTTAGGCTTCACCAAAATGTGAACATTTCTGCCTGTAAACAGACACTTTTGAGAAAATAAGTAGGCAATCCACAAACTGGGAGAAAACAGTAGTAAAGCAGATACTTTACAAAGTATCTGGATATAGAAAGTATCTCGGTATCCAGGATATAGAAAGAACTCCTGGAATTCGGTAAAAAACAAACAAAAGCAATCAAAGTGGGCAAGATAATTGGATAGGCATTTCACAAAAGAAGATGAAGATGTGGCCCATGGACATTCAAATCAAAACCATATTATGATAGCCGTACATATCCTTTAGAAGGTCTAAAATTAAAAAGGCTGTCCATCCCAAATGTTAATCAAGAATGTGGAGCAACCAAAATTTTCATACACTGTGGGTGGGAGTTTGGGAAAATCTGACATTTTTTTCATAAATCTAGATGTGTATCTATCTACCCTGTGACCCAATGATTGCATACCCAGGCAATTATCCAAGAAAACTGAAAATCCATGTCCACAAAAAAGTTAGTATAAGAATGTATAGCAGGACATCATTAACAATAGTCAAAATCTGAAAACAGCCCAGATGCCCATCAATAGGAGAATGGATAAACAAGTTATGATATTTTCATATAATGGAATACTATGCAGCAACAAAAAGAACAAATCACTGATGCATGCAACAATGTGGATGAATCGCAGAATATTTTGTCATGTGAAAGGAACCAAACACACCAGTCCATATTGTATGATTTCATTTGTATGTAGCTCTAAAAAAAGGTAAAACTAATTTATGGTGGAAAAAAATCAGAATAGTGATTGACTCTGAGAATAGGGGATGGTCATTGACAGGAATGTGGCATGAGAAAATTTTCTGGAATGATGCAATGCTTCTATCTTGATAGAGATTTGGGTACATAGGTATATGCATTTGTCAAAAGTCAGGAAAATACCCAAGTCAGATTTGTGCCTTTCACTGTATGTAAATTTTACCTGAAAAGAAAAAAACAACCTGTAAACAAATATTGAAATCTAGTTAATCATATGCAATGTGAAATATTTAGGGAGATGTCTACTGGTGTATGTAATTTAACTTGAAGCACATCAAAAAATCAAGATGAATGAATGGATAGATGGACAGATACGTGATAAAGTAGGTAAAGTGTTAATAATAGAGTCTCTAGAAGTGCTCACTATACGATTCTTTCAACTTTTTTTATACCTGAAACTTTTCATTATAAAATGTTGGAAAAAACTAAAATCCAAATTGCAGACTTCAAGAGATATGAAAAAGAAAGAATGCATGGAAAGACAATAATATACCTTGCTGAAAAGAGTGTATATAACAAAGATATTAGCCTTATGTTAAGTCATACATTTAACACAGTTTGGAATTTTGATTTTCAAAGTGATTCTGAATTACATTAAGATGTATTTACAAGAAAACAAAAATGAAAATGTCACTAAAATGTTATATATATTATATAGATTAGTGAAAACAACATGGCATTACGCCACAATTAAAATAAAATGACATGAAAAAGAAGGGATCGTCTTGAATTACACAGAATACCTACAAGCTTAATAAAAGATAAAAGAAGTGGTGTGAATTATTTGGAAGGGATGGATTTTTTAATAAATACAGAAATAAAATCAAATTAGGACTTTAGCTCACATCATCTCCCAAATTAAGTTGTAGATGAATGAAAGAGATAATTTTTTAAAGTGCCAGTAGTTTTCTCTTTGGATGGTTATGATATGCACGAATTTTACGTAACCTAGCATTATGAAAAGTTAAGGTTGCCTGTGTTAGACTACAATAATGAGGGGAAAGACTTTCTTAGCCCAAGAGCAAAGGAAGAAATCCAAAAGATGAGAAAAACGTATTTAGCCACTTAAAATAATTTCTAGGACTTAAAAAAAATTATAAGCAACAGTAAAAGAAAAATGTCACTTGCAGTAAATATAGCAGAAAAGCTTACTATCCTTAACAGACATAGAGATCTTTCAAAGCAATGGGAAAAAAAAAAAAAAAAAGAAAAACCTAAAGAAAAATGGCTTTATGACTCACACATGTAATTTGCTGAAGCATAAAAATAACAATATTCTGCTCAAGTTTTCTGTGAACCTAAAAGTGCTCTAAAAAACAGGGTCTGCCAAAAAATATTCTTAAAAAGAAGATAACAAACTTGCAAAAATCTCTCATTACTTAAAAAATTTACATTAAAAGTGATTCTCTCTCTCTCTCGTAAATAAATCTTAAAAAAAAAAAAAATAGAGGCGCCTGGATGGCACAGTTAGTTGAACACCCAACTCTTGGTTTTGGTTCAGGTCGTGATCTCAGGGTCATGTAATTGAGTCCTGTGTCAGGTTCCACGCTCAGTGTGGAGTCTGCTTGGGGTTCTCTCTCTCCCTCTCCCTCTGCCCCTCCTGCTTGCGTGCACTTCTCTCTCTAAAACAAACAAACAAACAAACAAACAAATAAATCTTTTTAAAAATGAAATATAAGATTCTGTTTTATACTTACAAAGTTAGGAAAAACTTCTTTGAGATAGTTTTGTTAAGTTTGTATTTCCTTTGCTTTGCTGTTAAGGGTGATCCCGTGGTGAGCATTTTCATATGTTTTCGATAAATCTTCGATTATTTCCTCAGTGTGGTTATGCACGTTGATGGTGTTCTATTTTATTAATACTGTTTATTCCTCAAGTTGGTTCGAAAGCATAAAAGAATTCATTAAATTACTGGTTTTTAAGAGATCATTTATGACTAAGGATGTTAACCATTTGCCATGCATCGCAAATGAAACGCAGAGTTTTCTTGCCAGCATTTTATAGTGATGTTTTACTTTTTGGTTGTACAGAAGTTTTCTATTGAAACATAATAACGTTCTGCTTTAAAAAGTATCTTTAACATGTTTGAAATGGTACCTAATGCATCGAAGGATTTCTGCTTGCAAAAGGCGGAGAAAATGCAAGAAAAGAAATAGTGGCAATCCCTGAATGATGGTATGATTATGGATGATTTCTATTCTCTTCCTACGGTGTTTCTTAATTTTCTAAAAATTAAAGAAGAAGAATTTAAAAACTGAATGAGATACTCAGGTGACAGGTTTGAAATGGCTTGCACTTGCTATCATGCCTGGCATATAGTAGGTCCTCGATATACCTATAAAAACAGCTTTGTTAAGATCTAATTCATATCCTTATAATTCAATTTTTTTAGTATATTCACAGGTCTATGCAGTCATCATTACAGTCAATTTTAGAACTTTTTCATCACATCAACAAGGTATTAGCCGTCACTTCCTTGTCCCCCTACCTTCCCCAGCCCTAAGCAAACACTGATCTATTCCCTCTCTCTATGACTTGCTTATTCTGGACATTACATATAAATGGGATGACCTAACATATGCCCTTTTGCAACTGGCTTCTTTCACTTACCGTAATGTTTTCAAAGTCCATCCATGTCGTAGCATGTGTTTGTATTTTATTCTTTTTTTAAAATGACTGAATAATAGTTCATTGTGTGGATATTCTACCACTTGTCAATCCATTGTTAGTTGATGAATATTTGGGATGTTTCTTTGACTATTCTGAATAATTATGCTATACACATTTGTCTAAAAGCTTTTTGTGTGGACATAGGTAATGTATATATTTCTTTTGAATATATATTGAGGAGTGGAAATGCTGAGTCATATGGTTATTCTATGTTTAATATTTTGAGGAATTTTCAGGCTGTTTTCTAAAGTGATCACACCTTTTGAGGTTTCCACCAGCAGTGTATGAGGGTTTGGATTTCTCTACCACCCCAACCCTGACATTTTGTTGTTTCCTGGCTTTTGTTGATATCCAGGCTATCTTAGTAGCTGTGAAGTGGTGTCTCATTGTGGTTTTGACTTACATTTCCCTGATGACTAATGATGTTAAGCATCTTTTCATGTGCTTCTTGGCCATTTGTATATCTTCCTTGGAGAAAGGCCTATGCAGATCTTTTGCCCATTTTTTAATTGGGTTATTTGTCTTTTTGTTATTGGGTTGTAAGAGTTCTTTTATTTTCTAATAGAAGTACCTTATCAGATGTATGATTTGCAAATATTTTACCACTCTGTTGCTTTCTACTTTCGTGATAGTGTCTTTTGAAGCACAAAAGTTTTTAATTTTGGCCAAGTTCAATATATGTATCTTTTCTCTGTTAGTGCTTTTGGGTCATCTCTAAGGTACCATTGTCAAAGTTGTGAAAATTGGCTAGTATTTTTTTTCTATGATTTTTATAGTTTTGTCTCTTTATGTTTTATCTTTTGATTTATTTTATGTTTTATCTTTTGATTTATTTTGAGTTAGTTTTTATACATGGTATCAGATAACAGTCTACCTTTGTTCTCTCGAATGTAGCTATGCAATTGCCCCAGCAGCCTTTGTGGGGAAGACTCTTCTTTCCCCACTGAATGGTCTTGGCATTCTCGCCAAAAATCAGTTGACCATAGACACATGGTTTATTTCTGGACTCTCAATTTTATTCCATTGGTCTATATGTCTATCCTTTGCCGGTATCCTATGGCTTGATTACTATTGCATTCTAGTAAGTTTTGTTCTGTTCTTTTTCAAGACTTGTTTTGGCTATTCTGAGGACCGTGCAATTACAAATGAATTTTAGAATGAGTTTGTCAATTTCTACCAGGAAGCCAGCTGGGATTCTGATACTTTGAATTTGTTGATCAACTGGAGGAATATCACCATCTTAACAGTGTTAAGTCTTCCAATCCATGAACATGGAATGCTTTTCCAAATTTACAGGTCTTCTTTCATTCCTTTTGGCTATGTTTTATGGTTTTTAGATTATACATTTTGAATGTCTTTCGTTAAGTTTATTCCTACACTTGATCTTAGGCAAAAGGCCGAGAAGCGATCGTTAAATTTATTCCTAAGTATTTTACTTGTTTTGATGTTATTGTAAATAGAATCTTTTTTAATTTTATTTTTGGGTTGTTCATTGCAAGTATATAGAAGTATCACTGATTTTTGTGTGTTTATCTTGTATCCTGCAACTTGCTAAACTCATTTATTAGTTCTAATAGTTTTTTAGTGGGTTCCTCAGGGTTTGCTTTATACAAGAGGATATCATCTATAATAGTTTTATTTCTTTCTTTCCAATCTGGATGTTTTTATTTCTCTTTCTTCCCTATTGCTCTGGCTGAACTTCCAGGATGATATTGAATAGAGGTGGAAAAGGTGGAAATCCTCTAGTTTTTTATCTTAGGGAGAAAGCATCCAGTATTAAGTAAGATCTTAGTTGTGGCTTATTCGTAGGTGTCCTTTATCAAGTTGAGGAAATTCTCTTCTACTAGTTTGTTGAGTGTTTTTATTGTGAAAGGGTGTTGAGTTTTGTCAAGGGTTTTTTCCTGCATCTATTGGGATAATCACTTAGTTTTTGTTTTTTTACTCTACTGATATGGAGTATTACATTAACTGACTTCATATGCTGTCAGTGCACTTTTATTAAACGTGTCCTGTGCTAGTAGGCACAGTTGGGAATGCCACTGAACCTACTATGTGGTTTAGGGGTTACAGGCTGCCACAGGGCTGTTTTTGGATGAGGGCTGCCCTAGCCTAGTCTCAACCAGCTCTTCCCCAGTTTTCTTTTCAGTGCTGATGCAGTGCCTTTCACCAGTCAAGTACAAACTTACACCTCCAGCCAGGTAGACATGTTTCAGGTTAATTAGGGGCCTCAGTCAATTTAGTCCATAGGCTGTAATTACAGGCACCTGAGACCTGCAATTTCTGTTTTAATTAAAATAAACAATGTGGAGGGACTGACATCACACTGGGGCAACCGATGTGCAGGGCATAGGTAATTACACCAAAGCTGAGCCTCTTGCTGTGAAGTCTGTTGGGTTCCATGATGGAGCACGGGGCCTGGCCATCCTGGTGAAGGCTAATTACTGGCTGCCAACCACAGCTCAAACCAGACGGGTCGGTTGGTTGTGGTGATGATGTTAAAGCATGCTTCTTTCAAGTTGGAACTGAGCTGTGACCTCTGGGGCATGTGAGCGTGTGTGTCCATTTACATATACGATATCCCTCTATGTGTATTTACCTATAACATGCTTCCATGTACATATGCAGTGGAATGAAAAATTCTCACTTTAACTGCTGGTTTTAGAGATCCTCTCGGGAAGGGAGTCATCCTTGCTTAGAAAAATAATAGTTCACTTGAAGAAGGTCAGACGTATCCTAACTGCTCAGCCTTAGCAGTTACAGGAATTCGGGTGGGGTGTAGCAGGGAAAAAGAAGGGGGAATGGGGAGAAACAAGGCTGGAACATGGCAGGAGCTTAGAGTCTGAGAAAAAGGTGGCCAGTGAGAGATGCCTGGCGGCAAGAGTGGCTCAAGGTCGCAGAAGAACAAGGTATTTAGTATTTATTTTAAAATTGTTTGCATCCTATGATGTAAACTCCCTCTGGCACTTCAAGCCTTCAGTGAAGTCATCAGCACACATCAGCGTTCTGGATGAGTGAGTTTCTTTGTTTTTTTTGGGGGGGGGAGAGGTGAAGACCAAGGAAGAAAGATTTAACTCTGTATTTGGGTAGAAGTATAGGGAATCATGCATGAAAAAGTGAAACTAGGGTAATAGGGAGCAAGAAGTGACCAAAGATTATAAACTTATAGGCCTTTTCAGAAATCTTGGTCTGGGAGTTGGACTTTCCACAGACATAGGAGAGAAATCCCCATTCATTTTAGAAAAGAAACCTCAACGTGGCACTCTGCCACCTGAAACCTTCCAATGGCCCCCACTGCTGTCAAGACAAGGTGTAAACTTACTTAAATGGCCCCAAAGATATCCAGTCCTAATCCCTGAAACCTCTAAATGTTATCATTTTTTTTTTAATTCTTTGCAAGATGTGATTAAATTAAGGATTTTGAGATGGGAGATTATCCTGGATTATCTTGATGGGCTGTAAATACCATCGCATGTATCCTTATAAACGGGGTAGAAGGGGCTTGTACCACACACAGAGGAGGGCAGCAGAGACGCAAAGGAGAGGCAAGGGCTGCGGAGGCGTAGGTTGAAGCTCCATAGCTGAAGTCAGGTGATGCTGGTAGCCACCGGACTCTGGGAGAGGCTGGGAGCTGATTCTCCTCTAGAGCCCCCCGAGGGAGCACAGCCTTGCCGACACTTGGATATTGACCCAGTGAAGCGGATTTTGGATTTCTGCCCTCGGAACTGTGAGGGTGAACATTTCTGTTGTTTGAAGCCATCAAGTTTGGAAAAAGAAACAGGTGGCTTCACCAGACCCCTTGGGATCTGGCCCCTGCCCTTCTCCCCAGCCTTGTCTCTGACCCTGTCCCTCAAATACCACTCCTTCCTGCCCCCCATGCCGCCAACCACTGCACTCTCGCCATATCTTATATGTTCTGTTCTCCTCTCCTGGAACATTCTTCGGTCTCTGCCAAGCTTGAGAGATGTGGCACCCTAGCCCAGTTATGGATGAGAAAATGGCGTGTAGCCCATGCCCCTCAGAGCCCTGCTAAGCTGGTCTCCAAGTCAGTGCCTCCCTGGCCACAGTCTCAGGCTGGGACAGTGTGCCCTTTCGCCCATTCTCCCCCGCTGAGGCTCCATGTCATGGCAGGCCGGGAAAGCCCAGCTGTCTTACATCTGACCTCGCCAGATGGCCTCAGAGTCATGTCTTCTTGGGCCCAGTGGAAAAAGGACAGACTTTAATTGGCACAAGCAAGACTGGGTCAGAATGTTGTCTTTTCTGCTTAGATGCTGTGTGACCTGGTCTAAGTTACTTAACCTTTCTGAACTTCTGTTGTCTCAGATAGAAAATGGGGCTTTTTTTTTGAGGGTTGTTGACAGGTATTTATGGAGCGTTTACTCTGCTTGAACAAGCCCAAGTCCCTGCCTTTATGGGAGATGCATTTACTTCAGCTACTGAGAGGGTAACATGAGGCGTGAAGCAAGTACCCTCCCCCACCCCCATGCCTCCCTGCCTCTCCACATAGTCTGAGGTTCCCTTTTCCGCAGGGGGGCCATATCAGGCTCACTCGCCCAGCCTAAGGGAAATCTCCCAGCGGTCAGTTTTGGCCCCCCGTGGAGGCCTGGGGCTGAGCGTGTAGGCCGTGGCTTTAGTTTGGGAAGAGCCTTAGCTTCCATTCATGCCATAGCCCAGACTTTAACAGCTGGGAGGTAACAGTCATCTTTGCAGAAGGAAAGGTGTGTAAGTACGGCAGGCGGGTGGGTATGAGTGGGCTCTGGAGTCCTCTCCCCAACCTGCAGTGTGTGACCACGGGCAGACCGGGGACAGCGTGAGTTCTGATCACACTCACAGACCTGCCCAGGGAACCGTCGCACTCCTAGACGCACACGCGCACCCAGGTCTCTATGTACGCTCCCCCACGCGTTGTACTTTTACCGCATTTCTGTCTGTCCAGGGGTGTACTTGTCCTTCTCTTTCCACACCGGACATTTGGAAGAAATGATGAGGAGGCTTGGAGATGTAAAGTTCCTTCATCAAGGTCATGTAACCTTCACAGGGCTGAATTAAGTCTCACGCCCGTGGTTCCTTTAAGTGTCCACTGAACTAGGCTGCCTTTCTACACTCACACACACACACACACGCACGCACACACACACATTTTCTCCCATTTGCTGCAAGGCATCATAGTGGGACAGTTGCGAGCATGGGCCCCAGTCAAATCCTAGGTCTGCCGCATTTTAACCATGTGACCTTGAGCAAGTCACTTCACGCATCTATTAGGACCTGTTTCATAAGGTTGTAGTGACCATTAGAGATAATGAATGAAAGGTTCATGGCTCCTTGCCTAGTGCACAGTAAATGCTCAACGAATGTTTATTTTTGCTACGTAGCAGGCACCTTAGGAGGCCCCGGGATCCTCATGAAGTCTAGCACCGTGCTAGGAATATCACTGAAATATTGTTTCCAATGTGACTTAAGAGGAAAGGCCATAAACTGCCCAGCAGGCACGAGTTCTGGAAGAAAGACTAAGAAAAGCCTGAGGACAGAGCCTGTGGTGGCACTGGGGTCCTCCCAAGGGTCTGCTCTTTGGGGATCCTATTCTACCCGTGCCCCACTCATTGCAAGATCTTGGGTCTAGACGGGCTAGGAGACGTGAGCCCCATGTCCAGGGCAGCTTCCTGGCCAGCCTGGGGATGGGAGGGCCAGTCCTTGCTCGCCTCATCCCAGAGACCTGGGCAAGCTGCGGCAGGCTCACGGAGGGCAGGAACCAGCAGTGACCCAGAAGCTTCTGTGGTTTTTCTGGGCAGGATGCCTCCCTTGTCGGGCTGGGCTGTCTGCTCCCTGGGGCCGCGTCCAGGTCTGAGGAGCCAGGATCTTCCCCGCTGGGCTCGCTGTCCCCCATCCTGTCCCACATGCTCCCCTGCAGCCCCAAGCCCAGCAGAAGGATTTTTCACAGCTTGTGGTGGCAATTTGAGCCCCTTTACACCCACGGCCAGAGGGCGGTTTACGATCACCCCTACCCCACTGAGTGGCCACGTAGATGAAGTGAGACAGTGCCAGACAGGGGCTTTGGCACGAAACATTGTAGCATGTTGTCATCATAGCAACGATTATTGGTCTTCATGATTAGTAGTGACATCTTCATCATCGCCATGAGGGGCATCATCACCGTCATTGGGTACTGAAGGCGGCTAGTCACGATGACATCTGGATCCTAGCCATGTGACATCAGGCAAGTTGTAGCTCTGTGCCTCAGGGTCTCACAATGCAAAGTGGCCACTCTTCTTGAATGCTCCTGCCTTTATCCTGTTCCAGTGTCAGAATGTCTTGGGGAAGCATTCCCATCGCCTCCCAGTGGGAAGTTGGGCAGGTGACCTTACTTCTTTGAACCGCCATTTCCTCAGCGGACGAATGAGGGCAAGCATCGCATTTCACTCAAGGTGTGATGACGAGAATAAAAGAGACAAGAATGCAAGTGGCCTCACATAGCACCTGCGCTATGTCAGCTGGGTCTACTGGTCTACCTTCCATGTCGTTGACAGTGAGCAGGCTGGGAAGCTGAGAGTTTGGGTCTGAGCACTGCAGAGGCAGAACCAGAAAGATCGTTGGTTTTGCCTGGGTCCTTGCAAAGCTGGCCTTTGATCGCCCCTTGGCCCATAGGCTCAGCTCTCTGGAGCAGGTCTTAGTTTTCTCCGAGCTCCTGACAGTTTTTCTCCGTGTCTTTCTCAGGTCATCTCTAAATGCTGATACATTTCAGAATCCTATCCTTGGTCATTTCCTCTTTTCGCCAGGGACTTTCTTCTGCCTGCGGGGCTCGCTTACCAACTCTGTCCTTCTCACCCCCAGGTCCTCAGCTGCCGCCCTGAGCTTCCTCTTGACCTCTGCGTCTCAATATCCAACTATCTGCTGAAGATCTGTGCTTGGAGAAAACTGCCCAACACCCCCACACTTGACGGATATCTTTTCCTTAAACCTGCTTCATCTTCTGTCTTCCACGTCTTAGTCATGGTGGTACCGTCCACGAAGCTTCCATGTCAGAAATCTGTGGGCACCCTCACTCTTTCCTCTCTTGTCCCACATACAGACTGTCTTCCTCCCTTCCCACCACCCCTCTCTCCCTTGCTCTCTTCCTTCCTCCTTTCCCTCCTTCCACTAGATAAGGATCTCACGTCTTTGCTAAGTATCTGCTATGTGTCAGCCACTGTTCTGGTTGTTGGGCCACTAGGTCACTAAATCCTCTTAATACTATCCCCAGATGTCTAAGAATTGTGTCATCCCTGCTTCTCCGTCGCGAATGACAGCATACACCCCTAGGAGGGAAACAGAGTGAGTAGCTCCCAGAATTGATGGGCAAGATGGAGAAGTTGGCTGGAAGCCAAGCTTCTAAGAACATCTAGAATCACTCTGTGCCTGACTTACTGACGGACCTGCTGTGGCCATGGCTGAAACCCCGCGTTCACCGCAGGTGACAGCCGTCACCTGCACCGGCGCTGCCTCGGGGTTGGCAACGCAACTTGGCACTGTGCCACCTGGAAGCTGAACGTCTTTGCCATTTCCTCCACCAGCAAAGCTGCAAGCGAGCTCCGGACGGAGCCGGGCCTCCCACTGGCCACTTCCCATGTGGAGTGCGTAAGTGATGGTGGCCAGTCATGTGCTTGTGGCGCAGGGGCAAGGGAGTCTGGAAGTTATTTGAGTTCTGACTTCTGCCTTGGAGATAGCAACTTGCTAGGTCTATTTCCCCCAAAGAGCAGAGGACTGCTAAAAAGGCGATGGACGGCCACCCCGAAAACGACGACTTTGCAGTATGGAAGTCTACTCGTGTCCCCTCCATTCTCGCTGTGGCTGCCCTGGGCCCGCCTGCTCCCCCCTCACTGGTCACACCCTGCTCGACCTTCTCTGGAACGCGTCCAGTCAGCGTCCTTCTGTGGCACTTTGTCCTCGCGCTTTGGCCATCCGCTGTGGACCCTCACACTCTGTTCTTTGTACACTTCTTCAGCTCATCTTCTGGAAGCCGGGACAGCCATTGGAGGACAGTTTCTTGGCGACATGGGAAGGATGGCATGGCAATTCCTCCAATGGACCTGGCGTAACTTAGAGTGCCAGCAGAAGCCACGGAGGGTGCATGAGGGGCACACCTAGGGCTGAGCTGGGGACAGTGTGGTGAGGGCTTTTCGAATATCTCTTCCCCTGGGCCAGAAAGCTCACCACCAACTTTCACACCTCTGGGTTCAGCAACTGCATACAACCCTTTTAGTGGTAATGCATTGAGAAGGCCCCTCTTGAGGCTCCCAAAGCTTTGAAGAAAGGAGTCTTTTTTTTTTTTTTTAAGATTTTATTTATTTGTTTGACAGAGAGAGAGAGAGATCACAAGTAGGCAGAGAGGCAGGCAGAGAGAGGGGGAAGCAGGCTCCCTGCTGAGCAGAGAGCCCGATGTGGGGCTCGATCCCAGGACCCTGAGATCATGACCTGAGCCCAAGGCAGAGACTTTAATGCCAGAGCCACCCAGACGCCCCAAGAAAGGAGTCTTTTTGTTCCTATTTTTCCTTCTCTGGGGCCCAGCACTCGCTGCTCTGTCCCCCATGCCAGCCTGAGGCCGCTGCACCTCCAAATCCAGGAAGACCGTGAGCCGCGAGAGAACGGGTCAGGAGGCGGGGGGAGAGCTCAACCCCCGGGGAGCATGGGCCACCAACCTTAAATAGAAGAGGATGAATAATTGTTTCATGACCAAAGTTATGATTAGAGGCTGTGACGTCACCCTCTACAACCGCAGACTCAGAGAAGCAGGGTCATTTCCAAAGATAAGCTTTCCTGGCGTTTTGACGAGTAGAGACTCTGAGGTCAGCAGGAGCTGCGGGCATGCTTCCCATTCTGCCAGGACCGACCCCTCTCACACTGACTGGGGTTGAACAGCCGGACCGGTCACCCCAAGCCGCTCGGGCCATCTCAAGCTGCCCCGCCCAGCCCCGCCAGCTTGAACAGTGCATTCTGAACCTGAGCCCCACCCTGGATGGGGTTTGGGGCTTTCCTTATTCCCAGGGGTCCAAGGCCTGGTGTGTGCGTTCCTGTGCTGCTCATGTTCCCCATGCTTTAGCTTGTGTGTGCACCTTTCCCTCAACTCAGCCTCTGTGCCTCAGTTTCCCTGCTCCGTTCTCTTCCCACTGAGGTCTCTGATGAAGTCTGCCCCATCCACACGGGGCCCTAACACTCTTGAGCTGTCCTTCAAGTTGGAGGCACCCCACATGCTCACATGCCCATGACCTTTACACTTTCGGGGGTAGACTTTAGTTATCACCTTGCAAATAATAAGCCCAAAGCAATATCACTTACAACCACGTACTGAGTAAGAATTCCTTAAGTGTGCAGAGTGGGTTTCCTCTGTGCTTTGGAGGCAGTTTACTCACTTGTGGAGCCTGAATTCTAATCCCAGATTATTTATTAGCAGTGAAACTGTGGCCACATTATTCCAGATCCTTCCATGAGCCTCTGTTTTCTTCTCTGTGAAATGGAAATCATGTTAGTGTCCATACATCAGTGGGCTGTTGAAAGGATCAAACGGAATGACACACATGAAAGGCTTAGTGCAGTTTTGGGGACACAGCAAATAATAGTAATAAAACCAACAGCTTCTATTCTTTGCTTGTTACAAAAATCATTTCGCTGGTCATTAAGGTATAATCATCATATTATAAGATGCACTCATTTTAAGAGTCCAGTGATTTTTGGCAAATCAATATACCCACTGACCACTACCACTACCAATATATAGAACATCTCTATAACCCCCAAAGGACTCCTTGGATCTCCTCCCAATCACCCTGGTCTCCCATTTCCATTCCAAGCCACCACTGATCTGCTTTCTATCCCTTTAGATTAAATTTATCCTTCCTGAAACTTATAAATAAAGTCATACAGTATTTATTCTTTTAGGTTCTGGATCATTTTATTCAGCAAGGTGTTTTTGAGGTTTATGCAGACTGTGGCCACGTGTCAGTATTGTGTTCTTCTTAATTTTGGAGCGGGATGGTGTTGTACAGGGCTCCCCATAACTCATGCATCTGTTCGTCAGCTGATGGAAACGGAGTCCTTTCCAGTTTTCGGTTACTATGGATAAAGTCTATCTGGATATTCACACACAAGTCTCTGTATGGACATCGTGCTCATTTCTCCTGGGCAGATACCTAGAAGCGAGATTGTTAGGTTATATGGTTAAGTGTGGGTTTAACTTTCTAAGACACTGTTTTGCAAAGTGCCTGCACTATTTGGTAATTTCACGCACAGTGTGAGACTCCCACCAGCTCCATGTCCTTGCCAACACAATTCAGCCTTTCGAATTTTAGACGTTCTCCTTTTAGACATGTCGTGTTCTCTCATTTCACTTTTAGCTTCTATTCCCTGATGACTACAGATCCTTTCATGTGCATTTTGACTCTTCATATATTTTCTCTTGTGAGGTGTTTTGCTCGTTTGAAAAACTTGGGTTCTTTCTCTTTCTTTCTTTCTTTCTTTCTTTCTTTCTTTCTTTCTTTCTTTCAGTAGTAAGTGTTCTTTCAATATTCTGGATCTAAGTCCATTTTCAGATGTGTGTACTAATGAATATTTTTTCCAATATGTACCTTGTTTTTGTTTATGTGTCTTAACAGTGACTTTCAGAAAGAAGATGTTTTTTAATTCTGATGAAGTTCAATTGATCATTTAAAAAATGGGTCATGGTTTTTTTTTGGTTTTTTTTTTTTTTTTGTTTGTTTGTTTTTTTTTGGTCTTGTCTTTTAGGTCCTATGTAAGAAATACTGCTTATCCTAATGTTGCAAAAATTTCCTTCTGTTTTTTTGTTTTTTGTTTTTTGTTTTTTTTTTTTAGAACTTTTACAGTTTTAGTTTTTCCTGTTAGGTCTGTGATCGGTTTTTATGGTAACTTCATGCGTAGTGTGGAGCAAAGGCCAAGATTCTAGTTCTTTCTTTTTATTTATGTGTGTATTCTTGCATACAGATATCCAGTTATTCCAGCACCATTTGTGAAAAAGACTTTATTTTTCTCGTTGGATTACCTTAGCATGTTTGTCAAAAATCAACTGACTGTGTATTTATGTGGGTTTATGTCTAGACTTTCCATTGTGTTTCTTTGATGTATATGTCTGTCTATCCCTACTCTGAGACCACACTGGATCACACTGTTGGATGGTGGGTTTTGAAATCAGGTCATGTAAGTCCTCCACAATGTTCTTTTGCAAGGTTGTTTTGACTCTTCCCACTTTCGCATAAATTTTAGAATCAGCTTTCAATTTCTTAAAACAAAAAACAAAAAGAAAAACAAACCACAAAACAGCTACGGGGATTTTGCTTGGGATGGCATTGAAATTAGAGATCCGCAGGGGGCAAATCTACATTTCAACCCTCCCGAGTCTTCTAATGTATGAATGCGGTGTGTCTTGCCACTGATTTATGTCCTTTTAATTTTCTTGCAATAAAGCGTTGCAGTCTTGACCGTGTAGTTCTTGTACATATTTTGTTGAATTCATCCCTAAGTATGTCATGGCTTTTAGAATTCATCCCTGCGTATTTTGTGATGACACTTTAAACTTCAGCTCTCGGTTGTTTGTTGCTAGCGTGGGTTGCCATTGCTTTCTGCATTTTGTCGCACACGCCAGGATCTTGCTAAACTCGATTTCCCCAGTATTTTTGTAGCTTCTGTAGTATCTTCTTCATTTCTTTTTCAGTACCATGGGGGTGATGTGAGTACACGTATCGGAGGGCGGTTGTGGAGACTAAATGAGATAATACATCTAAAGGACTTGTCCTGGTCACTGGCCCACATTCCGTAGTAGTGACCAAATGGACAGAGCCCTCTTTAATGGGGCAAAGCCAAGATATGCTGCCAAACGTGGGGTTAGGGTTGGTTAGTAGTGGAAAAAATTAGGTTATGGTTGGTTAGTAGTGGAAAAAAGTAGGTTAAGGATGATTAGTAGTGGAAAGAAGTAGGTTAAGGTTGGTTAGCAGTGGAAAGAAGTAAGTTAGGGTTGGGTAGCAGTGGGAAGGTGTGCAGCGGCGTGAGGGTGGGGGCTTCTGGGATGCTGGGTATGTTCTGTTTCTTGGTCTGGGTGCTGGTTACATGGGTGTTTTCAATTTGTGAAAACCAGCGAGTTATGCACTTACGATAGGCGCATTTTTCTTCATCACACTTCAGTCGAACGACTAATGTCTTTTTAGCGCTCGTCATGAACTTGGGTCTTGATGTGGCTTATCTCATTTAATCCTATGAGCTGGTTGCTCTCATCCCCATTTGATAGAAGACCACACTGAGGTTCCAAGAGACAGAGCCCCTTGTCCAGGTTCACAGAGTGAGTGCGTCGTGAAGGTCAGTGTCCAGCCAGGTCTTGTGCCTGTAACCACTGGGCTGAATGGCCTTGCATAAGAGTTTGGTTGGAAAGGAAGATCCATAGTTAGGGGATGATGGGTGGGCTGGTGGGCCAGCATAGGGCAGCTCTGGTAGGCAGGGTAGCAGCAGAGGGGCCGAGGGTCCTGGGAAAGTCCAGGGGGCCAGCAGGCTTTCCTCCCTGTCATCACTGCTCACTGCAGACCTGGTGTCTCAGATTCCCTGCCCCTGCCCCAGGACACACACAAACACTGTGTAATTGCCTGATCTGGACTAGTGAACAGGGCGGAGGTGAGGGGACGTTTATTTTTCATTAAAAGGTCAGAACGAGATGATGGGAGGTGGCGCTCTGTGAGGGGGAGCCGCCTCAGAAAATGTGCTGACTGGTCCAAACTTATCAGACCGAAACATATGTTTCTGGTACCTTCTGCTACCCATGTGGGCCTCACTCTTTTCAGCCTAAATCATTGATATTGCCAAATTTTCCAGGCTTCCAGGGATGATGGCACGAGCTCATGGGGGAGGGGAGCTAGAGAGGCAAGAAGCCAGGTTCAGATTTTCTTTCTGTCTTGTAGGAAGTAGATCTTGGCAAATTTCTTATACCATCCTCGGCCTTGGTTTCTTCATCTGAAAAATGGGGATATAGTGCCTATCTTGTAGGGTATTGTGAGGGGCCAGCTTCGTGTAGATAGTAACATACCCAGCAGAAGCCCAGAATAGAGCACGGTCAGTGCTTGGTGAGTGTCAAAATGCTTATAAACTAAAAAATATGGTTAAAGCAGCTTTGACTTATCTCAATCCTGGGTCTCCATGCTGCACGTCCCTGAGGAGGTAACTCTTGGCTGCTGGGAGGAATAATAATAATCCCTTCCAGAAGGCTCTTTTGAGCATTTGCACAGAGCCATGCCACATCTGCGTGGCCTACATATGTGACTGAGATGTGACTAGTTGTCTCTTCTTTGGGCCATGTAGTGACAACAGGACAGAGCTGAGCAGGGATTTGGGTCTCTCACCCTCAACGCCCACCCAGGATCTGGTGCTGTCCAAGATGGCAGCCCTCTTGCTAGCTACCACCGTGCTGGGGGTAAGGAGAGCAAAGGAGAAGGACAGGAAGGACTCCAGTCATGGCTGAGGCATTCCTCTCACTCGTCCTTGCATGTTGAAGTCTGGGAGAGATCTGAGCTGCTGGGCTTGGGGTGTCAAAGGCCACCTTGGCCCAGCAGGCTTGGTGAAGCTGACTCTCTAAGCTCATGTCTAAAGTAGGAATAGGGTGTCAGGCAGAGGCCAAGTCTAGGCTCTGCCCCTACTGTCTGCTCTCTTCCTTAGCCATGTGTGTAGATAGGCATAAGCAGGCAGGCTCCATACTTGAGGGACTCAAGTGCAGATAAAAAATATTTAATTAAAAAGTACTTTATTTATTTACTTGAGAGAGGGCAAGAGAGAGAGAGAGAGAGAGCTCATGAGTGGGGGGGAGGGGCAGAGGGAGAAGGAGAAGCAGACTCTCTGCTGAGCAGGGAGCCTGATGCGGGGTTCCATCCCAGGACCCCGGGATCACGACCTGAGCCCAAGCAAATGCTTAACTGACTGAGCCACCCAGGTGCCCCCAAAATATTTAAATTAATAAGAATAAAAGGAGTTGTTTTAATGGCTACCAAGGCAAATGGAATTCTGGGAAGTATGTGCAACGGCACTGGGACATAATGATATCTGGTGTGTTTAGTGAACTGGAAGATACCCAAAGTGGCAGAGCTCTAGGGAACTTGGGAGAAGTGATGGGCAGAAAGGTTGAAGGTCAGACTGGGGCGAGGGTCTTGACTACTTGGCTACAGTGGAAGAGAGTCCTGGGAGTTTCCAAGCAGTGACATCATCAAAAGGATGCTTCAGAAAGATCCCTCTGGCAGCTGTGCAGGGAAGGGCCTGAAGTATGGTAAGACCAGAGGCAGAGATGTCAGGGAGGGAACTATGAAAATGCCCACCCAGGGACAGCAATTTTGGGGGAAGAACACCCCGACATAAGCTAGTTTCAATGAAGTTCACTTTTGTAAAACAGATTTGGATTCCTTCCTCGAATACCCCTCTCATGATCATTAAGTGACACCAAAGTCCTTGCCCAGGACAAACGCAGATCCTCATGGACTTGGGGGGTGGGGCGGGGATAGGTAGCAACCACAGTCTATGAAGCCTTTGCTTGCACCTTTTCTCTACCCTTCCAGGTGGAGAAATCCTGTCTTACCAGGATTGTGTCTTATCCCAGCAGCTTCTGAATGAGTTGGAGGAACTGCAGATTCTTTGGTTTCTGAAGTAGCCAGTGGCACCTGGTTGTATTGGCAGAGAAACTTTGGAATGGTCTGCCCATTAAGACATTTTAATCAATCTCAGAAAACGTAGTCACACTGATTGTGGTCAACCGGTTTTACCACTGACTTTGGGCAAAATCCTTCCAAGATGTTGGCCTCAGTTTCTCCATCTGAGAAGGGGAAAATGAAAGAAAATGTAAGGGCCTTCTATTGTTATTTGTCCAGGAGGTCTAAGTTCAAGTTACCCTGAAGGGCTGGTAACTTACTGAAAGACCCTCATAATCAGCCGAGCGGCATTTCTTACCACGTTGTTGGGGTCAACCTTTGGCAAACCCATTGGCTCATAGGTGTTCATATGTGTTGACTCGAGAAGGCACACAGGTTAGATTGGAGAAATTTTGTACCAAAATTTTGTAAATGTGATGAGGATGCAGGTTGTGCTTTCACTCATGATTAGAAAAGAACAGGGGTATATGTGGGTAGTTGATGATGAAAACTTGGCTAAGGAACTCAGTGTGGCTTCCAGTATGTGGATGATGGGCTTTTATCCCTCAGTGTCCTTCATTTTAATGCTTGATTTTCACTGCATAATAATTCCTTCAGTGTCCATGTTTCCCAGATATTAAGTTTGCATCTTATTCTAGAAGCCTCTTTATGGGCTCCAGCTCAACCAGGACCCTCTCCAGGCCAGACTTCACTCCTAACTGTTGAATGTGTTTCCTGACTTCTGGAAACCTCCTCTTCTATATCCTATAGCTTCCCTAACTTGACAAGTCCCAGCCTGAATTGATCCTCTTTCCTGCCTGACTTGTTCCTCATCCTCGATTCCCTATTTCAGGAATGACACCATTCCCCACTCAGTCACCATGGTTGGAACCTAGGAGTCATTCTGGGCTCCTAGCCAACACTCACTCCTACATCCATCCATTGTCATATCCTGTGTGCTTGGCCCTTGGTTGGCTAAAATCTACCTTGTTCTCTCCTACCAAGGACTCCTTACTCAAGTTCAGTGCTGACTTACTTCGTCTTGTATTGGAGGTTCCTCCTATTTGTTTTCTCACCCACTGATCTCCTCTTCTTCCAGGTTGACTTTCCCTTTGCTGCTACAGCAATTTTCCTAAAACTCCAATCTGGCCGTGTCTCTCCTGCTTGAGATACCATGTAAGGTCTTCATGGCTTATAGAATAAACTTTAAATATCCTAGCCTAACATATGAAGTCATCCATAAGACACCATCTGATGTTTCCTGGATCCACCTTCTCTTTTTGAAGCTCTGTGCCATTCCACATGCAGATCCTGTTGCTTGGTTGCCCATCCTCCCAGTTGTTTTGTACATGACCATGCTAACCTTTGATCTTTGTTGACCTCTCGAGCCTTATACCTTATTACTCTCTCCCTACCTGTGTGTAGTGCTTGCTGATGGCACTTACGGTGGTCACCTCATCCTTGGAACAGTTTTCAGAGGTGACCATCCATGTCTACCTACTTGGAGGGCTTTTGAGATGGCCAGTGAGCCCTTCTCACCAATGGCCTCTCTTGCATATGACGGATGTGTGATGTGCTCTTCTGCGTTGGCTATAAGTCATGTGGACAAGGGACAGACACTTCTTGTTTGAAAGGAACCACTCTTCTTGTTTTTCCCTGGGCCCCTCCTCTGTGCTCCCCTCTGGTAACTGTGAGTGGAAAACAGGTATGTGATCAACACTGAAACAGGTCCTGTCCTAGAAATACAGTGATTATGGCCGAAAAAGTTCCAAACACGATTGGAAGATGTCTTTTTCCATGTGTAATTTCCATGCAAATTCCAAGTGATAAATTTGACATAGCTGGAATGAATCACCATTCACATTTCCCTGCACATTCTGGGTAAGATTTGCATTTGTGGTCTTCATCAATGAAACTTAGTAATAACCTTTGAGTCATTGGGAGCTGGTATTCATAGGTAGCATGATTGATGAGGCAGCACTGTGAGTAATGATGCAACTGGCATTAAAGATGCTGCTAGAGAACTACATAGGAACAGGGATCTGTATTGTCTCCAAATAAGCAGGTTCTGAAATGCCATGTCATTGGGAGGAAATACAGCATGAACACTTTTTTTTTCATCATAGGAGATATAAAACCAGCCAGAAATGGTGCATTTGACAGCAAAGAACACAAACAAATGGTTCCTGGTCATGAATAGGAAGAGATAGTGCCCAGACTCTAAGAAAAATCTTCATGTTCATGTGCTCTATTGAACAATAGTCAAGTACATAATTATCTCATCTTTACCCATGAGTTTAAATCTTCATTGATAAATCACTATGCCTCTTAAGAGTCTGTAAATTTTATAACATATTTTTAAATTTTAATTTTAAATTAAATTGGCTATTTGTCAGGGCCCCACAACCATTTTCTCAGGGCCCCATACACTCTAGAGACAGCTCTGCTCTGGAGAAGGACTTTGTAAGTATTTCAAAATGTCCTTACCTTCCCAAAGGGAACAGTATGCATGCTGTACAGCTAATATTTTATGTTGTAACATCTCAAAGAACTCTTTAAACTTGGTAGATATCTGTCCACCTGTTTTTAAGTGCTGTGATAGCAGGAGTTCAGGCAAACAGAAAAAACTCTATGTTCACTGAAGCGAAAATACCTAAGATAAATTCAGTAAAAGCAAGCCCATGAGAGGCTGTTACAATGATACCCACTCTGTGTAGCTCTATAAGATTGAGTAGCTATTATTATCCTAATTGAGAGATAAAGCTCACACTGCTAATGAGAGATTCAAGTGAAGTTCAAGTCTCTGAATCCGAGAAAGGGCACACAGCCAAGCACCTGGGGAAAAACTCATGTTTGTAAAAATTGTGTCTGAAAGGCTAATCTTAAGGACAGCTTAGAACTTTGAAAAGCCACTGAGAGTCAAAACGAAGGTTTTTCTTGTTTGGAGACAGCTGGCAGAGAAGGAAGGACAGCCCATGGCATGGTGTGATGGTACAACGTTGACAGTTATCGGAGAGACTTGAGAGAGCTGCTCAATTCATCAAGGCAAAAGCCTTTAATCTGGAAAGATTGAAGTTGGAGATAGGGGAAAGGCAGAAGGCACACCTCACTGCTCTTAATTAATTCAAGTCTCCATCCCACATGAATTATAGCCCAGGGTCCTGAAAGGACTTGCAGAAGTCTTTGTGGGATCCCTGTCAGTCTTATTTGGAGAACTGTGGAGGGAGAGACGCCAGAAGACCGGGGATGGGCACGTCCTGTCTTGATTTTCAAAATCTGGGTTCTAGAATTATAGGCTTAAGTCCAGTTTCTGGTGATGAACTAGAAATGATTATTTAAATGGGGTAGGGATTAAATACACGTAGAAGAGGAAGTAGGAATCAGTTCAGAGCCATCATAAGTTCACTGAGTACTAGTAATTCTAAAATATCATTCATTTTTAAAAATTTTTATTTTGTTTTTTCAGTGTTCCAAGATTCATTGTTTATGCTCCACACCCAGTGCTCCATGCAATACGTGTCCTCCTTAATATGCACTACCAGGCTCGCCTGTCCCTCCATGTCCTTCCCCTCCAAAACTCTGTTTGTTTCTCAGAGTCCACAGTCTCTCATGGTTCGTCTCTCCTTCTGATTTCCCCCAATTCACTTTTCCTTTCCTTCCCCTAATGTCCTCCATGTTATTCCTTATGCTCCACAAGTAAGTGAAACTATATGATAATTGACTTTCTCTGCTTGACTTATTTCACTCAGCATAATCTCCTCTAGCCCTGTCCATGTTGATACAAAAGTTGGGTATTCATCCTTTCTGATGACTGAGTAATATTTCATTGTGTAGATGGACCACATCTTCTTTATCCATTCATCTGTTGAATTTTTGAATGTTTTCTAGATTAGTGCTGTAGATATTTGTTATTATTTCCATTCCCCCACCACTTGGACTGGTCTGGGGGAACTCTTACCTTTACGGATCTTGGGGAGTTGTGGAACCTGTCTTACATAGTAAAACTGAGGATGCCATGTGCTCAATTTCCTAGGCTCCCTGCAGTGACATCATTGCCAGAGTTATTTATCCAGGCTAGTCTCCAAGGAGATCTCTAGTGACAAGCTATGGCAGGCAGAATAATGGTCCTCCAAAGATGTCCACATCTTAATCCCTGGACACTGCAGATATGTTAGGTTACAAGGCAAAGGGGAATTAAGGTTGTAGATGGAATTAAGGCTGCTGATCAACAGTCCTTAAAATAAGGAGCTTAACCTGGATTACCTAGGTGGGACCAATGTAATCACATAGGTCCTTAAAAGTGGAAGAAGGAAGCAGAAGAGTCAGAAAGGAAATATGACAATGAAAACAGGGCCAGAGAGATGCTATGTTGCTGGGTTTGAGGATGAGCCAAGGAGTGTGGATGGCCTTTAGCAGCTGGAGAAAGCAAAGAAGCAGATTCTCCTTTAGAGTCTCTGGAAGGAAAGTAGCCCTGTCCATCCCTTGATTTTAGCCTGGCGAGACCTGTTTTGAATGTCTGACTTACAGAATTGTAAGACAATAAATTTTCATGCTTAAGCCATTGAATTTATCATAGCAACAATAGGAAACTAGTATACATTCAATGTGTCTCTGGAATTAGCCTTTTCTAGTGCAGTGTTTTATTAATGACATGGATCAGTTGTCTTCAAAGTAGACTGGTCAGAGTTCCAATGGGATGTCTTAGAGGCTATGAAGAAAGGAAGTTGGGAAGGGAAAGGCAGAGGCAATGGGACTATGGGGCACCCCATCCATGCTGCCACTGGAACAATACTGCTTTTATCTATATTATATATTGGAATTCTATGAAAATGTTTGAAAGCCATAATTGACATCATAGATAAATGTCTTAGATATAATAATAAAAGATAACATTTATTGAATGTTCACATAGGCTGGGCACCATGCTTAGTAGTGTATACATCTTAGTTAATTCTGATAATAGTTATAAGAGGTAGAGATCACCTTTGTGGATAGGGAAAATGAGGCTCAGGGAAATTAAGTCACTCAACCAAGGTCCCACAGTGTGTAAGTGTCAGAGATGGCATTTTAACTTGGGGAATCTGACCCTAGAGCATGTGCTCCTAGGCAAATGCATCAAGCATTTAATTGGAAAGAGCTAGTTAGACTATCATATTGATGGTACAATTCAGAATTCAAACATATTTGTATGATAGAAAACATTTGTTTGGGAAAAAGCCAAAATCCTGCATTTGAGTGCAAAAACACACTTATATCAAAGTGGGGCAGTTCAAGGGAATGAATCAGGTTATCTGTAGGTTTGTTGCAGAGAGGTGTTTGCAATGTGTGGAAAGTGACCACCTACTGGGCAAATTACAAGTGTAAGATTCCAGGACCCTATGATAAGAAAGTCCTTTACACAACAGGATGGGCTGCCTCATGATGTGAGCACCCTGTCATTGGTAGCAGTAAAAAAAAAAAAAAAGATTGAGTTTGTGGTGGTGGGGAGTTGATTTAATTAAGGTCCTTTAAAATTCTAAGATCTAGGGGTTGTTATGCATGGGGTCAACTGATGGGAAGTCTTAGTACTTGGCTTAAGCAATCCCATCTTTTTTAGAGTAATGAGGCAGAGGGAATTTTAAAAGGATAGATCCTGCTTCAGGGTGGGACCCCCCAACCTATGGAGCTTGTATTTTATCCTAGAGGAAAGGGGAATCTATAGCAAGTGTTTAAGCAGCAACCTGATATGAACCAATCTGCGTTTCTGAGGGGCACATAGATCAGAGGGGGAGAAGTTGAGTTGGGGGAGCAGCTGTTCAAAAATCTTGATAGAGACACATTTTGGGGCCAGGGCGGACAGAGCCACAAGAACTAGGCTGAGAAGGGAAAAGAGAGAGGGTGGAGTATGGACAACACCCAGTTGAGGGCCGGGCTGGGTGGAGCTGTCCAGAACAGAAGGTGCTGGTGCCTTCAGGCTGCGGGAACTCCAGGGCACAAAGAAGGTCCGCACGGAAGGCTGTCTGGGGAGGAGCCCTGTGGTAAGTGGGTCATAGACTTCGTTGACTCTACAGATATATTAGTCAGAAGTGGGTCAGGAGCTGGAGGTCTAGCGCCAACACAGGTGCAGCCTTGTAATCTCCACGCTGCCTGTGATTTTCGGACCTGGTGAGGACAGATAAGAGCCTGGCAATCAGCCTGGCCGTGGGCCTCGCTCTGAGTGGGATGTGGGCTTCCAGGTGGGTTGGAGGCAGCAGAGAGAGTCTACCTGTGAATCCCACTGACCAGGAGTTCTGGCACCCCTACCACTCCCCTCCTCAACAAATCTGTATTTATCAGACAAGAAGGAAAACACATTTACCAGCTGCCATCTCCCGCTGGCCTTCAGACTAAACCAGTTCACTCTCTCCAGGAATTCAACCACCTCCCCCTGTCACTCTAGGACACTCATGTTTCCCACGGCTAGAGCTTTTACTCTATTAGTCTTTTACTCATACCTCCTTTCCCACACACGAAATCGTT
Organism: Nasua narica; assembly: GCA_028533885.1. Lineage (NCBI taxonomy): Eukaryota > Metazoa > Chordata > Mammalia > Carnivora > Procyonidae > Nasua > Nasua narica. The sequence goes on along the minus strand of CM052811.1, from coordinate 104,604,000 downwards.
GGAGCCTCAATTTCTTTATCCATAAGATGGAGATAATAGTAATCCTTATTGTACAGACAGGTATTGCATAAAACACTCGTACGTATAGTGAGTGCTCAATAAAAACTAGTTATTGTCAGGGAGGTGTGCTAAATCAAATAATGAGGAGTCAGTTTCTTCTGATGGGAAAGATGGTGTGATAAGGCTTGACCAGGCTTTGTTGGGAGAAGATAGGGAGAAGAGAGGTATGAACATGGAGGTAAGATCAGAAACACTGGGGAACAATGTCAAGAGGGGCAAGATGATAGTTTGGGGGTGACAAGGCCAGAGGGTAGGGAGTGGCCTAGGACAATGTGTCCAGATGCACTTGATCGTGTCTCTTCCAGCTGGAGTCTGATGGCCAGGTACTGAGTGCGAGGCTCAGGATGAGTCAAGCATAGACATGGATGTCTGGGTGGCTCTCTATAATCACCTCTGGAGTCTAGAAAATTTAGTTCCATTTCCCGTTTTTGTTCTTTTCCCACCATCTGACTCTACAACCCACTTCCCTCTCTCCACGTAGACGTCTTCAGCTGTCGAATTAAGGAGCTGGGTCAGGTTATCTCAATGACCCCTCTGATATTCCAGGACACTGAGCCAATTGTCCAACCGAGCATTCTCCCTGACCAAAAGTAAGTCAAACTGGATGACAGCTTTAGGTCACCTTTACTGAGGGCCTATAATGTGTCAGGTCATGGGCTAGGTGTCATTATATGCATCGAAGTACTTTACTTCAATTACAGGTTTTATTACCATCGAGAGGTTCTGAGCCCCACCTCAATAGCACATCATCACCTCTGTTTCTTTCCATGTCTTATTGCATTGGTGAAATGGTGCCATCTTCCTAGTACTCTTGAGCAATCTCAACACTGATTTCCAGTTTCTAGCCCCATATTGCCTCAGGAAGCTCCTCTCTCGATTCTACCCCTCCAGAATCTTCTTCCGGTTTATGATATTCCTGGGGGAACAGATCTTATCTGCTCTATATGTCATTGTAGACACATTTCCAGGATTTATCAGGTTGTTGACAGATACCCATGATTCCAAGTATCTTGAATCTGGAGCCTGCTAGTACGCAGGAAACTGGGATCAGGAAAAACTCTCAGGGGGTGGTGCAGGCAAGATGTGCACGGGGACCAGAGACCATCCAAGCAAACTGAGGCCCAGCAGCCAGTGATAATAATGGTGAACATTCAATAGGTATATTTTCCAGACACTGGGCTAACCCCATAGTTCTCAAGCAGGAATGACGTTGGAGGATTTTGGCAATGTCTAGAGCTACTTCTATTATCATAACTGAGAGGAAGGTGCGCTACCAGCATCTAGCGGGTGTAGGTTGGGCTAAACATCCTACAATGCACAGGGTACCTCACACAGCAAGTGATGATCTAGTCTGAAATTTCACTAGTTCTCGGGTTGAGAAACTTTGGGTTAAATGCTCTACACACATTATCTCATGTAGTCATCAAACCAGCCCTACGAAGCAGCTGCTATGTTATTACCACAATCCCCTGTTTAGAGTTGGGGGAGCTGCAGATTCAAAGCATGAAGCAATTCACCCAAGTTCACCAAGCTGGAGAGTGACAGAGCTAAGCTATGATCCCAAGTTTGGCTGACTCCGAAGCCTGCATACTCCATTACCTTGTTGGGAATGAAAAGGTTGGGCCAGCTGAGTTTGTAGATCAGGACAAGGAGCATGGCTCAGGAGCTGATTCTCAGGCGTTCCTGAGGACCACGGGGCCCCCAAAGGCCCAGTAACTACTACCAAGTCTTATTGCCACTGCAGGAGAACATGGCCACACAGCCCCCACATACTGGGGCCGCGGTCTCCCAGGGGTCCTTCGATTGACCTGTGGGGGGTGGGGCTGATCTTGATTGCTCTCAGCTGAGCTGAGCTAGGGGAGGCAGGACATCATCCTAGTAACTTCAGCATCAAGTCCCATGGCTCTGACATCTCCAGCTCTGGACTCAAGTGCAGGGAGGAGACTCTGACAGCGGGCGGCACAGGCTCACAGCCAAGTAAGCGATGTGGCAACGTGCCAGAAATCAGATCTCTTCCTCCGATGTTGTCTGCAGTTGCACTCAGAATATCGGCACAACAGGAACGGACATGTGCATGGACACAGGCCTGGTATCTGGTAGGCCCCCGATAATGAATGAACGAACCTAACAAATGGGCGAGTGGAGACCTCTTCCATGAGGTCAAAGCTTGGAATACAGTGAGAGGGCTGGGCAGAGATCACAGCGGGGGAAGGCAGGGCCAGACCTGTGGGGTGAAGCTTTGGTGGATGGGGGAACGCCAAGTCTTCCAGGGGTCAGCAGAGCAGCAGCTGGAGCTGTATCTTCTAGAACACAAGCCACAGGAGCCTGCGGGGAAGGCTAACTCCAAGTACCTTAGGGGCTTGACTAATTTTTGGACTGCATCATTGGAATGTTTGGCAACTGGGCCTTAAACTCAGTGACCTCCCAGACTCAGGGGTTGCGGAGCCTGGAGGAGCCTTCTTCCCCAGGACATCCCCTGGGTGAGGGTTGAGGTCATAGATGGATTCAGGAATTTAGTTTATTGTTCCTGAGGTGGAAATAATTCTCAATATTCTGGTTTCCCCTTTCTAGGCCCTTTCAAAGACCATTTTTATAGTGATAAACCGGTATCGTGGAGTCCAGAGAGATCAGCTAAAGGCACAGAACTCTGGGAGCTCTCTTGTGGTTGTTGTTGTTGTTTTCCTCCACGGAAGCAAGGGGCGGAGGGGATGGGGGTGGGAAAGGGAACTGAAATTCATCGATGGTTTATTTTGGGTTGAGTGCTTTTCATGGTCATATTAATGAGGTGACAGAGTGACCTACAATGGTGCCAGGCAGACCTGGGTGGCCAGAGACTCCCTAAACCTCAGTTTACTCCTTGATAAAAGGGGCTAATACTTGTACCTATTTTCTAGAGTTGTGATGAAGATTTAATGAGCTAACACATAAGATGGGCTCAGTCTAGCGGCTGTCAAAGAATAAAGACCTCGCTAAATGCTTGCCAGTGTTGGTGCTATTTTAAATTTATCACTCTTCCCCACCCTGGGAGGTGGGACTCATTGTCCCCATTTATGTATGAGAAAGTCAAAGCTTGGCGGGGTTACTGTGGTGCAGCTTCGCTCTCAGTTCCTCCTGCAGGTCTCTGCTGGCCTCCAAGGCCAAGGTAGGTGTCCCCTGTCCATGTGGCCCAGGCCCCTGCTCTCTCCCCCCCCACAGTCCCAGCCCCTGCCACACTGTAGGCCCATGACGACAGCCTCTGGGCCCAGAGGATCCTTCTTGGCTGTGATGAGCAGTGAGCAGAGCACTGGTTCATGGTGAAATCTGAGGAGACCTAGGTAATTCAAAGCCATTGGCTCCAGCGTTCTACAGTTGGGTTTGCTTCTTTCTTACAGTGTGTGTATGTGTGTGTGTTCTTTCTTAGGAATGCTTAGTAAAGTGGGTGCCTGGGGACATCCTTTAGTTGTTAGCAAGTCTTTTCTCTGGCATAGTGACAATGGCAAACCCAGTCTATTTTCCCTCTCCTTGCTGCCCACCTTTCTCCACCAATTTCTACACCAGCTAAGATTCCCAAAGAGAGAAAGCCAAAGTACCATCCATCTAGAAGAGATTGGGAGTCAGTTATGGGTTTCCTTGGTGCAGAAATACACAAATCACATATCACAATGGAAACTTGCAAGTGAGGGGAGACAATGGTTGATCTCAGCATAGGATTCTGAATCTTTCAACGACTGTCAGTTTTCTTCCTTCACTTTTCATTCCTAGCTCATCCAGTTCTCCCATATCCCATGAGGATTGCTCAACATGGGATCTCGGCCAGCTGATGGAGGGTGAGCCCAACTGCATAGAGGAGCTATTAATTAATTAGTTAATACAATGGCTTGAGCTCCTACTCTGCGTCGGTCCCTGCACTAAACACTGAGAATATAATACAGAGTGAAAAGGGACAAGGGCCTGCCTTCCAGAGCTTACAGTTTGGTGGAAGATAGAGGTAATAGTACATAGTCACACCTCAGACATCTATAATGAATCCAAAACTACACATAGATACAATTTCTCTGGAGGAAAAAAATAGTTCTATGAGGACTTGACCTAGTTTGGATGATCAAGGAAGAGTTCCCTTGGGAAGTAAAACTGGGCAGAGATCTGAAGAACAGATAGGAGGTGGTTAGAATGTTCCAGACAAAGGGAACGACTTGTGCAAAGTCTCTGTGGAGATCTGGACATAAACAAAGGCCTCAGGGTGAGAACATGGAAGTTGAAGGTGCACAGAGTGTAAGCTAGGCTGGAGAGGCAGGCAGTGACCAACTGCGTGGGGCCATGCAGGCTAAGGTTAGGGTTTGGCTTCAAGTCAAGAAAAGTGGGAAGCCACAAGAGGGGATTTAAAAGCTCGGATACCATTTGGTTTAGACTGCTGTGGGAAAAGACAGAGTGCCTGAGTGCACGCAGGGAGACCAGTGAGGAGACAAAGCTGGCTGTCTAGGGGAAGGCAACGGCTGTTTGGACATGAAGGGGCAGCGGGGATGGGGAGCAGAACGTGGGCTTCAGAGGTAGCAATGCGAGGACTGGAGCAAAGGGAGTTGTCAAGGGAGACTTCTGGGTTTCTGGTTTGGTGACTGGCAGGATGGTGGCCCCACTTTGGGACACCAAGGAGGCTGACAGAAGGTGAGGTTAAAGGGTGGAGGGAGGCAGATGAAGAAGGTGGCCTTGGACCCAATGGGCTTCAGCGCCTGGAGGAATCCGAGTGTAGACGCTAGTAGGCAGTTAGATGTATGTGTGTGCCCCTCTTGCTCTGCAGTTCTCCTGAGAACTGATCCAAGAACTCTTAAGACTCAGCTTTGTTTCTCTGTCACTGCCAGTGGGAAGGGTTCTCCTGAGTAGGACGGGGCAATCCATCTCTATCCTGGCCAAGCAAATGTGCGTCTTTCTTTTATCATTTTTAATAATGTCATTCATCTATTTACTGATTTATTTAGCCGACTTTTATTGAGTGTGCTGATTTAGATTCTGGACGCAGAGGAGAAGACAGATGGAGTCTCAGCTCTCATGAAGATTGCACACCAGTTGGGGAGACAGGCAACAATCAAGGAAACGAATATGCAAAAAAGGTAATTTCCAATGACTTTAGGGAAGGCATCTCTGAGGAGTGACATTGGAGGGGAGCCTGATGAATGAGCCAGCCAGTCGTGCAAAGGGCTGGGTGGTGATGGGGGACAGCTGTGGGAACACCCACATGTAGGTCCCAAGGTTGCGTATTTGAGGAATAGAAAAGAGGCCAGAGTGCCAGTTCGGTAAACATGGGGGAGACTGAGAGGAGATGAGATTGTGGAGACCACAGGGGCTGGACCACGTAGGCTATGGTGGATTTTGTTCTAAGTGCATTGGGAAGGCATGGAAGGCTTTATTGCAAGGAATGATCTATCCTGATTTGTCACCTAAAAAGATCACTGTGGCTGCTGAGTAGAAAATATAGAAAATATATTGTTGGAAAGCCACGGATAGAAGTAAGGATTCCAGTGAAAGGATGTTGCAATTGTCCTTGGGGGAGACGCTGAGGCCTGGACCGAGATGGTGGTGGTGGTCATTGGCTCTGAAGCCTTTCTTCTATGTACTTATGTGAATAACAAATGTCCTGTGCCCAGAGGGACTTTATAATTAATTCTGTTATCCATTGTTCACCATAGCTACCACTCTGGGTATTTCTCAAAACAAAGAAGGGTGAATGAGCATTTCTTTCTATTAAGCAATTTGTAAGTCTCATTTCTCTTATAGCTTAGCATCATTTTTTTTCTTCCACCAATTAAATCATTGTGATGGTTAATTTTATGGATCAACTTGAGCAGGTCACGAGGAGCCCAGATATTGGATCAAACTTTCTTTTGGGTGTTTCTGTGAAGGTTTCATTGAATGAGATGAACATTTAAATTGGTAGACTGAGAAAAGTAGATGGTCCTCCCCAACGTGGGTGGGCCTCATCCAATCAGTTGAAGACCCCAGTCAATTAGTTGAATAGAAGAAAAAGGCAGAGTAAGACAGAATTCTTTCTTGTCTGAACTGCCTTTGAACAGGAACGCCAGCCTTTTCCTAGCCTTCAGACTCAAATAGAAACATTTGTTTTCCTGGGTCTTGAGCCTAACTTTTAGACAGAAATTGTACCCTCAGTTTCCCTGGTTCTCAGGCCTTTGGACTCAGGCTGGAACTAAACCATTGGTTCTCCTAGATCTTCAACTTTCTGAGTCACCCTGCAAATCTTAGAACTTGCCTGTCTCCATAACCACCTGAGTCAATTTCTTATAATAAATGTGTATGTATATAGACACACACACACACACACACACAAAGAGGTTTATTATAAGGAATTGACTCTGTCTATATGTTCTTTATACACACACGCATTTATAGGTAGAAGGAACAAAAATACAAATATATATGTATATGTATATATACACACATGTATATATGTGTACACACAGAGTTTTCTTATATGTGTATACATATACAGACCCATGCACTCCTCCTGTTGGTTCCGTTTCTCTGGAGACCACTGACCAACACAATGAGCTTTATCATCGGGAAGAGCCAGGAAGAGATGGAAACATGGTGGCCCCTCTGGGCGTGGAGGCGGTTCTGCAGTCTAATCTGGCAACAGACATCTAGATTTTGGGAAAGACTCCTGGAAGATTGCACATTTTCCTTTCTTTCTTTTTTTTTTCTTATTATGTTAAGTTAGTCACCATACAGTATGTCATTAGTTGTTGATGCAGTGTTCCAGGATTCATTGTTTGTGTACAATACCCCATGCTCCATGCAACCCGTGCCCTCCTTAATACCCACCACCAGGCTCACCCAAACCCCACCCCCTCCCCCCTAAAACCCTCAGTTTGATTTCTGGAGTCCATGGTCTCTCATGGTGCATCTCCCTCTCCGATTTCCCCCCTTCATTTTCCCCTTCCTTCTCTTAATGTCCTCCATGCTATTCCTTATGCTCCACAGGTAAGTGAAACCGTATGATAATTGACTTTCTCGGCCCGACTTATTTCACTCAGCATAATCTCCAGTCCCGTCCATGTTGATGCAAATGTTGGGTATTCATCCTTTCTGATGGCTGCGTAATATTCCATTACACTGTATTTTCAAAAGCATGAGGAGGCATGATTTCGTTAGGAAAAGCCAGATTGTTCACAGTGCCCAGATCATAGTTTTGGTGCAAGGAGCAGTCATTTAGCAGGAGGGGGTGTAGGGAGAGCAGGGAGGAAAGGCTTTGCCTGATGGGATTTGGCAACACTAAGGAGCTGAAGAAGGCTCTAGAGCAAAGGAGTGACATACTCAAGGGCACATTCCTTGAGTATGTGAGAAAAGCCTAGAGAGGG
>CM052811.1:104473716-104596094 GCA_028533885.1 Nasua narica | reverse complement strand
GGTGCCTTTGAAGCACTATAGTCACATATACATAATGTTTATGTTTTATATAATAAATATAATTTTTCAGTATATTGGAAAGAGCAGACCAATTTCCTCAGCAGCAGTAAATCTAAAGAACATGACATCAGCGATAAGAGACGGTGACGCAGACAGGCACATGTGGGTCAGCCTGCCGGCTGGTGCGGCTTCTGGAAGACAAAGCCTGGTTAGTGCAGAAAGGCTAAGGATTGCTGATCCCAAGACCCGGGGCGGGGCGGGGGGGAAAGGGGCGTGAAGCCACCCTTTAGCTTCTGTCGTCTTCCCTGTGCAAGATGGTTGCTGAGAGAGGAAGTTCTCTCGATTCTCAGCTTACTCCCTGCCATGCAGCTGCTTGGCACAAGGCACCGAACTCTGATAGTTTTGGGTGTAGACTTTAGGTTGAGAAAAATTGGGTGAGAATCCCTAGTCGCTCATTTCCAGTTGTATGATCTGGGGCAAGTTACTCAGCTTCTCGAAGCCCCGATTTCCTTAAAAGGAAAGGGAGCTTCATCCTCCAAGTCAGCCTTTGTGAAATCACTGGTACGCGCCAGGTGCTGTGTTTCGTGTTAGCTCTTCTTCCCGGGCACGAGGGAGGGCGGTACCACTGCCGCCCCCATGACACAGGTGAGAAACCCAAGGGACCGGGATCAGGACCTAAGAATTTTGAAGACTTCATACTTCATAGTTCCAGGAACAGGTAGATATTCTTTCAGGTCCAAGGACGCAAATAGACTTACGAGAGAGATGTAAGACGAGTGAATGGAAAGGAGGCAGGCATGTGGGAATGCTGATATCAAAGGACATGTGATTCTTCCTTTTGAATCTTAGACCCCCGGCTGAGAAATCCAGGAGTCTGTGCTGCACTCCCATGTCCGTGAACTCTCATTATTTCGCTTGGCTACTCTTCCACTTCTGCACCTTCCCTGAGGCCAAGAAATACACTTCCCTATGATTTTTGTCTCTTCCTTAGTATGAGTTCTATCATTTAATTCAGGAAAATAGGGATTAGGAGGCCCAAAGCGGTTAGCGGACTTGCCGGGGTCCCACAACTATTGAGGGGTGGTGTGGGGTTCTGACTGGGCTCGCACACACAGCGTCTGCCCGGCAGTGGAGCCCAGCACCCCAGACCAGAGCTGGGACTGCCACAGGCCCCCTGCACCTGTGCGGCCCTTTCCGCGGGCTGCCTGGCTTTCTGTGGTTTGGGGGATTGGAGGCAGCTGCCCGCTCCCCAGTGCTTTCTTCTGGGCAAAAGGCGGCGGCAGGTCCTACTTGAGGGTCCCAGCTGAGGCTGCTCTGCAGCAGGGACAGGGTCTTCCCAGGCCACGCCCGCCCCAGAACCCTTCTGCCAGGAGCTTTCTTTAGGGAAGTCTCTCTGATCCTTGGCCAGGAAACCAAGAGCGAGCAAGTCTTCCTCTTTCAAGATAGCCCTCTCCACTGGCCAAAAGGCCAAGACAGGGGGAAAAGCTGCCCAGAAAGGGCCTGACATGTCACACTCATGGTTCTGGCCTGGCTTTTTTTAGAAAAGGAGCTCTTTCCCATGGTAAAGGGGAGAAGTCAGACTTTCCTGTTCCTCTTGCGCCGGGCATGAAGCAATCTTCAGCCCCGATGTTGACACCAGGTCAAACCCCCAGACCTTCTCTCTGGGACCGGCTCCTTGGACCTCGGAGCCCTGATGTTGGCGGTGAGAAAATGACCCACTGGCTGGGGCTCCCACAGCAGCAAGGTTGGGAGCAGGACGGGGGGCAGGGACCCAGCCCTGGGGCACAGAGCTTGACTCGGCCCCCAGCTCCACTGCCCGCAAGCTGGGAAGCGTAGGCAAGTTATTTAGCTTTTCTGAATCTGGGGTTTCTCTACCACGAAGAGAGGAGAAATTGCGCACTCTACCCAGAGGGGTTGTTTATGGGAAAAGATGAGAAGATCTATGTGGAGAGCTTAGTGTAGGGCTTGGCATGGGGTACGCCCTCAAGAGACATTAGTTCCTGTCAAGGTTCCTGGTGTTCGCGCCTCAGTCTTCATCTTGAACAACCACACAGTACACAGGAGTAAGGATTTTATACTTAGAGAGGGAGCCTCTGGATTTCACGAGCACCGGGTCCAAGTCTTGGGCCATCCCCCATACCAGTAACAGTGTGAACTTGGAAAAGCTCATTCTTTTCTTTCAGCTTGAGTTTTCATCTCCGTTGCTTGGTTCTCGTTGGGGGCGGCGGTGGGGATTTCTGAATACTCAATAACCGTCCCCATGATACCAAGGGATCCAGTCAAACCTATCCAGTGGACGGCCTGGCCTCTATCCATGGCCAGACCACCATCAACGATGGGCGGATGGTCCGTCCCCTGGCCTGGTGTGTGTGGTGGAGAAAATCTAATGGAAAAATTAAGGTCCGACTGGCTCTCTTGGTTTGAGCATTCACTTTTTCATTATTTCCAGAGCCTGGCACAGGGCCTGGCTTATTTTAAGTCCTCAGTGTGTACTTGTCCAATTAAAGAAGGCTTTGCTAATGCCAACAGAGTTCTGCTCCGATCAGTCTGGCTCTGTGGGCAGGGCCCCACACGTGGAATTGCCCTGTGCATGGTTTAAGGCTCTCCTGTTGCCATCTTGAAGCTCTTAATACTTTTTGCAAAAGGGCCTTTCATTTCCATTTTGCACTCGGCCCTACAAATTATGCAGCAGGTCCTTTGTGCTGGCAAAAATACCCAGAAGAAAATCTGAGCCATTCAGGCTGACTTGCTTGCTCTGCCTTGTTGCCTCGCTGACTTCTGTGGCCAGGTGCCACTGTACTTCTCCAACTCTAGCCACCCAGACCTGTTCCTTTAACAGGCCACGCCCCCAACCACTCCCCAGCTCATCCTGTGGTTGGCTTCGAAGTCACCTCCACCGGAAGGCCCACCTTGACTACCTTCCCAGCCACTTTCTCTCATATTAATCTGATTTATACTGTTTATATCGTTATAGCTCCTGATACTTCGGTCTGAAATCCATTTGTTTCTTCTTAGTGGACTTGTTTGTTTTCTGTTTCCTGCAGTAGACTAATCGCAGCGATAAAGGCAGCAGTCTTCCTCTCTTGTTCCGTGCCTTATTCCCAAAGCATTGTACAGCCCGTGACACACAGCGGGTAGTCAATAAATGCTTATCAGCTTAAGAATGAGTGGAATTGGCAGGGTTGGATTTCTGATCTCCTGGGCCTCTCTTGGATGGGAAGGGGAGAGCCGAGTTGGCGGCAGGCACCCGAGGTGGGGATGAGAATGGCTGTGTGGGTCCCCACCCCTGCTGCTGGGCAAGGTGGCCACCACGCCCATATTCGCCCAACGACAGAGGTTGGGCTCCTGGCTCAGGCCTCTGCCGCGAGAGTCCATTCTGCTCACGGGGACTTAGAAAGGTCTGAGCGGCTGCTGTGGAGCAAGGGGTGGGAAATCAGAGCTTGATGGCTGTGGAGATCCTGGACCAGAGGCCATTTAATCCACAGCGCCATTTTGCAGGTAAGAACACTGAGGCTCAGGGAGTGGAAGAAACTTATTGGGTAGCCATAATAATAACAGCAAAAACCCAACCCAACCCAACTAATCAAGCACAGAGACAACACAGTCAGAGGCAGTATCGCTTACAGTGATAATATTAAATGCATTAATATTTACAAGGTGCTTAGGACAGTTTCCTAAGCATTAAGCGCTTTCACTGTTCCAGGAAATTTGCAAAACCCTTACTCGTAGCATTTCATTGAATCCTCCCAACAGCCTATCATATCGCATTCCCATTCTACAGACGAGGAAATGAAGGCCCCAGCTAGGGAGTGGAAGGGCTAGGATGCGACCCCAGGCTGGCTGTCTCTAGGGCTGAGTTCTTAGCCTCTTCCCTGGATTGCAGTAATGGGTAGAGCGGGCCTGGCATCTCCGCACTCTTTCCCAGCACCGGCAGGCGACTGGCCCGAGTGGGAAATGCCTCTGATTCACATTTGCTCTGCTGGGAAGCCACCTTACTCACCGGCTCATTCATGCTGCAAGTATCCTCTGCCGTCTCCCCGTGCGTGGGGTCATGCCAGGAACTGCGGGCAGCTAGGTGAAGCCAGGCACCTCCTGTGTGAGAGGGCGCAGCAGTCCCAGCCTGGGGGGACTGGCGACAGGTGGGCCGTACGCCGGAGAGCCGCCGGGCACAGGCGAGCTGACTCTGCCGTCCCTCCTGGGGTCCTTGGCCGCCCTCTGTGGAGGGTACAGTGACACAAGCCATGAACTGCTGGGATCCCAGATACACGAGAGCAGACCAGGCCCGTTCCCTTCTGCGCGGTGTCCCACAGGGAGGGCTGTGCGGGAGACTGCGGGCAGCTCCCGGTGTGTCTGAAAGCTGTGCAGAGATCCCAACCCTATGCCGTCCGTCAACTTCATCTACCTGTTCATTCACACACTCCATACTTCACTTGACCTGCCTTCTTATGTCCTGCCTTCTCTTGTTAGGCCAGGTGTTGTGCTGGGCTCTGAGGACACATTTGAAAGTAAATCGGTCATAACCTCCCAGGCCCCACATGTTAGAGGGCCAGCCTACAGAGAAGGGAGCCAGGAGAAAAAAATAATCACTCACCCTATAAGGTGCACAGAGGGAAAGAATGGGGGGGATATCCGCTGGTTTTGGGGGCTGACTTCTGTCAGCTCACGAGAGACAACTATTAAAAATTCAGGAATTTCGTGAGCTGGGGGTCAAACACAGGCATATGAAAAATCAGATTGTGTCAATTTACGAGGAAATAAATGATGTTAAAAATAAAAAAAAAATGCATCACTTCTTAATTATTTTACTCCTCTCCGTGCTCTGGAAATGATGGAGTCCTGTCATATCCTTCCAGTGGAGTTACCCTCTCCTGGTGTGTCCCTGTGTCTCCCTTCCTGACACCACAGTCAGGGACCGCACGCTGGGAGCCGGACGTGGACTCCGACGGGAGTCTTTATTAAAAGCACCCAAGATGGCAAACGACAAATCTGGGCTTCTGTTTTTCTTTGAAAGCCGGTTCTTAAACATTGCCAGCACGAGAGCGTAACAGAAGAACGGACCTCAGGCAGGGAGGTCGGGGGTGTTTTGGGTGAGACCCCAAGGACCAGAAGGGGTCGACCATGTAACCGAGCACACGGAGTTTCACGCAGAGGGAAGACCAAGGGCCAAGTGTCGAGGCGTGGTTGTTTCTGGGAGTGAAAAGGAGACCGAGAGGGCTGTTGGAGATACCGACAGCTCTGGTGCCGTGAGTGAGGGGAGAGGAAGCTGGAAAAGTGGGCAGGGAGCTTGCATTTTATTTGAGGTGTAGTGGGAAGCCGGCGGAAGGGCCTTGGGCATCCACTCGGATTCCAGAATGCTGCCTCATCCCCACCTCTGGGGTGCTCCGTGTCTGTCCTCCTTCTGCCCTCGCACTTTCTCCAGAGCTGCAGGGGGCGGGGGGAGCAGGACATGAATTCTCTTGGGGGCCACCTTCCGCCACAGGAGATGGAAAGGGGTGGGTCAATCCTCCTGTTTTGCAGCGGGGGAGTTCTAGAGGGCCTCCCGAGTACTTCTCAGGGACCCTGGTGCCGTCAAGTCCCTCTGACTACCAGAATGACCCCGGCCGTGTCCCCTTTGGTCAGCCGGGGCCCTTTCTCTGTCTCCCACTCTCGGCTCCTTCATGCGTGCTTCCTGGGATCAACTCCCAAATCAGTTACTTGCCCCAAAGTCCTTGTCTCAAACTCTGCTTTGGGGGACCCCCCCACTAAGATGAGGTTTCTATGGGGGTGATGGGAACACAGTGAGACCAGAATGAGTGGATTGGGAATGGGCTGGAGGCGCCACTTCTGCCTCCGCCCCCCCAGTTTCCTCTATCTATGCCTGGGGCCCTGCCCTCCTCCTTCAGGGTCTCCTCTCCCGGGCCCCAGAATCAGTCCCAATCAGGGACAGCCCAGTCCCTTTGCTGAGGGCTGAGTGTGTCAGCCAGGAGGTAAGTCAGAGCCAGCACTACGGTGGGGAACCCCCGGAGGACTCACTGTGTCTTTGCCCAATGCCCCCCCTTCCACGGTGGCCCCTGATGTGGGTCCACCTAGGCTGGCCTCTCATCTCCTGGTCCCCGTCTTCTCCTGAGGGTGTGCTCATCCTGTCCTTTCCCCACGGTTCTGCCAGTCTGCCACTTAGATGGTTTGGCAAGCGGTCGGAGTCCCCCTGGGGCAGTGTGGCCGGTCCCCAGCACCGGTCTATGCCACACGGACCTCCACTCTGTGGGTTTTTCAGGTCCTCTGCCATTGGCTGCAACCCCACCCTATTGGCCCAGCCTGTGTCAAATAGGATACCCTCTTCCTCAGTCTCCCCAGTTCAGCATAGGCTAGCAGCTGACTTAGGTGGGTGGGCTTCGAGACATGCTTCTATTGCAGTGAGAGGGTCTGGAACAAAGCAGCTCGAGGTTGGCACTGTGGGTGGCTGTGTGTGCAGAGTAGCCCCTCGCACCGCTTTCTGAATCTTGCCCTTCTTGGCGCTCCAAAAGCCATGTCCTTCTAATTCCCCTCCACTTCGCACACCACCCTGCGCCCCTCCCCCCTGCCCAGCACAGGCCCTCCATCGGGACTCACGTTGCCTGCAGCAGTGGACCCCACTCCTTCTAGGACGTTCCTCCTTGGCTCCACGCCCGGGAAACCAGCCTATTCTCCTCCCTCTCCCCTGGGGGCCTGGCTCTCTTCCCCACCATCAGCTCCTCCTGCTGCTCCCTTCTGAAGCTCTCCAGAACATTCTGACTCATCCTCTGACTCAGGTGGAGTCTATTTCTGTTCCCACGTTCTGCTCCCGGATGGGCTAGAGATCACAGCTGTCACTCTGGGGGTGGGGGGACAGCTAGGTTCCCGTGTGCGTGCTTGTGCGTGTGTGCCCATGTGCGTGTGGGAGACACTTCCCCCAAGAGGCTGGGGAGGGTGGTTCTCCTCTTCCTTCCCCTCCTTGTATCCCCCCCCCCCCCAACTTCCCAAGAGTGGACAAGCATCCTCCAAGGCCCTGGGAGGGATGAGCGGTGGCAGTAGCCACAGATGTCCTCACCTTGATCTTCACAAGATGATCGTACTATAGAAGATGCTTTTTAGCAAAGAAAGTCCGAGTTGACGACCGTTTTCAGCAAACTCTGAACCTCAGAATCTCTGCGTAGTAGAGCTGACAGGAACTCGGGGGTTGAAGGCAACCACCCACTTGATATTTGGGGCCTAAAAGAGACGTGGATTGGTTAAGAACCATGTCTGAAATTAGCTAGCAAGCAAGTGGCTGAGTCGGTTTCGAATTATAATTAGTTCATGCCTTCAGCTGATGTCAGATAGTTTTCCTGTCCTGTCTCCTTGGCCCTCTCTAGGCGGGAGCCCCCTTCCACTAGGTATAATGACCAACAGCCACTTGTAGCTGTTAGCTGAAATGTGGGGGTCTGAACTGAGAAGTACTGTAAGTGTGAAACGCATGCCAGATTTCAAAGACGGTGCATAAAAAATAAGGGAAAAAATCTCATTAATGCTTTTGTACATTAATTGCAGGTTTGAAATGGTAATATTTTGGATATATTGGATTAAGTAAAATATAATAAAATTAATTTCACCCATTTCCTTTTACTTTTTAAAATGCGCCTACTAGAAAATTTTAAATTCCATGTGTAATTTAAATGTGTAATGGCTCATGTTTGTGGCTCACATTATGTTTCTACTGGGGCCGATCAACCCTCAGGCGAAATCTGGCCCAGTGCCTATTTATATAAATAAAGTTTTATTGAAACATAACCAGGATCCTTCATTTACATAGTGTCTACGGGCAACTTGGCTTTACAATCGCAGAGTCCGGTATTTGAGATGGAGACAGTTTGACCCTGGAAGCCCAAAATATTTACTCTCCCGCCCTTTACCGAAACATTCTGCCGACTCTTGTGCTAGACCATCAATTTTGTGAGAACAAGGATTCTGAGCTTGACACAGAGTAAGTGCTTAATAATATGAATTGAAAGAATGAATGACTGGGTTAATTTTGGAGGGCAAGTTTGTTGGAATTCCAGGCAGAGGGGATAGTGTATGTCAAGGCACGGGGCAAAGAAATGGCACTAAGCCTTCCGGTGGTGGGGGTGTCTCAGGTGGCCCTTTATAGAAAATTTGCTGATTCTTGCTCTAGATGCTTATATCGGCCTTCTCCTTGATCCCTTGCCTGGTGGTGTTCTTTCTGAGGCAACCACTAATCTGTGTACGCAAACCTACCAAATCATTGAGCTGTCCAGAATCTTCAATAGCCTGGCCATGGCTTGTAGGAGGAAGTCAAAACTTCTTAGCGAGGCCTTGCAGGTCTTCCTACACCAACCTGCCTTCTCCCCTCCCACTGCCCCTCCCCCCCGCCTGCTCCTGCCCGGGCCCCACCCATTCTGGTCTTCGTGCCTTTCTCCATCTCCCTCTGCCTGCACATCTCTGCAAGTCAGATATCCACCCTTCCAGGCCCAGCTCCAATATTTCTTCCTGGAGACACCATGTGGCGTTTTGCCAGTTTGAGTTTCTTTTAAATAATTGTTACTGGAAGATAAATGATAGGAGGCAGTCAGTTCCCACAGCACGTTGTATCTTTTTTTTTTCACTGCAGCCCTAATAATTGAAAGCAGGAAATCTCACCTTTCATCTAGTACTTACTGTGTTTACCACACTAAGCTCTCCCTACGTTTTGTCTTTGAAAATTCTCTCGACTTTATGAAAGAGCCTCCATTCAACCCCCATTTTACAGATGAGGAAACAGACTCAAGAGATGTGATGTATGTAAGAATAGTGAGTGGTGACCCTGAACTTCAAATTCAGGTTGGTTGGACTCTAGAACCCAAAGTCTTAACCTGAGTTTTGTGCTCTTTCCTGAGGTTACTTCCTACTCATCCATGCCAGGGAACCTGGTTCCTCCTACAAAGATCCCCATCTCAGGTTTTAGAAGCAGTCCTGACTGGGGACAGCCTGGTGCCAGCTCTGAGGGCTGAGTGTGTCAGCCAAGAGGTAGGTCAAACCCAGTGGGGTTTTTGTGGAGACCACTCCAGACCTCACTCCAGACTTCACTCTCTGCCCCGCCCTCAAGTTAAGTATAAATGAAATCTTTGCTCCTTTTCGGGTCTTGACACAAAAGGTCACCTCCACAGGAAAGTCCTCCATGATTGCCCAGGCTGGGTTAGATCTTGGATATATGTTCTCATAGAGCTCAGGTTTTCTCCTTCCATAACTCTCATCACATCTGAAATTTTTTGGTTATGACTCCTTTATCATGTTTCCTCTACTAGACTAGGCATCATGGGTGCTGGGGCTTTGTTCATCACTGTATTTCCAGCACTGCGCCAGTGCCGGGCACATGTGAGGTGTGCAGCGAATGCTCCAACGGATGAACAAAAGTCTGCAGCTTCTCCTTGCCTGGATATCATACCAGCCTCACTGGTCTCCAAATCCACAGGGAAGCAGAGAAGCCTGTGAGCTTCCGTCCTCTCCCTGGCCCTTCTTGAATGACTTCGTGTGGGAGACACTGGAGTGTGTTGAAAGGGGACTATGAGAGATCGATGATCATGAGGCCAGTAATGTCTGATCTTGAGCAGAACTCCAGAAAGAAAGCCCCTTCCTTGGCCTCAGCCTGTGGGTGAAGACCACCTTCACCTGTAGGTGAAGATCCCCTGCCTCCCAGATGGGCTTGTGGTGCAGGTGGGGAGCCCAGGCAGATCCCCACCCCCAACCACCTTTCCCTACCTGGAGGGAGGGCGGGGAAGCCGGCAACCAATCACAGGGACAGCGCCCCTGCTGGGAGGAGGACTTGGAGGAGGAGTCTGACCTGGAGGCAGAGCCAAAGGCTACCCCCATTTCTCCTCCACAGTGGGCGTGGCTTGAGAACCTGGGTTTTCACCTGGTTCAAAGGACTCCTGAATCCGGGGGCAGGAGAGACCTGGCCTGCCCTGCTCATCTTTTTTTTTTTTTTTTTTTTTTTAAGATTTTATTTATTTGAGAGAGAGCAAGCACACCTGCACGAGCACGAGCAGGGGCAGAGGGAGATAAAAAAGGACAAGCAGATTCCCTACTGAGGGCTGAACCCAATGTGGGCCTCGATCCTAGAATCCTGAGATCATGACTTGAGCGGAAGTCGGAGTCTTAACCGACTGTGCCCCCCAGGGCCCCTGGTCATCCTTACACATCTCAGAGCTTGGCTGGTGGGTGGGGAGGGCAGCCTGCTCTGGGATGCTGGAGAATCCACTGTCACAGGCTGGGTGAGGTGACCAACTCACTACGGTTTGCCTGGGACGGTCCTGTTTTTAGAACCACAAGTCCCCCGGCCAGGGCATCCCTCATTCCTGGGCAAATGGATCACTGTTCCCGAGTGCCGGTTGCTCTAAGGGATCAGCTGCGGCGTCAGACGCCCCTCACTGGGCGCGGGCTACCTCTTCATCAGTTTGGCACAAGACCGCAAGATTCCTGGGGGTTCAGGGTTGGGCTGGGGCTGGGGACCGGCAGCAGCCGTCTCAGGCTTGTGAATCTCAGCAGCAGCCGGGGACTGGTATGAACCCTTTTAGATCCACTGTTGAAAATCAGTGTTTTTAACCCAGGCGGTCTGGTCTGCTGGGCTTTGATGTGGCCACACAGAGCTGGCCTGGGTTTTGGGCGATACAGAGTTCATACAGAGCAGAATAAGCCGGACCTGAGTATCCAGTGGAAATCTAATGTGAGCTACTTACGGGATTTAAGATTTTCTAGTAGCTATATTACAAAAAAAAAGATGAAATGAATTTTAGTAATACATTCTATTTAACCTGATTATCCAAAAATGTTATCATTTTAGCTTGTGAAAAATATAAATTATTAATGAGTTTATACACGTTTTTTAAAAATTCAGCACATCCCGATTTTGACCAGCCGCATTTCAAGGATGCAAGGCGGCTGGCTCTGGGCAGTGCAGGATGAGGCACTCTGATGGAAGGCAGGGGATCTCTCTTCACACAGGGCTTCTGAGGTCTCAGCAGGCCCATTTTGAGGGGACACTTGGGGTCCTTGAAGATGAAGACATATCTGTAGATTTCAAAATCATTAGTTGCCCCCGTGTGATACCGAAGCTATCTAGGGATCCCATCTGGGGACAGTAGGTCCTCTGGGGCAAGAGTGGTGTTGTCATAGTTCGCCAAGGGTAGCCAGACCGCAAGGAAGAAAGTCTGTGGCCATGGCTGAGAGGGGCTCTTTCTCATTCTTGGAGAAGACCGTAGTCAGCCTGTAGTATTGGCCAGCCTGAATCCTGGTGGAGCAAGTGGGAGTGAGAGGCCCCTGCTGAGAGAGTGTGCCTTCCCTTCCCATGTCTCTTCCCACCCTCCAGGGGCAGGTTGTGAATTGCATTCTGTGTCTGCTTTCCATCCCAGTGTCCAGCGAGCCCCAACCTGTGAGCCCCAGTGCTTCTTACGAATTGTCCTGCAAGTGTTGATCGCCTTCTTAAGAGCAGTATTTCTTTGGTTTTTGGAAAGTTGTGGTTCCTTCCCTCAGGAAAATGGATACCCCAAATACACACACACTTTTAAATACAATTGTAGGGGTATCGAGGCTCCCAGAAGCATTCTTTTCTTTTTTAAGATTTTATTTATTTATTTGACAGAGATCACAAGTAGGCAGAGAGGCAGGCAGAGAGAGAGGGGGAAGCAGGCTCCCTGCTGAGCAGAGAGCCCAATGTGGGGCTCGATCCCAGGACCCTGAGACCATGACCTGAGCCGAAGGCAGAGGTTTTAACCCACTGAGCCACCCAGGCGCCCCTCCCAGAAGCATTCTTTACCCTCAAGAGTAAGCATCGGTACTTACGGTGAAAAAACCAAAAACACAGGGAGTCCTTATGAGGCACAGAAGTGAGAGCTGAGCCTCGTTCTGTGTCCTTTGCTCCACATGGAGTCATTCGCATCGCCTGGAAAAGCTCTTTTTAACGTTTTTGTTCCCACTCTAGGAATGAGGAGGGTAACGTCTGCTTTTGCAGAACCCGTGGGGAAAAACGGTTCACAAGACACTGGAGTCGGACAGCTCTTTAGGACAATGTGCTTTAGATCTTGAGGAAGCGTCTTCTCATAAATCGTCCACAAGACAAAATGCTTTGGAACTCAGAGAAGCATCTCTTTTCACATAACCAATTACAGAACTAATTACAAACTGTTTTTATCTGTTCATTAAGGTAGATATAATTAAGGCAACATTTTGTCAAACTAGTTTGCGTGTATGCTCCAAAGTCATAATTACTACTTTTATTTCTTTGCGATCCTTTCTAATTTGTCTTGGCTTCCTCTAAAGCCACCTCCTGTTCCTTCCTGCTCTCTGTTCTTCATCAGAAAGACTTGGGTCCCTTGTCCTGCGTCCCTGCCACTTTCCTGGTCACTCTCCACTCCTCCTTCTGCTTTCCCCTCTAGCGCTTCCTCCGGGAGGCCACCCTGATGCCCCCGACCGGAGGAGTCCTCCCGTGTACATTCCCACCACTCACCATCCCACGACTGCACCGACGTGTACCCGTTACCGGGGCTGCCCACTGCCCTGTGAGCTTCAAGGAGCCCGGGGCTCGTGTCTGTGTCATTTCCCGCCGTGTCCCGAGTGCCCCGGACAATGCTTGGCACAGGATCATGTTCAGTAACTATCGAGGGATTGGTTCACGGTAGATTTGGACGGCCTTTGCTCCTTGTTGGCCACCGGTGGAGTCTGCTCAGATCTTAACTGGGTGCAGTGTTCATCCCGTCCTCCACCCTCTACTTCCCCCTCCTCCTGTCTTGTGAATGTACACTTGCACCCAGGTGCACCTGTACACGGGCACACATGGAAGGGATGAGCCGCATCTTTTTATATCTCCTCTTTACCTTTAGGCCAGAACTCCGTGGCCCTTGTTAGCAGGCCTGACTTCCGAATTGGTTGGTCTAGAGAGGGAGAAAGAGATCTCTGTGCTGCTTATGAGAGGTGCATTGCCTTCGGCGGGGGGAGGGGCATCTACCTTCTCAGGGAGCCCCAGGGAATCTTCTATCACCTCTGACTCTGACCAGCCACTCCCGGTTGGAGGGGCTCCTTTTCCCCCCGAAGCTCAAGGTCTGTGCTCCGCGTCTGCCCTTTCTGCCTGGAGGTGCGCAGGTGCTCAGATGGGGGAGTCGTCAGCTGGAAACACACCCCCTTCCCTCCCCACCCCTGCATAATGGGAGTCTCAGGTGGGAGGGTGCCTCCTTCCAGGCTCTCCTGACCACCCCTAGCCAGCACAGAGCTCCGGCAGGAGGCTAGGCTGCAGTCCCCAAGGGGCCTGGCCCAGGGAGCACCGCCCTCTGGAGCAAGGCCAAGGGCAGTCCTCACACAGCAGGCGGTGAGATCCGCGCCTCCGAGTTTAAGACCTTCGCCTGTGGAACCCTCTGCTTTTGGAAACACTTTAGACCGTGGTGATGTTCTCCATGTCCCTTTTCCCAGCTTGTCTCGGGTCTGCTCCTCCCCACCTCATGCCCTGCAGGGGCCTTTGCCCTGAACCTTGCCCCTTCCCAGTGTCCCCGGTGTGCTCCACCTACTGGCCGGACCAATGAGAGGCCAGGGGAGGAGAGTCTGATGAGGGGTGGGGTGGAAATGGCTTCACGCCTAAAGTTAGCGTTTTAACCACCCTCCCCACCCCCCTACCCCCTGCCCAGTGCTCCAGCACAGGCTTCCTGATCTCCATCGGGAGGCTCTGCCACCTGTACCTCCTTCCTGTTTCAGCCCGCCTCCCGCTGCCCGCCCATCCGTGTTCTCCTGCACCTTGCACTGAGACCATTCCCCCCACCTGCCGCCCCCAGCCCTGCCCCTTGATTCTCCCACCGGGATATGCAGAGTGCCCGCTAAGACTTTTGGAGGCCACAGACTTGGGTTCCATATTTGGCCATTTGACCTTGAATGTGTGACTACACCTCTTCGCACCTCTGTGTTTCCTCATCTGTAAAATGGGTTTAACACTCCCTTTCTGAGAGGGTCGTCGGGGGAATGACTCAGGCCACGCTCCTCTTTAACACACACGTCTGAGCACCTGCTACGTGATGGAGGCCGAGCTGCTGGGTCACGGTAGCGATTCAGACGGGATCGGGCTGGAAGGGACCCATCACCCAAAGGCAGAGACAGAGAACCCTTACACGTGGGCCCGGAGAGAGCCCAACAAACCAGCGGAGCCCTACGTTTCCCCGGCATGTCTGCATGTCGGTCGGCGTTGAGAGGCGGATAGATGGGAAGCCGCGGCAGGAGGCCCCTGCGTGAGCGTATCCCGTGGGAGGGGAGGAGTGAGGAGCAGGAAGCGGTTCTCACCGCAACCCTGGAGGGTGAGGAGAGGTCCAGGACTGGGGAGAGTGGGCCAGGTAGAGGAGCACTGAGTGGACAGGCTCTGAAGGTCAGAAATCCTCTGGTGTGCTTATCGATCCCCATGGGGGGGGGGGGCTCTCTGCGGCTTGGGCACAGTGAGCAAGTTCCAGCAGGAAGAGGCGAGCCCAAGACAAAATATACTGGGTCCTCTAGGCCAGGGGTTCTCAAAGTGTGGCCCCTGGCTGGGCGGCACTGGTGCCACTTGGGAACTTGAAAGGAATGCGCATTCTCGAGCCACACCGCTGATTCACGGAATCGGAGGCTCCAGGCGCGGTGCCCTGCACGGGGTTCGGACCACGCTCAAGCTTGAGTCTCTGCTAGACTGAGGGAAGGAGTTTGGATATCCCTCCTCAGCGTGGGGGAACGCTATCAGAGGGTCTGAATCAGGGGAAGGGGTGTGGAGGAAGGGTGTGCTCTGGCTCATTGATTTTGAAGGGTCCTCTGGCCGGAGGGCGGTGGGTGGACTGCGCGATCGGGGCAGCCGTCTGCGCTGGGCGGAGGGATTCACCTGATGGCTGGAGTTCATCTCAGCTTCCCACACTCATGACTGGCCGTGCCCCTTCTGCTTCACATGGACATTGAGCGGCCAAGCTGTCCCCTACCCTGAGCCCCTGCCTGGGGCCTCTGCTTCAGGCAGGGATGGCCCTGCCCAGGGCCAAGAGGCTGGACCTTGGTTTTGTAAAGCGTGTTTGAGCAGCTTCCTTGTGGAAAGACTAGGCAGAGAAACCCACCAGCCTGCGCCTGCCAGCCCACGTTCCTGGAAGGGAGAAGTGGGTGCCGTGATTGCCAGGGCTCAAGGGGCCAAGGGTGGGGTCCTGCCTACCCCTCCACCCCCAAGCACCATCTCCAGTGGCCGGGACTGGCACAGGGAGCCTTGCCCTCCCTGCCCTTCCCACTGCCAGCCTGGACCCCAGGCCCGAAGTTTGGGAGCTGTAGTGGAGCGTCTTGTCGTCGGAAGCTATGGCCCTCATGGTCCCACCAAACCCATCACCGGTAGGCCAATGTCAACAGCTTATTTAGGTAAAAATTGCCCAAGTGCCGAGAACGTCAGCCGAAAGAGCGACGTGCTCCAGGAACCCAGGAGAAGCTGGTGAGCAGTCAGTGTGGACAAGGGGACAGAATGGGCACTGGCATGGATTTCCCTGGGGATCCTGGCTTTGCTGCATGGCCTTGCCCTTCAGAGCCATCGTTTCCTCTTCTGCAAAGTGGGGACCATAGCGGCCACCAGGTCAGCTTTTGGTAAAGACCGATGCAAAGAGTCAGATCTGCAAAGTGACTGGCAGAGAGCGGGCACCTCGCGAGTGCTTCCCTTCTGTTCAGCTGTGGCGATGCCCCCGGGGACAGTTCCTGCCGCTGCATCGCAAGCCGCCCTGAACTCAGTGCTCTAGCGAACAGCTACGTCCCTGCGCCCAGGGACTCTGCGGGCTGGGGACTTCGGAGAGGGCACAGTGAGGATGGCCTGACGCTGTGACCCGGTGTCTGAGACCTCGGCTGGGAAGACTCAGAGGGCCGGAGGGGACTAGAATGGCAGGGGCGGGGGTGGCCAGTTGCACGGTTGGCTTGGCCCATGCATCTGGGGCTTTGGCGGGGAAGTGTGGGCGCCGGGCTCTGTGGGGACGGCGCGTTTCTCCTGTGGCACGTTTCCTGACATGGCAGCACAGTGTTCCAGAGAATAAAATGGGAACCGCACGGCCTTTTGTGGCAAGCCTTGGAAGTCACTTGGCATGATGTCTGCCATACCCTACTGACCCAGAGGCAAAGAGAGGGAACACAGGCTCTGCCTCTTGGTGGGGGAACGTCAAAGCGTTTCTGGCCGTGCTTTAAATCTGCCCTAGCGACGAGCCTTCCAGACCGAAGTTGGTGGTGACCAGGCCTGCCACCCACCTGTCGGGTCTGCGCTCCCAGTCCCCTTGGGGCGTGACAGGGAGCGTCCTTCCCGGTGCTAAGGTTGCAGCCTCACCAGCTCCTTGGAAGCCTTGGGATTCAGCTAACCTTGGCCTGTGCCCCGAGGCGGGGTATAGAGTCCGTCCTCCTGCATCACGGCGAGGTCGGCTGAGCTGGGGAAGGCATGAATAACACCCTCCAGGTTCTCTCTCTCCGAGCATTTAAAAAGCAGTAATAAATAGATGAGAGCCTGGGAGGTGTGATTGATTTGTTTTATGAATCACAGAAGAGGCTGTAACTCATGGGAGATTAGGGCTGAAGTAAGTTGTACAGCTCTTGCATTACACGTGGAGATTAATGGCTGATCACACGAGGCCCCACCACTAACCCGGCTCACCCACGGGGGTTTTAAGAGCTGGGCCATACGGGCCGACTTTTAATTCTTGAAATGCTCCTGGCGGTGCGCTGCCCTGATTCTCACCGCTGAGCCCCTGCCTGCTGGAAGCTACGGAGGGCTCAGAAGCCGGGGAGCGGGATTCCAAGTTTCCCTGGGAAAAAAAGTTTCCCTGCAAAAAAGCAAGGAGCAGACGTTTTCAGGAGGGTGGAGGGATGAGGCCACTTCTGTTCCTCCCCCGAGCTAGCTTCTCCTTGCTGTTCCGGGGCCTGTGCTGAGGGCTCTAGAGATTCTCAAAGGGTCCCTCCCGGCAAACCTCGGGGTGGGTGTGACGGAACCGAGCTGACAGATGCAGAGTGTGGGCTGGAGGCTGCGCGGGCTCGTGGAGGAGCAAGGCCAGAATCGCGTGCACCTGGGCGGGAACCCAGTGTGAGCGTCCTTTACTGGTTTGCCTGCTGTCTTGGAGCGCCGGTTGCATCTGTAAAATGGTTGGGGTAGGACTTTTGTCGAGAGGCTCTGAGTTCTGTGGGGTCACAGTGCTTTGCCCCTCCGAGGCGTTCCTTTAGAAGTCAGCCCCAGGATGCTGCTGGGACAAGAAAGGGACAGCGGAGGGGAAAGCAACCACGTACTCCGAGACCAGCCTGGCCTCGTGTGGGCGCCTCTGGTGTCGTACCTGGGAGCTCAAGGTGGAGGTCAGTGGGCTGGACCCATTGACGGTTGAAGGGACCCAAGCTAAGCTTGAGACTCCGCCAGCACATGAAGTTAGGCTGACAGCACTGGAGGGGGCTTGTCGCAGAATGCGGTTGGAATTCAGGAGCGGGAGGGCAATGCCCGCTGCAGGCTCGACCCTAGGCTAACGTATCTGTACTCATCCGAGCAGCAGCTGCTGGAGGTCCCCGCAGAACCTCCACGGAAGGCTTGTGTCACCGGTGGGCAGCTGGCGAGGCCACGGGGAGCCCCGGATGTTCCTCGCCTCAGTCTGTCCATTTTCACGTCTTTGCTTCTGCCTCTGCTTCTCTGACCAGCACACCCCCTGCCTGATGGGATCGGAGCTGGCATCTGGACCTGTGGTTCTGCAAAGACCTGGCTGTTGGCTTGTGCCCAGCTGGCTAAGCGAGGCGGAGCTCTCAGCTTTCTACCCACCTGCTCCCTGGTCTTCATACCTGCAGAGAAGACCTCTTGGGATTTTTATGGCTGCGTGCCCATATCCCACCAGAGTTGGCTGCATGGCTTGGAAATCCGTTTCCTGCTAGAACAACCGAGACGAATACTTGTGAGCTTGATCCACTAAATTCTGATACTAAAGATAGGGACTCCCCCTGACCCCCATCTCAAGGCATGCCGAGCTAACGTCAGAACAAATTAAGACACCCCCCCCCCTTCTCACAGAGGGAATCCCAACACTAACATTTGCGGTCCAGGCTCTTTACATTTACCACGAGACCATCCTTCCACTGAATGCGTCTACATCTCCCCTCCTGCTCCGCCTCCCACTTTTCTTGCTTTACTTTTGCAGAGCACTTTGAACCTTCTACTTGATAACATACATATTCGTTTTAATCATTTGCCTGTCTCTCCATACCCACTAGAGCGTATACTCCACAAGGACAAGGATTTTTGTCTCATGCATTTATTGCTGTATCCCCCACACTACACGGTACCTGACACATAGTAGATACTTAGTAAATATCAGTGAAATTGATTGAGTGGATAAGTGCTCATGAGCTTTCGGGGACCTGGGTCTCCCAGATGGCTGTCTCCCACCCCCAGCCTCTGCTGTGCCCTCTCCTGGCTCATGGACACTGACCCTTGGGCAGTTCACCATGGGCTTGTTGACCTAACAACCACTCAACTTTGCTCCCTGGATTTGGTCTTGGCCTCTGGCCCAGGCTTTCCAGGAAATCCAAACCCAGCTGTTCTCAGTCTTGACTTTGCTATTCCTTACTGATCTCTGTAACTCTGTGGGGCTCTCGCTCCTCTGTGTGGCAGACACATGAATGGTCAGTCCTACTGGGGCTGTTGTCAATCCCGTGGCCACACAGCAGGTCTTCGGTTGGGCAGTCAGTCACCAGGCACCTATTGCCGAGAGCCGGAACTCTAGAGCCACGTGGTCTGGGTTCAGTTTCTAGCTCCATCACACATTAGCTCTCTGGACAACCTCTCTGAACTTCAGCTTTTTTCATTAGTACAATGGACTCCATGATGCTTAGTTGGAGCCTTAGGTGAGATCAAGTTTGAAAAGCAAAATGATTTTGGTATACAATAAGTCCTCAATAAATATTAGATGTTATCAATCCTGGTGAGTCAGGCATCAGGCTTGTTTTAGGGGTGGCAGAGAGGAATGAGATGCGGTTCGTGGCTCCAAAGGACTCATATGCCAGAGGGAAGGGCCAACAAATTGCCAGAAAACGACAGTGTGATGTGTCTGAGGCTGCGATGGTGGAAACTACAGTGCCACTCAGGAGGGCTGCTCAGCCCAGCCAAGGTCAAAGACAGGAAAGCACAGACGAGCTCCCGGGACATGTAATACCTCAGTGAATATGACTTCAGCCGTTGAGTTGAAAGTTGAAAATGTATGTGTTAGTTATCTATCATGATGTAACAAGTGAGTCCAAACGTTTCGTCTTGAAACTACACATTCATTATCTCAGTTTTGGTGGGTGAGGATTCAGGGGTGTGAATCGTCCGAGGCTCCGGTTCAGGGCCTCCCACCTTCAGGGGTGCAATCAGGGTGTTGGCTGATTCTTAGGTTTCATCCGAAGGCTCAGCTGGTGGGAGGATAGCCCTCCAAGTTCACGCATGTAGATGTTGGCGGGATTCACTCCTCATGGGCTGTCGGGCTGGGGGGTCTCCGTCCCTCACTGGGTGTTGGCCAGGGGCTTCCTTCAGTTCCTTCTGCACAGCATGGAAGCTGACTTCCCCCAGAACAAGAAAGCAAGAAAGTGGGAACAAGACAGAGAGGCCTTTTTGTGACCTAATCTCAGAAGTTAGTCCTAAGGCAATGAAGAGCCGTTGAGAGCAGAGAGGAAGGGAGGGACGCATGAAGGAAGGATGGGCACAGGTCTGTGCTTCTTCAGATGACCTTCCATATCTTCATCAAGAGAGTGAAGGTCGAGCAAGAGGAGGCATCTCAGGTATGGTCAGCATGCACCTCCATGTCCTTAGAGCTTCTTCTTGTGGGCTCTACCCCCTGGACCCCAATTCTGTCTCCCCCGACCCATGGTTGGTTGGATATTCTCCCTGTTCCTGCCAACCCCCTCTGGAACCCTTGTGGGCGGCCACTGTGTGTCAGACAGGTCCCTCCTGGACAGCCGTTGAGAGGGGGGGGAAGGGGAGGGGGAAAGGAGAATCCGAGGAGACCAGGGAGACCCGCTGCATCCCAGGGCTCAGTCAAAGATGTTCATTTAGATGGTTAACATTTGTGGAGGACGCACCATGAATCGGGCACTATGTGAAAAGTTGTGTAAACCGCGTCTCATTGAATTCTCAACCAACCTCCTGGGCTGGCACTGTTGTTGACCCTGCAGGGGCCGAGCAGGTAGTTCGAGAGATATCTGAGTTAGTGACTGGCAGAGCCCAGGCCTTGAACCCGGTAGTCCAGCCCCAGAGCCCAAGCTCTCAGACGCGGGGCTGCCCAGCCCCCCATCGACCCCATGGATATAAGAGCATTCCACACCTTGGTGATGTCTCTTGTTGATCATCACACAAAGACAAACTCATTGTACAGCATTTTGAAATAACAGACAAAGGTAAGAAAGTAAAAACCAACTGCATACAACCCCACGTGCGGAGACAATATGATTCTGCTTTAAATTACTTTTCGTCTCTCATGTCTCTGGCTAAGTAGTGATGCCTGACACATTGTCTTCTGGTTGGTCGTGGTTCTCCGGAGCGATGGTGGAGCCTGGGTCAATGGCATAGAGCTTGCAGAAATTCCAGCTCTGTTCCTCATCAGCTCCATGATTCCGGATCCGTCAGACTCTTTCCAGCAACACCGTCTGTGTGCCGACCGTTCCCCCAGATCCCTTTCGTGTTTTCGCGCACACCAGCCTGTAGCCAGCGGTCTGCCCTCTGGCCGCAGAGACTGCCTTAGCCTGCGTGCACAGGCTTAATGTGACCTCGGGCCGCGGGGGTGGGGGGAGGTGTTTGTGTTCTGCAGCTTGTCCCCCAATTAGGACAACTCTGAGGTGTGACCCTGTTTGCAGAGATTCCCTGGGGACGGAGCCAGACTCAGCCTGCAGGGGTCTTGGCTTCAGCGAGCACTCGTGCTGACCTTGGTGCGTCTCGTTGCTTTGTCTCACTATCTGAGTGCGCTTTCTTCCGGGGAACACTTTCAACCATCTTTGTTTCAGACAAGCCAAAATGGATACAGTCTACAAAATGCCCGGCCAATACTCTTCAAAAATGTCAAGGTCAAGAAAGACAAAGAAAGATTTAGAAGATGTTTCTGCTTGAAAGAGACTAAAGAGTCAGAGTGATTAAATGCCGTGCATATGGGGCTCCTGCGGGGCTCAGTCGTTAAGCGTTTGCCTTAGGCTCAGGTCATGATCTCAGGGTCCTGGGATTGAGTGTCACCTCAGGTTCCCTTCCTGGGCGGAAAGCCCGCTTCTCTCCCTCCCACTCCCTCTGCTTGTGTTCCCTTTCTCACTGTCTCTCTCCCTGTCAAATAAATAAATAAAATCTTAAAAAAAAAAAGTGCCGTGCATAATCCTGGATGGGATCTTGAGCCCGGAAAAAGAAATAGCTCACAAAAGACAGGATTGGGACGATGGACAAAATCTGAATATGGACTGCACAAGTAATAGCGTTGGAATGATGTTAAGTTTTGTGTTTTTGATCATCGTACTATGATTATATGCAAGAACGTCCTAGTGCTTAGGACCTGAACACTGAAATGCGTAGTGATAAAGGTGAACAATGTCTCCAGCATCGGCAAGTCTGGGGAGGAAGGACCGACAGAAGCTTCTTAGACCACGATCAAAACTTTTCTTTATGTTTGAAATTGTATCAGAATGAAAGGATCCTTTGTCTCAGGGTCTGCTTCTGGGGAAGCCAACCTGAGACGCTCTCTGGGCCTTGTGGAATAGGGTGTATATACCGACCAGGCAATAGCCAGGCTTACCGTGGGGGGTATCCGAGTCAAGCCTCAGGGAGCAGAGACTCTATTCCCGGCTGCCCAGTCATCAGCCACACAATCTTGAACACAGGCGTTAGGAGGTCTGCAGGGAGCCCCGAATGCGTGTCGCCATGCCCCAGAGAAGCACAGCGCTGTTCCCAGTTACCTGGGTCTGCCCTTGCTCACCCGGCTGACCCCGCGTCTCTGCAGAACCTTTCCCAGTCCATAGCTGTGGTCAGTGATTTTTGGAGATTAAAAGGAATTCCGGGGGGAGAGGTTTTTCCTGGGGAGATCAAAGAGTCAGCCTAACATAAAAGAAACCATATAAAACTATATATATGAAGAACAAAACCAAACCAAAAAAAAAACAAAAACCCAACCCAGGAGCATGATCCATATGTCAGAGTTGATAAGGCCGAACTTCCGTGATCTGCTCTATAGAGTTGCCAACCGAGGCAGGAATGTTGCCTTGTCCAGAAAAGGCAGCTGCATAAAAGGCAGATTTTTATGGACTTTGGCAGAGGATGAGGCAGGAACCGTATGTCTGAGGCTTTGAGAGGAATCTTTAGGACTGATGTGGTTTCCTCTACCCTTACTTTTAATCAGTTACCGTATTAGCCAGGGTTCAACCAGAGGAACCGAACCGATAGGAAGTAGGCATGAAGATGGATTGTAAGGAACGGGCTGATGTGACGGTGGGGCCGGCTTGGCAAGTGTGAGGCCCGTGGGGCAGGCTGGAGCTCGGGCACGGGCTGGAGTTGCTGTCCACACGCAGAGTTTCTTCTTCAGGGAAATCTTAGCTCTGCTCTGCAGGCCTTTCACCTGATTGAATGAGGCCCACCCAAGTTATACAAGATAATCTCCCATACTTAAAGTCAACTGATTATGGACTTTCATCACATCAGCAAAATACCTTCACAGAAACTTCTAGATCAGGGTATGATTAAAGAACTGGAGATTGTAGCCTGGCCCAATTGACACACTGAACCCATCATCATAGTCACCGAAACCAGTTGGTGCCTCCTCCTAATATCTGCAGAATCCCTCCCCTTCTCTCCATTTTTGTTGGCAAACCCTAAGGTCAGTGGCTCATCTCTGATGTCCCTGTGTCCAGACCTATGGTCTCCGATCCGACCCAGCAAGCCATCGTCCAGGTCAGAAACCATTTGGTTTTTACCATTGACCTTGGAATAAATAGCAACATCTTCAACTGGGCGGTTCCTACCCTTCATTTTGTATCAAACCCCTGAGCCACACTGACTTGCTCACCTCCTTCCCACCTTTCTTTCCACCCATGACATTTTTTTCCTTCAAGTTTTTATTTGAATTTTCATTAACGTACAGTGTAATGTTGGTTTCAGGAGTAGAATCCAGTGATTCATCACTTACACATAACACCCAGTGCTCACCACCACAAGTGCCCTCCTTAATTCCCATCGCCCTTCTGGCCCCTCCCCCCAGTCACCTCCCTCCACTGCCCCTCAGTTCTCTGTAGTTAAGAGTCTCTTATGGTTTGCTTCCTTCTCTCTTTTCCCCCTTCCCGTGTTTTGGTTCTTAAATTCCACACATGGATAAAATCATATGGGATTTGTCTTTCTCTGACTTATTTCACTTAACATAACACACTTGAGCTCCATCCATGTCATTGTAAATGGCAAGATTTCATTCTTTCTGGTGGCTGAGTAATATTCCACTGTGTGTGTGTGTGTGTGTGTGTGTGTATTCACATATGGACATTTGCTTTTAGAAAAATGTGTATTCATGTCTTCTGCCCATTTCTTAACTGGATGATTTATTTTTTTGGATGCTGAGTTTGATAAGTTCTTTATAGATTTTGGATACTAACCCTTTATCAGATACATCATTTGCAAATATCTTCTCCCATTTCATAGGCTGCCTTCTGCTTTTGTTTCCTTTGCTTCCAGTGACGTGTCTGGTAAGAAGTTTCTATGGCCGAGGTCAAAGAGGTTTCTGCCCGTGTTCTCCTGTAGGATTTTGATGATTTCCTGTGCCACATTTAAGCCTTTTATCCATTTTGAATTTATTTAATTTATTTGCTTGTTAAGGATTTATTTATTTATTTGAGAGGGAGAGTGAGAGTGAGTGGTGGGGAGGGGCAGAGGGGGAGAATCTGACGCAGACTCCCTGCCAAGTGCAGAATCCAATGCAGGGCTTAATTTCACGGCCCATGAGCTCATGACCTGAGCTGAAATCATAAGTTGGCGCTTAACCCACTGAGCCACCCAGGCGCCCCTTTTTTGAATTCACTTTTGTGTATGGTATTAGAAGGGGGTCCAGTTTCATTCTTCTGCATGTGGCTGTCCGGTTTTCCCAACACCATTTGTTGAAGAGACTGTCTTTTTTCCATTGGATAGTCTTTCCTGCCTTGTCGAAGATTAGTTGATCATAGAGTTGAGGGACCATTTCTGGGCTCTCTATTTTGTTCCATTGATCTATGTGTCTGTTTTTGTGGCAGGGCCATCTTGGATAATGGCTGACATGTCTTAGACACCTGTTCCCAGGCGCTGTGTCAAGTGTTTTGCCTTAGATCGTTTAATCTAATGATCAAAATAATGGTATTGTGCTGATGGGGAAACTGAGGAATGGAGAGATTAGGGCAATCTGTCTCTACCGCCAAGGTGGAGCTGGCCTAATCTATAATCCTACAGAGGCTGACTGCATAGCCCATGAGTGACAACGTTACCTCACACTGTGTCTCTCAAGATTCTCTTCTCATTTATTTGATGATCTTAGCTTGTCCTTCAAAGCCTATCTTAAGAATCACTTCCTCTCTGAAGCCTTTAGACTTTGTGGATAGAATGCACAGTCTGCTGTCCGGCCCCTATAGTTCCTGGCTCACTCTGTTTTTCGTGACTGTTGCTATGACAGTCTGCTAATTTAGCTGCATTCTCACTTGATGTGAGCATCAGGGAGAGGAGAGCATCCTCGAGGAGAGAGAGTGTGCTGACCTCATCTGCTTCTGAAGGCCCGGCACAGGATCCGACCCACTACTGACACCCCTAATTATGGTCAAACGATTGACTTATCTGGGGACTTACGATCTCTCTCCAGTCCCAGCTAACCGCCAGCAGGGATGACAGTCCTCAATGTCTCTGCTCTTCTGTCTTACACCAATGCAGGCCTGTAATATAATCACCTGTTGGATTCTAATCCTTGCAGCTAACCCTGCGGCGGAACGAGGATGGCCAACGGTCCGCTGCAAACTGGTGTCTGACCGGTTAACAAAGGCATGGCTGCGGGGGCTTTTCCTCTTTGAAGGAGCCAGGTGACTGTCACCACTGCCCCGCTGGCTAACAGGCAATCTAGTCCCCAACTCCAGACAGGATGCTACCGGATTTTGCCATAAGTGAGTAATGCCCCCTGGTTTGATGGGGCACCCAGTAATGTGTCCCTGTAGTGGGCCCAGGGTTCTGTCCAACCCAGAGAGACCAACATCATAAGGATCCCAGGAAGAGCCTAAGTGCCCGCTCTGGAAGAGAGCAGAGGCATGAAGCCAGAATGGTAGGCGCATGAAGTCCAGTAGCCCATTTTGCTTCCTACCCCCGAGGACTGCTGATATTGTAGGAAGATTTTAATAATGGTCTCTCCAGGCCCTGCAGAGGGAAAGGCACATCCAAACCCTTGCTGTCCCCTTTATTCTGCCTCCGACTTGGTGGTCGGCTTCATCCTTGTTGCAATCACGATCGGTCTGCCCCGGACTCCCATGATTTCCCTGCCTTCCTCCACCTGTCCCAGCGCCCTCCTCCTGGCAGCCGTACACCGTGGCTTTTCCCGCCTGGGAAATTCCCACGAGAGGGGACTGTCTCAGTCATGTGTGTCACCTGCCATCCAGCACAGGGCTTGGCACAGCCCGAGTACCCAATAAACAGGAGGTGAATGAAAATGGGGCACAGATCACAGACAAGATACAATTGCTTCATCTTTATAGGCAAGATGATTGGCTAAGAGGTACTATAATTTCACTTATGATAACTGTTGAATGTCTTCAAAGCAATGAAGAAATCTGGCACGATCTAGTTAATTTTATTTGTGCTGGCAATTATGATAATGAGAATTCTCCTTCCCCTCCACATAGTCCAGTTGGGATGTCTGGGATGGGTAGCTGTCCATTATCCTTTTTGCTCTGTACCTTGGATGTGGCCTTGATCTCCCACAGCTCCCGGTGCAGAAGTGAATTTGGGAGTTTGAGTTGGTCGGATGGCGACTCTGGTCATTGGTCAGATGGACTGGCTGGTGGATTATCTGGAGGATGGTGACAAGAACAGGAAACTTGAGGCTGAAGAAACTGCGTCTCATCATGATTAAGGCACTGACTCTATGCGATTGGGGTAAGTCAAGAGCCTCCGTGTCCACATCTGTACAATGAGGATGTTCATCTTTACCATGGAGCACTCATTGTGCAGAGGGTTAACACGGTGGGAAAGAGCCTGAGATGTGGAGCCCCAGCTGATGGAGGAGACCGATGAGCGACGAGTGTGCTGATCCGTGATACCTGTGTCCCCGCAGAGGTCTGAGCGAGGCCCACCGTGGGAGCCCTAATGATTCTGAACTGGAGCCTGTGTCTGGGACGCAGCAGGGCAGGGGTGCTGCCTGCTTTAGGCTTAGCTCTCAGCTCCCCACAGCCCTTGGCCCCGGTGGGTCCCTGCTTGAGCTCTCCGACCCCATCCACATATAACGATGAAACGTTTCTTTAGGTGGAAGGTCCTGCGCCCCTGTGAATTTAGCTCCTGGTGCAGGAAATAGCCGATGAGAGCTTTCAGGAGGCAGCATCTCCGTGGACGCCGGGTGGAAACTCCTACTTGGCTCATAGGGATCGAAACCTCTCCCTCTAGTAAACCACACGAGAAAGGGGGCAGACTTGGTGATTTTGTTCAAGGTGGAGGGTTCAAATGCTAAGAGGGGGTCAAGGCAGAGGCCAGGATTGGGGGTGGCCGGTTTGTTCTGTGGGACCCCTCCCTCTGCCCCGTAGGAATGAAGATGAGTCCAGCAGGAAACACTCACATCAGTGCGTCTGGCAGCGGGGTCTGGCTGGAGAGGGGGCTGTAGGCACTGAAAGCCACGGTGAGAGGCCGTGTGGCCTCAGCCAGCTCACTTGGCCTCTCTCCATGCCTCAGTTTCCTTCTTTGAGGTCATGGTGCTGAGCTGTGTGCAGTGAGAGAAAAAAAAAAAGGATGGTGGTAAAGTGTGTTGATGACACAAATCGCTAAATAATAGTGTTTAATTATTTATAACGTGTTTGGAGATCTTGCGATGGAAGCTGTGGGGGCTGCGGCGTGTTATTAAATGATTGTCTGCAACCTTTGTGCAGGTAATAGACTTAATTGCTGCATTAATTGGACACCGTGGTGGCGAGGAGTGAAGGCCCTCCCATCCTGCTTCCTCCCCACCCTCTTCCCAGCCCTCGTGGGCCGCTCCCGGGGGGCAGAGCGTGCCCACTTGTTCTGAACCCTTTTCCTTATCGGTGGGCCTTCTCTCCAGCAACCCGGGTGGGCCCAGGATCCACTGTGCTTAACACCCGGGAATGCATCGTGGGTAGGGGCTTTGGAGCTTTTTGGGGTTGACGAGGCTGCTCTCAGCCAGTCCTGTGTATCAATAACCAGCTCTAATTAGACTGTAAAAGTCCTCCCCCCCCCCCTAAGCTTGTTGCAGGTCACGTGGCCGATATGTAAATCTCAGCCCCCAAGCAGTTTAATGGCCACGGTGACCACAGGTAGTAACTCAGGCTCCCCTATAAATGGAAAATAAAAACAACAACCCATTACGGGTGATGGTAGGTCTGCAACCTGCACGCGGCACGTCATAAACTTGAGGGATTGCTGCTGCGCTTGGCTGCGGATGGGATGGGGAGGGGCGCTCCAGGTGGCAGGAGGACAGATGTGTGACTTGCCATTTCCAGGTTGTCTCCCCCTCTCTGTCCTGGCCCGGCCCAGCCACGGGTGCAGAATGGCTTCCCCCCTGCCCTTCCCGAGGAAGCAGGATGTGGTCCTCCGCGGGCTCCCGTGCCGCCTCTGGGCAGGCCTTGGCCGGTGAGCCTTGCTGTCCTTGTTCGGAAGTTCCGGGCGTGTGTCCTGGGGCAGGCTGGGCTCCCTGCAGGCCTGCTGCCCCTCCCAAGGGTGCCACCGGGTTTAGTGGAGACATGTCAGTGTCGTGAACGTGCAGTATTTGCTCCTTTCAGTCACTGCTGTAGCCCCGACATTGAGAGGCAGGCCTGGTATACTGTAGGTACTCAATAAAGGCTTTTCTTTTTTTTTGGAATGAAGCAATGAATGAACAAGTCAAGCCTCTGGGTTTGGGAACCTGGGTCTGAATCCCGGCTCTGCTGCTTACTAGCCCCGGTAAAGTGGGTAAGTTGCCTAACCTCTCTGGATCTCAGTTTACTCCTCTGTAAAATGGAGGTTAAGTGCATGTGTACCTGGGTCATTGGGAGGGTCAAAACAGGCGACATTTCTAAACGTGCCTAGCAGCACGTGTCCCCCTGACGAATGAAGATATGGAGGCTTGGGCAGATTAAGAGGCTCAGAGCATGCAGGAGGGAGAACCCAGGTACCCCGAATCATTCAGATTTGGTTTTCTTCCCAGTTCTAAGTGATGTCCCAGACATCGGAGGGCATTTTTGTGGTTCCTTCGTCCACCCCTGGAAGATCTGAGAGTCCTCAGAAATGTTCAGATCTGATGTCCATTTCAGCAAGTGGATGGTTAGGGTCCATGGCCTGCTGGGTTGGACTTGGGATAAGAGTGACTAAAACCCAGCCCTGGCCTCAAGGGGTCTGGCAGAGAACACAGAGGCTGCGGGGAGGACAGGGGAATACGGGCAGGCCAGGGCAGTGTCTTCTACAGATAGAGCTTTGGAAGGACCTGCAGGCGGGAGGCTCGAACTGTGTCCGGGGGTCTCTGGGACAGTTCACAGGGCGCAGGATGCAGGATGAGTCCTGAGCAATGAGAACAAAGGCTTCTCTGGTGACCATGGG
The DNA here is from genome assembly GCA_028533885.1 of Nasua narica. Lineage (NCBI taxonomy): Eukaryota > Metazoa > Chordata > Mammalia > Carnivora > Procyonidae > Nasua > Nasua narica. Next base: position 104,567,374 of record CM052811.1, on the reverse strand, counting down.
GGTTGGGTGGAGTATTAGGGACAGAAAAAAAAATAGGGCATGCTTTAAAAGTGTGAATGTGCATGGGGTTTTCACAGACTGATGGCTGGTTTGGTAGGGAAGGAGCGGAGGTAAGCGGAAGAATAGGAGAAGATCGGGTTGGTCAGGTAATGAGGGCTTGCAGGCTATTCTAAAGGTGGACTTTTTCTTAAGGGCACTGGGGAGCCACAGAGGACTCTAAGCAGGAGAATGATAGGACCATATTTATAATTTGATAAGCTTACCGTTGTCTGGCTGCTGAATGAGACAAAGGATGAAGGACTCTAATACTAGGCACGGGCAACTCAGATCCAGATGTAAATAAAGTTAACTGAGTGTGTGCCACCTGCCTTGCTCTCTGCATATGTCATCTCGTTTATCCCCTGACGCGGCTCTGAGCTAGAGATCGCTGAGCGATGACAGCAACGGGCAGAAGCTGGAAGAGGCTAGGAAGGACCCTTCCCTTGAGCTGTGTGAGGGGACATGGCCCTCCCAACATCTTGATTTTGGACTCCAGACCTCTAGAACCGTGAGAGAATAAATTCCTATCGTTTTAAGTCACCGAGATCATGATTATTTGTTATGAAAATCGCAGGAAACTAATACAACGCCCGCGGCCTATGAGGAAGACACTATTTTTAAGAAAACTGAGTCTGGTGGAGACCGAGACCATGGTTATGACCCAGCAAGCACTAGATCTGGGGTCGACCTTATCCAAACCCATTTTGTTTCCCTCGTACTGGTGAAGATCTTTGTGAGCAGCTCTCCTGGGAAACAGGTTAGCTATGTGTGGAACCTCCACCTCTGGAAGGTAAAGAAGGATGCAAACTGTCTTTGGGACGTTCCAGGGAACATTCTGGAAACTCATTTGAAGCTGGTAGGGACCACATGAAAAGCTTGAGGAACAAGAGGGTCATGGCTCCCTTATTTTTTCCCCCATCAATCACTTGGGTCTCCCCTTACAATTTTGGCACAAACCCCCAGGATTTCCAAGGACCACCTGGTGTCTTGTTCCGTCAGAAGCCACCCCCCCGTTTCCGGAAGTCAGGTGCTGGAACCCGAAAAGTCGGACCGGCTCCATGGAATTTCATTTTGGTCCTGTCCACACGGTGTCGCTGTTGAACACCAGTGCTGTACAGCCCTGGAACCCTGCAAGAGCCCTGTCTTCGCGGGTCTAAACCCTGCGCAGCTCATGGAAGAGGCCTCGGGTGTAAGGAGCCCCGGAATGTGCCCACGGAGGCGGGCTGTCAGTACAGCACTTGGATTCCCAAGCGAGGGGGAGGATGGTCTCTAAGACTGTTACTGAAATCGTCTTCCCGGTTCACGTTCATAGGCGATTGGTCCCAGGAAGGCGAGGAGGAGGAAGAGTTTAATCAGATCACGGGAGACCAGGCTGGGGTCTAGTTACTTCTACAGGGAGGCCCCTTTTCACCCCTAAGTCTAAGTGGGGGCCCCTCCAGCATAACCACCCCTGGTGCCCAGCGCTTTCATTTTATTGCGTGTATCAGATTGGTCTTCTTGTGGGTATTTGATATTTACATTTGTGTGATATTTGCATAATTCTTGGTCCCCATCTCCAAGCAGACACCCCATGGGGGTGGGTGCCAGGCATGCTCCCCACTTCTGTATTCCTGAGGCCTAGCTCGGGGTCTGGACCTTCTGAAGACTTTGCAGCTATGAATACACCATCAGAGGCCACCGTTCCAACCTCTACTCCAGTGCAAGCTGTCTTGGTTGGGAGGTCTGGGGCTACTTGTCTAATCTCCCTAAGCTTCTGCTTCCCCCTCCGAAAAGAGGAAATAAAAATATACCCACTTCAAAAGGCTGTTGAGAGGACCAAGTAACATCGTGCCTGGCCCAGAGCGAATACTCGCTAAATGGTAACTTAAAAAATTTTAGCTCCTTCCTTCCCTCGTTTTCTTCCTTCCTTCCCTCCATCCTCTTACTGCTCACCTCCCTTCCTTCTCGAGTTTTGCGTGTGTGTACGTGTGTCTGTGCGTGCATGCATATACGTGTGTTGTGTATATGTGTATGTATGTGTGCATGTGCTTGCGCGTTTGTGTGTGCGTATACACGTACATGGCTGTGCATGCACGTCCACGTCTCCGGGGCATACGAGACTCGCCCTTGATGAGTGGGCCCAGGAGTAAATCTTGGGTAGGAGAGTTGGTGCTACTCATTCAGGGCCCCCAGTGCCTGGGAGGCTTGGCCCCGAGAGGGCAGGTAAGGACAGGGGAGCGCTAAGGGCTGCCCTCACCTGCCCTGATGGTGTGCCCGCCCCCACAAGCCACGGGCAGGGGAGGAGGCCTTGTTTGTAGTGAGGGCCAAGTACCCACCCACCTGAGTCTGTCTTCCACCTGCGTCATCCTGGGTCCTTCTGGGCTCCTCCTGGCCCCTAGGCTTGGCACTAGAGTGTATGGGAGGTAGAGGACAAGGGGATTTGAGGGGGCTTTCTGTTCCCCCTTTGGAATTGTGCAAGGGCAGTTTCCAGGGAGCCCTGGGGCGGCTACCCACTGGCGACCTTGGCCAGCCGTAAGGCTCTTGGTACCTCAGTTTTTCTTTTCCTTTCTGTATAATGGGAATTTTTGAGTTAAGAGTAGAACAGAGTCTTAAACCCAAACGTGTACAGAGGTCAGGTAACCAAATAAGTGAAGCCGGCCAATCAGGAAATAATGCCGTGGGGAAAATATCCCGACCCACAGGGACAGGTGCTTCACCAACTGTTGCTATGGGAGAAGTTTATTCATTCAGAACTTGTAGCTTTCTATTATTCAGGAGAAGGCAGAAACCTGGATTTTTATAGGGGCGCTGGGTGGCTCAGTTCGTTAAATGTCCACCTTGGACTCAGGTCCTGATCCCAGAGTCCTGGGATCGAGCCCCCTGTCGGGCTCCCTGGTCAGTGGGGAGTCTGCTTCCCCCTCTCCCTCTGCCTGCTGCTCGCTCTCCCTGCTTGTGCCCCCTCCCCTGTAAAATAAATAAATAAAATCTTAAAAAAGAAATCTGGAATCTTACATTCAGGTTTTCTAAAACATTCTATGTGGCACAAACGAGACATCTCTATGGTCCAGGTATGGCAATCAGGTCAATACTTTGTGATGAGCATATACTAAATACTATATAATATATATATTTTCAAACTGGGCGCTGCTTCCCCTGGGATGAAAGAGGGAGAGAAGTAGGTATAGGGAAAGACACAGAGGGGGATGTGGAGGGGAAAGGCAGCTGGGAACCCTCAAGAGAGCTTGAAGGGTGGCAAAGGCAGGGATCTAGCTGTGAGCGTGTGCCCAGCCTCCCTCCGGTGCCCAGACACACGCAGGGTCCCCCTGCCACTGTCTCTGTGGATGCAGGTAAAACCAGCCCATCGCCTCAGTGCTGGGATGTTCAAGATGGGAGCTAGGGTGTCTGAATCCTCACTCGTCCTGCTGGGATCAGAGGGTAGGATGGGCTCTTTTTTTCCCTCATCTACCATCACTGAGCTGCAGAAATGGGGTCTCCAAAATGAATGGGGTTTAGTTCAAAGGTGGGGGGTTCCTGAGATGTTCCATCTGGTATCTGATGTCACTGGGCTAAGCTCGCTGGCACTATACCTTCTGGGTTTACCAATGCCTTCTAGTACCTTCTGTGGCAGGGGCCGGAGTGGAGAGGTAAGGGTGCGTGTCAGTGAGCTCAGCTGTCCGCCTACCTAGATGCTTTCTTTCTACTGCACCGCAGTCAGTGTCCAGGGAGCCCTAACTTCCCTGGGCAAGTGACTTCAACTTCTTGAGCCTCAGTTTTTTCATTCAAACTTCCTGGGAAGGCATTTCTCTAGAAGGTTCCTACAACCTAGGAAGTTGGGTCTTCCAGGGATGTTTTGACTTTCCTTTTTTATTTGGCGTCTATTAAGGTTGAGGAGGTGCTTAAAGTCTGTCTTCTGAAGAGTGAGGGACGAAAGGAGATGCCCGATCTCCAGCCCTCTGCACTGCTTCATGGGCTTCATGGACTATCCCACTGAGCAGCCCTTGCTGCTCCCTCCCTCAGGAGGGAGCATGCTTTTGAAGTCACTCCAACACTCATGGAAGAGGAGGCATAGATCCACGGCATACAATCATCCCAGACTCAGGCACTAGCATGAAGCCTGACCACTAGAAGTGTGTTTGTTGTTGGAAGTTTTCTTTCCAGACTCTTCAGAGGCGCTTGCCTGCATGACTGCGGCAAATGCACCCTGCTGGCAGCTGATCTACCAAGCCGAGTGAGAGTTGAGCCAGGTTTTACTGGGCCTGGTGGAGCCCAATGAGAAGAAGAGGCACAAGGCACATTTTTAGAACCAATTGGACGACTCCTCTTTGTGGTTCTTAATGTTCAGACGCTTTCTTTTTCTCCTTCTCCATCTTCGTCTTCTTCTTTTCTTAACTTCTGCTTTCCCTCTTCAGCTGGAGGTGGTCAGAACCCAAACTGAAAGTGATGGCACCTTGGAGGGAGGCTGACCTCTCTTTGGTGGAGCCTCCCATCTCAGACTGGCCAAGGTGAGGTTTGCGTGGTGGGCCAGCTTGGTGAAAACTTCATAGGACAGCCCTGTATTTAGTGGTAAATTCAACAAGAATGATGACTATGTTCTCAATGCCAGGACTTGTTCTGGGAACCAGAGATTCAGAGATGGGGAAGATATGGCCATCCCTGATCTCTTAGGACCTCAAGGACTGGTGCCAGAAAGGATACATAGTCAAATAATACATCTCAGTGGGAAGACTTAAAACAGGGTTTATATAATAAAGCGCTGTGGTTTTACATAGAGAGGAATGACTAATTCTGCTGGGTCGGGGAAGGTGGTTGGGGCAACCTTGGAGAGCTTTGATTTAAACTCTAAAGAACTTGTAACCTGAATAAATCTTGACTTCCCACATGGCTCTGTCTGGTTTTGGTGTTGTAACACAAGGGGTAGTGAAGAAAGTAAATGTAATTTTTAAAAGTAGTTGAAGTCTTTATTTAATTTCTGGACGAAGTGCTCAGTGGGAGAGGGATTACTCCAATGAATATCCTTCCAGCCCTCCAACTCAATATCCTCTACATGAGGCTCCCCCAAACTCCCTCTGTCTCCCAATCTCAACCATCCATACCATAAACTTCCCCGATTCTCAGTTCTCCCATATTTAAAAAAAATGCATCTCTTCCATGTTTAACTATACCTCAGCTCCTTGTTAAATGGATAACTCAGGCTCTATGTTCGGTAGGCATTTTAATGAAAGATATTGCCCTGATTCCTCCTGAAGAGGTGGGGAGCGGAGAAGATCCTAAATACTCATCTCTTCATGATTTCTCTTCTTGTGGCTGTCCAATGGGGTTTAACGAAGGTGAGAATTGGGGGAAAAGCACAGGAATTGGGCAAAGACACAGGACCCTAAAGGAACACTGCGCATTTAGGTGTGAATTGGGCTGGGAATGCTCACGGGAAAGTAGGAGGGGGAGAAGGTGGGAGAAGTTAAAAAGGGCTAGACTGTGAATGATCTCGAGGCCGAGGCCTAGGAATCTGGATTTGATCCTAGGAGTAATGGAATCTGTCAACAGCTTTTTGCTAGTTTGTTTTTAATTTGGTTAAGATGGGATCAGTTTTGCATTTCAGGGAGATGACTCCGGTGGCTTGTAGGAAGTTTGGGTGGATGGGAGGAGAGGCCAGTAGCCAGAGAGCTGGTCAGGAAACTCGCAGATGCCGGGGAATGAGAGCTGAATTGGTGCAACCATGGGGATGGAGAGGAGGGAATGGATGTCGGATCTATTTTGAGATGGAGCAGGCAGGGGACATGCTTCCTGTGCTCACTATTATTCACTCCTTTGTCAAGGTGATTGTGAAAGAAGGTATCAGACTTAACCCACATGGGTCTCCTGGGCCTCGACACCCAGTCTGTGTGCACAGTAGGGAGATTACACCTGTAATTAATTACAAGTCTAGGCTTGGGAAGCCTCTTGCTGCAGAAATGGACCAATGGATTCAGAACAAGCATCTGGGTGGGGCTTGCACACATTTCCAGCTTTCCTGGCAACTTCCCACACAAAACTCTGGTCTCCAAGGACCAAGCCGGCAGTACCGCTCTCTTTCTCAACCCCCTGCTCCTCCCTGCCTGGTTTGAAATCTAGGTGGAGGCCTTAAGGACTTCTTTCCCAGGGTGCATCCCAGAGTGGAGGAGAAGAGACATGAACTTCAGAGACAGACAGATCAGAAATCAAGTCTAAACCCCACCAGCCTGATGAGTCCCCTCACCTCTGAGAGCTTCAGTTCATCATCTAGAAGATGGGAAAGAGGACCTCTCTGAAAAGGTGGTAACATTATGAGATAACCCAGACATAAAGACCCCCCAGCAAGGCACTCACCACATTGTAGGTGCTTGATAAATGTTAATTTGATTCCATTGAATTTGGCTTCTATTTTAGCCCCAAGGCATTTCTTAGGTGGAGAGGAAACTGTGTCTGATTAACTGTTCTAATGCTCATTTTCATTCTATAGATGGAGATAGACACACACACACACGCACGCACACATGCACACACGCACACATGCAAGCACGCACCAGATAAAGATTGTGGAATATGGTTTGTACAATCTTACAGCTGCAAACTTGCCCCACTTCAGGATAGATCCTGACTTCTGGCTCCAAAGAACTTTCAGAGACAAGGCACCCATAGAATGATGACACACAGAACTTGGGTGGCCGAGGGCCTGAGCAGTTGGATTCTCAGGGTTGCCATAGAAAGCTTGAGTCTCTGAGTTTTCAAGACTATCTTCAGTCTTCTTAGCTAGAGTTGCTGGCCACGTGCTCCCCTCGACAGGAGGTCGGTCCATAGGAGGTCAGTCCATAGGAGGTCAGACCAGTTCATCATGGTCTCGGGATGGGATCACACTCCTCTGCTGCAATCGTAGAAGGAGAAGAGCAGGGGAAAAGGAATGAGCCATATCACAGACTCGGAAGGTGAGACACTAGAGTCCTTCGGCCATAGCTCTCAGGCTGGGAACTTAATGACAAAAACCTCAGGGAATCTCTTCTTCCTGACACAAGGGCCAACTGAACGCCTGAAAGTTGTACCAGGAAACGGCTTTATATTTTACAGGCATTTAACTTAATTCAGCATTGGAACAGAAAGGAAGAGAAGAAATAAAACCTGGCGGCATCGGCCCGGAGTGAGCTTGGTAGGGAGAAGCGAATCTGCTAGCTGGGTGTAGCTTCAAGTCCACATGCCTTCCCATTAGCAAGTGTCTTACAGCACCAGCTGTGGTTCTGGGGGTGCAAGGTTTGAATATTTTCATGCAGCATTGCCCTGGGTGCCCATCGCCTTTATCTTCTAGTGCTCAAGTGAAGAAATGGTGGATTTGTTCCAACAATGGAGACAAATCTGGACTTGTGGACAGATTGAGGAAAGGTGTGTGAATCCCCGCAGTATGGGTATTGGGTAGTGATTCATGATGCTTGCTAGCTCCCAATTCTTTTTTTTTTCTTTTCTTTTCTTTCTGAGGGCGCAGAAGACTGTACCACTCTTAGTTTGGGTGGAGTGTGTGACAGGTTCTAACTCAAGCATGATGTGCGTTACTCCTCAGTCAAACTGTGCACTTGAAAGGTCAAGAATATCCGAAGTTGTCTTCTTTCCCTTTGGCATGGTGGCCGCCGGCGGCTGCATCGTAAGCCTGGGACCCTGAGCCACTATGACAAATGGAACCTCCCTGCCTGTCTGTGGGAAACGTGGGACTGAAGAGACATCAAGCTCTGTGGTCGTACCTGAGATTTTTTTGGGCTGACTTGTTATGGCGGCAAAACCCAACACATCCCGACTGATACAAAGATTCCTTACGGGGGAATACTGGGTACTCGGGATTGTCACCTTACACTGTAATGGGACAATCTGGATTGTGGTGGCCCCATTTGAGTAGCAATGGGTACCAGTAGGTACCTTATTCTGTTCCAAGCACCGTGCTTGGTGCCTCATGCACATGATCTCATTTAGTCCTCACCGCCATGAGTTCATGAAAGCCATTCCCAGGTGAGAAATGAGTACCGAGGGATTAGATATGACACCCAATTTAAAATGGCAGGGATGGATTTTAAGGTCTGGTTTCTCTGACACGGAAACTAGTGTTCTGTCTATTCTATCACTTTGTCCTCCTGGCAGCCTCGGAGCTGGCTTCCCCCGAGAGAGCGCCAGGCGGCTGGGGGTTTGGCAAGGGAACTGCGCTGCCGCCTTCGGGCACCCCGGGGCCGGCGCAGTCACGGCCGTGTGCCAAGACTCCAAGTGCGTCCACGTACCCCTCACCTCCTCCTACACTAATGATATTTACTCTTGCCACCCCGGCAGGGCGTTCCATGGCCTAATTACCGTTTAGAAACCTCTGAGGGTGGAAAACACAATGCTCGGTGCTTAATGGTTAAAGGATTCATGTCAAATCTAGAGAAGACTGGGAGACGTGAGTGCTGTTGGCACAGGGCAGGCCCGGGACAGTAGGGGTTCAGACCAACAAAGGCACACTGTGTCATACAAGGGCAGGGACGGTGGCTCTGCCGTGTCTACGTAGGCTAAAGGCAGGACTCCTATCCTATCTGAGTCACGTGGCTGTAGGGACCACGAGCCACCCCTGGCACTTCTACATCCCCCTCTGGGGCCAAACCTTTGCTTTTGTCGTGCTGCAAACATATGGCAACCCATTTCCTGCGCATTTACTCTGTGCCTGGAACCTGGCTTGGGAGTGTGAGCGACACAGTCTCGTTTATTCTTTGTCACCGTGGAGGTGGACACTTGTCCCTGTTCGGGATCTGAGGCTCCGAGGGTAGAGGAACTTCTCCGAGGAGGCAGGGCTGGTGGGGAGCAGATCCGAACCCAGGTCTGTCTGGCTCCTAAGCTTGGGCTCTTAAACCCATGCAGCCACATGTGTCCTTTGAATAACGTTTGGAAGAACAAATCCAGGTATTTTTGGAGCCACAGTGATCTGACTCTGAGACCTCAAACTGTGTAGCTAAGTCTTTTAACCTGTCTGAATCATGGTGGCTGCTTCTCTCAGGTGGGACTTGTGACTATAGATAGATAGAAAGATAGTAGTTATATAGTTATAAAATTATAAAATTTGAGGCTTTCCCAAAGGTTCTTGGCTCTTGGCTTTGAAAGATTGTTCAGTGATGATCTTCTATACCTCGACTTAGAAAGTCATCACTCTCTTGAATATCTCCCAAGATGGGGAGCTCACCACCTTGCAAGGCATCCCTTTCCAAAGTTGTACAGCAGGCTGTTTTGGAGAGCTCTGCCTGAGTAAAGTTGCAGCCAAGGAACAGCCCTCACCCCCAGGGGATGGGGGAAAAGTAGGGGGAAGAGTAGGAGGAAGGGATGGGGTGAGCATTTAATGGCTGCGTCCTGGTGGGTGTCCAGGGGGGACACGCCTGTGATGGCATGACTAGATGGTGATGCCGGGCCATTTTCCTAATTGGCACTAATGACAGCATCTGGTCTGAACCTCCCCCTCCTGCTTTCTCTCCTGCCACACCTTGCCGAATCTCTGCTCGGACTGGTGACATCTGACCTGTCGATATCCCGGCTTGTCTGGCCAACACCAGCTTCTAAAAGCTGGGGCAGAGGGTGTACCTTTCCAGACCCAGACTAGGTTCTGCTCTCCCTTGTCCTGGACACAAGTGAAAGTCTGGTTTTCTTCCCAAGTGGGCGCGCTAGGCCTCCCGTGGCCCAAGTAGCGGTCTGGAGCAGAATTCGCTCCTCGCTGGTTTGACATGGCCTCCAGCGGCTGGAGCTGGGCTGCCCACAGACTGCACAGAGACGGAGCGAAGCAGAGACCCAGAGGTCCTCAGACAGAGGGAGGCACAGGGAATCAGAGTGAGCAATCAGAGGGAGAGAAGGAAGGAAGGGAGAAGGAGAGAAAGAAGGAAAGGAGGAAGGTAGGCAGGAAGAAATCCACAGGTCATACCTTCACGGATGTTGTTCTTGGGGAGGCAGAGCTCCGTGGGTGCCCCCCTCCTCCCCTCTTCATTTTGCCTTAGTTGTACCGAGATGCTCCAGTCCCAAGGGATAGCTGGGAAGAGGAGATAACACAGGTGCTCTAGCCCTGTCACTTAGCTGAGTCATTTCAGGTAAGTGTTTTGCCATCTCTGAAACATAGTCTTCGCTAGAAAATGGAGTTCCTCCCTCCCAGATGGACACGGAGGCGCCCTGAGTTGTATTGCTCACATTCCTTGGACTCTGGGGATCTCCAGCGGAAAGTTAGGGCCATGCCTCACAGAACAAGGCCTGCAGGGCCAAGGCTGGGCTGCCTCACGTGGGGCAGCGGTGTCCCTTGAGAACATTTCTTGCTCTCTGTGGGCAGAGGCCAGAGTATTCCTGGGGCCTGGGGCCCTCTGTGGGTCCCAGCAGCGGCTGCTGAGAGGACAGCCGGGGACGCGGGAGTGGCACGTTGGAGCAGGGCTTGGCGGGAGAGCATCACCTGGCACACTTAACCTCTACTAAGTGGGTAACTCTAGAGTGCCCTCTACTCTGCCCTGTGTTTTTGGCTGGTACTCCTTTCATTAGCTTCATGAGGTGGGTTTTATCACCCCCATTTTACTGATGAGGAAACTGAGGCACAGAAAACACAGAAAAGCTGTATGTGTGCGCGTGTTTGAAGGAGGGCGACCGGTGGATTCTTTTTTTTTTTTTTTTAAAGATTTTATTTATTTATTTGACAGAGAGACAGAGGGATCACAAGTAGGCAGAGAGGCAGGCAGAGAAAGAGGGGGAAGCAGGCTCTCTGATGAGCAGAGAGCCCGATGCGGGGCTCGATCCCAGGACCCTGAGATCATGACCTGAGCCAAAGGCAGAGGCTTTAACCCACTGAGCCACTCAGGCGCCCCGGGCGACCGGTGGATTCTGTACCTGCTTGAGACGCAAAAGCAGGGAAAGGCTCTGGCCTATGTGCGGGTCTAATGCTCTGAGTGCACCAGAACGTGGCCTGTTGGGGGAGGGGCAGCAGAGAGCCTCTTCCCTGCCGGGCGCTTTGGCAGGGGCCAGCCGGACAGAGGCCCCAGCCCTCCCGACCTCCCCCGCCCCCATGGCCTCTTACTGTCCTCGGAGCTGGGCTGACCATGACTCGGGCCGAGCAAGTCTGATTGGCAGTAAATGTGTGCCTTCCCCCTTCTGACCCTGGTGTTTCCAACTGCAGAGGGAAGAAGTGGCCTTTAGGCGTCTGTCACCCAGATCTGAGCCTGCTTCCCTCCCGAGAGACCGACCTGCGGGTGGGGAGGAGGTGGCGGCCCAATGGCTCTGACCTTGGAAAGTCAAGGTCAACGGAAACAGATTTAATGCGTCATCATCACAGAGACATTTTAGAAGTTCAAATTGTGCTGGGTACCCGGAAGGGAAAGCACAACGTCCAACGAAGGATGATAACAGGGTGACTTAATTGAAATTGTGACTTAATTTAGAAGGGGTCCCTAAGGGAATGACAGCTCACCCAAGGCGTGAAAGATGAGTAGACGTGGTCAGGGCTGAAGAGGGTCCTACATAGCGGGGGCGACCTGCGGAAAGACCCGAGGTGGGGACGAGGTAGGCATATTTGAGACCTCTGCCGGAAGCCTATGCGTTATCTCATCTCATCCAACTAAGGCTCCACGAGACCAGCGCTGGTCAGATCCCCATGAAAGAGACGAGGAAACCCAGGGTCAGGGAGGTCCGGCGGCCAACATTTATTTTCATTTCCCATGCTTTCCTCTGGATCTCAGGGACTGGGAGTCCAGCAACCACATTCCACAGATTCCCTCACCCCCAGAATTCTTCCTGTGAGCAGGTTTTGCCCATGAGGCGAGTTCATGGGAGATCCAGAAGGCAGAAGGGCCCCGGAAGCCATTCTTTCTTCTCAAGACGTGATGGAGGACGTGTGAGCCACTGTCCTTTGCCTGCCGGTCACCTGCTCCCGACCTGCCCAGAGGTCCCCTGCGGTGGTCCCTGGCGGCTTCCGGGAAACTCCTCACTTCTGCAGCAGGGGGACCCGGCTGGCTTTGAACCGTGGATAGGACGTGGACCAGAACGCTAGGGCAGTCTCTGACTTTCTGTCCTCCAACTCTGCTGCACACTTTGCAAACACCTAGTTCCCCGAATTAAGTTCCTTTCTGCTCAAGATGCCTGGATCTCTGTACTCGGGACTGCACTCCGGCTGATACATGAGACAGGAAACTTGCCCAAGACCATAGGCTACGGAGCAGTGGGACTGCGAGTCAAACCGGGTCTGTCTGATTCCAGGGCCTGCCATCTTTTTTTTTTTAAATTGCCTTTATACCTTTTCTTAAATTTTTCTTTTATTGTAGTGAAATACACATGAACATGAAATTTACCAGCTTCCTCCATTTTTAAGGGTGCAGTTCAGGGGCATTGAGCTCATTCACATGGTTGTATAACCATCGCTCCATCCACCTCCAGGGCTCTTTTCATTTTTCCAAACCCATACTCTGTGCACATTAAACGCCAAGTGCCCATTCCTTCTCCATAATGGCCTGGCTTTACTTTGTCTCTGGGAATTTGCCTATTCTAAGTACCTCACCTAAGTGGAATCATATAGGACTTGTCTCTTGGAGTCTGGTGACTCTGCTTAGCGGGATGCCTTCAGGTTTCATCGGGATCTTAGCATGTGTCTCTGGCTATTATTGTGGCTAATATTCCCCTGTGCAGAGAGACCACATTCTGTTGATTTGTTCACCTGTCCATGGACAGCTGGGTTGCTTCCCTGTCCGAGCTCTTGTGAGCCATGTAGCTGTGGACACAGGTGTGCAAGAGAGCCCGAAAGCCTCCCCTGTCCACCCCCTGGTTTCCAGCTGTCTCCATTTTACATCCCCCTGCAGGCCGGTTATCACTATCGCGTCCTGGAGGCTGCAGGAGGGGACGCTGTTTTCCCAAAGTCGATTTGGGAAAATTCGACCCCTTCTGCCTGTGAGTTCTGAGCCACAGTGCTCAGTCTTGGCTAGGCAGACCCTAGCCTTGTCACATTGCAGAGGGAGAGAGACCAGTCAGGGGGTGTTGGGGTGGCTCAGGACAGGGGTGATGGCAGAATGGGTGCAGACGAGTGGCCAGGTGTCAGAGGTCTTCAGGAGGTCTTTTAGAAGGCTTGAGCTGGCTTGGAGGAACCTATGGATGGACACAGACCATGAAAGAAGAAACACAGGGAGGGGAGGAGGGGCAGGGGAGAGGGGCTGGAGTCTTTGAGACCCAAGTATGGAACTCTGGAAGCACACGGCACAAACTTGGGAAGGTCATTGAACTCCCTGAAGTTCAGTTTTTCCATCTGCGAAGCGGGGATAAGAACAGCACCTATCTCAGAGGGTGGTGGAGAGAATGAAATGAACAACGTTCGGTACTGGGATTGGCACATTCCAGCTCTATCTCACTCTTGGTTGAACACATTTCGATACGTTCCAATAAACGCGTGGTTACCACAGGTCTCTAATCCAGAAGGAAGACCTGGGCTAGAAGGCAGAGATGGGAGATTTCCTTTCCTGGGTCATCGCTCCTGCCTGTGGGGTGAATGCTTGCAGGGTTAATGCGGAAGCATTTAAGGGAATCAACTCTTCCCAGATAGCTGCAGATTCTTTGGACGGCCTTATTTGCATGTGAGCAATTAATATGCCAATTGCAAACCCAGCTTCTCCACTCATCGAAGTTCCCCGGGGGGGACTAGTCGGTGGGAGCACTTGAGTCTTTAGTTTGAGTTACGGTCTGAGCTCTAAAACAATAAAACTATAGACCACTTAAAAAAAAATGCAATTTACTTCTCCTTCTGACTGGTCTTCCTTCCCATTAGCCTGGATTCATGGAATGTCTGGAATCACTTTGAACTTCCTTGTGTTTTGGGTCTGAACAGCAGGCTGCTGTGCTCTGAGATGGGGATGAGGGGCTGCTGTGAGGGGCCCTCTGCACCTCTGCCCCCGGGGACTCTGAACAGCCTCCAGGGGCAGCTGATGGAATGAGGAGCTCAGTGCACCCCGCCTCTCCAGGCCCGGGGCTCTCCAGTTCTCCCCTCCGGAAGACGAGTTGAATGAGAAGAAGTGAGAAAGGGTGCCCGGCGAAAGGGGGGACGAGTGGACGGGAAGTTGGGCCCCTTGTCTCCGTTCTCTCCCGCTGTGTCAAACACAGGCCCAGACTCGGTGGCTCAGAACAGGGGCTTCTGCTGGGCTCTCCTGGGCTCATTGCGGGGCTCCATCCAGTCTGGTCTTAGGCCCGGCCTGGAAGTCTTGGATTTGGATGCGCGAGCCCCTCTCCGAGGCCTGAGTCGTCCTGACCCTCCTCGCATTGCCAAAGCGAACCACGTGTCCAGTCCCAGAATCGGTGAAGGGGAGGGCACTGCGCCAGTGCGGGTCCCGAGAAGGGAGATTTGCTGGGGTCGCTCCTGGGGAGATCTGCCCTGGGAGTCTATGCGCTGTTTTCCCAGATCCCCAGGGTCTGCCGAATCACAGAATGGCGATGATGCAGACGCTGGTAATAACCCCAACACTATCGTTGATAATGTACACCTTTTAATGAGTACTTATTAAGTTCTGGGGTGGAAATGATGCATTCAGTATTTAATCTCCTCAACAAATCTGTGGGGTCAGTGCCCCTCCGGTTTGTGGATGAGAAAACTGAGGTTCTTTTTTTATTTTTTATTTTTTTGAGGAAGAGAGAGAGAGAGGGAGAGTGAGCAGGCGCGTGAGCAGGAGGCAAGAGGGGCAGAGGGAGAGGGGGAATCTCAAGCAGACTCCACGTCCAGCGCAGAGTCCCCTGCGGGGCTCGATCCCACGACCCAGAGATCTTGACCTGACCCGAGACCGGGAGCTGGATGCTTGACTGACTGAGCCACCCAGACACCCCGGACCGAGGTTTGGTAGGTAAAGTTTGTTTCTCTAAGCGCATCTAGTGTCCATAATCCTCTCTGAAATGTGAGAGGCCTGTGGTGGGAGAGGCAGGCCTCTGGATCCTTCCACCGTGGCCAAGAGATCTCTGGACAGAGCTAAATCACATTTCCAAAGGAGGTCCTCCGATGTGTTGAAATGTAAGCAGCTTTTACCAAATAGCGGTTTGATGAGCTGAGCATCCATGAATCAGAAACACGAGGTTGATGTTTTCTTCGTCCGCACAGGGGTTTGGCCCTCTGTGAGCTCCCTTGGCAAGCAGGACCCGGGCCCTGCCAAAACCCGGTGCTCTGGCAGAAGATCGTGGACCTTCCGGTCAGGCCAGGCCTCCCTTCCTGCTGTTCAAGTCAGAGTCCCAGCCTCCTGCGGCTTCTGGCTTCTCCCGCCGCTTCTCCAGGCCCTGGAGCCCCAGGCCCAGAACAGCAGGAGGCGTCTGTCCCGCTCCAGCCCCTCTGGAAAAAGATAGCACAGAGACTGGTTTCCTGGAGCGCTGTCAAGCAGCCGTCCCCTAGGTGCCAGGAAACCCAGTGACGGAAATTGTGGCTGCAGGACCCATCCACGGGGTGTGCTGTCGGGAATCAGCTCAGGATGAGGAGGAGGGTGCCCCACAGAAGGGCCAGACTTGCCCAAGGCCGACCAGGAGGTGACCTCGCCGAGTTCCTTTATTATCTTGGGATGTGATTCTGAGAAAAAGCAGCTTTCGCGGGGAAAGAGTTTAGAACAGACCTGGTTCATCAGGTTTTTCTGGAACTGCACACCTTCTCAGAGCCTTTACTCTCTGAGGTGAGGGGCTAAGGGGGGAGGAGGGCTGTGGCAGACTCAGGCAGTCGTAGAACAGGATGCTCTAGAAGGGTGCTGGTTTAAGTGTGCTCTCCCTGCAAGGGCCAGAATCCAAGCCCTGCGACACAGGGATCTCACCGGCTTTACTTGCCCAGAGTCTAGTACAACATTTGGCACGTGCTAGGTGGTGGATAAATAGTGGATAAGTAAGTAAATGAATACGTAAGGGTGCGACTCACTGCCTTCTTCCTTCTTGTGTCTTGCTCTTCCACCCTCCCATGCCTTCCCTCACTCTCTTTTTTTCCTCCTTCCAAGTATTTACAATGGCCAGTTCTGTGCTGATCCTAGGGACACGGTGTGAAACAAAGCAGGCCTGCTGTGTGGTAAGTGATGACTTCGTTGCAAGTTTTGGCTGCAGGTGAGGGACTGCTTTCGCCCAGTGACTGGAGAAGGTGAGAGCCAGGGAGCTGCCCAGACCCCTCGTGGCAGGCGGCTCCTTGTCAGTCAGGGTCAGACCGAGGGCTCCTCCTTGCTCCCTTTGATACCCTTAGCATCCCACTGCCCTGAGGTCCCAGAGACCCCAGACCTGGCAAAGCAGGTCGCCAGCCCCTGGTTTTCCTTGCCTCCTGCCGCCAAAGCAAACCACTGGCTGGTGACATCTGGGAGACCAGGGCCACATCTGTGTGCTCCCCAGGGCACCTCGGGGAGCTGGCAGGAGCTGGCACTAAGAAGCCCTGGATGAGCCTTGAAGCGCCGGGATGAGGCTGATTTAAGGCAAAGGTCCACAGCCAGAGGAGAGAAAGAAACAAAAAGGGCAGTGGATGTTCTGGGACATTCTGGAGTTCCCAGCCATGGTCCCAGCTCTGAGGCTCCAGATACCCCTCCTGTGAGGACTGCAGGATGTCCCTCCGAACCTCCCTTATTGACCCCTTCTTCTCCTTTCATGGCCAATTCTTCTTCTGGGGATCCAGAAAGTTCTCTTAGCCCTATAGGGAACCTTGCAGCTGCTGTGAAAAAAACCCAAACAAACAGAGTTGTTACTCTGGGTTTTTTTTTTTTTTTTTTTTTTTTAAGATTTTATTTATTTGACAGAGAGACAGTGAGAGAGGGAACACAAGCAGGGGGAGTGGGAGAGGGAGAAGCAGGCTTTTCCTGCTGAGTAGGGAGCCCGATGCAGGGCTCAGTTCTAGGACCCTGGGATCATGACCCGAGCCGAAGGCAGATGCTTAACAACTGAGCCACCCAGGCGCCCCAGGGTTGTTACTCTGAAGGGAGGAAGCTTGTGTGGGCATAAGACAACCACCTTGCTCCCCATTAGCTGAATGCTCCAGGTCTCAGGGAGTCCCTGGGACCATTCCTAATCCTTGTCCGCCTTTGGTGCTTGCAGCCAGTAGTGATGGTGTTTGGTCGGTCGGATGATGGGGCTCCCCTTGTTGCATTCCGGGCAAGCATCTGAAAGTGTGGGGAACATCAACGTTGTGTTAACCCACTTCAAACCACGGTGAGGTGATTATGAGAAAGGGGGACTCAGGGTGCTTCCCCCAGAACTGAACCACCACAGTGCCCAGGGCACTGGCCTAGGCCCTGTCTTCAGGCCCCATACAGGCCTGCAAGGCAGAGTTGCTGCCCCATTTTACAGATGAGAAAACTGAATCCAGTGAACTAAAGTGACACATCCAAGTTGCTGACATGGGGTTTGAAATCAGACGTGGCACAGTTGAAGCCTGGGTGATTTTCAGACACCCGTCTCTGCCTCCCATGATCAGAAAGGTGTGCCCTCTGAGGTGGCCTCCTCTTGGGAACCTTGGTAATGGAAGGGGAATGCTGAGGGGAGAGACAAGGAGAGTAAGCCCAAAAGGCTGTGTGGGAAGGGGAGAGGAGTAGTTACTCCTTCATTCATTCAGATAATACTGAACATCGACTGTGACCAAAATGCCAGAGATCCAGGAAGAAGAAAGCCATCCCCTGACCTTGGAGAATCAGTAGGTGAGTCAGGTATTTTTCGAGTATTTATTACACGAAAAGTGTAAATTGCATCTGTGGGCAGTGCTCGGAAGGAGAAGTACAAGCCACTAAAAGATATTCTGAGAGGACTCTGGCATGGCCAAGAGGGTCAAGGTGGCTTCCCTGAGGAAGGACTACTTTAGCTGAGATCTCAGACATAAGTAGGAGTTAGTAAAGTGAGTGTGAATGTGGAAGGAGAGGAGCAAGAAATATTCCAGAGAGCGTCAAAAGCACCTGCAAAGGCCCTGTGGCAGAAGAGATCCTGGAGCTCTTTGGAGAACAATGAGCAAAGGGTGATATCTTGAGGTTGGAGCAAAAGAAGCCAATGAAATAGCTCAAGCAAAGGAAGGGGCATGATTATATTTGAATTTGGAAAAGACTCCTCTGACCACTGTGTAGGAAGATAGGTTTCCTCTTAACTGCTGAGAGCAAGCTTGGCAAGAAGGGACTGGGTGCTAATTGGCAAGTCAGTTTCTCTTGCCACAGTTTAGTTTCCCCATTTCCATAGTGAATTTGGCTGCAGGCATTGGTCATTTCCACCTAGCGCAGATGTTCTGTGGGCCTTCCCCATGCCCTTTGTTGCCTCTCGAGAGGACACTGAGTCCTGGGGTTGAAGGGAGTCTTTGTCTCTCTCTCAATCTTTCTCTTATACCATTTAACACGAACCCTTCCAAAGTGAGTTCCCATGTGCACATGGACACACACCCGTAAATACCTGGAACACAGATAGGCTGGGATATATATCACCACACAGTGATATCCACTAAGCCGAAACGTCTGCTGGGATACATGGATTCTACCACCTGGCATCTGCTTTCGAGAACCACCTGCATGCCGGCAAAAAAGGAGTGTGGGCGGATGGTCGTCTTAACATTGTTTATAAACAGTGGGAAACATTGGAGCCAACCTAAAAGTCCGCTACTTGGCAACTGTTAAAAAATTATGGCATATGCACGGTATGGAATGCTAAGTAGCCATTAAATGAAATCAGTGGAACCTTTGTGTGCTCAAATGGCAAAGCTCTGAAGCCTTGTGAAGGATGAAAAAAAGCAAGTTGTAGAAAGATACATACCATGCAAAATCAGCATAGAAATGCACCCGCACCTCACCCTCCCACCCCCTAGCCTTTTATCTGAGCTTCTATGGCACGTATAAATACCTTACAAAGAACAGAGACTTGCAAGAGAAATACTTAACTGATAGTAGTGATTGTCTCTGGACTGGGTGGGGGGGGGGGTGTGGGGTGGGTGGGGGGAAGGTGGGGGGGGTGTCAGGATTGGAGGC
This sequence comes from Nasua narica, assembly GCA_028533885.1. Taxonomy (NCBI): domain Eukaryota; kingdom Metazoa; phylum Chordata; class Mammalia; order Carnivora; family Procyonidae; genus Nasua; species Nasua narica. Next base: position 104,548,424 of record CM052811.1, on the reverse strand, counting down.
CATCGGCATCAAGGGGGAATCTCTTGCCTTCTCAATAATATTCTACTATTTTTAAAAAGAAAGATGCATTTGCAGATTTCAATGTAACTTAAAATTAATTCAAAAAATAAGATAGGGCTCTTAAACATACTTGGAAGATATTGACCAGATTTGCTATGGCGGACGGGTGGTTCCCGGTTCCTGGGGGTTCTCTATTGGATTGTCTTTACACTTTGCAGAATGAAAATATACTCACGCAATTGTGGTGCAGTAACACAAGATAAAAATGAAGAGGTTCTTCTAAGTTGGTCTTCTCTAAGTGAGCTCAGCAGCTAGGCCCCCTGGGGGGAACTGAGGCCCAGAAACCCATGTGACAGCAAGCCAGCCTGTGGTGAGTCATTGAGCGAGGGAAGGAAAGGCCATTCCCAGAGCCCGCCGAGTCACGTGACGCCCGAACACAGCAAACTGGCTTGTTTTGCAACCCAGGCAGGCCCTTTAACCACAAGCCTGCTGGCTGGCCCCATGCGGCGGGGGGGAGACGATGCCAGCACTCTTCCCTCAATGAGTCATGCTCCTTCCCGCAAGAGCTAAGGCAGGATGTGGAGAAGATGGGCTTGGGGGGCAGAAGCTTCTGCCTTTAGGCCCTGCCAGGCAGGGTGCCCTGGAGGGTGACGGGCTCTGGGGCCTTTGGGGAAGTCCCCAATGGGGCAGCTGCTCTCCCGTGTAGATGGCTACAACCATGGACGTGGGCTGCAGACCACTCAGTGAGTTCCTGTGTGGTGATCAAAAGGAAGTGGGGTTTAGAGGCCTCCACCGAACCCCGAGAACACACTCACGTGCAGGACACTGCCCAAGTGATGCGATCACTTCCAGGGCAGGGCTTGCTGGCCCCTTTCTACAGTTTCCTCATCTGTGGTCCCAGGTCTGTGTCCTTGAAAGCCAGTCCTCAGGGCCACACTCTCAGGTTTGCTGGTGGAAAGGAAAGTCGGGCAGAAGAAGTGGGAAATCCTCTGAGATGGTAACAAGAACCTGACGTACTATCTCCGGGCACTTTTCTGCCAGATGCTGGACTGAGTGTGTTACTTCCTTGTGCTCCTTAGTCCCTTCGACAAATGGTGAAATAGCTATCTTTGTTCTAGGGATGGGCACACTGAGGCATAGAGAGTGAAATGACTCAGCTGCACAGCTAGTAACTGCACAGCTAGTAAGAGGAGGCAGAATTCAAAACTGGGTCTGTCTGATTCCAAAACCCACCATCTGTAGTTACCCAAGAGGCCTTTCCACCTGCAGACACACATTCCCTGTGACGCCCAGCTCCTGGCTCTCCTTTTCCTCTGCAGTCTGACCTTTGCCCACCAGGCAAGTTCTCATGCATGCTCAGTACCACACTGGGTATCACCTCCTCCAGGAAGCCTTCCTCAGCTCCATGGCAAGGGGTTCCCTCTGAGTCCCCACAGCTCCCTGAAAACATGCGTCTGATACTCGTGCTTTTGTGACCATTCCTTCTTATCCTTCCAGAGGACCCTGAGCTCTTTTAGGGTAGAGATAACGTGATGGTGAATTTTATGTATCAGCTTGACAGGGCTAAGGGACACCAGTGAAACGTTTTTGGGTGTGACTGTGATGATATCTCTGGAAAAGATGAGCATTTGAATCCATAGACAGAGTAAAGAAGATGGGGGAGGGGAGGACATCATCCAATCTCTTGAGAGCTGACCAAAGAGGCAGAGCGAGGATGAATTCATCTTCATTTGAGCTGGGACCCCCAACTTTTGCTCTCAGACCCCAGAGCTCCTGGTTCTCAGGCTTTCCACCTGGGAGTAGGATATCTCAGGCCTTTGCACTCCAGCTGAATTCCACCTCCCACTTTGCTGGTTCTCCAGCTTGTAGATGGCAGGTTCTGGGATTTTCAGCCTCCATAATCACATGAGCTAATTCCTTCAATAAATGTCCTCTTACATACACAGCCCTATATAGCCTATTGGTTCTATTTCTCTGGACAACCCTAAAGAATACAGAAGGTGTCCTATTCACCAACTGTTTTTAAAATCCTTCGGTCGTATTTTCAATCCAGAGGCTACGGCAGTGGTTACATCATGAGCTTAATCAACCCATAGACCTGGGTTTGAATCCTGACTGGTCTGGGGGATGTTGGGTCAATAACTTGACTTCTCTCTGTTCCATCTGTAAAATGGAGATTCTAAGGTTTACTTCTCAGTGTCATTGTAGGGCTTAAGTGAGATGCTTATGGAAAGTGCCTGAGGCATAGAGCACATTCATATCAGGAACCTCCCAGTCTAGCCCTGTCGAGGGTCAGCAGATGACCAGCTGGGAGAAAATACGGCTGACCTTCCATTGTGAGGACCCTATTGCAAGCTCCGAGTGCTGCCTATGATTTATAATGCCATCCCCTGGATATATCGTTTCTTATTTTTCAGAGGGCGGTGATTCACACCCAAATTTACAGATATAGAAAAGGGGTGAGCAGAGGGGCTGAATAAACTTATCAACCAAAATTCACATATGAAATAATATAAAGAATCAACAAGCATTTAAAAAAAATTTCCTTTCTTAATTCTGTCCGAGGGAATTACAATAACTTACATCAATTACCTGAGGGGGAAAAATTATTTAATGCCCAATTCTGATGAGCATTAAATGCTGGTGGGTTGAAAGATTATACACACAAGCACTGCTTGTGATCATCCAAATTCTTACAAACTTGAGGGATGAGGTGATAACATATCGTCACACCCTGATATTTATCCTGAGAAAATAATCTTAAAGAAAGGAATAGATCTAAGCAGAGATGTTTATTTCATCGGTGTCTATAGCAGCAAAAACCTGGAGACCCGCGAAGGATCATTTATGGGGGACTGGTAAGCCAAGTCCTGGTGGTCAATGTAATTGTCAACAACGGCCACCATGCAGGTTTCACTGAAACACACAAGCTGTGTATTACAATCACCAGGAAAGCAGAATGTGACCTGGAATTTACTCTGTGAATGCAACTATGTGAAGTTCATGTAAATGTGAGCAAGGGCAGGGAGGTCAAACGGAAAAAGAAAGAGTTTCTGGGCGGGGGGAGAAGCTGTGGGTTGCTCTGATGTTTGTTGTTCAATGGAGTCCCTATTTCTGGGTCGCACTCTAAGTGGCCTGGAGAAGTCCTCTCACCCTGCGATTTCATACCCAGATTCCTTCCCACCAAGCTATCTAGCCTCTCTTTGCCTCTCCTGCAACCAGGCCATCCCAACCATCCCTGAAATAGCTCCCAGGCCGCCCTCGAGATGCAAATCTACATAATTGCCTCTTCTCTGACTCCCAAAAGCTGACCAGCCTTCACTGGGGACCTCTAGGAAGGTAAAGCACTCCGATCTGAAAGAATCCCCCTTGGAGTGCTCTCTGGCACTGGCCAGTGGGAGCTGGTCTTGAAAAATGGCTCCTGAGAGCACTTTCCACAGAGGCAAAGAGCCCTGCAGGCGAGGGAGGCTGTGTTAGCCCTAATGGGGCTGATGGGAGTCCCATTAAGTTAGGGACTTCTGCTGCCCAAGAAGAGAAGCATGGGAAGGAATCCTGCAGTTGGGCTCACAGCACCATTTGCAGCTTTAGACAAAAGGACGAAACCATTTCTGTTGGGAGGGAAGTCCAGAGGGACCCTGAGAGCAGCAGCGAAAGTGCCAGCAGCCTTCTACCTGGGATCCTCTTTGGTCTCGCTGACACCAGGCAGCCTCCGATGCAGGTCCCTGCACCCTGCTTCCTCCCGTCTCCATCTCAGCCCAGCTGCCGGGCACAGGCACGCGTCTCCAGTGGGCACCTGACCCTGCCACAGAATCATGCTTTTTTCAACCTGGTTGGCCCGAGGAGTCAAAGAGGAGGTCTTGAGAAAGATTCTCCATTGCCATTCACGCATGCATGCATTCATTCGTTGGTTCATGATCTATTCTATCTACCTATTCTATTCTATTCTATTCTATTCTATTCTATTCTATTCTTCCATTATTAAGTTATTATTCCAGGCCCCGGGGAGATGGCACGACTGTGGTGGGCCTGGGAATAAATAATAAGCAAGTGAATAGTAAAAAACTAGGAAGTTCTATAAAAGAAATCAACAACGGGGTGTTCTTTTCCGATGGAGAACAAGGGGGTAGGAGTGGGGAGGACAGACCTCCGTTGCCCCGGGTGGCCACTGGAGACCTTTCTGAGGAAGGAGGAGACTAGGAGACTCAGCCAGCAACGCAAGAAGGCAGGCCAAGGTCTCCCAGGCGGCAGGAACAGCTGAGCAGGGGCATAAAATGGGTGCTGGGTGCTGGGCTTGCTCTAGACATCCCTCCTGCTCTCCCCACTATCCTTTCTTCTCTTTCTTCCTTTCTTTTTTTAAAGATCGTATTTATTTATTTCAGAGAGAGAGAGAGCATGAGCAGGAGAGGGAGAAGCAGGCGCCCTGCAGAGCAGGGAGGCCGCTGCGGGACTCGATCCCAGGACCCTGGGATCATGACTTGAGCCGAAAGCGGACTCTTAACTGACTGAGTCACCCAGGCGCCCCCACTAGCCTTTCTTTTTTGTCTCGCTGTCCCTTCTTCCCAATCTCAACTGATTATTTGATCTCTGGCCTCTTTTGGCTCCTGATTTACTTAGTCTGCGTCTGGCTGGTGTCTCCCTGGCTGCTTTCTGCATTCCTCCTAGTCTTTCAGGGCCCCCAATTCTGAACTGAACTGTCCCTTCCCCACCTCTGTCTCCTGTTTCCTTCCTGTGCCATCGCGCTCCCTCTCTCTGACTATGGCTCCGTCTCCCCTTGACTTTGGCTCCCTCTCTCCCTGCTCAGGTCTGCCCTGTCCCTTCGGTTCCTGAGCAGGGGCCTCTGTGAAGCCCCATCTGATTGATATCGCCGCTGACAGCCGAAGTCTTGACATCTTCCCACAGAGCGTCTCTGGGAGGGGTTAGGCGGACAGTGTTTTGTCTGCACCCGAGAAAGACAGGGGTTTTTAAACAAATATATACATTCTCAAAAAGCCAAGTGATTGTGTTTCTCCATTGATCCATTATGACGCGGAGTAGGTATCCAGCTTTCCTGGTGCCTGCAGGGGAGTTACAGGATGGGCCGGCTGTGCTGGGGACCGACGGGGACGCCCCGGAAGTCGTCCCGATGGCGGCCAGGGCGCAGCCTGTGCTCTGAGCCCCTGATAAAGGGGCTACTGTGTGGAAGGGAGAAAGATGATTTCTCGTCGGGGGCGTCAGAGGAAGCTTCCAGAAGCTCGAGCATCACCCCTGGGGGGGGGGGGAGCCTCCCCAGCCGCCTCCCCGCCCCCACAGGGGAGGGAGGCTCACCCTTTTGTCTCCACTCGGCTGTGTTTGAATGTCTGGCGCTGCACCGGCCACGCTGAAAGGCTGCAGATTCCTCTCCCCCGCTGGACCATGAACTTTGTGGCAACAGTGATCCTGGGGTACACATCCCCAGCGGCCATCCCACAGCCCGTCTCCTGTCTGGCCGCGTCAGCGTCCGGTTTCATGCACCTTAGGGGGTCTGGGCGAGGAACACAGGGCAGAGGACGCTTAGTCGGCTTGGGGAAAATGCCTCAGTTTCCTCATCTCTAACATAAAGGGGTCCGTGAGCCCGTGCAGGTGAAGTGCTTAGAATGTCGTGAAATTGCTCGGTACCGGGAGCTGTCGTTGCTCTTGTGACCGTCACAGTCATCGTCACTGGCATCGGCTTTACCGTCGCACTCCCTAGAGGCTCGGGCACCCGGCTGATAACCGGCCACAGAATTCTCCCTCTCTTCAGTGTGAATGGATAGAAGACTATAAGTTTTGGGGCAAAAGGCTAGCTATGACCTGTGTGAGCTTTTTTTATTCTCCCAAATATGTACTTTTTTTACACCCTGGGTCCCTGCCATGAGATATTTGAAGAACTCGGGGATGAGCTTGGACACACCGGAGGGTTAATTCTTCTCCTTTGTTTCCTCACGTCTGCTTGGCCTGGAAGGATCTTTCTGCGGTGTGGTTTCTTCCTTCCCTCCAGTTTGGCTCGGTGCCTGATTCCAGGCCCTCACAGGCCTTACACAGAGCTGGGCCACCCCCTTTCAAGTTTCTACATCTGCTCAGTCCTTGCTCTGCCTACTTATTTGACAGTGTGTCGGGACTCTCGGTTTAGTTGGTTCCCTAACTTTTTGCTACTTCTCTCTGGGTGGTAGGTGGGAATATCTTAGAACTTAAATGTGATGATGAAGGGAGATAATGCGTGAGGCATGGACTGTGTCTCTGGGTCGGTAAGTCTTTGTGCTCTGTCCTCCTCTGAGTGTGAACTCTCCAAGGGCACACCCCCTCCATGATTCATGTTCAAGGACTCAGAACTGGGACCCAGAACCAATATGGTAGCCACGGACCTCGTGTTGGAGCACTTGAGATGCAGCTAGGCCCCCCACCCCCCCGAGCTGAGCTGCACTTGTCAAAGACAACACTGGGATTTGAAAGCTTAGGTTGAAAAGAAGAAGGTCACACAACTGGTTAATATTTTTATACTGATTACATATTGAAGTAATCATATGTTGGCTATATTGAGTTAGATAAAATGAGTAAAAACATCATTGAATAGTATTTATATTTTATATTAAAATAGATCTAGGAAGTATATTGAAAGACATACTGTGCTATAATAAAAATGATTATTACGTAATGTAATTATTATTTCAATTGCCTTCACTTGTTTCTTTTTCTTTTTTTTTAATTTGGCTCTCAGAAAATTTGAAATCACTTCTGTGGCTCATGTGATAGTTCTATTGGGCAGGGCTCCTTTAGAACATGGCAAAGAGCTTTTGCAGCAAAGTGAGTAGTGCTTGTGAATGGGGTGGACAGAGGTGTGGGTAGGTGAAGGGAAAGTGAAAATGAATGAGTGAGTAGATAAATGAGTCGATAAACAGCTAATAAATGGATAAATGAATAGACAGACATAGATGAATGGGTAGAGGGATGAATACATCACTAGAAGGGTAGGGGGCTAGAGGGATGGAAGGATGATGAACAGAATTGGTGATAGCATGAAATAATAACTAGAAATAAAAAAAATGATAAATCAGGAGATGAGTGAATGACTGAAAAGATTAAACAAGTGAATCCCTAAGGACAAAATAAATACATACCCCCAGGAAGGACAGATGCCCTGGGATCCCAGGGTTTGACTTTGATAAGAAGCATTGCTCATCCTGCTGGGTTCATGGAGTGTAAGCCTTTGACCAAGAAGAAAGGTTTACCCTTGCTCTTGGGGAATTTATTATTTTAATTGTTAGTCTTCATCAGAGGTTATTGGAATTTTTTTCCCCCTCGGACAGTTTATCACTTGTAAATTATTTGTCACATCGTTGTAATTCCATCCAGATCCTTAACTTTCTAATCATGCATCTTTTATGGGGCCTCCTTTAAAGAAGCACTATAATTACGTGCCAAGGGTCCCAGTAAATTTTATCAGGCCATAAAATATTATACTTTAATTATTTGGAAGGGGAAGGAAGGCAAATGTTCCCTCTGCAAGACTGCTGATCGATACCGCAGGGTTCGTGGGGGCTCCAGCCGTTTCCGACGTCCTCGTCTTCCCCGTGTCCCTCCCAGGGCTCCTGCTTCCTGCCTCAGCCGCGTCTACACTGAGCAGTGGGGCCCGGTGTGCTCCGGTCTCTCCCTCGATTTTCTGGTGGGTGTTGGGCCCTCACAGACTCATGATGTGCGTCCTTGAAGAGGTTTCACTGTGACCGCAGGTCCACGAGGAGGCTGGGGGGAAGTTGTCTTTTCACCCTTTCACAGAGGAGGGAACTTAGAGTCAAAGAGCAGGGAGAGATGGGACTCTAACGTTGCTTTCCTGACCCCACGGTAGGTTTTTCTTCCCTCACCATGTTACATCTGCTGTTAGGAGCTCAAACCAGAAAACATACAGGTTCTGAGTGGGTTGGGCTTTTTTTTCTTTTCCCTCCTGAGGGTTTGAATGGTGACAAGCTATGGAGGCAAAGTAGGGCTTTGCCTCCAACATCCTCATCAGTGAAATCAATATTTTAGCCAGGTTCGCACCTATGTGCCGGGTCCTTGTGCGGGAGTGAAGCTGTAAATAATACATATCAGTCTCTGGGGCTCTTTGAGGAGACAGGAAGGGATTGGTTAAGTCTTCACGCTGATCATAGAAATTGCATTTGTGGTAAGTGCTACCAGAAGGGCCTTGAAAGCTTAAGAAGGGAGGTTTTCAATGAGTTGGGGGAGGTCAGCGAAGGCCTTCCTGAGGAAATATATGATCTGAGAGCTGAAGGAGGAATAGGGGTTAACTAGGTAAATAGACAAGGGAAAAATATTCTGAGGAGAGGAAAGAGCCTGTGCAAAGGGCCTGGGGTAGGAAGGCCTAGAAAATAATCCAGGGTGGCCAGAGCAGAGACTGTGGGAGACTATGAGGTGAGGCTGGAGAGATTTTAGGAACCATATCACACAAGGCCTAGTGGGTCATGTTATTAAGGCTTTTGGTCTTTACCCTAAAAGCACTGAAGTTTCAGGAAAGGTTTAGGTGAGGGAAAAGAAATGTTTTAACAGGCAAGGGAGGACTTGGCCCAGCAGAAGGGAGGAAGGGTGATCTTGTGCATGGACGGATGTCAGGAGGTAGGTCCGTCTAAGTGCAGGGGGAACTCAAGAAGAGGTGGAAATCAGAGGACGATGACTCATCCTCACTCATTCCCCTGGCCTTGGCTTTAGTGTCATTTCCTTGGGGAGACCTCCCCTGACCCCCAAGTGGGCCAGGTCCTCCGCCCCCAAATGGTGGTCCCCACCCTCCACTTCCCCTTTCACAACACATAAGATTATTCCTGCCATGACTTACATAATGGCCTCTTCCCCTCGCTGGAGGTGGCCGCCCCCCCCCCCCCATGAGGCAGGGATTAGAGTGCCCTGATCACTCTCAGTGACCCCACTCCCAGCCCAGGTCCTGGCTCCTAGGTGGCGAGTAATACACAGACTAGAGTGAGTGAGGGAGTGGGTGCCCGAGAGAGAGGGAATTTATGGGGACACGTTTCCTCCAGCCCCTTCCCCATTATTGGCCCTCCTGGGCCCTCCCTCTCCTCCTCCCTTACTCACTTCCTTTTATTGCCCTAAAGCTGGACTATTCCAAAGTCCCTGCCCAGTGGCTCTCAGCTGAAAGACGTGATGGACACATGAGAAAACATCTTAGCTCCGGATCTGAAACATCAGTTTCCCCGGGAAGGTCTGTGATGTGTGTGCTCATCATGCAGCTGAACCACCTTGATTCAAGAGGTAAGGCGACTGGGTCAAGGCTGCTCCGAAGGACGATGGCAGAGCAGCTTCTGAAACGCCTCCCTGTCATTGGCTTAGGGTGACTCATCTTGTTGCTAGGTTTGCTCATTATCTCAGCGTGCACACTTCTTGGTGAACCCTGTGGTTACCGGGCTAGTGAAATCCCCAACCAAGTCTTCTGCCTAAAGAAAGTTGCATTTAGATCAACAATAATAATACTTATGCTAATGGTAGCTAGCATGCATGCCAGGAACTTTCTCAACCCTTTATTGCAGGGGTCTGCAGTCTATGACCCACAGGCCAGATCTTGTTTCTGCAAGAGACATTTCACTGGAACACAGCCATGCCGATTTGTTTATGGATGCCTGTGTCTGCTTTCTCTCTGTCACGGCAGAATCTAGTGGTGGTGATTCCCCGTGTGGTCCTCGAAGCCTAAAATATTCACCATCTGGCCCCTCACCAGGGCAGTTTGCCAGTCTCTGTTCTATATTCATTATTGCAACCCGATGATCTAGGTCTTATTAGATTACTGTTTTATCGATGGAGAAACCGAGGCTCGGACAGGAGGGTTAATTTCCTTGAGGTTTCACAAAGACTGGAAGACACCTGGAGATTCTCCGTTCTCAACCTGTGGTCATCCTCACACACTCTCCTGGAAGTGACCTTGAAGGAGAAGGCAAGGGTTGGGCTGATCCCGGCTAGATTCCAGGGCTCCAAACACTGAACTCTCCAGCAGCATTTGCTTTTTGGACAAATGCTCTGATTATCTATTGTTGCATGAAGATAACTTCCAACAGGTACCTGAAAATAACAACAATTATTTCCTTTGCTTCCGAATCTGCCATTGAGCAGGGCTTGGAAGAGATGGCTCTTCTCCATGTAGCATCGGCTGGGGCGGACCAAACAGGGCTGAGGATTCGCCTCCAGGATGACTCACTCGTGGTGGGCGGGTTGGTCTCTCTGTGCAGGAGCTTCTCCAAGACCTGTCTTGGGCTTCCTCACAGCATGGTGGCTGGATCCCAAGAGGGAGCACCCTAAGACACAGGGAGTGGAATTTGCCAATTTTTAAAGCCTAGCCCTGGACACTGCGTGGGACCACTTCTACTGTGCGCTGTCGGTCAGGTGCCGTAGAACTGCCTCAATTCAAGGAAAGGGACAGAGACCCCATCTCCCAATGAGACAAGTGTCAAAGAATTTTGGGGCCATATTTAAGAAAACCCACCACAAATATTCATATTCATCTCAGGGGTCCCTGGGACTATCATTTTGATCCAGTGTTGCCTATCTCTGGTTAGGGTGCCCTGATCATTTCTTTTCCAAACTGGGGCTCACCAGCGGAATGATAGGATGCTCACCTATCCTGGATGACCACCAGGAAGTGAGTGCAAAACAGAACCATCTCAGCGACCTGGCTATCCACTCACCCTCTCCCTGGGGGAATGGCTAATGTCTCCTTGATGTCCTCACATCATCTTGGGAAGGTAATATTAGGACCCCTGTGTTGTTTCGGTACAGAACACATTTAGGAAAATGTTGGTAAGTGGTTTAAAAATGAAGAAGAATTTTCTCCTGGATGTAAGTCTTCAGTTATCTGGAAAACCCATTCAAGCAGAGCTTCTGCTTCCCTGAATCTTCCAGTTAACCCCACGGCTCTTGTGGGATATGGGAGCCTCCGATACAGAGCCCCCCACGCCCTCCGCCCCAGAATGCTACGACTGTGTCCTGGCTGGCTTCTCTTGCTGAGTTGGGTACTAGATCCTGGAAAAGCAGAGATGGGCCAAACAAGGTCCCAACCTCCAGCTGCTCATGCCTTCCGAGGCAAACTAGTCTAGGCCATAAGCCACTGCAAGGCCAGGTGGGAAGGGTCCCTGGAGAAAGGGAAACAGAATACGGTGGGAGCCCCAGCAAATCGCTCCGTGGAAACATCCAGGAAGATTTTTCAGAGGAGGGAGCATGCAAGTTGGGTGACTTATTTATTTTTTGATTGCCTAGTATGTCTCAGGCCCCTTGCTAGGCAATTTGTGTATATCACCTCATTCAGTATTTAGAAAGACCCCCCCGCGAGGTGGACAGTCATACTCTCCCATTTTACAGTTAAGGAACCTGCCTGAAGTACTTGAAATAACTCTCTTGAGTCTAAACAGGCAGCTAGTAGCCAAAGCAGAGCAGGGGCTGGGGATGGAGGAAGGATGAGTAAGAGTTTTTAAAGCCTCAGAGAAGGACAGGACATGTCAGGGCCGCAGGGTAAGACAGGCAGGTGGGGAGGCCGGCAGCCGGGGGTCTATCTCCCTGTTCGGTGTGTCACGAACACAGCGGTGGGGCGGGGGGGTGCAGCGGGGTCCTGGCTGGGCAGGAATCTTGTGACGCAGGGGGTTTGGGCCTTCCCTCCCTTCCCTTGTTGAGGCAAGGGAGGAGAGGAAAAGTAGATTTAGCTCTCCCAGCTCACTGTGGGCAAGACCCCCAAAAGGCCTGGTTTTTGCTCACAGACCACACTTGCTGGAGCCCCTCCATGTCTCGCAGGGAAGCGACCTTCCTCACATGCCCAAGGGACACACGTGATGATGGTGTGCCGCAGGCAACCCAGCGGATCTTGCGACACTCGCGATCCTGACGGCCGCAGAGGAATGAGAAGGAGAGGGGAAGTGGGAGTCCCTTGTGCTCTTGTGCTCTGTGAGGCTCGGCTTGAGGTGGGATCTCAAGGCCATTTTTATGAAGATGGATTCCGGGTGGTTGGGGGACTTGTCCTGAAAGTCTTTCTTCCTCTCCTTTTCCTTTTCCTCCTCCTTCTCCTTCCCCCTCTTCTTCTCTTTAACAACACATCTAGATTCTTCCTCGAACCCTCTTCCGCAGCGGGTAACCCTCAAAAAGAGGTGAACCCGTCGAGGCTCTGCTGGACTCGCCCGGGTGCGGGGGCAGGCAGAACACGGAGAGCAAGGACGGTGCTCACAGGGGAGTGGCAAGGCCCGGGGCTGGCTTGCAGAACTCACAGAAGCTTCGAGACCTGGAGTGGACAGCCTGCAGCACCTGCACGGCTTGGGTCCCCCAGAGGAGGGGAGCCATCACTCTTCCTCCCACCGGGCAGACTCGGCTCATTCTTGAATGCTCAACCCAGAGATGTCCCCCCTGAGAGTCTGCTTTTCTAGACATCCCCCCCAGGCCTTCCATCTCAGCGGTAGGTGATGACTAATTCCCTCGTGGGAGCAGCCGGGACTCCGCTGTCCTTTGAAGAGAGCATGTGTAATGGAGGCACTTCTGCTCCATGGCTCAGCCCCCTGTCCCAGGGGTCGGTCCCCTGGGGTGACCCCTGCCACACGCCCTTACAGGGCTCACACCCCTGCAGTCCTTCCCGCACAGCCTCAGGCGTGTGCACACCGGCTTTCCCCCACCCACACGCTTCTGCACCGCGCACAGGTGCGGGCACCTGCCCCACGGCTCTCGCTCTCCTCCGCCAGCCTGTCCCACCCGCCCGCTCCATTAGGGAGCTTTATTGCCTCAACTTGCAGGTGTTTGCAGACCTGATATTGGCAGTGACTGAGTGGGCCTTTTGGTGACACTTCCATAAAACCTCATAAATCGCCTCTGCACAGCGTCACGTGCACACTTTTATTTTCCTCAATAAATACACACATTCTTATTTTCTAACAGCTCCAGCCTTGGCTGAGTGCCCGGCAAAGGGTCCACTTCCTGTACACTTGGTGGGATGGACAGGAATGCGGGGACCGCTCCGTGGGTTGTCAGAGGCCCTAGACATTCTCGGGGACCTGCGGTAATAGAGGCCTGATTTGAATGGGACATTTGGGGTCATCTAGGCCCCTCCCCTTGCAGGCCATCCCTCTTTGTGTTTGCTTATTGCTCCGTGCAGACCCTTCTAACTGAGGTTTTAGGTGAGGGCTGCTGTTAAGCCTGCTTTTCGGACCTGGAAGCTGAGGCTGGGAGAAATTAATGGTCAAGGCTAGGGCCTGGAGTCTGCATTTAAACAATATTCCAGCTCATTCTGATGCAGGGGGTTGGGTCACCCATTGAGAGTGAAGGCCTTTTTGTGAATGACTGGGGGCTCACGGTACAAACCGTATTTCTCCCTTTCTTAACATGAAAACATTCCAGAAATAATAACTTCGAAAAGGGAAGGCGTGATTCCCAGGACCTTTTTTGCTCAGAGGGCTGCTGGAACTCAAAGGTGTAAGAATTTGGGGTCGGCCGTCTGGAGAGGCCCGCTGGGGCCAGCCGTCTGCCCCTTGCCTGGGCCAGCGCAGCCTATCACCTCTCCCGGCTCTGCTCTCACTTTGGTCGTCTGCTTCTCCTTAAAAAGTCATTTCACTGCTTCTGCAAATTGATAAACGTTTACCCCTTATGAAGGTCTTCGAGTGGCTGTTCTCATCTTCCTCTTTACAGACGGGGAAGCAGGGATGGCCGGGGAAAGTCTCGCTGCCCGTAAGTGGGGGAGCCTGCGTGATGAGTCCAGTTTCTGATCTGTAGGAGGGCTCGTTTTCCATTCACAACATCGCCTGAGCTCTAAGCGCCGCCCCGTGATGTGGGAGCTCGGAGGCTGGTGAGCTTCCGGGGGGCCAGTGCCATGTGTGTTCGGAGTCCCAAGGCCGCAGTACCTGTGGCCTAGCTAGGAGATCTCAGGGAAGGGACAGAAGGCGCGGCGGGGGGAGCGGGGGGCGGGCGGGGGGAGATGAGGGAAGGGAGGGGAGGGCCACGGGCGGTGATGGGAGGGAGAAGGAGGAGGGTCTTGCCCTCTGCTCTGCCCTATTTTTTGCCATCAAGTCGTAGTCATTAGATACCCGTGTCAGGGCAGAGGGGTGAAATGTAAAGCAGAGGAGAGAGACCTTTTTTCCTGAGGATTTAAAGTTAAAAGCTTCGCTAAGGTGGAAAGTGGGGGGTGCAGATTCCACCTGCACTCTGATTTGGTCCATTGGGAGGTCTGTGACAAAGGAACCATCGAAAGTCTGTGAGGCCGAAGAGCAGAGAAGGGCGTGGGCCCCAGGAGCGCTCATCATGGATGCATTCACTTCTCCCTGCGGGTCCCCCAAATCACGCCGCCAGGACGTGGGACACGAGATGGCCTTGCCTCATGGGCTCAGCAACAGGGACTCTCACTCGCCAAGGCTCAACTGGCTTGACTGACGGCCCGGCGCTCTACCTACCACGAGGAGCAAGCCCTCTGAGCCCCCAATATGGCGCTGTTCCCCCTGGGCACCAGCCTGGGTCCAGAGTCAGTGCACTGAATTGTTTCCATCACGGGAGGGGTAGCGCTTTGTTCGCGTCGGAATGGAGATATCCCTGGATGTCCCTGGAACCCTGGAGATAGGTTTGCCTTCCCTGCCTGCCATCCCTCTGCCGAAGCTGCCACAGAGTCACAGGAGGCCTTACTCACCAGGACAGTGTCCCCCACAGCCTCCCCTCTTACCAAGACACTCATCGGACAGCAAATGAACATCAGGGACGGGCTCCTGTCCGTGACATTCACCGGCCTTGCAAGGTTCCCCATCACTCTCGAGGTTGGGGAACAAGCTCGTCTTAACTACTAAGCCAGTGATCTGATAGTACAAGTTTTGCAGACTGCTCCCGAGATGCACGCTGTCGCGGTCTAGAAGATTTAGAACCCGAGGGCGAAGTGCTTCTGGCAGGGGGCACACCGATGGGTCAGTTAGATTGGGATTTTCGACGGCCTCCTCTTCGGAATCCTCAGGCTGGGGAACCAGCGAGGAAGGAATTACTGTGCTGGCGGGGTGATGGGTCCTGAGTACGAAAGCGAAATTGGACTGCGGCCCCACGATGCGGAGAGGTGGGGTCTGTCTGTGCTTCGTCCGTCCGGGCTGCTGTAACAAAACGCCATAGACTCGGTGGCTTATAAACCACAGACGTTTATTTCCCAAAGTTCTCGAGACTGGGAAGTGTCTGGTGAGGGCCGGTCTCCTGGCTCGTAGGTGATGGTATTCTCACATGGCAGAAGGGACGAGGGAGCTCTCGGGGGTCTCTATTATGATAAAGGTAAACCAGAGACGATCATCCCGAGTTGTTTTGCTCTCTAGCTGTGAACGTATGAAACCAGACAAGTTCCGTGCTCCCAAAATACAAGAGCGCCACAGACGTGGATTAGGTATTCCCATTCCCAAAGGGAGAAATAGGAAAGAAGAAAGGGTTACCAGGTCCCATGTGGGTCTCAAACCTAATGGGACAAGCAACATGAAAGCTTGAGGCTTGAGAATAATCTTTGACATGATGCTCTGCCCTTAGACCCAATGGGGTCCTGCCGCCATAGCTGTCTTGGGTTGAAGTTGCCACCCCATGTGTGATGGAAGTAAAGGAGGGTAATTAATGTGACTAAAATAATGGAAAGACAATTCACATTACCATGTTGTAAGATGGTGTGTTTTTCTATCATATTATTTTCTTTCTTTCTTTCCTTTTTCTTTTTTTTTAAGATTTTCTTTATTTATTTGAGACAGAGAGCACTTGAGAGAGCAAGCATGAGTGGGGGTCAGAGAGAGAGAGAAGCAGGCTTCTCGCTGAGCAAGGATCTCGATGTGGGGCTCGATCTGAGGACCCTGGGATCATGACCTGAGCCGAGGGCAGACACTTAATGACTGAGCCACCCACCTGCCCCAATTTTTCAGTTTTTAAATTAATATGTTTTTAGTTGATCATCTTTGGATTTGAGGTAGGCAATCATATCATGAGCAGATATTCATAATTTTGTTTTCTCTTTTTAAATAGTTTCATGTCAATTTTTTTTTCTTTCCTTATTCCCCTGACTAGAATTTCCAGAGTGATTATTAGCAGTGATACTGTAGGGAATATTCTCGTCTTCCTCTTATTTTTAATAGCAATGCTGCTTATATATTGCCATTAACTATAAAATCGAGATAGATATTTCCATCATGCTTTATTAGACTTGGCTACTCCTATTCATTATATTCTATATTTTTTTGAAGGGACGAGCATCAAATTTACCTATTACTTCTTCATATTTATCAAGATGATTGCATTTTAATTGACTTGATATGCACATTTGTAACATATTTCCTAGAATTATGTAATCTCTTCCTCCCTGGTTGCAAGTGATTCTGCTTTTTATATTCCAACTCATTAGCTTTGCTGGTGTGCTTTGAAAGTTTTTACAACAATCTTTAAAAGCAAGATTTGTTTATAATTCTGATGTTAATATAGTACATGCAAACTGAAATAAAAAAAAATAAATCAAACTGTTAGCGGAGGTCTCCTGCATGTTAGATGGCAGATTAAGGGTCTATTTTGTTATTCTTCTCTTAAAATGTAACACGCATTTTAAAATGCTAAAATTGAACATTTTATCAATTATATATTGCTGTGTAACAAACCACCTCGAATCTTAGTGGCTAAAATAGCAACTAGTCTGTTTGCTCACAATTCCGAAGGTCAACAATTTGGGCAGGGTTCAGATGGGAGTGTCTTCTGTTGGTCTTGCCCTGGGCAGGCGTTCTTTGGTCTTTAGCCAGTGGGTCTGCTGGGGGCTGTTGTTCTAGAAGACCTCAGATGGCACAACTTCTTATGGAAGAAGCTGCCAAGGCACATTGAAAAGTGGGGTGCATGCAGAGATCGGAGGAATTGATGTAGAAAACTTTGCAAAAGTCTGCTGTAAACACGTTATAGTTAAAAAAAAAAAAACAAACCCACAGATCATAAAAAGAAAAAGAAAGGTAATACCCTGTGTTAATAAGGATGTGGCAAGATGGACGTTCTTACGTCTATTGAAAGTATAATAAAAAATATTTGACAATATATTTCACGAATGGTAAAATATTTTTAAATTATTATTTTACTTAAATTTACCAGTTTATTTAAGGATATAATAAAGGATACGAATCAACACCCAGGTGAATAAATACATAGGGTGAGGTCAGGAGGAAAGAGCATGGAGCCTCCATGCCCTCCCCAGGCAAGCTGAGTGGTAAAATGTTAATAGAATTTGACCTAGTTTTCCTATACCTTGGAATTTATCCTAAGGAAAAAAATCAGAATTCCACATACAGAAAAAATTATGTGCAAAGATTTGTATGTACAACATTATTTGTGAGTGAGAATCTAGATCTACTCTAAAGGTCAACTATGAAAGGAATTGATGACATCATCTCTATATGATGGAACATTAGGTCATGATTAAAGACATGTTTGGGGATATGAAGAGCAGTTTGAAAAGTAGGATTTCTGTGTGTTCATTATATTTCTAATTTTGAAAGCTGATTGTGTTCATGTACATACATATGTTGTATTGCATTGTATGGCATATATTGTATTCATACCTATATTTGAATATAGTCAACTCTCCATATACGTATATATACATAGTAATGGTGATTATTTCTTGACAGTTATTGGGTTCCTGGTGTTCTTTATATTATTGATTATTGGAGCTACAGATGGGATCACCCTGCCATTTTGGACTAGAGAGAGTCTACTGTAATTGTCTCATGTCCTATGGAAAGTCTCTGTCTTCCCCATTAGTTCTGGGACCTCTTGAGGGTCTTCATTCTCATTAGAATCTCAGCTAGGGACTCCCTATCTTTGGAAATCCGTTATTCTATCCCGTCTTTTGTGGTTCTTCTTATATCTCTGCCCTGGCATCATGACTGATATGTGGACCATCCTCCCTCCTCCTTTATTTTGACTTCCAATCTTCTCCCAAACATCCTGGGATATGAATTTGCTGCACGTACCAGACTTACTAACGATCCCTGTCCCCTGTCATCTCATGCAGATGGGTTATCCTGTACAATACAAAAGTCAAATGAGTCCCATATTAGACTAGAGTTCCTTAAAGATTGTTTTTGTTTCTTTGGTAGACCCTACGGGCTGCCTTATGAGAACTGTAGGCCTCTTCCAAGTATATTGCTTTCAATGCATCTAATAAAATAGAGAGGATTACAAAGAAATGATATTGAAATAGACTTGTCACGTATTTAAGGAAAAAAACAAATTGGTCTGTGATGCGTGTGCTTCTTCATTAGTAACGCAGTAAACAATACGCAAGAAGTTCAGGTTAGCCAGCAATTGAGTGTAATGCAAAAATAGCTGTAAGTGTAAATAATATGTTGAGATTTGTACAACTATAGTGTGAGCAGATCTCCGGTTTCTGCTGATTATGAAGCTACCAAAACTGTTAACACCGTGGTGACTTGTTTCTACCCATAATTTTAACAACGCTAATTTCCAGTTTGGGACTGGTAACAGCCAGGATGTAATGCTTGCCTCCTCTCAGTTCAAGGACCCCCTGAATTCTGTCTGTGGACCGTTTGGGCCCTAGGAGCCCCGGGGGAAGGACGCTGGTTTCGGGCGCTCCTGTTCTACCACCTTGCGGAGCCAGGTCCCATCCTCTTAACGACGTTACTTTACTCTTTTTCCCTTTCTCTCCCTCCAGCTTTTTTCTGGAAACTCGGAATTCTTTTCCCTTTATGAATCTGAGTGGTTCTTTAATCTCTAGTTCCTAATTTTGAAGTTAATACTTACCTTGTTTTTTTTTTTTAACAGCTTTATTGAGATATAACTCACTTATTTACAATGCATTCTTTTAAAATGACAAATTCAATAGTTTTAAGTATATGCACAGATACATGCAATCATCACCACAATATTAATTAATTAATATTATGTTTTGTTTATTTTATTATTATTTTATTTTAAATATATATTTTATGTGTATATATATATATATATATATATATGTTTATTTATTATGCTATGTTAGTCACCATACAGTACATCACTAGTTGTTGATGCAGTGTTCCAGGATTCATTGTTTGTGTATAACACCCCGTGCTCCATGCAATCCGTGCCCTCCTCAATACCCACTGCCAGGCTTACCCATCCTCCCATCCCTTCTAAAACCCTGTTTGATTCCTGGAGTCTATAGTCTCTCATGATTTGTCTTCCCCTCCAAATCTCCCCCTTCATTTTTCCCTTCCTTCTCCTAATGTCCTCCTTATGACTATGCCTTATGTTCCACAAATAAGTGAAACCATATGATAATTGACTTTCTCTGCTTGACTTATTTCACTCAGCATAATCTCCTCCAGTCCCACCCATATTGATGCAAAAGTTGGGTATTCATCCTTTCTGATGGCTGAGTAATATTCCATTGTGTATATGGACCATATCTTCTTT
Organism: Nasua narica; assembly: GCA_028533885.1. NCBI lineage: Eukaryota > Metazoa > Chordata > Mammalia > Carnivora > Procyonidae > Nasua > Nasua narica. The sequence goes on along the minus strand of CM052811.1, from coordinate 104,529,029 downwards.
ATCTATTTGTCTGTTGAAGGGCACCTCGGCTCCTTCCACAGTCTGGCTATTGTGGACATTGCTGCTATGAACATTGGGGTGCATGTGGCCCTTCTTTTCACTACATCTGTATCTTTGGGGTAAATAACCAGTACCGCAATTGCTGGGTCATAGGGTAGCCTTAACTTTCACTATCAATCAGGGTGTCTTCAGCCTAAAGAACTGGTCATCTACTCCTTTTGATATCATTATAGTCAATATTTGTGGAGTATTGTCTTCACAGCAGCTGTTTCTTTCAAGAGGGCACGATTTCTTTTTATTTGCACACATGGGAGGCTTGCTAAAAGACATGTAGATATCAGGCTGCAAAGCTCAAACTTGTCCCTGATGGACAGTGTGGCTTCCCTTTAGTGGCACCCAGAAGAAAATGAAATTCAGCTACTCAGGTCCCTCTTTTCATAGATTCAGCCATCTTTAGGAGACGATTATGATTATTTTCTCCCCCCTCCCCCCCCCAGTATTCTAAATCTTCCACAATGGTCACTGATTTTCAGTGTTCTGTCTACCCAGCCTCCCGATCCTCTGGGAACCGCTTGGACAAAGTGAATACATAGGATGAGTGGACATTGGAGCAAGGGCTCTAAGAAAAGCAGAGAGGGGATGTCCCTGGGACTTCCTGGTTCCCACCGGTTCTGAGGCTTGGTTGCTGCCTGCACTTTGGGTTCTGTATGACCCCATGTGCCTTTCTATCCCAGGCCACTTTAGTCTTAGCTGGCTCCACTTGGTTTCTGCTACTTGTCACCAAGAGTGTTTAATAAATAACTAATAGACATGCTTTACTTTTAAAATCAGAAAGAGAAAATACATTACTAGCAAAGCATTACTAGTTGTGGGAAAGGCTTTGTCATCCTTCCTGGCCCTTGCTCCAGAGGCTCCCCCATTCTGGTGATAGTAGTAGCGATGTCTGTGATGGTGAAATGTCACTTCCTTCGGGTCTCCGATCACCCAAGGAGAACACACATCCTTCGTTGTGTTTCTGCTGTACTTAGATCACTCATGCTTCCTATCTGAGTCATTCTTTTTAGGGAAAATAACCTTCTATTGCTTGCAAATATTTATTTGTTGAATTTCTGTATGTCCCCTCTGTCGGAGTATATTCTTTAGTAGAGCAGCGGCCTCCTTTGTATCTCCTGGAACCAAAAGCCCAAGGAAAGGACCACATGCTTGATGGCCACCATGATGCTTTTGATACTTGGTGGATCATGGTGTTGGTGAGGGTGGTGCCTCCCATCTTGATTTGTATTTGTCGGACTTTTTTTTTTTTTAAGATTTTATTTATTTATTTGTCAGAGAGAGAGAGAGCACAAGCAGGCAGAGTGGCAGGCAGAGGCAGAGGGAGAAGCAGGCTCCCTGCTGAGCAAGAAGCCCGATGTGGGACTCGATCCCAGGACCCTGGGATCATGACCCGAGCCAAAGACAGCAGCTTAACCAACTGAGCCACCCAGGCGTCCCTATTTGTTGGGCTTTTTAAGTCAAGCTCCTATCGCTACCACCAAAAATGTTGGCCTATCACACAACTCATTGCAATCTTCCTAGCGTTGGAAGCAATTGTCTCAGATTGTCTGCCCTCATTGCAAGCACTGTCTTATCCTAATTCTTCCAGACTTGAAGCTTGTGTTTTGTCTCCTTGGCGTGAAGCACTTGGTTTACCTTATGGAATCTGGCTTCATCTGATCCCGCCATCTCTGGGCTACCTTGAATAGGAGATTGAATAGGAGATGGTAGTCTGTCCTTCGAATTTCAAGCCCAGGCTCCGGCTTAGCAGCCCAAACTCCAAAGCAGAGACCCAACCTTAAGTGCATTCTGGGTGGGGATGAATAATAGAGACTAGAGGACAGGATGGTTGTTTTGGTCAGAATTCTTTCATTTTCCAGATGAAAGAAATCCCATTCTAACCTGTTTACGTGGAACAAGCAACATTTTGACATAAGTAATTGAAAATATAGGCATGGCTAGACCTAAGGGGCCGTCAGGGGCCCCCTTTCATTCCTTCTGGTCTACTGCCTCCAGAGCATGTTTCACTACAAGTAAGCTCTCTTTACCCCATGGTGGTCAATGGTTTCTAGCAGTTTTAGGCTTTACCCAGTCCATCTTTGTGTTCCCACCCACAGAATAAAAAACAAATATGCTTGAGTCTTGGGCCCCAGTTTGGACTGATGACAGATCCATGTGGATGGGAGAGGGAGAGGAAAGAGGTGTGATGGGGAGACCCCAATAGCGGGTGATCCCCCGCAGGGGAGACGGCCGCAGAAGGCCAGTGACTGTGGGCCAGGTGGGCGGGGCAGTGCTGAGGACGAGAGAGACACTCGGTGCCGTGCATTTGGTCATGGCCTTCGTGACGCTGCTGCTGGGGTTGGTGAGGTGTTGGTGGCCATGACAGTGAGGTAGACCAGATATTCCTTCTCGCTCCAGGTCCTCCTGATTCCAAGACCACAATCCCGCGGGATGGTGCCTCCAACCTCACTCGTGGAGACACATGATTTCCTGTGGTTCTTGCCCTGAGGGGCAGAGCAGGCTGCACATTTGTCCTAGAATGAATCCAATGGCTCCTGAGTCAGCAAGCTCCCCGGGCTGTGGAAGCAGATCACGTGGTATCTCAGAAACGTACCTAAGCCCGTTAGCAGAAAAACAGAGCAAAAGAAGCTCCCGCCACCAGGACGGCAGGAAATGTGGTCAGCTCTCTTTGAGCACCAAGGGAGGTGAAGCCAAGAGGAAAGGTCATTGGCTTTTCCTAATGAAGAGGCACAGAAACTGCTGATTTAAAGGATAATAATAAAAAAAAATCACCCTGGGGGACATTTTATTGCACTTAGAAATGTTCAATTTCATCCCTCATATGAAAAAATGAAAAAAGAAACGCCTTGATTTTCATAAAAGCCAATAGATTAATATAAAAGGAAAAGAGGTCCCAGCCAAGAACGAAGGAAGAGTTGGGTTCATGTGTATAAGCCTGAGCTGACTTCTCGGGCTCATGTGAGCGTCCGCATTTGGCACACAGATCCCTTGTTCTGTAAAAACTATTTCAGGAACACTTTGAAAAGGCTGCCCAGTGATGGTTGCCTCATTTGGGATTTATTATAATATCATTAGGAGGGGTTATATCACTTGGTATAATGTCAGACACATTGTAGCCTGTGGTTTTATGATGTGGACGAATATCACACTCAGGAATAAGATGGCTCTGAACAAATCAGTTCCATCTGGGTCCTACTGTAAATAGAGCTTTTCCCTTCTGCCGCAGGGAGATGGATTCTGATTCGCATCTGCCCCCCGACCTTCTCTCCTGCAGCTTCTTTTCCCTCTGGGTCTTCCTCTTCCTCAGCACTCCCGGTTTAGGAGCTAGAGGGCAACAGAGATGAATCCGGAGGACCCCAAAACCTACTAGAAGGGAGGGAAGGTGAAGGGAGAACGAGAGGGGGAATTGGCTTTTACTCAGTGTGTGCCATGTGTCTGGACCAGCGTGGGATGTTTCACCCCATCACCTGACTTCATCCCCACAAAGAACCTGCAGAAAAAGTAGATGTCAAGTGGCTACTTTCCAAAGAGATGTTGAGATAACGTGATTAAAAAGCATGTCTTGCACAAGGTCTGTAAACTACTAAGTGAGGGTGTAGAGTTTTGAGGTTCATCCGACTCTAAATCCTGTGACCCTTCTTCATGGTACCCTTCGGGGTCTGCGTGCCCACGAGCTAACTATTCACAGGAAGGAAGGGACCGGGGAAGCGCAGGGGGGCCAGTTGTCTTTAAGTCAAAAACTCGGCTATTTTCCAAAGGGTATAGGAGCATGGGATAACTACCTCGGGAAACTATTGGACAGTTTCTCATAGAGTTAAGTATCAGCCTCCCCTATTACCCAGCAATGACATTCTCAAGGGGAATGCATACCTTGGCCCACAGATGGACACGTGTGAGAATGTTCACGGCAACTGTTCCATCATAGTCAGGAACTGGAAGCAACCCAAACGCACATCAGTAGGCAAATGGATAAAGACATTGTAGTGTGTTCATGTAATAGATGACTGCACCGCAGTGCAAAATAACGAACCAATGGTAGATGCAAGGACGTGGAGGGACCTCCGAGATGTCATCTCGAGCTAAAGAAGATAGACACAAAAGAGAACATAAGGCATGATTCCAGTTCATATGAATTTCAAGAATGAGGAAAATGAAACAAAGCTGAGGGGAATCATGGAGTGCTGGCCTCTGGTAGAGGTAGACAGGGCCTGTGAAGGGCTAAAGAAAATTTGCCCAGGGGCACCTGGCTGGCTCCATTGTGGGAACCTGCGAGTCTTCATCTTAAAGTGGCGAGTTCAATCCCCATATTGGGGGTAGAGTTTACTTAAGAAAATAAATAAAGAGGGAATTAAAAAAACTTGCTGAGAATTGCTATGGGAAATACTCTACCTGGGTGGTGTGACATAGGTTTATACATAAGTATAGATTAATTGAGTTGAGTATTTAAGATTTTACTGGTGGGGTGCCTGGGTGACTCTGTCGGTTGGGTGCCAACTCTTGATCTTGGCTCAGGCCTTGATCTTGATCTCAGTGTCATGGGTTAAAAAGATTTTACTGGTTATAGAATACACCGCAGTCAAAAAGAAGAAAATAATAAATAGTTTACTAGAAAAATTAGGAGAAAGTAGTCAAAGGTGTCATGTTTCAATTTTTTTTTAACTGGCTATTTGATTACTTTTGACTAAATTCCTAAAAAAAGTAGTATGGAAAGAAGGAAAGATACACGTTATGCTGTAAGACCAGGTGTTGGATGTTCAGACAGATTAACTAAATGAACGGTTGATGGATTGATTTCCAATACTTCATATAGAAAATCAAGTGTCATTTTCTTCCCTCGGTAAATTCTAACCTGCATCTCCAACAGCTGCCTGCCCATTTTTCTTTTCCTTTTTTCCCCATCCTATGATTGCTAGCACAGAGTGAGGCAGAGCTAGAGATTTTAGGTGAAAACAGAGAAGAGGAAAAAGAAAAGTGCACCACTTTCCTTTTGGTGTTAAAATATGATGAAGTACTTTGCACAGTTTTGAGTTTTTCAGAAGAGATCTTGGAGGCCGACTCACAAATTGTCATAACGACCTGTTTATTTCTGCCAAAAGAGACAATCAAAATGAGATTGTTAATTTATTTGGCCAGACGTGTGTCAGATTCACTCTGAAGAACCATGCCGGGATGTGCATTCCATCGAGGAGGGCAAACGTGATTTTATTCCTGTCCCTCTAAGGAGAGCCCTTACCCACTGAGATTTGGGTCTATATTTTTTCCATCAACACTATTTATCTCCGTGGTCTCAGTGAAGGCTAGGAGAGAACAACTTTCAAATAAGTTGAGGCTGTGTACACAGTCTGAGTAGTTTAGATAACTCTTCTACACTGTCTTTTGTCATGAGATAGTGCTCAGCTCCTTGCCTCTCTTTATGGGTCCCTGGATTATTTGACCCAGAGACTCAGCTGCCCTGAATTCTCTTCACTTGGGCTCCCCGAGCATGACTCTGGCCATCGCTGATTTTCAGAGGCTGCCTTTGGCCTCCCTGACCTTCTGGGTGGGTGGAGTGAATGACCCCAATATTTGGCCAATGGCATCTTACTTTGCAGAGATATTTGCCCCAAATACACAAGGGAGCATGGCCAAGGGGTCAGGGTGAGTGGGAAAGTAACTGTTTGATGATAGAAATGCAGGGAACTCTTGGATTCTCTCTTCCCACGAACCTCGACATGCTGTCCACTTCTGTAGTTGGAGAAAAAGTGAGAGCACAGTTTGTATTATCGCTGGTGGGGAGTAAGTTGTCTGGGCTGGCAGAGAACAGAGGACAGAGAAGCCAAGTGCTGACCTCAGTGATGTATGCCTAATTTCTAGTGTGAGGCTTGGCTTGGTAATGAGATCTTGGTCACAATTACTCATGGATGCTCATGGTTATCTGGACAGAACCCACACCCTCCCTGTTCATGGCAGGAAGTCATATGAGGCCGAGAGATGTGAAATTCATAAAGTCCCTCTACATACCTAAGTCTGTGAATACTATTAGTCTGTGAAACATGAGGATAATAGGACCAATGTTTTTTCTTTTTTTTTTCCCCCTTAAGTCAAACCTTCAGACTTTAATTTCACTCTGTTCCTTATAAAATGGATGTTTTCTCAGCTACATCGGGACATTTACATTTTTAGTCTGCTGAGTTTTAAACAACATCCAAACGCTTCAGTGTTTTCTTTTCCCTGCAGTGTGGTTATTCTTTGTCTACGCAATCCATTCCCCAAATGTTTATTGAGTACCCGGTAGAGGCTAGGCAGAATTCTAGGCAATGGGAACAAAGAGGCAAAGGAAGTGGATGGCATCCCCCTTATTACAGGGCCTGTATTCTGGTGGGGAGATGAACAGTAAAGGAATAAACAAATACACCATGTCAACTGATGAGATACACTATTGAGAAACGAAACAGGGTTTGAGGGTGAAGACGGAGCAAGGGCTGTGCTTGTAGTTGGAGAGATGAGGAAAAGGGATTGGTAATCAGGAGCCAATAACCCAGTCACCATCTCAGCATTTGTAAGAGCGGTAGATCTTAGGAATGGCTGGAAGTTCAGGTACGGAGATGAGCCCACATCAGAGCATCTCGAGCTGCTTTCGAGTGAATGGGAGCTAATGTGCTTATTCAAAATATCCTTGGGTCCCAGGAGTTCTGGAGAAGGCTCGCCAGCCCATTCCCCAGCCAACGCCACCTCAGCCTCCTGGAATCTTGATGGCTTTTTCATTCCTTCCCCTTCTCCATCTCTCCTGTTCATATCCTCTTTTCATGGGCTGCTCTCGGAACCTCCAGGTTCCTCAGGAATTGTGCAAACGTGTTCGGCAGTCCCTGGCTCCAACCCTACTTGGGGTCAATATGTATATATCCAAACGTATCGACGTCCTCAGCTGGGTGAGAACCTTTTCTTAAACACGGCACATTTTCTTTAGACGGCAGCTGGGACTGGAGAGAGAAAAATGCCAGGCATGAAGCACCGTGTGTCTGTAAATCTGGGACGAGGCTGGGGCGGTGACTTCCGCTCTGTCTGTCAGAAGGACGAGTCTAGGGTTGCATCCTCGTGAAGGGAAAGAAAGAGCGACTTGGGTAAGAATCACCCAAAGACACAGATCCTGAAAAGGGATCTGGGGATGTGGAAGGCAGATCTCCGACCAGAGTTTCTTCCCTCTTTAGGCTTTGCTTTCTTGGGCTTGGATTTTCAGGATGCGTTCAAGGCTGCCAGGAAAGGAGGTTATTGTTTCATCTGGGGTTGAACTCTATGACTATGACCAATTCTAACTATGAGACTATGACTTAGACTATGACTAGCTCTATGACCATCAATTGGTAGCCCCAACAGGCTTCTGGGAGAAGGGGCCCCATACAGCCAAAGACACAGCTAGCAGCCGGCTTTCGGGGACACCCGGTGATAATTCCGCTCTCTGAGAGCACTCGGGGAAGGCAAACCGCTGGGAAAGGCGGCGTATCCATCAGAATTCAGCGGACACATTCTCTTTGGCCACACACTCTACATCGAGAAACGTGACCCACAGCTACACTTTTATACGGCTGATGTACAAGAATTATTTACTGAATCTGTGTTTGCGACAACAGATCGCCGGAAAGAACCTCAATGTACATGTCTCGGAGATTTTTACATTTAAGAAATGGTACATTTCAAGATGCCGATAGCCGTGGTCATCAGACAGAAGGTTGCTCATGGACTGTGACGGAAGGCTAGGCTGTCAACTGGAAGAAACAGCCAGGGGAGGTATGCAGTAGGCTCCGTAGAGCCCCGTGCAAGAATATCCCCATGTAGAAAGCCTCTGTGGGAATCAGCGTTAGATGAGCTGTGTCTCACTTGGGCATGGTCCCTCCTAATCTGGGTGTTCCCGTCCCCCCAGGGACAGCTGTCCGAGTACCTGGCCTGGCTTCCGGCACATAGTAGGTGTCCTTTTTTGCTAGAACTCCTCCAGGGACAGAGCTCACCGCTGCATTTCTTCCGTTCTGGACAATGCCAGTCCTCAGGAGAAACCCGATTGGAGCCTCGCTGCCTTTTTTAAACCCTGGGCGGGAGTCCTGGCTTGGCTCGGAACGGGGAAGGCGCACACAGGGAGTGCTGGTACCTTGCACGGAGGTGTAGGTCCTCAGCCTGGTCTTCCTCCAGATTCTCAGCAGCTCCCACATTGACTTTGAAGCTGGGAAGAACCTTCCACACTTTTGGAATAGAGTTTTTATGGAGCGCTTGGCCAACAGGCTCTGCTGCTAACACTTTCTGACGTCTCTGGACACTGAGATCTCTATTCCCTGTGCTCTTGGCCCCCTCCTGCAGGGGGAATAGATCTTTTGAAAGGCTTATCTGGGGGCGCCTGGGTGGCTCAGTGGGTTAAAGCTTCTGTCTTCGGCTCAGGTCATGATCTCAGGGTCCTGGGATCGAGCCCCGCATCGGGCTCTCTGCTCAGCAGGGAGCCTGCTTCCCCCCCCCCCCACTGCCTGCCTCTCTGCCTACTTGTGATCTCTCTCCTCTCTGTCAAATAAATAAATAAAATCTTTAAAAAAAAAAAAAAGGCTATCTGGCTGCCTCCAAGTTCAAGGCTGTTGGCCATCTCAGCTCTGTTTTATGTATTTTAATTAATTGTTACTCTCTTGTGCCTGTGCCCTGGGGTGATTTTTTTTTTTTTTTTTTAACCACAAAGAGCAAGCTTAAGAAAATCAAATAAATAAATACTAATGAACAGAGGAGCGAGGCCCCGGGGAGGCTAATTGAGTTTCTGGGGCTACAAGGCGGCCCGGGAGCTGGTGTCAGCTCTGGGGCGGGGGTAGGGGGGTGGCGGGGTGGGGGGGGTTGGGCTGGCCACCTCCTCCGCGCTGAACACTTTGCCATTTCACTGCCCGGGCAAGGGCTACTTAGTAGCAAAGATATAAATGGAAGTAACTTTTTCAGCAACTTCCTGGGTTTTTTCGGCACTTAGGAATATTGATCTTTTTCTCTTCACTCGGCCTGGGATGGAGCTGAATAGATGAGTCTCTCCGGGTCTGAACCCCAAGCCGGTGGGTGTGGTGCCCATGTGCGTGAATGCCAGTGAATGAAGCTCGTGGCTGTGTCTCCGGGGGCCCACGGCCTCCCCCGGGATGGCCGGCTTCTGTGAAAGCTCTGAGACACCCTAAAAGCCTGGCCCAGTTTATCCATGGAAGGAGGAACTTACACTGTATACATTACATTGTTCTAATCCATACCGTGTACATTATACCATATACATTACATTATTCTAATCACACCATTTACTTTAGTGAGATACGGAATTGTGCCAGTCTCACTATTGTGATAGATATCAGGCTTAATTGTATGTATGGGGTGGCGTTTTGGAGCAGAGACCCTCACTCTACATGCTCCCCCCACTTTCCCCAACAAAGAAGCCCCCAGACCTTATAGGCAGAGGGGCCTGGTGGGGAATCGACTTGCACCACACACTCGCGTCTCCTGGCTTTCAAAATAACAAGAAAACACTGGAACCCCATGACTAGGGAGTTAAGGAGACTGAATAAATAAAAATGAACATGATAAAAATATCGCGGCTTTTGATAGCCAGGCGAGTGCATCTGGCTTCAATTTGTAGGGATTTTCTCATTTGTTAAATGACAGAAAAAAAAAAAAGAGCTAATAAAAATTCTGCGGTTAAAGGTCTTTTACAAAGTACTAGAAAAGCAAGTTCGGCGTTGTTGCTGCGTTTGTTCCTGATTACGGGTGGAGACAAACGCTGACCCTTGTGACTTGGATCCAGACGTGCCGATGGAACTCTGGGGATCTGTGTCAGACCGTCTGATGCCTCTGGAACTTGGGTGGGGAGGCAAGAGGAGAAATCCAGGCCAGGCCCCTGTTCTGTTGCCAGAGTGGCTTTGTGAGGGTCATTCTTGCCTTCTGGATCCGCTTCAGGACATGCCTCCGGGAAGAGGGACCTTGAATGGGGGAGGACGCGCAGCGAGCAGAGAAACAGAAGGGAAGAAGGAAGGATGAGTGACTGTCTACCGTAGGCCTGCTTTGGGACCAGGTGTTGGGCAGCAAGGCCACGGGCGACTCCATGGTTCCAGGAGGCCGTGAGGCAGGCAGCCGCGTTTAGGGACCCGTGTTCCCACCCAGAACTCCCACATGACTCCCAGGACCTTCTGTGCAGCCGGGGTCTGGGGAGTGGGCAGTCGCTTTTCTTTTCCTGCTCTACAACTCGGACTCCAGGGAGAAGGATCGCTCAGGCCTGGTACCAAGTTAGTATCTTGTCCATGCATCGACTCACTTCACTCATTCAGTCTTCACCGGAGCCTCTAACAGGTGCTTGTTCAAATGTCAAGACCTACATTTCTAGCAAATGAAGGAAACCCAATCCTGCTCTCAGGAACTGTGCGGCCCGGTGGCTACGCGGAAACATAGAACACTTGCGGTCGGTCCTGTCCTAGCTGAGGTTCTCAGAGGTAGGTGTACAACTATTGCCTGGAGTGGGCTTGATTTTGCAAAAGAGACGGTGGTTGAAGTAGCTGGAGAAATTCAACAGGTCAGAGAGAATTTCTGGTCAGGGGATTTGAGACATAAAAGGCAAAAAAACCCCAAACAGTCACGGTTTTTGGGAGGTGTGCAGTCTGGCCACATAGAAACTGGTTTTTAATGAAGTGTCCTTGTCACTGGCTCCAACCCAACTCAATTCAGTAAAAGGTTTTTGATTCACATCTAGGGCTCTGTCCAGGCAGCGGGCGTCCTCCGTGGGGACAGGGGTGAATGGAGACCGGTATGTGAGACTCAAGATTTGCCCAGGAAAGCGTTTCAAGTCTAGGAGGGACAGAAGCATGCAGATATCCTGCAGAGGGGGTTCTGGTGGGCAGGGCACTAGGGAGGCACAAGGAGATGATTGCAGGAAATGGAGGAGAGACCACATGCTGGATAGGCAGTCCGGGAAGGCTTCCTGGAGAAGGATGGATGAAGATCAGGCCTTTGAGAATGGAAGACAGAAGACATCCTCCTAGACAGAGGAGAATATGTGAACAAAGGTGTGGAAAGCAGGCTATGTACGTGAGATCATTTCAACTACCAAAGGCAAATAAACCTTCTGAAACAGTCTCCAAACCAGATTCCATCAGAATCTTCTGGGGGAGTAAATGGAAATGACTGGGATGCCCCTCCAGAAATTCAGATTTCGAGCTGAACACACGTTTCAGCACACCTTGCAGGGATTCTGATGCCTAGCACACAGGTGAGATTCATGCCAGGACAGGCTTTGGGCTTATACAGATGTGGCATTGAATCATGGGTTTCCTTCCTAGTCATTCCGTGATTTGGAGCAATATACTTGACTGTTTCTTAGCCTCACATTCTTTGTTCTTAAAAAGTAAGAATAAAAAGCTAGAATGGTAGTAGGGAAAATAAATGAGATGATGTGGTTCAAACTGCTAACCCAATTTCTGGCTAAAAGTAGGAGGTGGATAAATCTGGTTCTTCCTCTCTTTGGTTTAGTAAAAATGACATTGTCTTTTGGGGAAGTAAAAATGCCCCAAAGGCATAATTCTTAGCCCTAGGAAAGTCACAGTCATAGACAAGGCAAGACATTTGTGTTCTGAAAAAAATTGTCAGGTACAAAGAAGACTCCTGGACCTTCAACATCTTCTCCTGCCTTAGACAATGCCCAGATTTCTCCAACGATGCCCTTTAAGTGTAGATATTAAAAAAGTTTTGTGTTCGGTGAACATATAGGGACCCCTAAGGAATATCAGTGGATAAAGCCTTTGAGAACTTATACCTTAGTAAGAATTAGTGAAGGGGCAGCTTAATGCTAATGGGATAGAGGAGGGTCAGCTTTCCAAGCTTGCAAGCTTGCAAAGTGATGGTCTTAGTCCAGTGGTTTTAAAATTCTGCATTGTGATGCCCTACAGATGGGGCCACCATGTTTGGTTATGCCCTGAACACTTCTAGGAGGAGCCATCTTCATGGACTACAACATGAATCGCATCTCTGAAAGTTGTGCAGTGTGTAACCTATGTCCAGGATTCCTGAAAGTTGATTTTGTTAGGAGAGTAAGGATGCAGGCAAGGAGATATAGCTACAGGTTCTTACTTGCCGTCAGATACTGTGGTACAAAGTGAGGTTATGTGGAAGGTTTTCTTTAAAGATAAAGAGAGGTATAAGTTGGTACCGCATTCAACCTCCCTGTTGTGCAACCAGGGAGCTAAGGCTGCATTGTGAGATCAGAGCAGAGCTGGCGCCAGAACCCAAGATTCTTTGGACTGCAGGGTGGGGGGTTAGGACAGACCCGTCTCCATCCTGCCTCTTGGTGCCAGGGCAGAGAGGGAAGGCTCTGGCCGGGGCAGCCTCCCAGGAAGGACAACCCTGCTGCAGACAGAGACTTAGGCTCCCCTCTGGAGAAGCTCCATGGTCCCTGCCAACCAACAGTATGTGGAATCGAGTCTGTCCTTGAGCTCTGGAAGAAGCTCGCCGAGTCCTGCCTGGGCCCGAGCCCATGTCTCAGACAATGGATTTGCTCATCAAGGCCAGGGAGAGGCTTTGAAGAATCCACTTCCCCTTCTCCTGCTGAGTTATAAGAAATGGACAAGAGTCCTCACAGCCAGGAAGACAGGCTGAGGCAGCCCTGGGAGGAAAAGGAAAGTGAGAGCAAGGGCAGGAGTGGGTGGGATGGGGCTGCTCCCTCTCACCACCTCCGCCTCTGACCTCCGTGCTGGGAGACCCTCTGGGAGCAAGGAGCCTGCGTTGAGCCTGCGGTTGGCCTGCCAGACGGGGGGCACCTCGGAGCCTGCCTGCGGGTCTGGTTCCCTCACCCCAGGCTCTCCTGGGAGAGCAGAGAGATGAGGCGGGCCTGCCTGGAGCATTTTCGGGCAGCAATGACTTCAGTGCTTGTCCCCAAAATAAATGCACCACAGACAAGACAATGTGGTCAGGGGCCGAGGACTTACTGTAAATACCAGCCTGGGGCTTCCTATTTCTGTTCCTATGACTCCCTGGGGGGCAGGCGCTGCCAATCCCTTCCCAGTGAACTCTCTTCTCACTGCCGCGTCCAAAGAAAAGTCCTGGCCTGGGCATCCCTCATCATGCTGCCCTGGGGACCCCTTTGGGGATTTGGGCAGGGACCCTACCTCCCAAGGTGCACTTAGACTCAGGGTCTGACTTTCTCCAAGAGAAGGGTGTTAGGTACTGTGTGCATTCACACATTCTTCTTTGCAAGCCTCCCAATGAGTCCAAAGCCCAAGTTTGAAAAGAGTAACATCTGTTAGGCACTGAATGTATACTGGACCCCGTCTTAATGGCTTTCCATGTTTTATTGCAAGTAGTCCATCCCAAAGTCGTAGGATGTAGATCTTATTCCTATACTCATTTTATAGATGAGAAAATCAAGACTAGAGTATAAAGGGACTTGCCCAAGGCCATCCCGTCAATAAGTCCAAAGTTCAGCCCAGGCAGCCTGGCCCCAGACCCCCATTCTTAACTCCCGCATTGCGCAGGGAAGATGGCGATGCCCTCGTCCTGCAGATGGAGGGAAAATGTGTGGAGAGAAGTAAAATCATTTGTTAAAGGGCGTGCTATACTCACGAATGGACAGGAAGGGTGGATTTGAATCCAAGTTCGGTGGACTCCAAGGGTCCTCCCACTGCGCTGGGGCGCCTCCTAGAGGTGGTTCAAGGCATTTCAGTGATGCTTCTCTTCCCACCCCTCCCCAGCTTCTGGGCAGCGGCTGCCTCCCATTGTCCACACTTCGCAGCCCCTCAGTCGACACTCATGCACACCCTCACCGAGCCTTCTAGTTTCGGTGAGTTTGCTGTTTCCAAGAGCAGATCGCCCCTGCCTCTGGGAGGTCGCCCTGGTCATGGTGTTTCCGGTCTCTGTATTCTCTGGTGCTCCGCAGGCTTATTTCCCTGAGGGTTCTCGCAGTCCCGAGTGGGGATGCTGCATTTCTAAACTGACTCCTGCCGGGAACCGTGAACTCAGAGGGTGTCCGGCCCACTCAGGAAGTGGGCATTTATCCCATCCCATTCAGTGTGGCTGCTGTACAATGGAAAACTATGAAGCCAGGCACGTTCCTCCTTCTAAGGAGTGCTTGATAGGTTGCAGAGAGGGAAGGAAGAAGAGACGGTGGTCTGAGTGGCCACCCAGAGCAGAAATGAAATGCTGGGTTGTTTCTTTTGAGCAGATCTGTCAAGGCCAAGCGAGGTCAGACCTTCCTGCTCACTCCGGACATTCAGCCGGATGCCGGGGTTGACTGAGAGAGCCGCTTTCGGCAGATCCCAGAATCGTGGCATCTCATCGCTTTGCCTCGGCTACTAAGAGGCTCACGAACCAGATTTGTACTTAGTTATTCTAACTTCTGCCAAAAAAGAAGTGCTTGAAATACTTCTAGTCTACATCCTTGTTCTTTTCTTTCGTGTAGGTCTTCGAAAAAGCTTTTATTTTATCTGAGCTCTTCTTACAAATCACCGGGGATTCAGAGCGAGGTAAGTAAAATACTGCATAATTCTGCTTATATGAGGCACCCTCAAATAGTCAGATTTATAGTTGCCAAGGATAGAGGGGTGATTGCCAGCGGCTGTAACAGGGCATTGCCCACCAACGGGTACAGAATCTCGTTTTTCTAAGGTGGGCGGGTCCATTCCAGGGGTCTGCTCTACACTGTTGCACATCTGTAGACAGCAGTCTTGTGTCACACACTCAGATCTCTGTCAGGAGGGTAGATCTGAAGGTAAGTGTTCTTACCACAACAAGGAGAAGGCGCCCATGTGCACACACTCACCTGCGTGTGTGCACGCGCAGTCTCACTAGTGGGGCCGCCTAGTGCTAAGTGTTGCGGAGAAAAAGTTCGTGCAAAGAGCACATCTGGGTGGTGGGGCACGGAGTGGGGGGACTTGGCTTCCTTAGTTGGGGTCACCCGGGAGGCGCTCTCAGCGGCGAGGTGAGCAAAGGTCTGAATAATCTACAGTCCGTGATCGTGGAGGGCCACAGGGCCGTAACCTTTACGATGGCCTAGGGAGCATGAACTCCGTCACTAGCTTTTAAAAATGATTTCATTTAGTAGAGAAGGAATCCGAAGCCAGATCGGGTCTGGGACCCAGGACTGTGCGATGTCCCCCCAGAGCGGGGCACTGTCATGGTCCCATGGGAGGGATTTGGGGGTTTTGACGTCCAGCTCCCCCGTTGGATGCACTTGAGAAGGTTGGGGCCACTCTGTGTCTTCGTTTCCTCCTCTGCGAAATGGGGATCAACGCAGTCCCTGCCTTGTTGAAATGCAATGACAATGAAACGCTTGGCTCTGTGCCTGGTGCAAGGCTGGGACCCAGTGAATGTAAGCAGTTACACAATACCACCTAGGATCCGTCAAAGGAGACAGGGACAGACCCCTAAGTCACCTGGCGGACGAAAGTAAAGTCTGATGACTTGCTTGTGGGGAACTCGCTGAACTTCGTCTGTGCCAAGGGCTCAGGGAAAATTACTTTGCAGCAGCAAAGGACTTTCCTGTGTGCTGGGGCAAGCAGTCTGGGGATGCAGCCTGGAATTCTCTAGCTCCCTGCGGTCCCTGTTGGTGTGGGTTGATACTCTTCTCCTGCCCTTTGGAGATGGCCTGAGGGGACCATCGAAGCTGTTCGATGAGGGGAGGGGGAGTTGCCCAAAGAAGCACGTAGCAATTTGCCTTTCCTAAAAATTGTGCTGCTGAATGCCTGAGTCCTGCTCCCCCCCCCCCCCCCCCAGCCAGCCCCTGTCTTTAAGAACACACGAGGAAATGCCCTGGGGAGGCAGAGCTCATCAGAGCCTCACTGAATGGGCTGCAGCCCTGACCCTGAATGGCAGTGTGGGTCTCCTGGGAGCATGCGTGGGGAGCTTGAGTTTTGCTCCAAATAGAGGCCTCAGTGGTCTTCTTTCCTGCTAACATGAGGCTGCCTCTCAGACATCATTGCTTCACTGATAAGGCCATGGCCCTCGGCTATAAGGAGGAGAGGGCACGGGAGGGGCTCCCTGGCCCCCTGCGGGGACGGGGGGAGGGGGGTGACCTACTCGGCCCAGGTTCCCGGGCACTTCCCTGCTTTTAGCACTGGAAGTCCACGTAAATTGGGGTAGTTGGTCATCCTGGAATCAGAGCTGACGGTCGGAATGACCTTCGTGTCTTTGGAAAACAGTGCTGACCGTCAGGCCCTACTCTGACCTCTGAGGCAGGGTGTCTGGGAGCGGGACCCCCTGAATCCTTGTTGTTCACAAGTTCCCCTAGTGGTTCTAAGGGAGCCTGTTCTCAGTCGGGCCAAATGGTGGGTGGGGAGCAACCCCTTAGCCCTCACCAGTCGCTGTGAGTGGGCTGCCTGGAGGTGGTGGCCAAAATGTATCCTCAGGATGGAGCTTCCTAGGGAAGAAGAAGGCGGGGAGGTGAGAAGGAACTCTGCACTCTTCTTGTTCCAAGACCCAGGACGGGTGCCTGGGGGGAGGGGAGGGGAGGGCGACTCATCAAGCTCCTGTCACCAGATAATCATTAGGGGACAAGTGATGGGATTTTTCTCTTCCTTCTCTAGGGACATCTGCAGCTTCCTATAAGGAGCTTACTCTGATAGAAGCTTTAAGAAGGAGCGGGGCTGATTTGGAGTTTACTCATTCATTCGTTCATGCGAGCCTGCACTGCGCCGTCCTTACCCATCATGCATCTGTCAAACGGCTGTTAGGTGCCAGTGTTGGTCCTGGTGACGGGATACGGCGAGGACTGAGGTCAGCTAAGGGCCTTCCTTTGTGGCCTTTCAGTTCTGGTGGGGTCTGTGTAGCAGCAGAAAGAACAGAAACCGAAGAGAGGACACGTTTTCCAAATCTGCTCCTTCCTGCCTCACCCTACTTGGGGCTGCAGGAGGCTGGCCGTCAGCTCCCAGGGCGACCTCCCCCTCCTCTGCTGTTCTCATTGACTGGTGGGCCACCTGGTCAGGGGATCAGAGGGATCATTGATTCCCTGGCTTGCTCCCTGCAGGGCCTCTGAGGATTGGCTGCCTCCCTCCAGCGTGGCTCCTGCCCAGTGGCCCTCTCCCCCAGCCACAGCTGTCCTCCTTCGCCTGTAGGCTAGGAACGTAACGGGTCGTCAGTGGCGCCAGCTCCAGGAGGCTGCACTAGTCTTCTGGGGTGGGGGGACCCCTGCTCCCACTGCTGGGCGAGCCCCTTCAATACATGCTCTTCAATTACCCGCACTGAAGGTTCTACTGGTTTCTTTCCAGGACCTTCACCAACACAACCCTGAAGTGCATCCCTGTTCTCGAAAATAACAGCTCAGTTCTGCAGACAAGACTATCGTTGACTTTTAAAGACACTTCCTGCACCTAAAAGGAACATCACATTTATTATTGTGTCAGGGAAGAGGGTTTCATGCAACTCTAGGCTGACCCTGAAGAAGTAGAAACGGGGAACAAATTGGAAAAGTCATCTCACGTGTAGTAAAGTAAGTTACGAGTAAATGAAAATGAGATTTCCCTTCTGTTCTCTTAAACCCTGTCGCAGAGGTATAAGCGAATCATTTAGGGAAATGTACCGAGAGCTTTAAAAACTGTATTCTTAAGGATCAAACAGTACTTTTGTTAAGAATTTCCACTTAAGGAAATAGTCAGAAACGTAAAGATTTATGGGCAGAGATATTCATCACAGGATTATCTGAGAGTGATAAATCTGGAACAATTTCCATAGTCCACAAAAGAAAGTTGAGTACAGAAATCCTGCTGCGTCTGGAAGGACATCGTCTCCAGCGAGAACAACCTGGGCTCACAGGCGGTCACGGTGCCAACTGCTCTGTGTGTTTGGACCCTCCTAGTCCCCCCAGCGGAGGCCGTGCGAGCCAGACCCCCCTTGCCGGCGCTTGGTCCGGGAACACAAGCTTTTCTGGATTTTGAAGAATTATTTTGTAGAAAGGCTCCTACAGAACTCCTGAAAGAATGATTTTGAAGACTGTTTAAATATGTAAAAGTATCCATGGCCTAAAATGAAAATAAGAAGAGACAAAACTCAGAATTTAGAATTTAGACATAGAGTTGTCCTCATTATTAAAAGCACAAAGGACACATGCTAACGCCACGAATGTTCGTGCTGGAGGGTGCGATTGCTGCCGAGGGGAGTGTTTTTGTTAGTTTTCAAATGATTTCAAATAGATCATTATTAACTCGCTTCATCCTTCCCCTCCCAACAGAGAGAAGTGTGACACAAAACACGAAAATGGCCCATAATATCCCACATCCCAGATATCTTTTATACACGCGCGCGCACACACACACACACACAGTGACACATAAGCCTAATTCTTAGTTTAAAACTGTACAAAAAGGTACAAAAACAAAACTGAAAGTCCTCCTCCTCACCCTCAAGCCTCCCAGATGAAACCGTTGATACTAAATCCTTTTGATTCATTGTGAGATATATGCATATGCCGGCAGATCCAAGCTCTCTTCAAATAAGCCTGTATTGATTTTACCATCAGAAAACTGTAGCCTGCACGTATTTGAAACGTGGGCATTTTTACTGTCAGTCCCTCGAGGGGCCGACTAGGGTCCTGACCTGATTTGGAGGGTGGGGAGGTTAGGCACCCCCTTAGAGGGGGGCCCCAGAATGAGTGTAATGGCCCTTGGCTTGGGATCTAAAGGTCTTGGATGGGCTCTGGAATTCACATATCTTCCCGGTCCTCAGTTTCCCCATCAGAGGAATGGTACAAGTATGGGCACTGACGCTTTACTCCGGAATAATAATCATCATTAAGATGCCATATTGATCCCCAAGTTCAAGATTGGTGGTTGCTGTTGGGTCTTCAGAAGCCACTTTGTCATGTCCCTGAAAATTCTGGCTTCGGTTCTTCCTGAGGACCTAGGCACTCTTGACTTCCCTAGTCCCCTAAACCTCCTCCTTCTGCTTCCAACTTCCTCCCTTCTCCTTCAAAGGAACCCGAGTGGATGTGTTTTCTATTACTTTTCCCTATCTCCCCCTTGCCCTACCCCAACTTCCTTAGAATTTGGGTCATTGATTGCACAAAGAAACAGGGAACCATAGGGTTGAACACTCATATTGGGCAATACATACAATGTTCATCAAATTAACTGGAAGCTCTTTTTCTTGGTGCAGTTCCCGACTCACTGAACTCATGTGACTTTTGAATAAATCACTCATGCCCTTGAAGCTTCCGTTTGTTCTGTGTGCAAAAAGGGAATGCTACATTGTGATCAAGAGTGTGTCAGCGCTAGAGAAACTTCCATCTTCTCAGTCCACAGAGGAGATGGAGTGGGGGTTGACAGCAGCGTTTGAAACCAGAGGTCACTGACTTCATGCGGAGGGTTGAGCCATTTTACCAGAGCGAATGTAATCAGGGAGCCGGGGTGGGGGGCGGTAATGCCTGTAGGAGCCTGTCCTGAGGTCCCCAGGGGAGCAGTGCCAAGCTTTCATCCACAAATTCAGAGTTCATACCTTTATTGGGTGTGTGTGCACAGCACGGGATTCAAGATCAGAAGCATTGGGCCGAAGTCCTTGCTCGTTACTCACCTGCTAAACAACCTGTTAAACGGCACGTTCTGAGTTCGTATATCAGAAAATGAGTGCTATGGTAACGAGAATAAAAAGATCCCTTTCTCGGGGCACCTGGCTGGCTCCGTTCACAGAGTGTGGGACTCTTGGTCTTGGGGTCATGAGCTCGAGCCCCACATTGGGGGTAGAGATTACTCAAATAAATAAGCTTAAAAAAAGATCCCTCTCTTCATTTATTTTTGGAAGAAACATGAAACATGTAAACAGTCTTTGTTATGTGCCACGTAGCCTTCTAAGTACTTGACAAATATTAACACATTAAATTTCCCTAATTACCCAATGAAAAAGATACAACTATCGTCCCTGTTTCATAGGTAAGAAAATTGTGGCATAGAGAGGGCAAGTAACTTGCCCAAGGTCACACAGCTACTAAGGGGCAGGATTGGAACCCAGGCCGCCTAACTCCAGAGCCCGTGCTCTTCAACATTTCTCACGTTGTCTTCTTTGCTAGTGGTGTTTGGCCATAGTAAAGATAACGTGGGACTTGGAATAGACTGCGTGTGTAGCTGAGCCCTGCCCCTAGCCTATGTGGCCTTGAGAAGTTAACTAACCTCTCTGAGCCTTGATGTCCTTATTTACAAAATGGGAGTAGATATGCCCACATCACACAATTTTGGCATGGGGTAAATCGAGGCACGCCGCCTGGTCCACACGGGTACAATGAGGATCACAGGGAATGTGGGTTAGATTTGCGTGCAGGGCCTGGACCCGGCCTCGGTCATGTACTTGGTTACTGATGGATTTTAGACTTTCCCAGGCTCAACACTCTGCCTTCCCAGAAGGACCTCTGATCCGCACCACATCCTTCAGAGACTGCGGGACCCTGCTGACACCAGCACCCCCAACCCTTCTGCCTCTACCCGCCGGGGCCTGGCCTGCAGATCGGGGAGGGAAGCTCTCTTTCCGTCCCTGAACACATTCAACAATTACAGTTTGTCAGGTCCAAGGAGCCAGTTCTCAGAACCCCGTTTCCTTTGGGTTCCATATAGTAAGCATGGCCCCACACTTCTCTGTCTACCTCCCCTTCCCAAAAACTTGCCAGTTAATGTTAGGGTTGGAGGGGAGGCTCTGATGAGGGCCTGCCCACGTGGGGTTAAGGTTACCAGCGGCCTCTGCCTCTGGCCAGACTCCCTGGGAATGGCAGCGGCCACTTCCGGAAGCTCAGCGGGGACAGGAGCACGGACAGGGCGGTGGGCAGCCGCCGGGCACGGTATTTCCAAGATGTTGGGAGCCCCGCCTTGCAAACCAGACCCACAGCCCCGGGTTTTTGCAAGAGAGGCAGTGAGGTTTAGCCAGCAGTCTGGATAAAGTCTGAAGTGCTTATACTTTCCACAGCATTTTAACTTTAGAAATGGCCTGACACTCACTGCAAAGACCTGACCAGGGCTTTGAAGGCCTGACTCAAGGCCTCTTTAAGGGATAAATGCTGACAGATTATCTCGATAATAAGGATAAGGATAATAAATCGAGCCTCAGTTCTTCCCTTGCCACGAAAGGTATCACGAACCATGTATTGATTTTTTTTTTTAAAGAAAAGGAATAAGAAGTGTCTACCAATTAAGAATAAAACTAACAGTTTATTACACTCCAAGCTTTAAGGCAAATAGAGACCAGAAAAACACTTGCTTCTGCCCCTTCTGCTGAGACGTAGTTATTAGGCAACTATGTAAGTAACATGTTAAAACAGGAGACAGGCTGTCATTTGCTCCGTTTTCGGGTTTTTGTTTTTTGTTTTTGCCCCAGGTCTGAAAGATCAGCAGAGCTCCTACTTCTCTGAATTTTGGAGAACTTTCCCCCCGCCCCCGTTTTCTGGCCATTCTAAAAATGGTTAGTCTCTCCTTCTTTTGCTTTGAGTGGGCTTCTCACAAGACTCATCTTCTTACCTGTCCGCGAGATTTGCTGTCGAATGAGCTCTAAGAGCTTGATTCATTTGTGTGTCCCAGGCCTCAACCAAGCCCCAATCACACGCGTTACTCCTTGTATCAGGCAGTGTGGAGCTTTGTGAAATGTTGTGAAACACACACACACACCAAAAAAAAAAAAAAAAGAAGAAGAAGAAAAAAGAAAGAAAAAAGAAACTGGCAGATCCCAGGACTGTAATACTAAAATAATGAGAGTTTCTCATTGAGGCAGAAACTAAAAACAAGCAAAATATTTGCACACTGACCTGCTGCTTACACGTCCAACTAGGCCATGATCTGTGTGTGTGTGTGTGTGTGTGTGTGTCTGTGCCCAACCAATGTCTGTTGAATACATAATGTCTCTCTCTTTCTAGAAAGTAAACTCCACCAGGGCTGACTTTACCATTGTTTACTGATGTATCCCACACCTGGGGAACTGAACCCGACACAGTAGGTCCTAGGTTACTACGTGTTGAACAAATAGTCATCTTTAGCTCATGTGTGTATTCAACATTCCCGTCTTTCTGAAACACCTGCTCTGTGCAGAAATAAAATCTCAAATGAAACCGACCCGGCTCTGTCTTTTCTGATCTTTCAGGCAAGGAAAGGACATGGTTCGAACTAACACTACGCTGCTTTGCAAGCCATCAGTAAGGGGGATGTGGGAGACGCCTTGGAGGCTAGAGTGAGATGCCTCACCCAGACCTCGGGGAGTGAAGGCATGGTGGCTGGGTAAGGATAGGACTGGATGAAGAGCCAGTTCACCAATAGGAAGTGAGGGAACACAAGGAGCCAGGAGGGACTGAGGACGGCATACCCAAAGTCAAAGTCAGAGCCAAGGGGCCAGGTGAGAGGTGGATCGGGGGAGTAAGCAGAGGCCAGATTGTACAGAGCTTCCCAAGGGATTTGGATTTCCCCGCTAAAGATCGCATGAAGCCATCGATGGGTTTCTAGGGGATCAACATGGGCAAATTTGGGTTTTGGCAAACTCACTCTGGTTGCTGTGCATTGGGTGGATTTAAAGGGGAGACCCCATCAGGGAGGCAACTAGGAGGCTCCCCCGTTGGCTGGGGCACCCGGATGGGGGCCTGGGTGAGAGTGGGGCAGGCCTTGGGCTGGAAGAACTGGAGGGATTCCTGAGAGATTTGGAAGGAAGAGCTGACCAGGGCCGGGGGTGAGGGAGAGGCAGTAGTAACGGTCGCTCGGAGACTCTTGGTTTGCTCAGCTGGATGAATGGGTTGCAATAGCTCAGGTACAACGTGGGAGAGGAAATTAACACAGGGTCCATATGGGTGACTCAGGAGATGGGAAGTTTCATGGTCCCATCGAGACAATTTCTTAGTCCACTTTGAAGGCAGGTGGATGAGAAGGAAGAAGAACTATGATTTTCAAAGTTATGTTGACAAAGGGCGTGGATCGGTGTCCTGGGTTATGCAAGCTGGTTGTCCAACTTGTGAAAATTCAAGGTCTTTTATCCACACCTTCGTGGGACTCTGGAAGGATGATTTCAAATACTCTCCTGGATGGTCCCTGGTGTTTGGAATAGGAGTCCTCTTCTGGCAGCTGGGAGTGGAGTGGACGAGAAAGGAGTTGAGCCAATCGTTTTTTCCAGGAATAGAACGACTTGGTTTTTTTTTAAGTTTTTGATGTCCTCACCTGGTGTTCTCCAAGAGCTTTATCGCCTTCCCTTCTAGTAATTTTGGAAATGCACTCTTCTCCAGCACAATATCAACATTGCAGAAGGAATAACCTTGCACTTAGAATTCATTCACTCATCTATCTACCCACCCACCTATCAGTCAGGTGGTTTGGAGCTGGTGTTGAAGTGTCTGATGTAATTCGTCCCGGGCGAGGCCACGCACTGGCGCTTTGTGAAAGCTCCCCAAGAGACACTCAGCTGTGGCTCCGGCCGAGACTTAAGGTTCCACGGGAGCAGAGGCCACGTCTCTCTCACTTCTGCCACGCTCCCAGTGTTTCAGGCAATGCCTGGCAAATATGTCCTCAATACATATTTGTAGACTATGATCGTTCAATTATGCACACATCAAACGTTTATTAAGCCCTGCCAGATTTTTTTCTAATTGACGACGCACATTATCTGTGTCATTTCCCCCAGACAGCCACCAGGTACCTCGGCTCAGGGAACCCGTCACTACCAAATCACGTTCTGGAACGAGGTGAGGATGGGCTGCTCTCTATCTTCTCAAGTACTTCCTTCTCGGGTACTTTCTCCTACCGGTGGGCGCCTGGGGCCTCTAGAGTGCCCATGACTGGGGAAGGATGACCCAGAGGAAGCAAACAGGATGCTCCTTATACAGGGAAGGCATCTGTCACTGTGCTAAGAGCCCTTGGAGACCTTTCAGCCACCGCATCCGAACTCTCCATCACTTAGAACTAGTGCTTGGAACACTTTTCTGAGTTTCTGATCTGCCAGCCCAAAGACTGCCCACTCTGCCATGTTTGGTCATGTCCCTCCACCTCTGCAGAGTCTCGTCCCTGCCTTATTCTTTCCTTCTTCCACCCCTCTCTGCAGGACCCCATCGCCGTGCATAGAGACTGTTTGGAGGTCCCACTTTCTCAAGTTATGGAGACGGCTGCCACAGCTCTCTTGACCCACGAGAGTGTCTAGCTGATGCAGCAAGAGCTTATTTCACTTGACTCCAATTACCTGTCCTGAGCCCCTTCCTCATATTGCCAGGAGATTTCCTGCAGATACGTAGCCCCGTGATTCAGACAATTATTCACGTATTCCCCCACATCATTAGTTTTATGGAACACTGCCAGGGGGCATATTTTTCTTTCCAGGACTCCAGAGAATAAAGGAAATAGAACTCTTACCATGAAGTCATATTAAGGAGTTTATTTCTCAGAAAATACCCCATAGCACTTTTATAAAACCTTACGTAGAGAGACTGCATTTAGGAGAAGAATTATTTTTACCTCCCCTGCTGCTGCAACGGCTGTCCAGGCTCCCCGCCTCCCAGAGCACAGCTTTAGAAATGATTTCTCTAGTGTCTACTGACCACAGAGGGGGGCCTGGGGTCACTGTAGAGAGGCCATGGTGCACGACAGGTCTTGGGTTTAGGGAGTGTGACTATATAACTTAATCATCCATAATTTAATCTTCCAAGCCGGGATGCATTTTTTGGTGGGATAACAGGCGTAGGACTGTCCAGGCTCCCTGGGACATAGGATTACTCTAGACTTAGTGCTTTAATTCTATAATTTACTGAAATTTCCTTCATGGGTCCAGCTGATAGAGTAAAAACACAAAGAATTCAGCCAAATTGGGCAACATATTAGATTATAATCCAGAGTAGTTGATTTCTCACTGAGCTGGAGGACGAAGGATGAGATAGGCTGTGTTAGTTAGCTCTTGCTACGGTTGTGGTGTGTAACAAATGGAACACTGTCTCTTACAGCAGCAATCAGTGTTCTCTCGTATCTGTCCGCAGGTCAGTTGATCTAGGCTGGGGTTGAATCCAAGCTACGGGATGGGTCCAGCTCTGCCTCACGTGTCGCTCCTTTTCCATGGGCCCATGGGCCAACTGGGACATGCTGACTTCACGACAATGGCGCCTGAGTGGAAACATGAGCGGGCCCCTAGCCTAAGGCTTAGATCTGCCACTCTGTCACTTCCAGCCACATTCTGTTGGCCAGCGCAAATCCGAAGGACAAGCCCAACCTCTGTGGGGTGGGGAAACATACTGTGTCTTCAGTGGGAAGTACGCCAAAGGCACATACAAAGGGCACAGATCTGGAAAGGGGTAGAGATGGGGAACAAAAACACGATCAATCACAAGGAGCATGAGACTAAAGGGGGTTTGCCTCTCCCCAGGCCTCAGGGGTGAGCTGGTTGAATTTATTCAACCAGATGCAGGCTGAGAAGGAAAAAACAAAGAGATCACAGACCAGTTTGGTCTTCTAGGAGGCAGGATGTGGAGAAGTGGGCTCCTTCTTATTGAGAATGCAAGAGGAAGAGATGGGCCGAGACCCTCATGATTGAGACTAGCGATCCTGCTCATGAAATACGGTGCAGGGCTCGACTCTTTCCATCCACAAACCAGATCACACTTGGTATGTCCCACAGGATGGGGGTAGCGAGGATGGGGGGAAGAGGAGCAGTGCTCATGCCCATGCAAACGAAGGGAAGAAGAAACCCTCTGCCTGTGGGCTTAAGGTGTCCCCAGCTCACGGGCATTTTGTGGGCTGTGCATGGCCCCACGGGATCCCGCCAGGTGGAAGTTTGCAGGCCTGCTGGTGAAGGCTTGGCTCATTCATAGTTCCATGAACAAATGCTGCTGCGGCCTTGGCGCCCTGTGACTCTGAGTCACCTCCTGTGGTGTCCCCCTCCCCCTGCCCGAAGCACCAAGCCCCAAGTCTTTGCCACCTGCCGCCAGAGCCCTGCATGACCTCCTCTCGGAGAGAGGCGAACGGGTAGTGAATCTTGTTAATCAGACGAACTAATCATGCTGATTAGGCCTAGTTCAATAATAACACCCCTCCCAGGGAATCTCCTGTTTACCGTTTAAACCCGTAAAATGGCTCTAGGGGAAGATTTGGGTAGGGGGGTGGGGGTCAGGATCAGGGGAGCGTGGGCTACAGGGAGGCATTGGGGAAGGGCATTTCGGGGTCGAACTCTCCTCAGCCCACAAATGGCAAGGGGATCTTTCATGTTCAAGGTTGGCCCAGACAGTAGTGGTGTGGATCAGGTGACGTCTGCAGAGCAAGGCATTCCTGTGGTCACGGAATGCTGTAGGTTCTCTGCCATCCTGTTCTCCGCACCCCTGGGGCCATTTGTTCTCCCGGCTCCGGTCTTCGCTTCTCCGACTTGGCTCTTGCAATGACTTCTTGGCTTATCAGCCTGACTCTTCAGTCTCTACTCCCCCGGATACTGCAGCTAGAATGGTCTTTTCTATTCTTTATTATTTACATAATTAAAAAATATAAAAAATAATACCGGGGCACCTGGGTGGCTCAGTCAAGTAAGCACCCGACTCTCGATTTAGGGTCAGGTCTTGATCTCAGGGTCATGAGATCGAGCCCCGTGTCGGGCTCCCCACTGAGTTTGGAGCCAGCTTATGATTCTCTCTCTGCCTCTCCCTCTGCCCCTCCCTGCTTGTATGCTATCTCTCTCTAAAATAATAATAATAAAATTAATGATAATGATACAGATAAGTGCACAGCTATTATAGTTGATGCCCATATATTTGCCATTCCAAATCAACAAATGCTAACTTTCTGCCATCTATCTATCTTTCTATCTATCTATCAATCATCTGTCTTCATCGTGATCATCTATCCTTTCTTAAAACACAGCATAACATGATAGACCGTGGACTCTGAGAAACAAACTGAGGGTTTTGGAGGGGAGAGGGCAGGAGGTTGGGCGAGCCTGGTGGTGGGTATTGAGGAGGGCACGTATTGCATGGAGCACTGGGTGTGGTGCATGAACAATGAATCCTGGAACACTAAAAAAATAAAATTAAATTAAAAAAAATAAACCAGGGATTTGGCATTGCTATAATATGGCTAAACTAGATTTATTTAGATTGAATCCATTTTTACATGTATTCCTTTTTTTCATTTTGCTTTGTATAGTTCTGTGAAAAGGTTATTGCACGGATAGATTCATATGACCACCACTACGAGCAGGATACAGAATTATTTTTTCACTACAAAGAAGTTCCCAATGTACCTGTAACACTAATCCCTAAATCCCTTTCTCCATCCACTGATCTGTTCTCCATTACTATAATTTTGTCATTTTGAGAATGTCCTGTAAATGTCATCATACAGTATATATAACCTTTTCAAATGTCTTTTTTTCCCCATACAACAGGAGTGTGATATCCATGCAAGTTGGGTGTTTCGGTAACTCATTTCTTTTTATTGTTGAGTAGATTTCCATTGTATAGCTGTATAGCAATTTATTCATTTAGCAGTTGAAAGATATTCAGCTGTTACAAATAAAGTTGCTGTGAAAATCTTAAAACAAGACAAAACAAAGCACAGCATAAGGATAGAAACATGTAAGCCACTGTTGTGTGGCTGTTGAATTTTCACAAAGTGAACATAGTCACGTAACCAGCACCACAGAAAGAATACAGACCGTTACCAGCCTCTCCATCTGCCTCCTGCTGGTCATTCCATTTCCCCCACCCCCACAAAAGGGAGCCGCTGTCCTCAGGTTACAGGCTGCGCTCCTTTGCCTTCCTTTTTCTTTACTGATTCTCTCTCTTTGAATACCGTTGACACACAATGTTACATTAGGTTCAGGTGTGTAACACAGTGATTCAACAAGTTTACACAATAGGCTACCTTCCGCACAAGTGTAGCTACCATCTGCCCTGATAGGACTCTTAAAATATCATTGACTATATTCCTTACACTTTGCCTTTTGATTCTCGTGACTTACTCATTCCCTCACTGGGAGCCTGCCTCTTCCACTCACCTTTGCCCATTCTGCCCACCCCCACCGCCAACTCCTCTATAGTTGGCCTGTTTTTGAATTTCACATAAATGTCGTCACTCGATATGTGCTCTTTGTGTGTTGTATTTATTTTGAATCTTCTCTTTTCAGAAAGATGTGACTATTACTATTATTTAAATATTTTATTTATTTATTTGAGAGAGAGCACAAGCAAGGGAAGCAGCAGAGGAGAGGCAGAAGCAGACTCTGTGCTGAGCAGGGAGCCGGATGAGGCTGGATCCCAGGACTTTGGGATCATGACCTGAGCCGAAAGCAGATGCTTAACTGACTGAGCCCCCCAGACGCCCCCCAGAAAGGCATTTTTAAAGATAAATGTGAAGTCCTCTGTTTCAAATCTATTTCCTTCCCCTCCTGCAGCCACATATCATAAATATGATACATAGTACATGTCTTTTTATGTTTATATATGTGTATAACATTTGCTTTGGATGCGTTCTGTTTTTATTTAAATACAAGGTTTCACAATGTAAGAAAGTTCTGCCCCTTGCTTATTTCACCAATAAGCTTTCTAAACTACACAGCGGGTCATGGGACTCTTTTTTCCTTTTTCACTGCTCGCCTGACCCCTTCCAGACAACTTCTACCTCTTTGTGACCTGTGAGTCTAACATTGTATCTTTTGCTGTATAACAATGTTTAGGGTAAATGAAGAAATGAACAGAAGAACAAAAGCTCTCCAGGGTCAGGAGGAATTTGAAAGTCCAGAAAAAATATCCCCTCCTCCTTCTTTCTGGCTGCCTTGTCAATATCTGTCTGTAACACTCCCTAAAGACTTAAGGCCATCAGCAAGCCCAGCATAGAAATTTGACTTTATAAAATGTTCCTTCAGAGGAGCTGGGCATTTCAGAGCTGGGTCAGATCTCTGTAGCTGGCTCCTGATCTGTTTTCCTGGAATAAGGAAAGGGCAGTGCTCTTCCTAGGCTTTTGCTTACTTAGAACAAAATGGAGCTTGGAATACAGAATGATCAGGGACGGCTAAGGAGGTTACGATGTTAAATGCACATCTCCAAAAATCGCTAAGACATCAGTCATTGGAGCTGGTCAGTCTTGAGGTTTCTGTCAAATTCTGTTGGTTCTTCTGGGCCCTCAGGGAGGGCAGGACCAGGGTGAGATGGGTCACCATTGACATTCGGAAGGGGGAAATCCCAAGGCTGTGTTGGGTAAAGGAGGAATACTCTTGCTCTGTGTGGCCTGCCTTACTGTTGTTGATAGCTCTTCAGACCCCAGGGCCTTTTCTTCACCACTTAGGTTCCTCCAGCCCCTCCTGTCTCTTCCTTTACCCAGGGTTCAGTCTCCATCCTCATGGACAAATGCCCTTTCAGATTTTGAATGGAATCTTGGTTATCCCCACTGACCAGACAATTTGGACAAGCCCATGACCTCTCTGACATTACTGTCCTTCCCTGGGCTACGGACATCATACTACTTACCTCCTGGATCTCTTGAGAGAATTAAACGATGATAAAGGTGGGAAAGGATGTGAAATGTTTGGCTCCTAGAGAGCACTCATGGTATTTTTCTACTTGTGTGTGCAGTTAGATGAAACAATGGAAGGAAATACTACTAGATATGTTAACACACCTACATGCCTATTATGTATGTTTTCAGTGTCTGCTTTTATTTTTTTTATTTTTTAAAGATTTTATTTATTTATTTGAGAGAGAGAGTGCACGTGAGAGAGGGAGAGAGCTTGAGCAGTGGAGAGGAGCAGAGGGAGAGGGAGAAGCAGACTCCCTGCTGAGCAGGGAGCCCAATGCAGGGCTCCATCCCTAGACCCCAAGATCATGACCTAAGCCTAAGGCAGATGCTTAACTGACTGAGCCACCCAGGTGTCCCTAGTGTCTGACTTCATTTTACCATAAACTACTAACATTTTACCATAAACCATTTTACTAACATTTTACCATAAACATTTTCCAATCTCATTGACTGTACCTGCTGTACATTGCTTTTGATAGTTACATAATATTCTGATGTGTCTCTGCATGTAAGTATACCTAACCATTCCATGATGTGGGCTATTTGATTTATTTTCAGTCTTTTATCAAGGTGAGTTCTGAGGCCAGCCCAACCTCATGCTGCTCTTAAAAAAAAAAAAAACAACTCACTTGCAAACAATGTGTCTTCTATTATTTTGGTTTTCTGCCTGGGATACTTATAATTTACTTTTTTTTTCTCGATGTCAAGCCGTGGATTTCTTTTTTATCAGTCATGCTTGGGGCAGCATACATCATTTTGTTTTGCATTTTTAGATCATTTCTTTCAGTTCAAGAATGTCCTACTACAGATTGATTGGTGTTTCAGTGTCATTACTTTTTTGAAGACTTTTTAAGGAACACATCTTTTTTTTTCTTTTTGTAAATTGGATCACTTCTCTCTGTTCTTCACATATGCCATCTGTTTGCTCATTATTTTCAACTCTAGATTCTAAAAGATATATTGTAAAGTGACTGTTTCTCTGAAACTCAGTTTTCTGCAGTATAAATTCTGCTCTTCATTACTTCTAATGTAAACTGTGATTCTGTGAGTGCATTTATAGTTTATTTGCCTGCTTTGGGATCTTGGCCAGAACTTCCTTCATCTTAGCCCACATCTTCTTTTTGTATTTTGTCTCATTTTCCATCTCCTTTCTCCCCTCTCAAAGTCATACCTTCTTGCAATTTATTGGGAAAAAAATACATGTAGTTTCTAAAATCTTTTATTTATTTATTTTTTTAGTAAACAAAGTTAGAGGCATGTCTTTTCTCTATAACTTTAGGGAAATGCACGAGAGTAATATACGGTAAACCATGATCCATGGTCCATGGGCCAATGGTCCATGGGCCCCAACTGGCTCACTCCCCGTTTTTGTAAATAAAGTTTTATTGCAACACATCCATACTCATTCATTCAATATTGTCTATGACTGCTTTCTTTTACAGTACAGTGTAATTATGCCAGAGACTATATGGCTCCCCAAATCTAAAATATTGCTGGTCTTTTGGGGGAAAAAGTTTGCCAACCCCCATCCTCTTTAAAAGAGAGGATCTTTAATCATTGTTAAATGAAGAGAGATAGTTCTAAATCCACTGTTTGGCCCCAGATCCTATTGCGTCTGCAGGTGTCTCTCTCAGATTTAAGTTAGAGCAGAGCTTACCATCCAGGTATTCACGGGATAGAGATTACCTACTCATTCTGGCTAAAACTGTTTAGTAAGGGACTGTTTCCAAAGGTGTGGGAAGAGTTCAGGGGTGCAAAAAGGGATGAAGCCATATCCCAAGTTTAGTACCTTTGGGACACATTTACCTACCCTAGGCCTGAAGGCGTCATGGAAGGGGGTGAACGGGTACCCGGAGAGGAGAGCCATATGGGAGGTTGCCTGACGAGAGTTGTGGCTTTCAGTGGAGATATGCATCTAAGTCCCAATGACCAGTAAGGAGGAAGCCAGAGTAACAAACACCCTGACCTTCCTCTCTTGTCCTAAGGTACTATGCTGGGGCCTCTCAATGGCTGAAGTCAACCAGAAACCAGACTACAAAGAATTCTTTTACTGGCCCCTATATGGGTTTGCCTCCTAGGGGCATAGCGGAGAGAGGGGAAGGACGGGTAAGTGAGAGAGACATCCAGCCCTTAGAGTTTATGTTCGTAGGTTTGGGATCAGAGCTGTCCTATGGAACTTTCTACGATGATGGAAATGCTCTTTACCTATGTTGTCTAACCTGCTAGCCACCAGCTACACGTGGCTACAGAGCACTGAGAACTTGTCCCTGGGTTTACGCACTGCATCTTTCATTTTATTTAATGGAAATTAATT
Source organism: Nasua narica (assembly GCA_028533885.1). Lineage (NCBI taxonomy): Eukaryota > Metazoa > Chordata > Mammalia > Carnivora > Procyonidae > Nasua > Nasua narica. The sequence goes on along the minus strand of CM052811.1, from coordinate 104,497,238 downwards.
GAAATGAAAATAGCCACCTAGAACCAGTGTCTACCATAAAGGAGAGCACAGCTCTGGTGGATTTTTGTTTTCCTGCCTGCATTGACTGTAGGGTGCTTTGCTGGGCTGTCCCAAGATCATCCCCGCCCCCCCCCGGCCCGGTTCTCTGATTATGAAATGGACAACTTATTTCTAGGGATTCGGAGATAGTCTGTTTCCCTCCTTTTCTAGAAATGGTATCTGAAAACTCACAACCTCTAGGAAGCATAACTTCTGGGCCTCCTTTTATGCCTTTGCCTGCTGATACACCCCACTTTGGACCCCTTTCTTCCCTCAAGTGTGAGGTCATAGGATAGTCTCTCGCTGGAACTGGAAGACTCTTCCTGGCAATTTCAGGGAAAATCATTATCCAAAGCTCTCTGATCGCACTAAAGGCTGTCCGTGTGTGTTTTTTTGATTTTTGTTTTCTTTTAATTGGCAAAGATTTCGGGGCTCTGCTTTTTTTTTTTTTTAAGATTTTATTTATTTATTTGACATACAGAGAGAGAGAGATCACAAGTAGGCAGAGAGGCAGACAGAGAGAGAGGGAAGCAAATTCTCTGCTGAGCAGAGAGCCCAATACGGGGCTCGATCCCCGGACCCTGAGATCATGACCTGAACCAAAGGCAGAGGCTTTAACCCGCTGAGCCACCCAGGCGCCCTGGGTCTCTGCTTTTGAACTGGGGTCTGACTGTGCCTAACAGCCTTGACATTTTGCTTCAAAAGTCAGGATGTGCCATCAGGAATGACTTGATTTTACCGGTTCCCTCCCACAGATGTAGTTAGTAAAACTTCCCCTCAGAAATTGAGATGCAGTTGATTGTGATTCTTAGTTCTGAGAATGTACGTGTGTATTTTGGAGGGAGAGCTCACACCGGGGTGGCTACATGGATTCTATGAACCCCAGAGCCTCCCCTCGCCATTCTGTCATTATGACCGTCACTGTTGCCGTTGAAAACAGGCCATCATTTTGAATGTGCATAATCTCAGGTCTGATGCAAAATTAATACCAATTGCTTGATTTTCACACCAAGACATTAATTACTATTTGTTTTGCATTTGCATTCACAGGTATCTGTGGAGGGAAATTAGCATACTCTGTTGTTAGACCATTATTAAAATGACAGTTGGGAAAATATTTGAAAAATATTGTCTTTCTTTCTGTTTTCCTCTCTGACATGGTTCATCATCATCTTCTTTTTCTTTTTTTCTTGTTCTTTCTTCTCTTTCTTTCTTTCTTTTTTTTTTTTTTTTACTTTCTTGATAACTGAAATTCATTGCACGATTTTGAAATTCTGGATAAGTAATGTGAGCCATAATGCGACATTGGTGCTTGTCACTAAATGCACAGTGTGGAGACTTGAGCTTCCTAATGGCTTTTGCATCTGTGGGCAGAACAAGCCGAACCAGTCAGGTTGTTTAAAGCGGGTGATTCAGAGGCACCTGTGAAATCATCTTTTGTTGCTGAAACCTTCGGAGGGGCACAGCCGACACATTTAGCTGGCTGCTTCCTGCAGTTGGGTCTGTGCGTGGTTGGGCTGAAAAGGGCAAGCCAAGCCAAAGAGAATGATGGGTTTTCATCATTGTATCAGCCAAGAATCCTGAAATTGGAGTCTGATCACCAGGGTTCGTGTGGCCTGGGGAGGCCACGGAGTCGCTAAAGACACTTGGACAAGGCACTTGATTGTCTTCTCTCTGATAATGGGACTCACCCCCTCGGGGCACGGTGGGGCCATTGGGGCGAAGCACCTCGTTAACTCTGGAGAACCACGCATGTGGGACAGGTGGCTGCAGCTACGCTTCCCTATTCTGTTTTCTTCTTCGGTCTTTTTCTGCGAAGTTCACGATCTCACGGGTGCTCACTCTTCTGCATCCGGGGCTCATTGCCCAAGGTCTCCAAGTCTCCACGTGTACGGTGGGCTCTGCCAACACTGCTTCCCTATTCTATGTGTTTCCTCTGTGACCATGAGCAGCTCACGAGATAAGGAAGCCAACCTTGGGCGCCTGGGTTGCTCAGTCGGTTAAGCTTCTGACTTCGGCTCAGGTCATGATCTCAGAGTCTTGGGATCGGCCCCTGCCTCGGGATCCCTGCTCAGCAGGGAACCTGCTTCTCCCTCTCTGCCTGCCACTCCCCTGCTTGTGCTGTCCTCTTTCTCCCTGTCAAATAAATAAAATATTTTAAAAAAAAAAGGAAGACAGCCTTTCTAGGCAAAGAAGAGTCTCATTTTTCCATCAATATTGGTAAAAATGAATTTCTTTTTTTAATATTTTATTTATTAATTTGACAGAGAGAGAGATCACAAGGAAGCAGAGAGGCAGGCAGAGAGACAGGGGGAAGCAGGCTTCCTGCCGAGCAGAGAGCCCAATGCGGGGCTCGATCCCAGGACCCTGGGATCATGACCTGAGCCGAAGGCAGAGGCTTTAACTCACTGAGCCACCCAGGTGCTCCTAAAAATGAATTTATTAATTCAGTAAATTTATTGAACATCTACACTGCCAGGGCCAGAGGGCTCTTGGTTCCCATCCCTGGGGACTGACAGCCTAGCACAGCGCAGGGTGTGTGAATTTTCCGCAAAGCTGGAAGGACGTGTTAGTTGATTGATTCATCTGTTCATGGAACAATCCTCTGTAGAGCCTCTTATGAATGAGGGCCTGGGCCGGGCACTGGTGATTGAAAGTGAGCAGGGTAAAATCCCTCTCTGCTGAGTTACCAAACTCTTTGAACGCTGGGTGTGCAAATCCCTCGTGGGTGCAGCCGCGTACATTCCGAGTCCAAGCCTGAATGCCCCCTGTGCTCGCTCCTGGGAGATTTGGACCAGGCATCTGGAGTTTGAAGCTGCATTTTGCACCAGCCCCTGGGAGGTGGAAAATGATGGGAAATACTGCTCTAGGGAATCCACACGCAGTGGGACACACACACACACACACACACACACACACACACACATGCATGCATGGCTAAGTCAGTGTAGGAGAACCAGAAAATGTTCCTCAGAGTTGGAAATCAGCTGTTTAGGAGAAACAGGTCTCCTGGATCCACCTGGCCTCCTGGGCCCCTCCCGCTTGCAGTCTGGGGATTTTGCCCCCGGGAGTGAAACGGCCAGAGACAGCCTCTTCACCGCCCTGAAGTTCCGATGATATGTTCCCTGATAACATATGCACATTTTTATACGGAAAAAGACAGAAAAATATTTTGCTCATTATACCAAACATTTGTGCCCCTTATCATAAATCTTTTTGGAGAGAAAAGCACCTTGAATTGCAGTCGTAACGGTGTTTCATGCTCTTGGGCGCACTACCATCTGTGGAACCAATTTATTTATTTTTTAAATTATTTTTGGATATAATTTTAGCCTTGGCTATTTAGTGAACCTTTAATCGGTGGCAAGTGCTGTGCAAAGCGCATTCCACGCATTATCTCATTTAATCTTTGCAGCCGATTCATGGGACTGTTGCTATATTTCCCGCCGTAGAGCTGATGCAACTGAAGCTTGCAGAGCTCGGGTCTTGCCCCGGGTGGCCCACACAATGACGCAGTCCCAATTTCCTACTCTTCTAAACGGTGCCGAAATGCCCCTTGTTGGACGGAAACCTTTGGCCGCGCCTGATTATTTCTTTATAATTGATTTCCCCAAGGGGGGGGGGGGTTTGTTTGATTCCTATTGGGACCGACCCTGTTCTCTGACCTTTGCTCTTATCCTGGTTTCCCTCATCATCCCAGGAGTCCCGGGTCTGCCGTGCTGTGCCCTTCCCTCCCCGCTCTCCTGTGACGACCCTCCTGTCTGCCACTGAGAAAGGGATGCGAGCCAGGGCTCCTGGGACCCTCTTTCTTGGCCACCAATGTCTCCTGGCATCTTTTTGGGCAGTGACATGTAAAAGCCAATAAAATCAGGTCGGGGTGACACAGTGACAAGGTGTCAGTGCCTATGGCTGTCCCTGGACTGTGACAGGCACCTGGGCAAGCGTTCTCCATGACCCCTGGGTGACGAGTGACAAATAGCATCAGCCACGAGTACAGTGGGGCTGAAAGCAGAAGGAGACACTGAAGGCAGCTGGGAGAAAGCCCCCGGGCCTCCTGCCGCTGGGAGCCCCTGGGACACTGTCAGCAAGACACCTTCACAGGCAAGGCGGCACGGAGTTGGTGACGCGCCCTCCCTCCCTCCTGGGGCCGCCACCTCCTGTAGGACAAGCTGAGGGGATGGGTAGGTTTGAGAGTCTCTAACTTTTGGGGGTCCCACCTCCATCATCAAAAACATTTTAAAAATGCACTCACATCTCAGATTATTGGGCTGCGCTTATTAGTGGCCATTTGGAACATTTAGCAGGCATCCAATGCATCTTTATCTCTGTTTTAATTCTTTTCTAAGAATATTGGAGCCACATTTTGAAAAGTCCTAATGTTTTCGGAGGCCCTTGAAATCATCCCACAAGCACTGAGTTTATAATGCCCGGTGGGTAACACAACCCTACCCTCTCATGAACTTCCAAGAGAGAGATTCCCTGGCTTATTTGTGACCTAAGTGCAAACCTTTCCCATGGAGTCTTCTCTCCTTGGCCCCCAGACTCCCCCGGCATCTTCTCCTTAGCACTTCCACAGCACCCAGACTCCATCAGCCCGGAGGGACTTAGTTTACACTTAGTTGCTGTCCTATCTGTCTCCTGTGCTGGAACACGAGCTGGGACTCCCTCTCCCGTCTGGATCCCCAGTGACTCAGCAATGGGTGCCAAGCGGTGCATAGCAGGACCTCTGCACAAGCCCACTGAGTGCATGGAAGAAAGGGTGAACGGCCAGAGTCACGAGGGATGTTTCTAGATCCGGGGCTCTCACAGTGTCATCCCTGGTTCCATGCGGCGGCAGCAGCTAGCAGCTAGGGAGAAATGAAATTCTCAGGTTCTTACCCTAGACCTCCCGAGTCAGAAACTCTGGACCGGTGTCACCTCCAGGGGACACCAAGGCACTCCTGAGATAGAGAACCAGGCTCTGGACCAGCGCTTCTCCAATAGGTCACCTAAGGATCGATGACAATGCCGAGTCTGATTCAATATGCTTACGATGGACTCTGAGATTCTGCATTTCTAACAAGCTCCCAGAGGACACTGGTGCCGGCCCGTGGACCACGCTCTGAGTAGCAAGGCTCTAGACTACCCTAGTCCAAAATCTAGCATATTCATTGCCATGCAGGGGGAAGGAAGTCTACACTTGGTAAGTGACACCAATTCTCTGAGCCTCGGTCTCCTTCTATGCCATAGGGGGACAATGATGAGCTTATTATTATGGATTAACGAAATAATACGCAAAGCCTGGTACTTGGGACATCACGAGCACTTGGTAAATATTTTCTCTTCCCTCGATCCTTTCCATACAACTTCTGATCGTGTTTCTTTCTTTCCCGTGCAGGTATCAAAGCTCTTAAACACAGAGACGATGCTTTTATCCTCCTGAAGGCAGCCAGTAGAGACAGCGATTTGAATGACTGATGTTAAGTGATGAGAAAAACCTTTAAAATCTCCTCTAATTTTTCTTGCAATCGCTTAGGATGTGACAAACAGGATGAAAAAGGATGGGTGAATTCAAAGGGGTAGGAGTCAGGAACGGAAGGAGAGGGTCTTTGGGCTGAGGCTCAGAGAAGCAGAGCTGAGAGCACCCATGTGGCTCGGAGCCAACACACATTCACGGGGCACCGACTGTATACCCGGGCCCAGCCCTTGGGGACACAGCGTCACTGGGACCCTGGGGAGGAATGGATGGAGGAACGGAATGTGGGGGCCTCGAAGCCTTTTCCTAATTGTGATCATTTGTCTTCCCGTAAGACTCAGACCCTCATTTGGACTTGGCTGGGGATTGTGTGGGCAGGGGAGGTGTGGGTGTGGGGGGAGGAAGTCAGCGTGAAATTAATTCTCTGCCTCTCCTCTCTGGAATGTCAATAATGTGCTGAAGACAGTGGGGGAGGCAGTTGGCTGCCAGCTCCCCCCACCCCCCCCACCTGGGCTCAGAGCCTCTGAGCCCTCCTGGCAGTCTGGGGGCTCCTAGGTCCCCAGGCATCCTGGCTCTCCCATCCTGGAGAGCCAGGCTTCCACCAGCCACCAGCGGAGGCCTGACCTGCCCATTGCTAGGGGTTCCCTTTCTCCCAGGACCCTGGGGCGGGGGCAGCAGCCTTCGGTGAGAAAGTTCAGCCGAGCCTGCTCCAGACGGCAACAGTTTGGCCAGTCTGGGGACCGGGAGCCCCGCCGCCCTGCTCGAGCCTTCGAGTCTCCCGCTGCCGCGCCACCGGGCTCCAGCTCAGGCGCTCCTGCTCCCTGCAGCCAGCCGCCGAACCGGCCCGGGGAGCTGCCCCCTCCGTCACCACGCACTTGCACGCGCTGAGACCGCATTAAAGTAGTTCACACTCAGATTTGTCTCACAGCCACACGAGCCTCTGTTTGCACAGGCTGGCGGTAGGAAAGGGCCTCTACCAAGTTCCAGACTCTCCTCTGATAGGCGGGGCAGCTGCAGTGCAGGGAGCTCAGGAGGCTTACCTGGGATCCCAGAGGCAGGTGGTTCGTGGAGGGCCAGCGCTGTGCCTTGGCCCCGCGAGGGCCGGCACACCCAGCTCCAGCCCCTAGGGGAGGCTGCGGGCCCTGTCTCCTGGCGCTCAGCACCGATTGCGAATTCCGTCTCTGCACACGCGGGACGGCAGGTGCTTGCCCATTGGTAATGCTTCTAGAAATGGAGAGCTGCTCACTGGTGTGGGGACAGTGCCCCATCCTCTGGTCCAGGAGGCTCTGAGCTGGCAGGTTAGCGAGGAAGCTGAGGGCAGAGGGCGAGGAGCTCCTGGGGCAGTGGGAGCCATAGGGTTGTGTGGGATGGGCATGACAGGGTGGGGACACCGAGGACTGTTCCCATCCTGTTTGATGTCTACAACTGAGGTGCAAGGGATCCTTCAAACGTACATATGCTAAGTACCACGACATATATGTGTGTGTACACACACACACAACCACACACACACACACAGATTTGTCTATATAGTCTTTCCATTCTAAAAGTAGATAGTTTGAAAATACAGAAATGAGAAAAAGAAACTAGCCATACTCCTGACATAAAGGGACAAAGACTATTAATCTTATGGGCAGGAGCCCATACTTGCCTATGGATTGTTTTACCCAGTTGAGTTCATAGCGAGTGTATCCTTTTCGATCTTGCTCGTTTCACTTCACAAATGCGTTTCCCATGTTATTACAAATTCTTCATCAACTGCCCTCCTTTGGGATGCAGAGCAATTCACCACGGCTTGTGCGTCCACTCGACGATTCCTGGACCTTTGGGTTGTTTCCACATTTTCCACATGCTAACGTGGAAATCAAATGATCTCTGTACCCAAAGATTTGGTATATGAATAGCTAATAATCGCAACATAGCTCAAGAGCTAATAAAAATCGTAAGGATACCATGGTCTTCTTTTTCAGAGAGATTCCTGGGAACAGCTCGATCAAAGGTCGACCAAGTTTCAGACGTGCAGCCAAATTATTTTTTAAAAGGATGATTCCAATTTTCCATCCCACCAGCCCTGTTTGAGATGCACGTGACGGGGGCACCTGAGTAGCTACCAAAGAGACAGAGGAGCCATGGAGGCTTGGCACCAAGGTCACCGTGTCTGGGTTCGCATCAATCACAACGTGCACAAAGTCCCAACCGCGGGGCAAGTCATTTAATCTCCACGGGCTTCGGGTTTTTCATTTTCACCACAGAGATGCCACCATGGCTCCCTCCAAGGGCTGCGTCCAGAGTCAGTGAATGACTGCACGCGACAGACTCCGGACGGTGTGCATCCAAAGTCGTCACCGACACCAGCGGCGGCCAAGGGTTGGTGATCATACCCATCCAGGTCCCCAGGCCCCGAGCCCCTGGTTCAGGCTCCCGGCAGACGCGGGGAGGCAGGGCTGACCCCACACTCCGGTGGAGCCGGAGCACGTGCCCTCTCCTTGTACAAGCCTCTGAACAAATTCTTATAATTTAATCATGACTTTTAATGTTTGAAACGGTGGCTTTTACATTTTACTGGAGCGCCATTGCCGGCTGCTCTGTCTTGTGCTCCCTGTTTATATTGCAATGCAAATTATTCCTGGTGGAGAGTTTACAAACTGCACTTCCATTATTAATAGGGTTATGATTTCCCCCATTCCACTCTTATCTCTATTGCGCGTGTCATACATAATTCATGCTCACCACCCTTCGCCCGTCTCAGTGCCAGGGCGCAGCGGGCTCTCTCTCTTTTCCTGATGACAGTAATTGGTATGCAGCGAGAGTCAAATGACCATGTCCCTAGCCTCGGGCTCTCTCTAAAGGTGTTTTCTGGAAGAACTCGCAGAGAGGAGAAATCGAAGCGCTGGACATCTCTGGTCGAAGCTTGAGCTCCAGTTCTCTCTGAGCTCGGAATCCTAGGTAGACATGCTGTGGGCTTCCTGGGGCCCTGAAATGGAACTGGCCAGTCGGAAGGAAGGGGGCACCTTGGAGGAGGATGGCTCACGCACTGGCAGGAGGGCCGAGGTGGCGGGGGAGGGGTCAGCTCCGTGGGCTTCAGCTGGCTAGCGTGGTCTGGGTGTTCCCAGACAAGTCGGAGCCTTGATCCTCGCCCCACATCGCTGAGTGCCCGCCCCTGCAGGGGGGCAGATGGCCAGTTTTTTCCATACCCACCTTGACATTTCAGGCCCTGGGCTGGCCCTTCTCACTGAAAACAGACAGCACAGGGGAGTCTGGGAAATCCCAGGCTGGGGGTGGAGAGCCCTCTGTCTCAGGACCGGAACCCCTCCTATGAGCTCTGGGACCAAAGGTAGGCGACTCTTCCTCCGCGCACAGCTCTGGGTCCTCGGTGGGGGTGCAGGTGCGGGAGGCTCAGGGAGGTCTCAGAAGAAACTGATCCGAGGAGGCCACAACATGGGGTCGCTTAGCCCCCAGGATGCAAGCCGTTGGGGACACAGGGCCACCGTCCTCTCAAACTGCTTTGCAGGCCCTCCCGACTTAGGTGACAATCCCAGGATACTTGCCTCCATCAGAGGGGACAAGTATTCTTTGCTTGAAATCCTGCACGCTTCCCGAGATGGCGGGGTCCCAGCTGCGGCCAAACCTCTCGGGGGATGTTCTTTCTCACCTGTCTCTGTCCGTGGTCACCCTGATGCTGCAGCTCTACAGAGGCTCTTCCTGGGGCAGCCCGGGTCCCTCAGCTGGTGGCAGCCCCTCCAGCATCGTAGATCCCGCATGGGGGGAACTTCTCGTCTGCTAAGCCTGGGTGCAGCTCTCTTGGGTGGGGTTGGGGGTCCCGGAGCATGCACAAAGTGACCCACACAGCTTCTCTGCTGATGACCCCGCCCCCCAAGGATGCTGAGGGACAGGCTGGGTTCTTTCCCTCAGTGCCCTGACCAGTGTCCGGGAGCTGGGCGCAGTCTCTGTTCCCCTATTAGAAGGTCTTAGTTCCCACAGCCGGGAGCGGACAAGTAGATTCCCTTGACTCAGTGCTTGAACTGGGGACTCCCTTGGCCAGGTCCCCAGGGTGGCCGGGGACACCTCCCCGGGCTTTCGTAGTCCCAGGGGGCTGCCTTGAGCCCAGAGCAGCCGCCTGATCAAGAGAGCCCGAAGGCCCTTTCCGGAGGCCCTGTCTGGACACCCGTGGTTCCGTTTCCTCACCACGTCCCCGGGCAGTGGCAGAACTCCCGAAGTCCCTGCCCGGCAGGCATCCCCATTTCCCGACAGGCTCTGGACCCCACCCTCTCCTCGCGCCCCTGTGTCCCCTCCTTCCCCTGCTCCTTCCTCAAGCACACTTCCACAGACACACGCGCGTGCGGGTGCCCACGGCCACACTCACAGACGGAAGGGCACAGGGACACGTGCAGCCGTTACAAACACAGGTGCTCAGAAGGCCAGGCCAAAAAAGCACACAGAGACACAGACATGCGCAGAGGGGCGCATGAGCACACACAGACGTACGTGGACACGCCCGGGCATGCGTGTACACATGTCCAGAGGCATGTGTGAACTGACGCACACATAATAGGCCACGGACATAAACACGCGCACACACAGCCCACGCTCACTTCCAGGAGCCCTGCTTCTCCCGCGGGCTGGGTGCACGCAAAGCCATGGTCGCACACTCAGACCCACTCGCACCTCCCAGGCCCCGGAGTGACTGAAGCATGAAGCACGTTCCTGTTTATTTTCTTCTGGCAACAGGCAGACGCTTACTTCCAAGAAGCGGAGCCAGGGGAGTTTGCTGAAGCCGCGCCGCTGCGGCTTAGGCTCATTTTGGCCTCGGGTTCTGTCTCCGGTAAACACAGCCCCGTTTCTCCCATTTCTCCCCATCTCCGGGCCACCAGGGTGAGCTGAGCCGCATCGAGGTGCCGGTTTTAAAGCTTCTGTTTCTCGGACATTGACCAGACCCCTTTGGCCATTGATTGCCAAGGGTCCAGGGGTGACCTTTGCTAAACTCTTCCCTGAGTGTCCTGCTTCCCAGCTCCAGGAGCTGAGCGTTGGTTCAAGCCTCCTGTTTATGGCAGGTCTCTTGAAAGTCCCCCGTGGCCATCTGGAGTGGCTATTTTGTGCAAGGGACTCAGCTTTACACGAATCAACCCTCTCGAAGACAGCGTCTTGTTCTTCTTCTCCTTCTTCTCCTCCTCCTCTTTCTCCTTCTTCTTTTTAAGATTTTATTTATTATTAGAGAGAGAGACAGCGAGAGAGGGAACACAAGCAGGGAGAGTGGGAGAGGGAGAAGCAGGCTTCCTGCTGAGCAGAGAGCCCCATGCAGGGCTCGATCCCAGGACCCTGGGGTCACGACCCGAGACAAAGGCAGACGCTTACCAACTGAGCCACCCGGGTGCGCCTCTTTTTTTTTTTTTTTTTTGCTCGTTTTGTTTGCTGCTGTCTCCTTAGCACTTGGAACAGTGCCAGGCACACAGGAGAGGCTTAATGAATATTTGTTGCACGAATTATCTAATCTGACACAACAACCCTTCGAGTTAAGCATTGTTTTTCTCATTTTACAAATTTCTCATTTTACAGACTGAGGCTCCTTGTGCAGCCAACCCCAAACCTGCAGGTGGAAAGTGAGCAAGGCATTGAACTCAGGTCATTGGCCCTACAGTGCCGGCTTCTGTACCATTAGGGGTGGTTGGCCTTTCTGGTCCTTGGGATCCCGAATTTTGAGAACCGTGTAGCTTATGGTTTATGCCACGGTCCCTTTAAGGTGAATGAAGGCAGAGCCCAGCTTGTAGAAGCTGCACTCCATCATCTGGATGCTGGGGTCAGTCCTCTGGTGGCTGCACTGGCTTTTGGGGTTTACCTATTATGTCGCCAAGTCTGGCTTATCTGTACCCAGGGCAGCCTGAGGTCACAGGTGAGAGTTTTTCAGAGTGACAAAAACATACCCGAACCAAGCCCAGGTGTGTGTCTGCCCTGGGCCCACCAGAAAAGTCTCATCATCGGGAATGCGATGGTCATGTGATGATTGAGATTGTTGACTCATTCATTCATTCATTCATTCATTCGGCATATCTTTACTGGTCACCTCATGTCATGGCTCCGTGAAGGACTCTGAGGAAACCGAGTTGGATTGGATGTAATCATTTCTCCCAAGGGGCGGGGACAGTCTAGAGGAGGAAACAGAGACGGGACCAAAAGAGACGGGGCCACGGAACGAACACAATAAGGAGGCCAGGGCATCCCCCAAAAGAGAGATTTGCTATCTAATCCTGAATTATCAGACTATGGTGCACAGAATCATTTTAAAGTACAATAGCTTTACGGGCCCCAGGTATGTGACCTTAGAAAAATCTGGGAAGGGGGTTCAAGAATGTGCATACTTACCCATTCCCCCAGAGGATTGTGGGACAAGGGCCGGGGGTGGGAGGGCAACACTCTAAGAAGATTGATACCAAGGAGTCAGAGAAATTATCATGGGGACCATACTGCCTTCCTAGAGGGTGTACAAGTGCTTGTCGACAAGCAAGAAGAGAAGACGCCTTACAGGGTTGTGGAGTCATTTCTAAAACACGTTTGCGGGACAAGTAACCAAATGATGACATAAATAAAGCACTGCATAAAAATGACTTTCTCAGGGTAACTAACACTGTCCTTAGTTGAGGGTGTGCCATTCCAGAACCTTTTTATGAACATCAAATATGTGAGTACAATCTCCCTGTGTCTCCGTCTACGTCTGGGTCTGATCCCACAGCTCCGTCTGTGAGTCCGTCTGTGTTTACAAATGTGGCTCGGGGAGGGGGAGGACCACTGTGTGTCACTGTGGCCTCTGCTGACACTGGAAGCCTCAGGACGCCCCCAGAAGCAGCAGGTGCCTCTCCTTTGGTTCTCCTAGGGTCTAAGGAACCCTCCCTCCTAGATCCTCCCTGCCTTCTGTGTGTGCGTGTGCGTGTGTGTGTGTGTTTAAACTGATACATCTCTTTCTATTTAACTGAGTTTAGTTTATAAATGACTTCCATTGAGGTAGAATATGAACGTGCACCTGTCCTAAGTGTCCAGCTGCTCCTTCTCAAGCCGAGCCATGACCAGCGCCCAGATGACGACCCAGAATGTGATCAGCACCCCTCCATCCCCACTCTTCTCCCCCTCCCCGGGCTACGACTCGGCCACGAGGGGACTAAGGGAGGGATACACTCTTTCCTGTACTCGCTCCCTCTCATTTTTCTCTGGTGTCGCTTCCCTCCCCAGGTGCTCATCCTGAACATCTGCGGAATGCTCCCAGCAGGTCACCATCGTGGGGACGAGAGTTTGGCTCCAGCAGAGCCAGGGACAGAGCTGATGGCTCTAATCCATCGCCAGGTGACGGGTTCTGGGAGCTGGGAGGTCCTGAGAGATCCTCCCGAGGGCCCAGACACTATCGGTCCAGTCTGGGACATCTTGCCGTTCCTTTGCACAAACTTGTGGCTGGAAATACTACTGGAACCTGCAGGCTTCTTCGGATTGAGACCCAGGGCAAATGGCCCTCATCCCCCTCCCCCTCCCCCCGCATCACCCTCTTCCAGATCTCGGGGAGCGATCTCGCGAGGCTTGATTCTTCACCAACTGTTAGCAGCACCGGTCACTGCTCTTTGCCCTGAAGCCCTTTAAAGATTTTTATTAATTATTTTTTAGTACATATTTATGCTCTTTGAATTTCTAAAGGAGTGTGTGCTTGTGGAAAAATATGCGAATCATCGAGCAACGTGCAGAGTGCAAGTCTTTCCTACTTGCTTACGATTCCTCCTTCTCATTGCCCAGGGGAAACCACCAGCAGCAGAAATGATGCGTATACCAGATCTCCCTCTTTATCCCTCTCTTAGTTTTTGCCTAAACTGGGATCATATTATCCTATTTTACAAACTTTTCTTGGCATAAACAAAATATCATGCTCATCTTTCCAAATCTATTTCCATGCAAATCTCTTTCATTCTTTTTGATAACTTCATGGAAGTCAATAGTCTGGATTCACCACAAGTGACTTGTCTGGTCTTGATTTTTTTGGGGGGAAGGAGAGGATGAAGGTGGCATTTAAATTGTTGCCTACTTTTTCTGTGACAAATAAGGCTGCAGTAGACAAGGTTTACACTTATCTATTTGTCCGAGTACTTCAGTGGGAAAGGGTCCTGGAAGTTTGACGGCAGGAGTCAAAGCACATCTACCTTCTAAATGTCGATCTATTACCAGCAAAGTAATGCACAACTTTCCCCTCTTCCACCACTGGATATTCTAAATCTTTTTAAATGTTTACCAATTTATTGGTGGAGAAGATCCTTTTTTTGATTTATGTTTCCCTGTGCCCTGATAAGGATTAACATCTTCCCATAGTTTTTCTTTTTCCTTTAAAGATTTTATTTATTTATTTGAGAGATAGAGAGCATGGGGGGTGGTCAAGGGGAGAAGCAGACTCCCTGCTGAGCAGGGAGCCCAATGCGGGACTCAATCCTGAGACTCCAGGATCGTGATCTGAGCCTAAGGCAGTGGCTTAACCAACTGAGCCACCCAGGCACCCTTCCCATATTTTTCCTTTTAAAGAAGAACTAACCCTTTCAGGAAAAGAGCTAAGAGACAAGGTGGTGGGACCTGAAATGTTTGGGGAACAGGAAGAAAGTCTGAGTCTGGAACTCAAGGTATAAGGATGGAAAAGATTGGTGGAAAAGTTGTCGGAAGGCTATATGTTGCTAGATAAGGACTTTGGGCTTTACCTTAAAATCAGTGGGAACCACCAAAGGCTTTTAAAGAGGAAGGTGGACAGATCAGATCTGTGTGTTTGCATCCATGCAGGGGGTGGATTGAAAGAACTAAACTTGGGGGTAGTGAGTGGAGTGGGGGGAGGGAATGGAGATAATGGCTAGCTGTGGGGATGGACAAAAGAAGCCTTATTCAGGAAATATTGACTCTCTTGAGGGCATATTTGACACGGGTTTGATGGGGGTACTAGTAGAGTTTGACTCCAAAAAAAGATGGGTCAAGCCTTCTGTGGGATTGCACAAATCTTCTAATGTTTCCATTTGGTGAAGGTGGCACCTGGCCCATCAACACTGACCTTGACCTTTTCCCTGTCTGGGCATCTAGATGCTGGAGCAATGCCACTGGTGTCTTCTGATTCTAGCCCCCTCAGGTGCTTGAAAGGGCTTTCTTCTCTCCTCCCCACAATGGCCAGCCCCATGTTGCCCCTGTTGGGTTGTGATCCGAGCTTAGCTGATTACTCTCTTCTGAGGTTCCTTGAACTAAATCTGTGAGGAACAGTCAGTTCAGCCACATGCCCATTTTCGGAACAGGTGCTACGGTCCTGGTATCTTCGGAGGCTTAGCACTTGGTTTCTACCCTTGAAAATCTAGAGTCTAATTGTGAAGAGAAGGGCTATGCCCATGAAACAGAAGTGTCTGATGCCATAGAGAGAAAAAAGACAATGCCCACCAATCCTGAGGTTTTCATCTAAGGCAGGGGCGATGGTGGTGGTTTGGGTCTATGGGCAAGAGCATGTGCAGGCAGGTGGTCCACAATTCTCAAAGACTCCCTTCTGGATGATTCCTGTTCGATGTCTCTTGCCTGTTAGATACCCACAGTTTAATACAATTAAGACCAGACTTTTCATTCTTCTCCCCATGGTCTCAACCAAGACCTACTTAAGCCTTCTTCCAGTTCTGGAATACGGTGCCATGACTCAGCCATCCGGCCAGAAAGCTAGCAGTGTCTAGCTTTGACTGCACCCTTTCTCCCATGCCCCGCATTAATACTTCACCCTATGGATCATCCACATAGACATCCTACAGGTCATTCCTCTTGCTCATGTCTGCAGTCCACCCACCTCTGTCTATTTTCATCACTGTCCTGGTCCAAGCCACCACCATGTCTCAGCTTGAAGGCAGCAGCCCTCTCATTGGTTTCTGCACTTCCATTTCTGCCTACCTAAAATCCACTCTCCATGTGATCTTTTTTTTCTTTAAATATGGGTTGGATCAGGCCACTCACGTGCTTTGACTCCTTCAATGGCTTCCCATTGCAATGAGAAAAATAACTCAAGTTTCTTGCCTAAGAGACCCTGTTTGATCTGGCCCCTGATAACCTCTTAGACCTCATCTGGGACCAGTCTCCCTAGCTTGCTGTTTTCACTTCCTCAAATAAGTCAGGCTCCTTCCCTATCCTTTGCCTATGCTCTTCCTTGTGTCTAAAATCCTCTTTCACATGTTTGACTCCTGTGCGGGAGCCTCACTGTCCTTAGGGCTTCAAGGAGGCATTTCAAGGCCACCCCATTGGAGGAGAATACTGGTCATTCTTTAATGCCTGCATCCTGCATTTCCTTCCTATTGTTTGTTTCCTTTCTTATGGAGGTATTTACCATGCATACAATGAAGGACCAGAAACACACTAATCTTAAGCGTGTAATTCAATGATTTTTACATATGCATACATATGTACACATTCCTATCTACCTCCAGCTCTTTGGTGGCACTCGTGTTTGTTGTTACTTATCTGCTTTGCAAAGGACAATAACCTGATCACACACCATTAGGGTACAATCCCAAGGAAACAGATCCCAACTGTTGGCTGGTGTAGAAGTTCCTACAACTCCTTTGAAGGGCAATATCAGAGCATCTGTTAAATTTTAAAATGCATGTACCTACTGAAGCAACAATTCACCTTCTAGAAATTGACCCTACAGATACACTGTTAACCTGTGCATGAAGGTAAGTGTACCGGCACTGTGGCTAGGGAGAAGACACCGGAAATGCCCAAAGTGTTGCTTCGCAGGGGGCAGGTTTTGGAAACTATGGTTTGTTTATGGAAGAGAAAACTCTGGTACCTGGTAGCGAGAACATGCCGTGTTGTGGGAAAATCCTTGAGCTGCCTTAAATGGAAAAAGGTGCAGGGTGATGCAGATGGGGTCCTCTCTTTTGAATAAAAGGGGGCTGTGTTTCACCGTCCATGCTTTGCACAGACTTGGTTCACCCAAGAAACTAGTTATAATTAGTCTCTGAGGAGGAGAATTCAGTTGTCTGGGGTGGGAAGAAATGGTTCTTATGTTATCTTTTGGAACAGTTCCATTTTTTCCCCTCCTATGTAATGTCTTTTCAAAAAAATAGTAAAAAAAAAAAAAAAAGAAAAAGAAAAAAGGCTTTGGACTCTGAGGGAAATTGTGTAGTGTGCTAGGGCGGCGAGGCTCCAACAGGCCACGACGGGGCTGGGAGATAATTTGGCCTGACTCGGTCTTCGGCACAGCGGGGACTGGCTGGCTTAGAACTTGGCTTTCTGGGGAGGGCGTCCTTGGGGGTCCTTCAGGAGACAGCAGCTCTCGCTCCTGGCAACTCCTCTCTCCTCCCGTCCAGGATGGAGGCTCAGTGAGCTGGATGATAACTGAGGAAATGTCCTTTTTCAGATGCCTAAGATCTGTTGGTTTGTTTTTGTTTTTGTATTTAAATCGGGAGATGTCAAACTTCAGAACAGAAATGTGTTCCAGCAGGTGACCAGCTGTTCCTCTACGAGGCCGGCAGAATGGAGGTCCACAAACCTGGTGGCTTAAAACAGAAGTGTCTTCTGTCCCTGTCCTGGAGGCCGGAAGTCTGAAATCAAGGTGTCGGCAGCGCTGGGCTGGGCGCTCTCCGGAGGCTCCAGGGCAGAATCCTTCACTGTCTCTTCCAGCTTCTGGGGCTCCCAGCATTCCTCGTGGATGCACCCCTCAATCCCCGCCTTCCTCTGGGGACCTTCTCTTCATCTCTCTGGGCTTTTCTCTCCTATCCGGATACAGGTCACTGGATTCAAGGCTTCAAGGCCCACGAGGATGCTCCAGGATGATCTCATGGCAAGGTCTTTCACTTAATTACATCTACAAAAACAAAGACCCCCTTTCCGAGGCGTGACTGCTGCCCATGTCTCTCTTTCTCTCTCCCAACACCCCCCCTCCCCCCCGGCTGTCTGCCTCCTGCCCGGCCTCCCGATCAAACCAATACCAACCTGACTTGGACGATTCAGCCCTGGGAGGCGGCTCAGCGCAGAGGTGCCATCCTGTAAACACAAACCATCGCATTCAGTCCCATTTGACAACCGGATGGGGGCTGCGGCCTGGGTGACAGCATTTTCCTAGGGCCCATTTTCTGCTTTTGCTGTGGTGTGACCGTTGGGAGATGCCGCCACTGGGGGAAGCTGGGCAACGGGTTCAAAGCTCTCCCCGTGCTGTTATTACTAATATTATTATTACTACTGAGTTTCTGGCGAGCCTATAATAATTTCCAAAGAAAAAGCTGAAACACTAAACAACTTCATAAATACTTGAAACCTCTGCCAGAAAAAATAACCCCTCTGGGCATTTCCGGAAGGTAGAAGAAGGCAATCCCCACAGCCCCCAGCCCGATGTGGGCGGAATGACTCCTCCCAGGGCTGCCTGGGAGCCCCATCCCCAGGGGCTGTGGGGAGGTAGCCCCGCCTGGCCTAGCCCATCCCCCTCCCAGGCCTCTGGGGGTCCGTCCTGGGCAGCCTCCGCCCCCAGAAGGGAGTCCTGCAGGGTCCTCCCCGAGCCTCCACAGGCGGGCGCTGGGCCGACGTGCAGACACGTGGCTGGGCTGTCCCAGCGCCACCCCGCCTTGCGGCCCAGGCTGGGCCCTGCCGAGGCCACCGCCTGCACACAGCTCGGGCTCCTGTGGGCCTCTCCCCTGTGCTTTCCTGGCAGGCCCTGCGGCCTCGGTGACCTCTGCCTTGAGTCAGACGCTCTGGGCTCCTAGGAGGTGCTCCTCTGGCTCGCAGCCAGTCCGCCTCACCCTGCCTCTGGTTGTCATCGGTCTCGTCCTCCTGGGCCAGCTGCTCCGTGCCTTCTCTGTCCCCTGGCAGACTCCAGCTTCTACCAGTCCAGGCAAGTTGGACGCACCTTTCCCGGGCCACTTTTCTGGTTCTTTCTCGACTTCCTCCTCACCTGGGTGGAGGCTGCGGGCGGGATTTACACAGTGCGGCCTTGCTACTGGTGTCCCAGGGGTTATACGTTTGGAGTCCATGGATGGGCTTCAGGGTCTCTGGGGGACCCCTGAACTTGTGTACAAAATGCACGAACATTTGTCTGGGAGAGAAGCTGATTCCCAGAAGGCTCCAAGACCCACAGATCGTTACAGGCTTCTGAGGACAAGAAGGGGTCTGGAACTTAGCTATGAGGTATTTTGTTTCCTGCATCAGGCTGACAGGGTCTCTATTGAGTGAGCCCACCCCCGTGCCTCCGCTTCCTCCCGTGTAAGGCGAAGTCGTCATAACATCCATCTGCCAGCTCTAAGGAGTCAATAGGAAAGTCACAGCAAGTAGCCAGTAGGGACCCAGCCAAGATTAGCTTCGTTATCACCTGCCTGGAGCATCTATTACCTCGCCCCGTGCTGACGATCGCCCTGTGAAACAAGACTTTATCAATCTCCTTTAATAGACTTCATTTGGGGCGTCTGAGTGGCTCAGTTGGTTAAGCAATGGTGGTCATGATCCCAGGGTCCCGGGATCGAGCCCCACATTGGGCTCCCTGCTTGGCGGGAAGCCTGCTTCTCCCTCTCCCACTCCCCCTGCTTGTGTTCCCTCGCTCGCTGTGTCAAATAAAATCTTAAAAAATAAAAATAAAATAAAAGACTTCATTTGCCCAATGTCACACAGACTCTAAAAGGCAGAGCTGGGATTCGAACCCACAGCCTCTTTCCTTTCTGCTACGCTTTGCTGTTGCTCATTACAGAGAATGAGAGGAGGACAAAGGTGACGGAGTGTGACTGCTGGGTAAACAGGCCATTCCCCTGGGGACACTGGGTGACAGAAAGGAGTGGTCTTCACATTCCAGGAGCTGCCTGACATCTGGGAACCCCTGAGTTCAGGCTGCTCAGCCTGGAGGCACTGGCTTCCGTGAAGACTCCTCAAGTTTGTGTTTTGGCTCTTTGCAGAGCATCTGAGAGTTGCCAGGCTGGGTCTTGTCAACTATCAGTCCTTCCAGAAATGAATGGAGGTGCCTATTTGAAAGATTAAAAGATGAGATTCCAGATGATTCCATAGTAGCTGAGCATGACCTCAGATAGTGACTCGAAAACTCTGTATTCTGAACCCCAGCAAAGGGTGGGGCCTTCTCTAGGTGTGCGCATGGAAATGCTAACCAGAAGGGGACTCCTCCAAAGAAGGGTTTTTTTTTTTGACTGGGAAAGACAAGTTAGTTTCACGTTTGGTGCTAATTGTTTTCCAATTAAAAGCTGAAGGTCCATGTCCAAACCTGCATTAGTGATTCTCCTCTCAATCCCATTACCGATGTCTGGCTCATTTCAGAAAATGGTGGCGCCACCACTCAGAAACCTGACAGTCGATCTGGCCCTGTCTGTCCCTTATCGTCCCCAAACAAACCCATCACTAAGTTCTGTCCATTTTACCATTAAAACATCTCCTAAATCTATCTACTTATCTTGGCCACCATGGAATCCCTCACCATCTTTCCCCACAAAACCATTTTCATAGCTCTTGACTGATTTCTCTCTTCAGTCTCCCCTCTTTATTCTCCCTAGACATTAACTACCCCAAGCTGGAGTAATCATGAAAAAATTCCTGTCTGGTTAAGTCACCCCTCTGATTAAAAATCTTTTAATGTTCTTGAATGACACACCTAAGATTCATGACTTCACATCATGGAAATATTCCTTGAGAATTGTGTACAATTATTGAACTCCAATTAATGACATGTGTGTTGCAATATTTGGATAAAACGTTCGTGTAAGTGACCTCTACCTACCATGAAAAGTGTCAGAAAATAAGATGGATGGTTGGGTGGACAGATGGATGGCTTGATGGACAATAAGTCACAAAGCCAATGTAGCAAAATGTTAATAGAAGAATCTAGGTAGTGGGCCTATGGGGATTCATTGTGCAACTCTGACCACCTTTTTCCAATGAAAAATTTCCTAATAAAACATTGGGAAAAATTTCTTTAGCAGCTACCATTACACCAGAATTAAATACAAAGTCCTTACCTTGGTCCCGAGAACCCTGTCTGATCTCCCTGGCCTCCTCTATGGATGCTACTTGTACCAATCTCTCTCTAAGACTTCTTTGCTCCAGACACATGGCTAGTCTTTCAGTTTTTAAATGTAATATCTCCTCTTGTTTTAGAGTGTCTCTAGCTCTAATCACAATTCCAACACAGTCGATTGTGTGATTCTAGGTTGATCTATATGAAATGCCATTACTGTAGATGAGTTAATCAAATGTTAGCAGTTTCATAGGACTCAAACCAATGACTGATGGCCACTCAGCCCTAGACTCTATGCTCTGTAAGGTGTATCGTGCCTAGCAATGTATGGCAAATGGTAGAAACTCAACATTTTCTTCTGAAATTTAATTAAATTGATTAATTAATTGAGACACAGCCACTTAGGTTTTTACCATCTAAATTCTTGACTGTACATATTCTTGTGTTAAGAGTTGCATAAGCATGCAGAATTTCACATCTTTCTCTAACTTAAGCCAGTTCTTTGTTATAAAAGGGAAGGAAAGATTTCTATCTCCCCAAATCTAGGTATTTCAACCAAGCATCTTGCCTTCCTCAGTTCTCCTGTCAACTGGGTCTGAGTTGGAGTTTTGGTTTTCACAAATGTGGCCAGAATGAAGCATTGATGACCATCAGGGTTCATACGTGTGCAAGACATGCCTCGCCACTGACAGAGAGAAAGAGAGAGAGAGAGAGAGAGAGAGAGAGAGAGGAGTTTTTTACTGACTCTCAGTTGGGCCTATCTTAATAGCTGTTAATGAGCACAATGTTACCTCTCTGATTCTGTTTCCCCATGGGTAAATTTACACAGTCAGCTCCACTTTCCAGAATTGTGACTAAATAAAATAATACAGGAAGACACAGCATATCAGAACCACAAGGAGATTATATACTTTTATTTTCTTGGGACCCTCTTCCAAGCTGCAAGAAGGCAGCTTTAGTCTTGAGGGTGAAGGGGCTCCCATAGGCTGAGAGGCAATACCATTTGTTCACCTTGTATCCTTAGCCCAGATGTCCTGATGTTCCTATTACTCTCAGGGAAACTGGCCAAGGGGGACTGAACACACAGGACACTTTGTTCTTGTAAGTGGATAACCGTTTGTGGCACACCAGATGTTCTAAATGGATCGACACTGGATTGAGGAAAGAAAGCAATGGAACTTTGTGGATTAGGGTCTCAAAAACTCAGCTTAAGGGGCATGTAAGCCCATTTAGTAGAGTCTGAGATTTTTACAATAGGCTACAAAATGATCCAAGTGTCCCATCAGCAAACACAGGATTTACCCCACACCAAGATCTGGATAAATGTTTGCTCGAAGTGTGAAGAAATAAACAAGAAAACTCTTTGGTGATATGATTATACGTTTATTAAACTAAAATTGGTGTGATCTTCTTCAGAGTACATATTTCATGTACTTGATACATTATTAAATACTCAATCTAAAACTGGAATTTTTTGTTCTAAGCATAAGCAGCCTCATCAATTGATTAGAGAAACAAATTTCTTTTTTTTTAAGATTTCATTTATTTGACAGAGAGAGAGAGACAGAGAGAGAGAGAGAGACAACAACAGCAGAGGGAAAGGGAGAAGCAGACTCCCCACTGAGCAGGGAGCCCAATGCAGGACTCGATTCCAGGACTCCAGGACTGTGACCTGAGCCGAAGGCAGACACATAACTGATTAAGCCCATTTTCACAGTTTTCCAAAACAACTGACTTATTTGGTTTAGCATAATACCCTCTAGTTCCATCCACATTGTGGCAAATGGTGAGATTTCATTCTTTTTGATGGCTGAGTACTATTCCTATGTGTGTGTGTGTATATATATATATATATATATATATATATGCACATACATATCACATCTTCTTTATCCATTCATCTAGGAAACAGGGTTGGTGGAGGGGAGGTGGGTGGGGAGAAGGGATAATTGGGTGATGGGCATTAAGGAGGGCATGTGATATAATGAGCATTGGGTGTTCTATGCAACGGATGATTCACTAAATTTTACCTCTGAAACTAATAAAAATAAAATAAAATAAAATGTACACAATTCAGGTACTGAACTTTTAAAAAAAAAAAGAAAGGTAATACTTGGGAGCTTGTTAAATCCTGTCAAGCCTGGGCCCCATCCCAAAGAAGTCAATTTCAGAAGGTCTTGGGTGTGGCCTTTGAATATCCATGTTTATCAACGTCCTTTGGTGATTCAAATAAAAATAGCCCAGGGACTACGATTTAGGAATAACTAGCTGAGTGGTTGTAATAGTTGGAATAATGACCCTCCAAAGACACCCATGTGCCAATCTCAGGAACCTGTGAAAATGTCGCTTTGCGTGGTAAAGGCAATTAAGGTTGAGGATACAGTTAAGGTTGCTAAAGAGTAGACCTTGAGATGGGGAGATTATCTTGGGCTCCCTGCTTCTCCCTCTCTCTGCAGCTCCTTCTGCTTGTTCTTTCTCTCTCTGGCAAATAAATAAACAAAATCTAGAAAAAATAAGGTAAAATAAAAATCCCACTAATTAAAAAAAAATTAGGTGAGCCCAATTTTATTACATGTGTACTTAAAAAATGGAGGTGATTTCCTGGTTGCAGTTAGAGAGAGATGAGAAATGGAAGAGGTGTCAGAGAAATGGGACATTGCTGTTTACTTATTTATTTCAAATTTTAAAATTTAATTTTAAATTTAAATTTAGTTTAAATTTAAATTTTTAAGAAGATTTTATTTACTTGTTTTAGAGATAGAGAGAGAGCACAAGCAAGGAGAGGAGTGGAGGGAGAGGGAGAGAGAGAATCCCAAGCAGACTCTGCACTGAGTGGGGAGCCTGATGTGGGGCTTGATCCCCGGACCCCGAGATCATGACCTGAGCTGAAATCAAGAGTTGGACAAGCCTTAATTGGCAGAGCCACCAAGGTGCCCTGACATGGCTAGATTTGAAGACAAATGAAGTGTCCCATGAGACACAGAAGGCGGGTGGCCTCCAGAAGCTGGGAAAGAGAGGGGAATGGATTCTCCCATAGAGCCTCTGGAATGGAACTCAACC